>CM060958.1:62316963-62991963 GCA_030765055.1 Mantis religiosa | reverse complement strand
CTACTACTACTACTACTACTACTACTACTACTACTACTACTACTACTACTACTACTACTACTACTACTACTAGCACGTAAGGTCTTAGGTTTATAGCTCCTGTCTCACCAGCAGGGATCTCTCCTATCTCCGTGGTTCTGTCCCACGGTTTTCAGCGCGGCTTCCGACATGTGTGCTCTCCGGAGGTCTCAATAGTGAAGGTTGAGCGGACCCTTCGCACTGCCCCTATGTGTAGCCTTAGGTGCCGAGCCCGTCCACACCGTCAAGTACACCCACGTAGCTCCTTGAGGGCCCGGTCTGTGTTAATCTCCCGACGGCCGTGTGCCGTTGGGTTAGTATCACGGACCAGACGTGTTACCGCTGACGGAACCCCGGTGTAATCAACCACAAGTCCCCTGAATCCGCGTGTACCCTTTTTGCGCAGCGCGGCCTAAAGTGGGGAGCCACAGGCGGTTATTCCTGTGGTAGGGGCTTAAAGCCGGGTTGTGCGTGGTGAACGGTTTACCCATACGGACAAGCAGTGGATATTGAAGGGTAGCTTTACTGAGGTACAAATGAGATCGGTCATGGGTGGGGTCCCCATGACGGCACAGACCGTGAAGATTAGGTGTCTTTCTTTGCTTAAGCCCCGGATGGCAGGCTGACGCCGAGTTTCCGGATGGGGGTCCTATTCAAAATGCATCCGCGCAATACCTCTTTCATCGACCCGTATATAGTGATGACCTTGGCATGTGATGGTAAAACGTTTAAGGATATCAGTCCCTTTTTCATAAAGCGTAAAATAGATAAGATCAGTGGCCCTGTCAAAAACGCAACGCGTCTGCGAGACGGCAGCTTACTATTGGAGAGCACAAATGCAGACTAATCTCGCAAACTGCAAAAGGCGACTTTGTTGGGTTCCTTCCCGATCCGGGTAGCCCCACACAAAATTCTTGACACCTGTAGAGGAGTAGTCACCACCTCCAGCTTAGATGGTCTTGCGAATGAAGAGATAGTAAGTTGCCTGTCTGATTAACTCGTAGGAGCCGTAGGAGTTCTGACTCCCGAACATCAGCGGAGTCACAGAAGGCTAACGATTTTCGAATCGTAGGGCCCAAGTCAGCCAAAGTCAAGACTAACGATTTTCGAATCGTAGGGCCCAAGTCAGCCAAAGTCAAGAAAAAAGTTAAAACGGCCCGTTAAAAACTCTTTGTGGAAATAATCCAGTGGAACGTTAATGGTTTCCGAGCTCGCGTTCAAGACCTACAGTTTTTAGTTTCTCAACGGTCACCATCAGTTATTTGTCTCCAAGAAACCCATTTGCATCACTATCACTCATTACACATTTGCACTTTCTCGGCGTTTAGGGGAGACTCCGTTGCAGGCACACGAGCAAGTGGTGGCGTGGCTGCTTTAGTGACGCCTAACATCTCTGCCACCAATGTACCATTAATACGCCGTTGCAAGCTGTCGCTGTTCGTATACAGCGGGAGAGCATCTCTTTTACCATTTGCAACATTTATCTGCCTCCGCTCTGTGTAATTCAAAAGCAGGATCTTCAGGCTCTTTTGGCTCAGCTACCCTCACCGTTACTCATCTTGGGAGATCTGAATGCCAAACACACGCTCCGGGGCTCCGACATTGATGATGCTCGTGGCTGCCTCATAGTAGACGCGTTCGATTCCTATGACCTGATTTTGCTGAACACTGGTGACCCGACATTCTTGTCATCCGCTTATAGTACGCACTCGGTACTAGACGTCTCATTCTGCAGCACGGTATTAGCTCCACTCCTTGATTGGTCTGTGCTTTCCGACCTCTTTGGAAGCGATCATTACCCAATTAACATCCATTTATCCGGCCGCCACCATGCGCCTTCGCGACATCTTCGCTGGATTATTTCCAAGGATGACTGGGAAAAGTTTCATTCCCGTATACACCTCACCGACGATGGTTTTGACACCGTCGATGAAATGGTGGAATATTTTACATGTTCCATCCTGCTCGCCGCTGAATCCAGCATCCCTCGAAGTTCTTCTACCCCACGTCATACCCCTGTACCCTGGTGGTCTGAGGAATGCCGTGTGGCTATAAAAGCACGTGAACGTGCTTTGCGGCTGTTTCAGTTGCACCCGACAGAAACGAACTTCGTTGCTTTTAAACGTTCTCGAGCTAGGGCACGTTTTGTGCTTCGCAATGCGAAACGAAGACCCTGGGAAGCCTACGTGTCTTCCCTTTCTCGTCGCAGCTCCGCCAAACAGGTATGGTCAGCCGTTCGGCGGATGTATGGCAAGTATCGCCGAACGGTCATTCCCGGACTTGCTCTCAACGGTTCCATCTGCACTACGGAGCAAGATATAGCCGAAGCCCTTGCCACCTCATTCGCTGCTACTAGCCAAACGGCTAGTTACGACGCCCTCTTCCTTCCTATTAAGGAAGCTGCGGAGCGAATAAAACTTAATTTTAATAGCGAATGTAATGAGCCGTACAATCAACCTTTTACCGCTGCCGAGCTTGCACATTCTTGAGCCCTAGCTAAGAACTCTTCTCGCGGTCCCGATGACATCCACAGACCTTTGAGCGAATGGTAAACTCTCGGTTGGTGTGGTGGCTCGAAATCAATAACCAGCTGTCCAACCTTCAATGCGGTTTTCGTCGCGGTCGCTCTAGTGTTGACAATCTAACACGCATTGAGGCTTATATTCATGATGCTTTTCTACTGCAGCAGCATGTGGTGAGAGTCTTCTTTGACATGGAGAAGGCCTATGGCACCACTTGGCGGTATGGCATACTACGTAACCTGCACAGTTACGGTATGCGAGGCCACCTACCGGAATTTTTAAGTAACCTTTTAGCTCTACGTCGTTTTCGTGTCCGTATAGGGAACAGAATATCAAGGGAGCGGATCCAGGAGAATGGTGTACCTCAAGGGTCGATTCTCAGCGTCGCCCTTTTTGCCGTGGCTATTAACGGCATTACTAGTGTCGTTCGCGGCGGAATTCCATCGTCCCTGTATGTTGACGACTTCGCAATATATTATCGTTCTTGTAACTTAGTTCATATAGAGCGTCAACTGCAGTTGACTATCAACCAGCTGGCAGCCTGGGCGCTTCGAACCGGCTTCCGTTTTTCGCCTGCGAAGACACAATGTGTCCACTTCCATCGTCCACGGGGTATTCACCCTCCACCTGATCTTCACTTGAACGGCACACCCCTGCCGTTTGTCCCGCACTTGAAATTCCTAGGCCTCTATTTGGACAGAAAATTGACCTGGGAGCATCATATTCGACACCTCCGAGCCTCCTGTGATCGTTCCCTCCGGGTGCTCAAGATTTTATCTGGGGTATCTTGGGGGGGGGGCGATCGGACGGTGATGTTGAGGCTGTATCGCTCCCTGGTCGGATCCAAGCTGGACTACGGCTGTTTTATTTATGGCGCAGCGAGCGCCTCTAAACTTCGCCTTTTAGACACCGTACATCATACAGGTGTCCGCCTTGCCACAGGAGCTTTCCACACAAGTCGCGTCGACTGCTTGTATGCCGACACCGGCGAGCCTCCACTTTCTATTCGTCGCTCGACACTACTCTGTTCCTACGTTGCAAAGATGACAAGTTACCCAAACCATCCATGTTTTAAACCAGTTCTGCATCCCGACTTAGCCCACCGTTATATGCACCCTAGTTCTCGGACACGCCCAACCGGAGTAAGAATCCGGGAACCCTCCCGTACACACGACCTCCGAATGCCTCGCGTGGAGCGGTCGTCCCTGGTTCAACCCGCATGGCAGCTAAAGCGTGCGCGGTTCGATCTTGCTCTTTCCACCAACTCGAGACTAGCTACCCCACATTCGGTATTCCAACAACTTTTTGCCGAACTACAGGACCGTTACCCTAATTATGTTCCGGGCTTTACAGATGGTTCCCAGTTGGGTAGCACTTGGGTTGCGCATTCGTCATTAATGGCGAGGCTCATAAATTTCGCCTTCTGGACTTCACCTCTGTTTTTTCTTCAGAACTGTATGCCATCCTCTATCTGCTCCTTTTTATTTGTAAGTTAGTTCCTGGCAATTTTATCGTTTGCACTGACTCTCTAAGCGCTCTTCAGACCTTGCAAGAGCACAGTACAGCTCACACGCTAGTTTTAAAAATTCAGGCCTTGATCTCGCAAATGCTTAGTCGCGGATACCATTTTGTTTTTACTTGGACCCCAGGCCATGTGAGCATTTCCGGGAATGAGGAGGCGGACGCGGCTGCTAAGTCCACTTGCCGTTTGCCCCGCAGTTTAACAACTACGGTGCCATACCAGGATGTGGAACGTTTTTTCCGTCGCCAACTCCTATCTGCTTGGCAGCACTCCTGGACAGCTTTGGAAGGCACACAACTCCGGGGAGTAAATGGAGAGCGTACAACCCTGGCTAACTTCCTGCAGGGATAACCGGCGAGCCGAGGTGATACTCACCCGGCTGAGAATTGGACACACACTAGCGACTCATGGGCATTTTTTAAGTGGCGAACCGGCCCCAGTGTGTGCTCCATGTGCAGTACGCCTCACTGTGCGGCATGTATTGCTCGATTGCTCGCAGTACGCCCGCGTTCGCCAGTCAGTAGGCTTGGGAACTAACTTGCTGGATGTTTTAGCGGACGACCCAGTGGCCGTGGTTAAGGCACTGCGGTTTGTTGCCGAAATCGATCTTAATAAACAAGTCTGACTTGCTTTTTATATTTGTTAATTTTAGAGATTTTAACTTATTAGTCTTTGAATTGTTTTTTATGTACTTTTAATAGTTGAGTGATTTCATTTTATTTTACCTTTTTAGCCTAATTTGTGTAGCTTTTTGGTTTTAGTCTTGACTTCGGGCCCAAATGACCGTGCTGTCGACGGGCCCTAAAACACCACACACCAACCTCCTTCCACGAGTGTTCCGACCCAAGTGACTTCTTTTCCCTCGTGGTCACAGATCACCCCGTTACTTCCCCTTAACCCCCTACAAATTTTAGTTCGAAACATCACGTGGTCATGCCAACTGAGAGACCTTTCACTTATTTTCCTGGACCAGGTGTGCAGTCAGTTTAAGAGAAAACCGGTCTCGGGGAGTAAGACAAGTACCTGGCCTGTGACCCTTCTTACCTGCTCGCACAGATTTATCCCATTCTTGTCACTTTTAACACCAACTAAGTCACACCTAACTGTACCTTTTTAACATGAGCTGATTTCCAAATTATATAATTTCAATATTTTATGCATTTACAGTTCCGGCTTCAAAGTAATTCTTGATTGTTGGAAATTAATCTTTCCTAATAATGCGTCGAGTTGCACTGTTTATATTCTGAGCTTAATAATTAAAAAAAAGTAATGTATGTTTGAAAACTGCTTTATTCTTTTCCAGAATATTCTCCTTTATGGCCATTAAACCTTTGCATTTGTTTGCACCATATTTTAAAGCATTTATTCCACCCTTCTTGAGTCACCTCAAAACATTGGCTTTGAAGGCATCAACGGCTTCTTGGCTGGCCCCATAATTCAGTCGTAAACCACCTGCCTGCCCTGCAAGTGGTCCCGGGATTGATTCCTGGTTGGTGGTGGGGACTTTTCTCCAACCAAGATGATTCCCTATCTTCCCCAGAGTCTGAAAGTATGAATGACAGTGTAAATGCGTGCGTGATCTAATGATTGAAACCCAAAGAAGACGAGTTAACACCTTCGATATGTTTCAAAGGAGAACGGCCGCCGATATGAACATCGCAGTTAAAGATGGGGTATACATGGAACAAATAAAAAAGGCTTCTTCTGACGAATAACATTATCCACGCAATTTATTCTTGATGTTCAGGAACAAAAAGAAATCATTGGTTGCCAAATCAGATCAGTATGGCAGATGATCCAACAATTCCATTTCTTTGATTCTTCAAATACTCTGTTGTTAGACGAGATGTGTGCCCGCTCACACTGTCTTGATGAGGAACGTTCCTTCGGTTCTTGTTGGTTTTCCTTACTTCACCGAAGAATGCCGGAAAAGAAATGGTTGTGTATCATTTTACGCTCCTCTAAAAGCACTGTTGCCACATAGCCAGTTTTGCTGCAGAAGCAGGCGGCCATTTGCTTCGAAGTGCTTCGAGTGCGAACAACCTTTTTTGGACTTGCTTCATTTGAAACACCGTCAACTGCTCTTTGCATTCCTGCTCATACACATAGATCTATGATTCGTCAGCTGATGAATTTTATATACGTCTTGATAGCCATCGCCATTGTATTCTTGAAAATTTTTGTACACCAATCGACACGAGCATCTTATAGAAATTGCGTCATATTTTGTGGGATCCAATGAAAGCAAACCTTTTTAACGGGCTACACAATCATGCAGTGTTTTTATATGCTTGTGCAACTTATGTCTAGGAATGCCTCAATCTCAAAATATGTCGCATGATCCTGCATTATTAGTTTCTTCACATCATCAATGTTTTTTGGCATAACAATTGGTTTTGCACGACCTTCACGAATTTCATCATTGATTGAATGATGGCCACGATTAAATTCGTTATACCAACGTTTCGCAGTGGAAAAGGATGAAGCTTTGTCGCCACATGTGAAAATTAGTTGATCGATGCACTGTTGTCTTGATAATACACGTCGAAAGTCGTAATAAATTATTGCAAAAACTTGTTCACGAGTTAATTCCATGCTTTTGTTGAAACACAATTTTCAGGTTAATGCAAACAAAACAAATGACAGTCTATTGACAAAATGTCTGAAGTACATTATGGTTAACAATGTCAAACTTTCCATTGGAAACGTCAGATAGCACCTATAGCATTCAGGCTGGCTCAAAATATATATAGTAGCCCCTCGTACTGCTCGTATTGCGGTATTTACAAATCATGATTTAAGGAGAACAGCTCAGTGTTATCTTCGGGCTATGCGAGACAGTTCCCGTCCAGGACTACGTCGTGGTTGAATGGTTGGACCGCTCGGTTCTTATCAAGGCGTGCTAGATTCTATCCAAGCCGACCGCAAAATGAAGTTGTGGTGGACAACACGGCGATGGGGCGGGTTTTCTCCGAGATCTCCGGTTTCGCCGGCCACCTCATTCCACCTGTGCCCCATTTTCATGTCATGTATCATCAATGTCACCGCCTGCGATGCTATATGTAGTAAATGTGGACGTTAAACACTACACAGTGTGTGTTCACATTTGTGTGCTCATCAAAAACGACATAAGGGAAAAACTCAGGAATGCTAATCATAGGAATTTAAAATAAAAATTGTCGACGAGATTGTTGTTATAATCCTGCTTCTTAACGCGTTACAATGGCTTTAACTTTGTTAACATAAACCTCTCAGATAATGCACTGATTATTCTTGTAGGAGTGAGAGAGGAACTGCCGCAGTTCTCAGATCTGTGCTAAGCACCAATGAAAGCATCACTTCAGCCAATAGAATGTGCAGGAATCACAAATGACAGATAGATGTTAAGTCCACGTGGATTAATCAGTGCGTTATCTGAGAGGTTTCTTACAAAGATAAGCCAATGGTAACAATTCGAGCAGCACAATAATAACCATTCGAGAGCACAATAATAGACGACTTCCAGGTGGTTCAACAAAGAGAAGCAATTTCCATTCTCGTACAGTTGGCACAGTATATGAAAACACGAATGCACTTATTGAATATCTGGAGAAAATTGAAGAAGCAGGCCTTCAGATCTCCGCAAATAAGGAAACCCAGGGACTTCTATTAAAAATGCGGTTGCCTTATTTTAAATTCTGATTACATCTTTTTTATAAAGCTATTCCACACGTGGAATGCAGATCAGTATACTAAAGAAGAGAACTGTAAATCCATGTTCAATTGACACTGTCGTAACTTCATTTGTCAATGAAACACAAAAATAACAGCATTTACAAAGTACCTGAAGATCCGGGGTTCAGCAAATATGCGGTTTCCTGGTGTTGATTCCCGTCAAATTGGTAATATCCTAGCAAAGATGCTTGTAATGTAATACCAATTAGTTCAACTCCAGATATATTTCAATTCACTGGACATTTGATACCTGCAACATTGGTGGAATGTGAAAATATCTGCAACATCGTAAAAGTGCTCACGGACGTCATCATGATAGCATAGTGATTCGCACCTTTTCTTGATAAAACGATATTAAAAACTGAACTTCGAACAATTGATGCTAGAGATTACTTTCAAAGTTTGAGGAGTGCAACTGAATTATTTGTGATTATAGTGAAAAATAATTTCAGCGAGTATCGCGGCGAAATTGTTAAACTTCTTAAGTAGGTAATTACATTCTCAATGTCGTCAGCTGAAAGGGAAGGGTTCTTCTCTTTATTAACAAGAACTAAAACGCGTTTAAGTACAGCGTATGAAGATAATCTGAATGCCCTTGAAATGTTGTCCGGGGAGAGGGAAATGATCGAGGAGCTATTTGATGTTAATGAAAAGATTTTATACCTTCTGCTTTTGAGAAACAAGATGGTTGGATTTCAAGTACATGCGTTCCAAACTTGTTTCGCATCAGCAGGTCAGTACTTCTCATTTTGAAATGATGATTATCAGGTAAATAATTAATATTATTTCATAGTGTTTTCTTTATCTATCTTTTAATTATTTCGCTTGTGTCACCTTCTTTGAATTCCTGATGCAATAATTCTGCCTAGCTCTTCGAGCGGCCATATTAAGGGAATTAGATGTCGCAGCCATAACTGAAATGAAAAGTGTTCGAAAAATAACTGTTTTTCATTTATTTCTAAAAAGACACGAATACTATTCAGATTTTGCAACTCCAATAGTACAGTATACTACAGTACTATATATCTAGTATTGACAATTTCTTTGATTTCTAATGGTTTTAATGTTCGTCAAGGGATTCCCCGATTTGTCTATGGATCTAGATCTAGCGCACAGCGTTACAGTTTGCTCTTCTATGTCAAACAAGGAGTGTTTTAGAAGTGTAACAGCCACACCAGTATTAACTGTGGCCACAGCTGTTTGATAGAGTAATTTCTAGAAGCAAAGAAACGTTTTAGAAAGCAATTTTTAGCTACAGTCGCTGTACTCCTGTGTAAAAGGTAAGAGCATATATATACATACTGCTGATTAACTGTCTGGGATTGTATCTATAACACTTTAATCCTCCAGGTACATTGAATCAAAATCAGTGGAAATTTGGTTATCCACAGTTTATATATCATCTCCGTAGCATGTTTTGCATTTGTAACTGTTGGGGGGAGTGGGAGAGATTTATTTTATATAATGTGATTTAAACCAAAACTATGAGTATGACGTTTTTTCATTTATATTTTTCATTCAGATTCATCATTGTTAAACTAACAGATTATGTTTCATTATTAACTGCAATAATAATTTCTAAAATTACCTACACATAATATTGTATATCTTAACATTGTGATCATTTAAATTATGTGGCTGTATTACGGCATTGGCCTATTTGTACAGACTGATCACGTTTCAGAATATTACTTATATAAACATATATTACCTATAATTACAGAAATTATTTAATACAGCCTTCTGTTAATGACATTGGCTTTTTAGAATCAGAAGTCTAAGAGAATTGATAATTATTGGGAAAAGGAATACTGAAACAAGAAGCTTAAGATTGATGATTGTATGCTATAACAGTGACTGATAGTGAGACATCTTTCAGTGATGGAACTTTGCTGATGATATATTTGACATTACGCCTTTGCCAGTTGAGTAAATCACCTTTCTAGAAATTATTTCTGTTATACAGATTGATCACACTAGAAAATTAGCTATAATACCATGCACTTCCTACAGTTGCAATAATCATTTAATAACAAAAGTGTAGAAACTAATTTAATCGATTTTCTCTCTTTCTTCAGCTTTGAAAATTGCAGAAGGTAGGGCTGTTTAGCCTTGTTTTCATTATTTGAAGAATATTAAAAATAAATAATTATGTGGATACATATTTAATGCATTTATTATCATTAAGGTTATATTTCATGATTATGCACCCGTGTTGTGTATAATAATTGGTTAACCTTTCATATCAGACGTGTATTTGTATTTATTTCATCCTTTGGAACATAATACATATGTTATAGGACACGTCAGTTCAAGATACAAAGATAAATATAAAAAGTTACATAAGACTAAAACTGTAACATACAGGATCCAAAAAAGTCTAAAGTAGAAGAAGCAAATAAATATAAACTATAAAAAGACCATAGGGAAATGCTATATAAAAGTAACTGTTCACAAATGTGGAGTTTACTCTACTTCACGATTTAATTCAATTTAATTCAATTCAATTTATTTTGTCCTTTTTTATTGATATCAGACACATCATAGTATAAAAATTACATTAATGTCCACTGTCATTATTTACAATCACTTAAAACTAATTAACGTTTAAAAACTCTTTTACAGAATAAAAGGAATGTTGCAGTAAAAAGAGTTTTACTCCCTTTTTAAAATGTATAAGGCTCTTCATTTGTTTAATATTTTCTGGTAGCCTGTTGTATAATCTTATACCTTTATTGATAGCACTAGACCTGAAGATTTCCGTTCTACAACTTTGAATGTGAAAGTCATCTTTCTGACGTGTATTGTATTTATGAATATCGGCATTTTTGCAGCTCTCAGGTGTTCTATTTGAGTTTCATACTTTACTGTATGCAAACTTAATATTTCACTCTTTTTATTACAAGATAAGAAAACAATTGCAGCAGTCAATATGCCTCTATGCTGTGTCAAATTGTAATATAATGGGCAAAGGTTCCAAAGGTGGGACCCGTCTTCACCCTAGAGAGATGGTACACTGAGTGTGCATGAAATGTAAACACTTGTAAAGGCGCCTGCTGTATTCTATACAGAGTGCACTAAATTCCATTTGTTGCAATTCCTTTACTACTTATTACACTAATTAACATTACATAATTAAAATGATTGTAAGATAGAAAGATAATTTATTCATCTTGTAAATCATACATATAAGACACGTCAAATTGTGAATTTAAAGTGCAATTAACTATACTTGTAAATTAACAAGTCACATCCAATAAGGACAAGTCAGTGTTTGTACAAAATAATGTTTTATAAAGATATCTCAAGAAATTTTATAATATACACAATTAATTCAGAAATGTAACAATATTATAAACTTTCCATAAATTCACTAACAGAATAAAAACAGTGGTCTAGCAAGTATGCCAAAACTGACTTTTTAAATGCTGAAAAATTGCAAGTGGTTTTATTGGCTATAGGCAGTTTAGTAAAAAAAAGGTATTCCTAGGTTTATTACACTGTTTTGATGAGCTCTTGTGTTACTTCTATTCACATGAATGTCCATTCTCTGTCTAGTATTATGATTATGAACTGTGTCATTAAAGGTACAGTGGCCATTTCCTTTAATTAAATTTGTCTTTGTAAATTTTAAAATTTCAAAAATGAAAATACATGGGAGAGGTAAGATTTTAAATTTTTTAAATACCGTTTTTGCATTATGAATAATGATTTACAATGTGGTGAGTTACCCCATAATGTTATGCCATATTTTAAAATGGAGTGAGTTCATGCAAAATACACACTTTTGAGAGTTGTTATGTGAACTATGTGTACCAGTTGTCTGAAATTATAACAAATTGTACTCAATTTTTTAATTAGATGACCAACATGTGTCTCCCACTTTAGGTTACTCTGTATCCAAAGACCAAGAAATTTAGTTGTATTTACATACTTAATTACTTGATTATTACATATTAATTGTGATTGTACAAGAGACTTATTCTGAGAAAACTGAAAATGAATTACATGTGTCTTATCCAAGTTTACAATTTAATTATTATTGCTGAACCATTTAGAAATATTACTGAACATTCTGCTTGATAAGATTTGTAGCTCCTCAAGTGCATTGCTTTCGAATAATATATTTGTGTCATCCGCATATTGAACTATTGTTTTAGCTGTAATATTTGACTGTAAATCATTTACAAACAATAAGAAAAGAATAGGACCCAAAATAGAAACTTGTGGTACACCAAACCTAATGTATTTTTTGTGTGATCAGTATTCTTTAATGTGGTCTTTTTCTGTATGTGAAATTTCTACTATTTGCTTCCTGTCCTTAAGATATGATTTGATCCATTCCAATGCATGCCCTCTAATACCCAAATGTTCTAATTTTTGGAATAGTAAATTGTGGTTTAGTACATTGAATGCTTTAGTTATGTCGAAAAATGCGCCTAGTATTTTGTCTTTGTTATCTAAAATATTTATTATACTGTTTACAAAATCAAAAAGTGCAGTTTTTGTTGACTTTTGTTTACAAAACCCATGCTGAGTTTTAGATATTAAATCATTCATCTCTATAAATGCTATAAGTCTTTTATAGAATATCTTTTCCAGTATTTTAGAGAAGTTGGATAAGAGTGAAATTGGCCTGTAATTTAGTAAATCGGTTTTAAAGTATAAACTTGGAAGAAGCGTAGAGACAGTGAAGCACAAATTAGTACAAAAGTGAATCGAGAAGATATTGACACATTGCTTCACTCACACTGTTTATTTACAGGACATGTTTCAAGAGCTCTTGCTCCTATCATCAGTTGATGCTCGACTAGTGCAAGTGGAAGAAGCGTAGAGACAGTGAAGCACAAATTAGTACAAAAGTGAATCGAGAAGATATTGACACATTGCTTCACTCACACTGTTTATTTACAGGACATGTTTCAAGAGCTCTTGCTCCTATCATCAGTTGATGCTCGACTAGTGCAAGTGGTAGTGAAGAGGAAACCACTACAACTTGCACTAGTCGAGTATTAGCTGATGATAGCAAGAGCTCTTGAATCATGTCCTGTGAACATACAGTGTGAGTGAAGCAATGTGTCAATATCTTCTCGATTCACTTTTGTACAAATCGGTTTTATCTCCATTTTTGTATAGCGGCTTTACTTTAGCAATTTTTAAAGCTTCTGGAAACAGTGCATGTTCAAGTGAGCTATTGCATACGTCTGCTAACGGGTGTGCAATAAGGATTGAACATTTCTTTAGCAAAACATCAGGAACGTTATCAATACCTGAAGAGTACTTGGATTTAAATTTGGATATTACTGAAACGATTTCCTCGAAATCAGTAGGGCACAAGAATATTGTTGTTTCACTTATATTTACTCTATTTGTTTTAACTGAAGTACCCATTGTGGAGTTCTTTTGTGAAACAATATTTTCAGCAAGATTTATGAAGTGATCATTAAAAGTCTCTGCTATTTACTTTGGGTTTGTTATTAATGTTGAATGCTTCTGCAGTACTAAATTATCTACATTCTTATTGGGCTTTATTTCATTGTGTATTACTTTCCATGAGGCTTTCATTTTGTTCTGGGCACTTTTGATGAATTTATCGTTTGCCATCTTTTTTGCTTGTTTTATAACTTTATTCAATGTGGCTTTATAATTTTTAACATAGTCACTGAATTGTGGAGTTACAGTCACTGTTTGCAGAATTTTATGTAATTTTCGTTTGTGCGCGCAAGATGTTATAATTCCTTTAGTAATCCACAAATTTGATTTTCCTGAGAATGATTCTTTTATTTGTACAAGTGGGAAAGCTATATCAAAATAATGCCTAAATATTTTTTGAAAAGTTTCGAATTTTTCATTAGTATCAGATGTATCATACACTTCATGCCACATTTCGCTTTGTAATAGATGCAAGAAATAGTCTATATTTGAAGCATTGAATTGTCTGGTAAGTTTTGTTTTTCTAAGGTTTGGATTTAAACTGTTTTCCATATTTATTGATATTAACTGAGCATTATGATCACTGTAACCCATGTTCAGTGGGTGACTTTTGTACAACTGACTAGTAACATCTTATGTTTAATATCAGTCTCATAGATGTTAATACACACTAATTAGTTACATTGCATTAATGTAACTAGGTGTAACATATTAATCTTCTTAAAATTTATGAATGATGCAGCATTTTTCGCAGAGAACTGTAGTTTGAGAATGATTTTTGCAAATAAAATACTTATATGATGCACATCTTATTGTTGTGGAGCTATTCTTTGTCCTTTCACAAAATCAACATCTTTTTGTTTTCTTTTTTGATGGCTGTTCTGTGAATGTCCCTTGAGTTTTCTTATAACACAGATACATGCTAACATTAGCCGGCAAACTTGGTATGCCAAATCTTTCCATAAGATGCGGTTTCATAAGTTAGAAAGTAAGGTTCCTCAGACAAACTCAATGAGGATCTTTCTCATTCTTATAATTTACTTGAAACAGCACCATTAATTGATGCAAGATATGTTCAACAATGCATATCATAAACCTATGCTCCATCTTCTTGTCATTCATGTTACTGAATATTTATTGCACAATTTGTTTAACAGTAACAACCCCAACCTTCATCATGTTATAATCTAATATAATGTGAGGTTTCTTTGTGCCTTCATCTACAGTTCGGTCATTGTACATTGTTGGGATAAGTCCAACTGCTTTGTTCTGCTTAGGTAGATATGATAACATGGTAATTCCATTCTGGAATCCAAAAATTTCTGAGCCGCTTCCTCTGTTCCTATGGGGCAAAAACTCAAATGGGATGGCTCTTTTATCTATCTTCAGGGTTCCTATACAAGTGATTTTGCAGCAGATGGAGAGCCAGTGGATAGCTATTATAGCAATTATCTGTTGTCATATTTCTATTTGTTCCATTTATTGGTTATGTTAGTCTACACATGGTATCAAAAGGCTTATTACAAACACAAAATGATCCTTCTGGCTGTTTGCCACAATATACTTCCAACAAAGCAGAATAGACTGTCTTAGCATCACACAGAGAAAATATTCTGATGCTGTATTTTGCTGGTTTGTTAGTATATTGTGTGAAACTAAAACATCCTCAGAATGCTTTTAGTTTCTCATCAGTGGTATGAAATTCATCAAGACTTTAACTACCCATGCAGTTTTTTTATAAACAATTTCATCTATCATATCAATATTTATTATTTTATGGAATTATTCAATTTTCTCTACAACACCTGTTGCTATCATTTTAGGGCTGGAAAGATCTTGACAACATTTTTTGCTCATATATCAGATCTCTTTTAGATGTTTCAGTTTTCATTCATTCATTCATTCTTTTTTTTTTTTTTTTTTTTTTTTAACTACGAATGAAAATCCAGCTTTACTGTCAAAGGAGAAACTATTCATCATTTTCAATTTCAGAGTTGGTATAATAATCACTTGGTGATAGTTACACTGATCACTTGGTGATAGTAACACTGGCCAGGTGCACAGTGTATAAAGTACGCTGCTGGTGCAGTTCCAAGAATAACTGATCGTTACCTTTGAGTGTTTGATGCTACAATCACTCTGACAAATAACACTTCATCCTCTCCATCAGAAAACAAATCATCAATTCTGCCAAAGTCGTCTTCTTAAGAAAGCACCACTAAAAGGTGCCATTCTGATTGCTCCTCTATCAAATATATTTTTGCCCTCAAATTAGAAATAGGAAATAATGACCATCTCTAAAATACACCATTCTTTAACCAGCCACTTTGTGTCAAAGTAAAGCAGAGCATGTGAAATAGCACTTACATGGCCAGGTGCGCAGTGTATAAAGTACGCCACTGGTGCAGTTCCAAGAATAACTTATCGTTGCCTTTGAGTTGTTGATGCTACAATCAATCTGACAACTAAATGGAAGCTAAGCAATGACATGAAAGGTACTGACAATAGAATAGAATAAAATAGAATTTATTCACCAATTGATATGCAATAAGTATATATGCTTTATGAATCTTACATAATATTATACACAGTATACACATAACAGAAGAAATTACATAAACTATAAACAGGTTACAGTTTGAATTCCAGAAAATCATTTACACAATACAATTTATGTTTTAACAAAAGGTACTGACTTTTTTCTTGAACTTTTTGACGGAGAATGTTGTACAAAATTACTCTTTTGTGAGAAATACTGTTGATTGTTCTGGTCAATCAGTGATGGTGCAGATGTATCAGTTAAGTTGTTCAGGTATTATGAGCATGATAGTCTTTATTTACTTTAATTAATGTATATTATTATGAATAAAAGATACAGTTTCTAGAATATTGTGACTTTGTGGGTTCGTGGAATTAAAAGTCCAAGTTGCAGAAATTTAAAATGCTCTTTATTTCTGTAGAAACACACTTTGGTCAAACCTTACAGTAGCAGAATTATATAACATACACAAATACAATCTTCCGAAGTTGTTGACCACAAATGAAAGCTTTCATTTTCAAAACACAATTGCAGGCACACAATACTCAATTCCGATTATACTCTCATTTCGACTCCATTTATGACTGTCACTTGGCGAGTCACGGCTCCTTTAAATACCTCTACTCATATTACTAGACATTTCCGGAATATTCTATAACAAACAAGAACTCGAAACTTCCAGTCATCTATGTGTCTCTTTATGTGTTCTGGCAAGCTTTTATCTCAGCATCGCACTATCTGTCGCCTTATCTTTCCGTGCCAAACCTTTTGTGGTGTCGCCGTCAGTCCCAATAATATATATATATATACATGGCAGCAGCAATATGTTAAGTTCATCAAAAATTCGATTACTTGGGGTAAACATTGGTACTTGTTTTTTTTTTGGGGGGGGAGGTTGATAGTTCTCATTGTCCCTATGTTACAGAATTGGGTCAGCATTTGCATTGCATATGCTATATGGCTTAACTTTTTACATAAGGCTAATATATGTTCATTTCAGATATGTGCAGATAAGTTAAGGTATTTATCTTGTAGAGTGCTTGTAACAGTGCTTAATCCTACTCTGGGGTTAAACATTAATAATACAAGAAGATATGAAGCTAAAACTTAGCTTTTAATATGGAAGCATTATTTAGCCGTGCTATTCACTTAAATCTAATTACTAATTGCAATTTAAGTTCCTTTCAGTATGTCTTTCTGCAACAGTTACAGCAGATGATTGTCAGCATCCTCTTCTTTTGCTGGGCTTATGTAGCAAACAGTAAGTTTTCCATGTTGTTAATGTTGTAGGATTGCTGGTTCTAGAACTAAACCTTGATCCTGTGTCCAAATGTTTAGATTCTCTAAAGCTATCTTCAGAAGTCAGTGTAATCCAGTGAGGACCTCCAGTGAGAGGTCACTTATATAGAGCAGAAATAGTAAGAACCCTAACACTGAACCTTGGGGTACTCCATGAGTTACTACTTTCCAATTTGAAGTTTATTTTTCATAACCAATTCCAATAGTTACTTCAAAACTCAATTTCTTTCATTTAGATATGATACAAACCAACTTAAATTCTCATTTTTATTCCATAGAATTCCAATTTAGCTGTAAGAATTTACAGTCAAAGCCTTTGCTATATCAGAGAAAATTCCACTTGGATGTCTTTTCGTTTAAGGCAGTCAATACTTCATGTGTAAGTTTATGAGTTGCATTATTTGTCAAAATGACTTTTCTGAATCCAAACTGATCACTAATAAATATGTTATTATATTTAAGGTGATTATACAGTCTGTTGAACATTAATTCTTCAAGAACTTTTGAAAAATTTGGCAAGAGAGATATAGTTCTGTAATTTGAAGCATTATTGCATTCACCTGTTTTGAAAAGAGGTTTGACAATAGAAAATGTCATGCTCTCATTAGATACTCATTGCCTAAATAACTAAAGGGGTTGCTACTTTGTGAGGAGAATGATGTTAAGATTTTGTTGTTGTTTAATCATAACCAGAAGAATTCTTCAATTTAAAAGTGTCAGTAATTCAGAAGACATAGGTAGACTGACTTTAAATGTAGGCACTACTTTGTGAAAGTTGATCTCAAAAGTTCTAATGCTGCATTTTTACTTCCATAATGAATATTTAGTTGTTTTTTTCTTTTGTTACATTCCAAAAAGAATTTATTAAACATTTCTGCAACTTCATGAGATTTGGTAATTTCATAGTTGTCAACACTGAGTGTAATTTTTGTAATGAGTTTACCTGTTTCAATTTTTATTATGTTCCAAGTGGTCTTTATTTTATTGCCTCAGTTCTGAATTAGTTTATTATAATGCAATATTCTGGCTGCCGCTATTACCTTCTTTAAAAGTTTGCAATATATTTTGTGGTAGTTTTTTAAATCTAAATTGTTACTGACTGTAACTTGGTGATATATTCATTTTAGAAATTTTAAAATTTACAAAGACGAATTTAATGAAAGGAAATGGCCACTGTACCTTTAATGACACAGTTCATAATCATAATACTAGACAGAGAATGGATATTGATGTGAATAGAAGTAACACAAGAGCTCATCAAAACAGTATAATAAACCTAGGAATCACTTTTTTTTAATAAACTGCCTATAGCCAATAAAATCACTTTCAATTTTTCAGCATTTGAAAAGTCAGTTTTGGCATACTTGCTATACCACTGTTTTTATTCTGTTAGTGAAAAGGCATCCCCATAGGATACATAAAAGATTAAGCCTGCAATAGTGAAGCAACAAATACTACTCAAATATAATTATTTGTAACGAAAATTTCAACTATCTTTAAAGAAATTTTCATCAATTTCTTTAAAGATAAGTGAAGTTTTTGTTACAAATAATTATATTTGTGCAGTATCCCCATAGGTTCAAAATACTGCACTAAATTTTAAGCAATTTGAGCATTTCAACTATCAGGTATAATTGTAAAGCAAATGTATTTTTTCATGAGAAAACGCAATATAAATTATTTAAGCAACTAACATACTTAGGTTTAGGTTTAATTAATGAGAAGGGCAATGAAGTTTCATATGCATTCTGGCCATTTCTGATCTGTTGTGCTTCTCCTTATCTAGTCTCCAAAACTTGATAAAAAAAAAGCCAGCTTATTGGGGAAACCATTGATAGTTCATGCTCAGACATGAACCAATGGTTAAAAGTTGAACCTCCTGGCAGGCGCGCTTATTTCTATTACATGAGCAGGCGCACATTATAAATTTTACAACATAGATAATTTTATGTAATGAGGAGCATATTCTGAGTAATTTAGTTAATTTATCAAACAAAATAGTTTATATATACCATTGTTAAACTACTATACCAACAGCTTAGCCTGCCTTGGTAGCGTGATGGTAGCATGTCTGCCTCACATTCAAGAGGTCCTGAGTTCAAATCTCATTCAGAATGAGTTACCTGGATAATGTTTTCCGGGGTTTTCCCTTATCCTGAAAGACGAATGTCAGGTAACTCTAAGCTCTATGGACCCCGGGCTCATTTGAGCATCATTTCACTCATTCGATTCATCATCCGATATGACTTAACGTTGAAGGACATAAATTAAAAAAAAAAAAAGAAGGAAAAAAAAAAGAAACACCAACAGCTTTAGTTATTTTATGTCTTAATGATAACATTACAGGCCTAGTTTATGAATTTTGTTCTTTGTTGCCTACACTATTAATATTCCAACACCTATTCAAATAATAACTGTAACATAAGATGACAGCTCCAGTTATTCAAGTATAATAAGGTTTACATGATTGATAATATAAAGTTTGTCCAACATGTAAATATTTATCCCATTATTTTGAGAAGCATTAGTTTTCATTATGTCTTTCATAGACAACTTGCTTTTTATGTGATTTGTGCAAGAAAAGTTTGTGCATCTGTCACATTTAATTGAAGTGGATGAATTTCTTCAATGTCCACATAAGAGGCACGTTCCTCATTTCTTTGCTGGAGGTTTAGGAGTCTCGTCTGCAGACATTACTGAAACACTGTGAGATCAGCTGGTAAGGCTTTAAGTTGTGCTCTAAATACAAGCTGCTCTTTCATAAGAACTCTCTTTGGACACAAAAATACTTTGACAATGTACTTTTGCTATGTTTTTGAAGTTTTCACACATTCATCTTTACACCAAAGTGTAACTTTGTCTCTTCCAATATAAAACTACTGCACTTCTTTTAGCTTATTGAGATCATCGCCAACCACTCTGATTTAAAGTTGTGGTTTCCGATTTCAATGTTCTCATCACTCAAATCTGCATGACTTTCCTCTAGTTCTGTAAAAACATTATACGTTTCATTATCATTTTCCTCAAGTAGTTAGCGAATAGCTTTGACTAATAAACTGCCGAACCTGAAGATTAATAAACAACAAATAAATGCACATATATATTACCAGATTTAGAAACTAAAGAATACACTACTCGGAAAAGTAATGACAGGTGCACCTAAACACTTAATACACCTACCTCCGCACATTTCTGACCATAGAACTAGGCACGTATCTGTCACATGAGCAGGTGTGTGCTATACTTTTTACAACATTCAGCACCACATTACCTAGAACGCACTAAGTCAACTGAGAACGATAAGGAAAGAAACAGCAGCAGTTATCACATTATCGAGTAAGCATCAACAATGGACATCATGCTGGCAATGCAATAACTCAAGGTTAACCCATAGATAAACAATAAATACTGCAGGTGTTGTACTTTTTACAACAGCGCGCCTGCCGGAAGGTTAACCGTGAGTGTTGCCAGTGATTTGCAGTCACTTAACTGATGAAATGCTAATTCATCTGCTTTGTGGCCTTTCTGCAGCTTGGATCAACTTGTTGACCAGTCTTATAGAGATGTCGTTACAGCTGGCAGTGTCAAGTTGTGACCCACTATCCAGCTGAGTATGGTTCGGTCCATTTTGGGCAGTTCTTTGGTCCTGCTTTTGATATACTTTATAATAATCTTTGAATGCTAATGTCCTGTTACAATCAGTATTCATTGTGTTTCCTGGATGGCACCTCTGACATAGCCATAGGACAACCCTAGGCAGAGTTCAGGACCCACGAAAGGCCTGATGGATCCCTACATGGCGAAGTCTTCTGCCCTCTCATTGCCATGGATTCTGCTATGTCTCGGCATCCACTTCAGTTTAACTGAATTTGTTCAGTCAGTTCCATTAGGGCTTCCTGAGATTCTAGTACCAGTTTAGATGTAGCCTCCCTAACTTCGAGTGCCTTCAAGACAGCTTGACTACCTGAAAGTATAGTAATGTATCTGTTCTGATATCCTTTACTAATACTTTCCCATACTCTTGCCAGTATGCCTTATACTTCAGCTTGGAAAAAAATTGCATGCAGTCCAACGCTATAAGACAGCCTTCTACCAGACCCAAACAGTCCTGCTTCAATCCCTTGATTGGTTTTGGATCCATCTGCAAACCATATGGCTCCACCGAAACTTATTCCATTAATTCATTCATTCATGTATTCTGGAAAGGATACAGTTAACTTACTTTCTTGTAATCTCCGAGGTATAAATTTATCCATCCTCATAAACGTCAAAGAGTCCAGATGCTTGTCCCCAAGTAGATTTAATCCTTTTGCTGCCAAGCTGCTTAAGAGAGTTTCTGCCCTATAACCCTTACTGTCGATATAGACTGTGATGAACTGAGTGAAGACTACCCATTTCTATCTAATTGATGCAATGTTTGTGAAGCAGTAAATCTATTTTTGAAACTTCCTATGGGGACACTACACAAATACAATTATTTGTAACAAAAACTTCACTTATCTTTAAAGAAATTGATGAAAATTTCTTTAGAGATAGTTGAAATTTTTGTTACAAATAATTATATTTGTGTAGTATTTGTTGCTTCACTGTTGCGAGCTTTATCTTTTATGTATCCTATGGGAATGCCTTTTATGCCAATGGAAAGGACAAATCCTCTTCTTTCTAATGGTGTGTTTCTTGATCATTAAAAGGGATCTTTTGTTATTTGAAGGACTGAGCTTCCAACCCTCATCATTATAGTTTGACCATATCTTGCTCTGTTTGGTTTATAACTTGTAAAATAGAACATGGTAAGTTATTCTTGCGATGTTTTAGTGCCAGGAAGAGATGATGACATAGTTATTTCATATTAAGATAAGTATGATATCAATACAAATACTTTTGCCCTTGTTTATGTATGAATGTTGTCCATTGAGGAGAAGCACACCTAATGACAATAGCTGAACCAATTTAGTCATTTTTCAGATTATTAGATGTTTTTCTGTGGCTTATGCTTTTGTCTCCAATGGAACAATCGATAACAATTTGTTTGCATGAGAATGCATGGGCATATCTGAGTGTAAGTAGGAGTACTTGGGCAGGTTGTAACGTTGAGTTGAACCATATATCCTTTGCCATGGCCTCTGAGAACACTTCATGTCCTCCCCTACATAAAAAAATCTTGTATCTCAAATTCCATTTTTTAATGGAATGAAGGGCAACATTACACTTCCAACATAACACACATGTTCTAGGTAGATATTCCTTATATAGGAACTTGCATGCATTGCTTGTCATCATGGCACAATGGCACAATTTTTTTTTATTTTTTTAAATTTATGTCCTCCAACATTGTGTCCTATCAGACGATGAATCAAATGGGTGAAAAGGTACCCAAATGAGCCCCCAGGATCCATAGAGCTTAGAGTTACCAGACAAAAACAGCATGGGGTTTCATAAATGAAAACAGAAGAAATAAGGTAATTCCAAAAATATTAACCTTAAATTAGATGGGGAAACAATTAACGATCCTGTATTAGTTAGTGAACTTTTTAATGAATTTTTTGTAAATGTAGGTAGAAAATCTTTAACATACAGGAATAGCATAAATCATGGACAGAGTATTCAATCTACAGAAAAGGTGTTATTAGGATAATTTTTAACTTAAAAAATATTGACTCTTGTGTAGATATTTTCAAACAAAACAAAATGTTCACACTATATGTTAATAAAGCAATTCTTTTTGTTGTAAGTAAGGTAAACTTGAAGACTGCTGATGTACACAATTATAATACCAGATACAACAATGACTATTTTAGAGACTGTACTTCTAAACGATCTACTGATAGAGACGTTTTTATAATGGGACAGATTTTATTTAATAGACTGCCAACATCAATTAAAGCATTAAATGGTACGAAGCAATTTCAAAACAAATTAAAATACTTTTTAATGGATAAATGTTTGTACAAAGTAGATGATCTGTAAATATGTTTTTATACTGTTTATATTTTGCTCTATATCCTATAATTGTAAACTTTTAGATTGTAATTGGCAATGTCAGAAACTGCTTTGCAGTCTATTGACAAATAAATGAATAGTAAAATACATTAATCCCGGAAAAAACCTTATCCATATGACTCACTCTGAGCAAAAAAAAAAAAAAAAATCAAACTCGGGAACTCGTGAACTTGCGGGAGACACGCTACTACCTTCGCTACCGAGGTGGGCTTGGTTGGTAACTCCCAGTGTCACACACAGTTTGTTATGTGTGAGTGTCACTTCATGAGTGCGACTCTGTGGTGAACAGTCAGCACAGTGAAACGGTTTGTGAGTAAATATTGGAGTAGTAGTGTTCAGAGTAGCCATGTGGGTCTAAGTAAGAGGTGGAAGTTGTGTTTAAATCACAGAGAGATAATTAACAGCACCAGGTGGTGCATACTAGGGACATAAAGACACATTAAAGAGATTTCAAAGTTATGTATTTTTGTAGATAGATAATTTATTCATCTTGTAAATCATACATTGTACATGGGTACTATATAAGACACGTCAAAATGTGAATTTAAAGTGCAATTAACTATACTTGTAAATTAACAAGTCACATCCGATAAGGACAAGTCAGTGTTTGTACAAAATAATGTTTTATAAAGATATCCCAAGAATTTTATAATATGTACAATTAATTCAGAAATGTAACAATATTATAAACTTCCCATAAATTCACTAACAGAATAAAAACAGTGGTCTAGCAAGTATGCCAAAACTGACTTATTAAATGCTGAAAAATTGCAAGTGGTTTTATTGGCTATAGGCAGTTTATTGAAGAAAGTTATTCCTAGGTTTATTACACTGTTTTGATAAGCTCCTGTGTTACTTCTATTCACATGAATATCCATTCTCTGTCTAGTATTATGGTTATGAACTGTGTCATTAAAGGTACAGTGATCCTGTCATTAAATTTGTAAATTTTAAAATTTCAAAAATGAAAATACATGGGAGAGGTAAGATTTTAAATTTTTTAAATAATGGTCTACAAGTAGATGTTGATTTAACTCCTCCAAGTATTCTTAAAATCCGTTTTTGTATTATGAATAATGATTTACAATGTGGTGAGTTACCCCATAATGTTATGCCATATTTTAAACTGGAGTGAGTACACGCAAAATACACACTTCTGAGAGTTTTTATGTTAACTATTTGTACCAGTTGTCTGAAATTATAACAAATTGTACTCAGTTTTTTAATTAGATGATCATCGTGTGTCTCCCACTTTAGGTTTCTCTGTATCCAAAGACCAAGAAATTTAGTTGTATGTACATACTTAATTACTTGATTATTACATATTAATTGTGATTGTACAGGAGACTTATTCTGAGAAAACTGAAAATGAATTACATGTGTCTTATCCAAGTTTACAATTAAATTATTATTGCTAAACCATTTAGAAATATTACTGAACATTCTGCTTGATAAGATTTGTAGCTCTTCAAGTGCATTGCTTTCAATTAATATATTTGTGTTGTCAGCATATTGAACTATTGTTTTAGCTGTGATATTTGACTGTAAATCACTTACAAACAATAAGAAAAGAATAGGACCCAAAATTGAGCCTTTTGGTACACCAAACTTAATGTATTTTGTGTCTGATTGGTATTCTTTAATGCAATCTTTTTCTGTATGTGAAATTTCTACTATTTGCTTCCTGTCCTTTAGATATGATTTGATCCATTCCAATGCATGACCTCTAATACCCATATGTTCTAATTTTTGGAATAGTAAATTGTGGTTTAGTACATAAAAGAGGAAGTGACTGTATGTTAGCACTGCACTAACAATTTTAGTGACAAACATGTGTGAGGCAAACTTTTGTCTTAGGTCATCTTTGTCACAATATTTTAAATGCAAAAGGGCCAAAAGAGAGGTACAAGAGCACAATGTAGACAAAACACTTGCCAAATAACATAATATGATAGCTAGCATACATGAATTATCTGAGTCTTTGTGGTACTAGTGGATAAACAGATGTTGAAATATATTTAAGAAAAGATCTGATAACTCAGAAATGCAGTTTTGGGTCACGGATTTAGACTGCCCCTTTTTTCTATCTTCATCTGAGATCTCTCTTTGAAATTATTTTATTTTACACAGTGATTTTTTTTTCAAATAAAATCATCCTATTATTTTATCTCTAAGTTATTTGCTTGGAAATCAATCATATTTAGTGAAATTTAAAAGTCATTAAATGTTTAAAATTATTCAATATCTTCTTTTTTCAGATGGTACTACGACTTGAAGATCTGGCACTGCAGAAGTACACAGGGCTTATAAAGAAGCTTGTTTTAATAAAGGAGCCTGAAATTCGAAGAGAAGCATCAAAGACCACAGTACAGAAGATATGCTGCAACTTTGGTGAAGTGAAAGGATTGGAAGCCGTCATACTCAGTAGTATTTATTCACACAGTAAGAGTGTTTTACACTGGGAAACTATGAAAAACAAATTAGAGAATACTCTCCAGTATTGTGAAGTTGTAAAACAGAAATGTTACTCCTTAGGAAAGGTAAATGCGGAATCTTTGAAAGAAAGTGCTATAATTTCAAAAGAGCAAGTCCAGTTGGAAGAGCTCACACTAGAAGTCATAGATAACAGAAGTGAAACAGGTTTGAGTGTACCTACTCTTAAACATGACCATGTTATCAACCGGTTTATTTCACATATGTTAGCAGGAGAGAATGAAACAGTCACTCCATTTAAGATTATTGCAACGTACCGTTCCATGTGTATCATAAAGGATGCTTGTGGATTTGTTAAATTGCGTGCTAAAGAGATTCCAAATAATGACAGATTTTCAACAACTCTTTCTCCTAACAAAGAAATTCTAAGAATTCTGGAAGAGTTTGAAAGCATAACAACTGTTATCAAATTGATACAAGTAATGCAAATGACAGTTAAGAAATATTTGGACACAGGCCCATACAAAACATGGGAAGAAATGCAGATTGATTTCCTGCTATACTTAATCCAGCAACCAGGGCTTCATTTATTTGCAAATGAACTTTCTGAATCTTTGATCTGTTTCTTAATGAATATTTGGCTAAGTGAATCCACTGCACCACATTGGCAGGAAAGCATTATAGAAGCTTGTATACATCCAGCAGTGACTAAACTGAATGCAAACGAAATACCCATAGATATTTTATTAGAGCTACTACCCAAACTCAAAGATTTGAATACATTGAAAGTAAAAGCAAGAATCACTGGAGACAAAATATATGTAGAGGATGCAGAAGTATTTGCTTGCATGTCGAGGTATTGTACTAAGCTAAAATGTTTATGTATAACATTTCAGTTATGTATAATGCATTCAGAAAAAGTTATGTTGGATGATGTGATGGCACGTCTTCCCAGTACACTCATTTCAGTCAAATTTTATGGTATAAGACATCTATTAGATGCAAATTTCCTTAACAAAATGGCAACATCAAAAAGCTTAAACTCACTGAAAAGACTCACACTGTGTGAAGTAAGATCCAATTATCCACTGCACCAGGGTTTGAGGAATTTTGTTGCTGTTACAGTATTCTATACAGATTTTAGAGGAAGTAAACTGTTAACAAATGTTGGTGGATGGCTCAAAGTATTGCAGCTCTCTTGTGTTTTCAATATTCAATTCGGAATCCTGGCGGAGTGCTGTCCTTCTTTGGAGGCTCTGTTATTAAAAAATTGCACATTTTCCATGTCATTTCATACAGAACCAGTTCCAACTTTCAGCTCACTAAAAGAAATACTTTATATATCAAACAAACCCCATCAAGACCATGATATCTGTATTTGGTACATTCTGCAAAACAGTCCTGTAATTGAAAAACTGGTGGTGGTTATTTTTAAAGTAAATTGTGAGACTTGTTTCAAGAAATTTATGAAAACCAATGAAATGAGGCATCTTCAAGAATTCCAGCTATATAAATTGGGTCAAACTGGCTTAGAAGGACTGATCAAACAAGACTTAGCTGTGCAGATGATATACAAGTTTCCCACTCTCAGTTTTATTGGTGGTATAGAAGATGCAATCGCTGAGAAAAAATTAAGTGAAATGTACTCAAACAAAACATTTTTATGCATACATGAAAAAATAAGAGAGCAGACTCTAAACCCATTTCAAATGTGAGTTTTGTTTGAATGATGACATTGAGGATGACAGTTATTAGTGTGATTATAAAAATGTTGCTTTATTTCTAAAACCAATAATTGACTCTGTATAGAACACTAATGCAAAACATACTCATGTCTTCTACTTTTGTAGTGCAATGAAGTTAGTGTCTGTTTAGCTAACCTATGTTTTGTGTTATAGAATATCTGTCATAAAGTGAAAGTGCTAATATTTGGATCATATTTGAATGTTTCCCAGGAAAGGTCATTAAAACGTATTTGTCAGCTGAATGTATAACAAACACTATAATTTCATTAATAATTTAGTTATATTTGGAGGAATTTAGTAACAGTGATGTCCAAATTATTTGATAAAACTATTTGTAGTTATATCGCGATTTAACTGTATTGGAACACAATTTCATGATTTTCAGACCAGAAATGAGCTGCTGATGGGCTGATCAAGGGTAAAGGGAACAAAATAGTAATTTTAGACACAGATACATACAAGGAAAAATTGTTAGAGTTACTACAACAAAAAGAATTCCAAGAAATATATTCTAATCCACTCAACCGATGCATAAAAGATGTACAAAAAACCATCATTAATAGTAAAATTTTAACAACTGCAGAACAAAAAACTATCAAACCGGCCAACCCTACCCTTACAAGATTATATGGTTTGCCTAAAATACACAAACCCAACATACCCATGAGACCCATTGTAAGTAATGTCAACACTCCTAGTTACCTTCTGGCAGAATGGCTGTCCAAAATATTTCAGTCCTTTCCACAATTCCATACTCTGAGCATAAAAAACTCTTTAGACCTGGTAGAAAAAATTCAAAATCTTAAACTATACCCTCATGACACTTTAGTATCCTTTGATGTCCGCTCCCTCTTCCCTAGCATTCCATTAGACAAACTTTTGATTCGACTTAAGAAATGACTTAATTCTATTAACCGAGATGCTAATGCAATAGAAGAATATTTGGCAATGACTGAAATATGTATTCATCAAAATTATTTTTTTTCCGATGGAAAATATTATAAACAAATTTTAGTACTAGCTATGGGAAGCCTGCTATCACCATTTTTGGCCAATTTATACAATGGCTTTTTCGAAACACATATAACTAAAGCCATCCCTCATATTTTTAAAACATGGTAGAGATACGTAGATCACATCTTTGCAATAGTGCCCTACAAACAAATAGATGATGCTTTGAAACTACTCAACCTGCAAGAACCCAGCATACAATTCACAGTAGAAACTGAAGAGGACTGTACTCTACCTTTTTTGAACATTAAAATCACAAAAAGCTATGAAAAACTAGAATTTTGTATCCATAGAAAAGCAACACACACAGATAATTACTTCAAAGCAAATAGTTTCAACCCAATGCCACACAAATATGCCACCATCAACAGTCTCACACACAGATTAGTAAATCTACCCCTCAGCCAGCAAGAATATCAAAAAGAATACCATAAAATATTAAAAACTGCAATTAAAAATGGGTATGGAAAAAACTTGGTAGATAAAAGCTAAAATCATTCAAACTTCAAAAGAGATTAAAACAGATCACAGCTCTCACACCAGTAGAACAAGAAATTAGATTTGCTAAAATTACTTACCAACCCTGGGCCACAAAAAAGTTCCAAAAAATATTCAAGAAATACAATATAACATTGGTACCAAAAAAACAATTACAACATTAAAAACCTACTTAACAGTAATAGCTACGAATATGGCCCTTGAAGATTATCTCTGAAAGGATTCTATACGCAAGCATAAAATAATCTTTCAGTATATCGAAATTTAACTGTATTGGAACACCACGGTGAAGCGAAATAATTATCAAAGTATAGATGAGTCGCATCCACCACACATCAGCCCCACTTACATACCCAATTTGAGGACCTGTTTCATGAACCATCATTTGCATCGTCCTCAAATTAGGTACGTAAGTGAAGCTGATGTGCAACAAATATAATTTAATAATCTTTCAGTGGTTTCCACTGCATACAACCAAGTTTGCTGAGCTGCTTTATCACACAGCTGTGAAGTGATAAACTGTAAATACATACTGAAAATGGATTTAGTTTATATAACAAGCCAACAATGGCAATGAGCATTGTTCATTTCCGTACAACATTGCAAACTCCTAACAGTTGTAAATAGCATGCAAAGATTAATTATTACTAATGTTATATTAATAATAATTATTATTAATTAATAATTAATTTTATTTTCTTGGATTATCTGGAATTTGATAATGTGGGTTACTTCCAGTTCAACTTAGTCCTGATAAATGAGGTTCTTGATTACCAGGACTTACAAAGTGTATGTAGATGTTCCAGACAAATGGCAGGATATGTTTTCTATGAAGAATACTTCTTTGGAAATTAATTTCACCTTTGTATTGTTTTAAGAAATATCTGCCAAATGTAGGCTTTTAGCTTTTGTTATCTCTAATAATTAAATGTTTGATATCACAGGTGTTCAAAACAAAGGAGGCTATATTGTACTCACTTGTAGCCAGGGATGTATTCCTTACTAAAAAAGTCGAAGGTAACCTAAAATTGTTTCCAGTTGCTGGAGAGCTGATCAGAGTGCTGCACTTGTAGATTCACCTTCCTGTTTTGGTTGTCTTCAGCAGACCTATGACCTTTTATCCATTCTTTTATGTAATTTTTTGGGTTCCACATATGTACTGGAGGTCTGTTAATAGTAAAACATCAGAGATGAGAGATCATACAACTGAGTCTGCTGTGCAGTGTTTTGCTCATATCCTGTCCATTTTCAATTTGCAAACACAAAAGGTTAGAAAAATCTGAATACGGTTTGTTATATTTCGCTACAAAATATGCAGTGCGAAACACTTTCCTCATACTGTGGAAAACATGCTTCAAGGTTTTGTAGAACATTTTCTTGTCTTTCTTTCTCTTTCATGCATGTTGCTACATGAACTTCAGAATTCTTATTTTTGTGGATATTTTGTGTTAGAGATGTTAGTTGGACACCTTTAGTTCCTACACTTGGATCCACAAGAACTCCATTGCATTCCTTAGAAATATACCCTCCCTGATATTTGTTTACCTTTAAATCTGGCAAGTTTTTTTTAGGAACTGAGTACTCCAATTTGCCTTTCTTGAACACTAACTACTCATACTTTGTCTTGAATTCACTCCACGTACTGTCATTCCAATATACAGGATAATCCGGCGAGTTTTCGCACTCCAAATGACTAGAAATTATTTCACTGGTTAGAATTTGAATGTCAGTTTTATTGATTTTAGGAGCATTTGGAGAACATTCGTAGAACGAGGAAACTGCAAATTTAGGTTTAGTACCTATAAAATAATAATATATAGTATGTTTCATAATTTTAAAAAAAAAGCTACAGCCCCATTAATTTTCTATATTTAAACAATAGTTTATAGCACTTTACAGAAACTTGTCATATTCCAGATATTCCGGATTGAAACAACACATAACTAATCTCCGGATCTAACACTAGGCTGACAGTTTATACAGTAAACATTTACACAACACAAGTCTAGAAATGAAAATTCAGAAACTATATGTACAATACAACAATTTATCTGCAGTTGACATTCAAAAAAATTCACCTATACTATAAAAACAATGTTCTATCAAAACTTTTTCACACAGCATTTAAATTTAGGAAGTGCAGATATTGTCAACCTAGTATAAATTACACACCCAGAAGGGGTTCATGGAAAAGTATTTAAAAACTCATCAACTGAGTAAAAACAATGTTGCATTAGCAGATGTTTCACCTTGTGCTTAAATGCAGTTTCTGAGGTGGTGAGTTTAATATTATTGGGTAACTTGTTATATAAGTTAATTCCAGAGTGTCTTACGCTTTTGTTGAATAGTGATGTATTATGTGTAACCATACTCAGTTTATGCCTATTTCTAGTGAGATAATCATGTTTTTCAGAGTTTGTATGAAAATAAATCATGTGTTTTCTGACAAACATCATGACTTGTAGTATATATAGACAAGGAAGTGGCAATATATGGAGTGATTTGAATAAATTGATACAAGAATCCCTTTGTTCCTTTCCCATTATTGTTCTGATTACTCATTTTTGAATGTTAAAGATTATATTTTCTTTATCACAGTTACCCCAAAAAATCACTCCAAATTTTAGTAAGCTATTGAAATGAGTAAAGTATAGATTCCTCAAAGTGTTCAAATTTGCAATATTTTGTATGGTTTTGAACATAAAACAAAGCTGGTTTAGCTTAGATGCCAGTTTTTCAACATGCGTTGTCCATTTCAGGTGCTCGTCAATCCATACACCCAAGAATTTAGTAGTGGGTTTATAGTGCACTAATTCATTATCTAATTTTATTTGCAGCTTATATACATTAGTATTCTGAATATGGCTGAAGAAAATGGCTACAGATTTATTCTTATTTATTATTAACCTGTTTTGTATAAACCATTTTTGCATTCTTTGGTTCTAAGCTCAGTATGTCAGACTTAACATAATTGTCATTTCCCATTACTTCTATGGATGTGTCATCTGCAAACAGTACAACCTTATTTGGCTGTAGATAATTTGCTAAGTCATTTATGTATAGCAAAAATAAGAAAGGTCTCAGGACTGAACCTTGAGGGACCCCACAATTTACCTGATTTTTTTTTCCACCGATCTATGTACTTTGGATGTAAGATTATGGCGGTTTATTTGCACTATTTCAACTAGTTGTTCACGTTGATTTAGAAATGAACTAAACCAACTATTTGCTATGCTTCTTATACCAAAGCATTCTAGTTTTTCCAACATTACTTCCTGATTAACTAGATCAAACGCTTTAGTAAGGTCTAAAAATATTCCTATATTATGTTCTTTCTTATCTAATGAACTATACACACTCTCTAAAAAATTAAATATAGCTGTTTTAGTAGATTTGCCTTTTGTAAAGCCATTTTGCGCTAAAGATAGCATGTTATGTTTTTAAATAAATTTTTGGACATCTATTATACATGGCCTTTTCTAATATTTTTGAGATGGAAGATAAGACTGCTATTGGCATAAAGTTCTCAGTTCTACTCTTGTCACCTGTTTTAAAAAGTGGTATTATTTTTGCTGTTTTCATGCAGTCTGGAAACACGCCTGTTGAAAAAGAAGCATTAATCGAATAGCACATTGGTGTAACAAAATACTGATACTGATACATTGAGAAACACTAGATGAATAATTAACTTAGAACTCCAACCATTGAACCAGAAGTTCATATCACCACAACCATTTATCTCCATCAAAACCACTATATTGTTGTCAGTCACAGTGTGGGAGTGGACATTCCCAATAGCAATGCTGATTTTACAAAAGTAAGTGAGGTAGTGTAACCATAACCAAGGTTCAATTGAAAGTCCATGTTAAGAGACTTACTGAGTCATACTTTATCAAAACTTAAAACTTGACTCACAGTTCCAGTACCGAAAGTGTTCCAGGTTTTAATAGTGACGTAAGTGATGTTTCAAGTTTTCTAAAGGTTGATCAAAATGTCGTATATTAAAAAATTCCCTGACAAAATGTATATAAATGTGTTTAGGAAGACTTTCAAGTTGAAGAAATAAGTGTTTGCAGTTGTTAACAAATTTTTATTTTTACTTTCTCTTATTCTGATTTATGTCACCTTTCCTGTTTGGTTTCCCTTGTGGAAAAACTCGCCCTTCTATTTTTCCTTAACCACTTTTCTTTTAATTTTCTTGAAACCTCACTTACAGCTTTAATTCTGTTTTCTTCCTTATCTGTTAATATATATTTTTATAGCAACCATTTCCATTCTCCTTTAGTCTTTCTTCAAATCCCACACATTTTTTTTTTTTTTTTTTTACTTTTTACATTTTTACAAGTAATGTATTTTATTCTCCTTTTCTTCACATATGACATGTTTGTGATTCGATCCCTCTTAAACCTCCTAGAAACATTGCCCATTCTCAACCATGGTAAACCACCTGCTACCACCAGCTGAACATGTCAATGACTGCTACTAACAAAACTAACTGTTGATTGTAATATGATTCTCTGTATGAAAATGGAGGTATCAATGGTGTACTAGCTTTTGCTGAAAGAGCACTTTTTTTTTCTTCAGAAAAAGCAAAGTTCGTGACTGGAGAATACCATAATGATACCTATCTTCATGCTTATGGAAGAGAAATGAAACAATTTTTGGGTAGATATCAGATTTACATTCGTATCTATTTGAATTTGTATTACACCATGCAGGGGCAGCTGTGGCTCTGAAATTCAGTGGTTCACAGAAAGTGAACCATGCAATTTATTTTTTTTAAAATGACAAACTGTTCGTTAAGCCTGTCACTATAGATTGCTGTATTCACTGCGTATAACACAACATGCTTATTTCAAAAACACGCTAGAACATATAACACTCACCTATTTATATATAAACTCAGCTCTTCTCTCCTTTCTGCTGACAAACTTATCAATGACCAACTCGTTGAAGTTCTTGATCTGCATAATGAAGTTCCTTTCAATGGAAAGCATGGCCATGCAGATAGTCTCTCTTCACACATTGTGTTATGCAGAAATGTTTTAATTCATTTAAGTGTATAGAAACATCTTTCTGCCTCACATGTTGTCATGAGAACTGTCAGGATCACATTAAAATGCTTAACGGATTCACCAAAAGTGGAACACAAGTTATTGTCTTCATTAACTCCATTAGTGGAAAAACCCCAACTAAGTTTTTAAACTCTTCAGTGCTGTAAATTGTAGAAAGGTTCTGTGATTGGCCTCTTTTCTTCATCAAAAAAATATTTCAATAGACGAACTTTTACATGTTGTACTGTTGTAATGATACATTATGTTCTGAAGATTTGTCAGGCCAAAACAGAAGTGCTGCTCCCAAATGGCCAACGAATCTGACCCTTCTTTCAGTTAAATAATGATAACATAACATATTTCAATTGTTTCTCTTTTTCTCTCAGTTTATTCTATGAGTTTTCTTCTCTTTGTTACATTCCCCACAACTATGTTGAAATTTATGAAACTTCTCAATTTAAGGACTTCCATGTCAAACGAACTCAGTTTACTCTGGACCATTTCAGGGGTACAGTCACTCCTCTGAAGTTGACTGTAGAAAATATCGATATGGGGCATAATTTTGTGGAAAAAAGACAGCCAAAATAGGAAACTAAATCAGTCAAAATTCTAATAAAACCAGATGCTTGATGAACATAGTTTGTGTTGGTAATTTTCTTGCTGCCCCTAATAATTCTCATGCATTCTATTAATTGCTGTGTTTGAAAACTGTATTTACAGATCTGGACTGAAAGTTCCACCTCATAGGCGCTGACCTCGGCAGTCACTTCTGCACCACTTTCTCTAGAACTGCAGTTATCTGGGGGGAATTAGAGAAAAAACACATATTCCTGGAAGATTAATCAAGAAGATTTTTACACTGCTATTTGCTGATGATACATTCAACATAATTAGATTTAATTGATGTACATAGCAGTGAATGTATTCTGCAGATGGATTATTCTGTTTTATGAGGCACTGAATGCTTTTCTTTGCACCAGACATAATGTTAGCCCCATCGTATGTTTGAGCTATGAGTTTAAATTAATAGTCTTGCAGATGTTTGTGAGGCTCCGGCAATATACACTCAGATAAGTGTTTTGCTTTGTGGCTGGTAGTATTTAGAAATCCTCAGTACCTTTCCACTGGCATGTGGTTTACTAAATATCTGTATAAAAGTATCAAGGAAGCTACATCACTGGTTTCAGCTGCTATGACAGCTAAAAAGGGTGTCTTTGATTTCTTTTGATATCTGTTCATGACAGACTTCAAGGATTCATTGCAAGATTTCATTCTGGATTGTCTTGGAGGTCCCCTTTAACACTGTAGCATTCTCCAAATGGGTTTTTAGAACACAATCTAGCTTTGTACTTAAGTTTATCAGTACTTTAAAAATACCAGGATTGCTTGATGTAGCTGACTCATTGTGTGCTTGTAGAGCTAACTCAAAAGCTCCAAAATACCTAATGCAGTTAACAATAATGTTTAAAGCATACTTATTTTGAGCCACTTTCTGGTTGTGTTCTTCAGTTGTTTTCCGATATGCACTGTCCATTCTGCTTTGCTATATTTACATTGCCAAGCATAGCAAAACTGTTTTTCATGTGTAGTTTTGCAGTTACGTACTTTTTTACTGGGATCATGAGGGTACTACAAATAATTCATGCCATGTTTTGTCCACAGATGTTCATCACCAAACAGAATGCAAGGAAACAAAACAGGGCATTTTTAATATCTCAAACACACATCAAATTATATTTCTCATATACATTGTTGTTAAAGTTCCTATTAAAACATCTTGTTTTTGCAATTCCTTTCTTGGAAGTGTTGATGTTATGATAAATTAACTTTGAAGAGAGTCGATTAATGACACTAAATAACACTTACTTTTAAATTTTTCCGGAACATGTTTCTGAGGTTTGCCTCTATCATCAGCTGGCCCTCAACTGGTTCTCATTGGTGTAGTTGACGATATTTTATCACAGGTCTCCTCTGGTGGTGGTTCAAGGAACTTGCTGATCAAATCTTTCTGGGGAATGTCGAAATTGAATACTTTGTTCCTATTTTTTGAAATGAAGATTTGCTCCCATGTGGATAGTTCTTGTTTTCCTGATGTATGTTTTAGTAGTTTGGTTCTGGATTTATGATGTGGTTTTTTCCCAAAAATGTGTGGCAACTGCTGATTTTTCTAATTGTTTATATTTTATGTTTCTAAAGTGTTCCTTTGCTCTTGTTTCCAAATTTCTTTTGGTTTTTCCAATATAAATTTGACTACAGTCATTGCATTCAATTTGATATATACCAGATTTTTTGTTAGATGGAATGGCATCTTTGATGTTTGAGCAAATTAGGTTTTTTAAGGAGAAATGGTTGACTGGTGCTAGTTGAATGTTTTGTTTTTTGAAGACTTTTTTGAATTTATCATAGGCCCATGGCTGGTAAGTGAATTTTTTGAAAATCATATTAGTTTCTGTAGCTGAGAGGGTTGTGGTTTCCTTTAGTAGCTGCTTCTTTTCTGCTAAGTTCACTTTTTTGTCCACTAATGATTTGGCAAAGTTATTTTTTTGTGCTATTTCAATTATTTTGTTGTATTCTGTTTTATATTCTTCTGCTCTGAGAGGGATGTTTACCAGTCTGTGTGCTAAACTATTGAAGATTGCCTGTTTGTGGGATCTTGGGTTGTAGCCATTAGCTTTTATGTAGTTAAATTAAATTAATTGGGAGTCGATTAATAACACAAAACAACACTCACTTTTAAATTTTCCCGGAACTGGTTTCTGAGGCCTTCCCTCTATCTTCAGCCGGACATCGACTTGTCCGGCTGAAGATAGAGGGAAGGCCTCAGAAACCGGTTCCGGGAAAATTTAAAAGTGAGTGTTGTTTTGTGTTATTAATCGACTCCCAATTAATTTAATTTATACAACAACACTGTTTTCAGCACTTCCATGAAAGGATTTTTATGTAGTTGTCTGTCTGCGTTGGTTTTCTGTAAATGCCAAAGTTTAATCTGTTTTTATTCCTCATTATTTTTAGATCCAAAAATGCTAAATGCTCATCTTTTTCAAAGTCTACAGTGAACTTAATGCTTTTTTTCTTGGATATTTAAAACTTTTAGTGCATCACTGATTTTTTTTTTTTTTTTGGTACTATCGCAAAGATGTCATCTACATATTGTTGCCAGAGTTTGAACATCCAAGGGAAACCTTTGTTGATCCTTATTTCTAATGTACTCATGTACAGATCGGCCAGGAAGGGTGATAGGGGGTTGCCCATTGCTAACCCTGAAGTTTGGTGGAAATATTTTGTTTTAAACTGGAAGAAATTTTGTTCTATGCATAATTTGGTTAGTTCGATGTAGTCTGAAATTTCAGGTGATACCATTCCAAGAGATTTGAGCCATTTTTCTATCAACGGTGGGAGTTGATGAACTGGTATGCTGGGAAACAGTGATTTAACATCAAACGAGACTAGTGTGTCCTCTTCTTTTAGTTCAGAATTATTATATATATATTATTATCTTATATATATTATCTTGGAAGTCAACCTCCTTAGGACAGCAAAATACCCACCTGAACTCTCAATAGGGGAAAATAATCACATTTGAAGAAAAAAGGATAAATAATCAACTTTGATTTCTCACCAGTGAGCCAGTTCAGCAAGTTCATATCACCACAACGAGATATCTCCACCATCTGTACAAATATTTTATTGTCAATCAAAGATGAGAAGGAGCATTCCTAAAACATGTAATGATTTTACAAAACTGAGTAAACTAGTGTAACCATACCACAACCAACATTCAAGTAAAGGTCTGTGTATTTGTGTGTATCATAATTTAAACCTAAAACTTAGCTATTACCAAACTTAATATTTAAGTTCATTACCTTCATAAGATGTGGCATGAAGAATTTTATAAAATCCACTCCTAACTGCTCTTTACAAGGAAAATGTTCAATAGTTTTGATTTTCTCAAAAATGATTCTAAAAGTTGATTAAAATACCATAAATTAGAAAGCTATGTACTTAAATACATTTGTTAAAGAAGACCGGTAAGTTGAAGAAATAAGTGTCTCCAGTTGTAAACATATTTTGCTTTAAAAACAGCACTCCACTGTCTAAAATAGTTAAGGACATCCAAAATACATCTGCCAATGTATCTATTTCGATGAATATTTGGAGATTTTTCACCTTTGTTTTCATTTACCATGCTGTGATTCCTACTTTCTCTTATTCTCCTTTATGTCACCTTTCCTGCATGTTTTCCCTTGCAGGAAAGCCCCCCTTGTTTTCCTTAGCCACTTTTCTTTGACTTTCCTTGAAAACTCACTCATAGCTTTGATTCATGTTTCTTCCTTATCTGTTAATAAGATATTTTTAGAGTAAAGATTTCCTCGCTCATTTTGTCCCACTTCAAATTCCATACCTCTTTTTTCAGTTGTTTACATCCTTACAAGTAATATACTTTATTCTCAATTTTTTCACATATGAAATATATTTGTCTTTGAGTCCCTCTTTGCAACAGAAAGTTTGTTACAAAAGGTGATGTTTGAGGACGATGGAAAATGATTTGTAGATTCTCACCTTTGGTGACGAACTTGTAGAAATTTTTTAGTTTCCACAGCAGCTCTGGAGCAATGAGTGTTACCTCTGGGCGCGGTCTCAGAGCATCAGAATAAAGATTCTTCTCTTTAAAGTATTATGGAATTTATTTCAGCAAAACAATTTTAAATGATGTAAATGATGTCTTTTAACAAACAATGGTTGTTGCATCGATGAACTGTATCTCTGTTGCACACGCCACTAGTGTATCACAAATGCATTCACATAAAATATTTTTTGCAACCTCGTGGAGCAACACATGTCTTACTCTTAAGACAGTCGCTTCCAGAAGGATGCTAAGCTCTGACAATTTTAGGTTCTCTGCCCACTACGTTACCATAACAACCAAATTACTCTCTTTTACTGGTCCATGTCACCACATTACGTAATCACATTCTTGTGATTACAAATAATGATAATATTATATAACATTTACTGTCCACCAACGCAAAGTAAAGAACCTGAAAGGAATGTGCCGCCCAGTGCTAACCTTACACAGTGGGATAAGGAGAGCAAATGTGTGTGACAGAGACATGCTACACAAGGAGTAGAACCATTAATAAAAGCATGCACCCTGTTCACTCTGTACACTAAAACCAAGAAGATTTACTCAGAAGAGCAGAAGATGTCAGAATGTTTTTGAATGGTCTGTAACTGAACTGGCATATGGTGTCACAAATCTATTCAGAGAGGGTGTGGGAACCTACTCTAATCCAGCATCTCAGACCTGGAGACTTTATTGCTGTGGTATACTGTAACTTGCATATATTATCTCATACCCAAAATAATTTTACCTTTCTGTATTAGTACAAATTACCATTTCCTTAACAATTCAAACATAAATTCTTAAAAATTTAAAAAGCATGAAAGAATTGCCAGATTTTGGTCCTTCTAGGAACATAGCCTACTCCCGCCCATGTTAAACCTTCCCTTTTATTTCTGCTACCACAGCTGAACATGACATTGACTGCTATTACTACAACTGTTGATTGTAGTAGGATTTTCTGTCTGAAAATGGAGGTATCAATGTTGCATTAGCCCTTGCTGAAAGAGCATTTTTTTCTCAGGAAAAGTACAGTTCATAAATTCAAAAATACCATAATGATAGCTTTCTTCAGAGAAAATTTATCATTTTTGAGTAGAAATCAGATTCACATTTGTATCTATCTGCATTTGTTATACACCTTATGAAGACAGTAGGCTGAATATGTGAGAATCTCACTTGCAGTAGAACGACGGTTGATTTTCACTGAAAATTGTCATATATGAGTATGTTTATTTTTTGGAAATGATTACAATTATGTGGCTAACACTAACCCTAGGTTTAGGGTCAGTTGCCTTTAGTAAAAATCTTATAGATAACATTTATTGATATCAAAGTGTGTTCTCTATAATTTCATAATAGCTTATAAAAATATTCAGTGCAGCTATTGTAGACAGACATGCCTTCTAGAATCGTTGACTTATATGGAACACTATGGATGGGATGTGTCAGCTAAAACTACCAACAGAGATCTCTCTAAAACAAAAATAGGATTTATTTCCCAAACTTTATTGTTAATGTACTGTAACACACGGTTCTGACATTATCAAATTAAACAAATTGCAGTATTCCAAATTAAAGCTATTTTTATCCATCCTTGAAAGACATAAACAATTAAGGAACAATTTATATATATGAGACTATAGACTAGATAAAGGACTAGAGACTGAGACTAAGTAGTAGCACTTACGACAGCCTAGCATAGGAGCATCCAGTTGGAAGTGTTCCGTTTTATATCTTGCTTCATCCAGTGATAAACAAGAAACTACTATCTGTAAACTAGGTAATACAAGCAATGTAATATTTCGTTGCCCATACGTAAGGGTACTGCATGGAGCTTCACCTAACCATGGTATTTTTCCATGTCTGCCTCTGTGTGCACATGGTAGCTTGGGGCAATATGGCTGGTGGCATACACCATAAATAAGGTTCAGTTGCATTTTCCCCCAGGCATTGGGGGAAGTTGAAAGTTCTTAAAAATGTACATGCTTAGGCTTTCACTGCCAGCGTTAATCCAATAGAATGTATGTCCCGGGCTTGTGGTCCGTGGTCTAGAGGATGAAAATTTTGCTGATGTTTCGCTCATATCTCCGACAAGCATCTTCAGAGGATTCTAGCTAGGTACTCCCTAGGTACTATTTATTTTTTAATATTCCACCATTTTTTCACTATTTCCGTTTATTTTCTTGTCTGTTTTCCTTAGTTTCCCACATATTCACTACGCACATAAACACTCATGCCCAAGGCGGGACTCGAACCCATGACCTTCTAGGCGACGGAATGCTAGAGACATACGCTCCAGCAACCATGACTACGAGGCTCGGCTATCACATATTGAACTGAAATATACAAATAGATACTGTAAATTGGGAAAATTGTAAGCACATTTTCAATATGGCGTGTGACTATAATTTTTATTTATATATTCGTGTTTGCATTATGTTATACAACCTATATATTATAAGCTGGAAACACTCGCATTGGTATTCGCACTGACACTCCTCACATTAAGTGTGAAACTATTTGCAACACTTACGAGTCACCCATGCCACGCCTCTAGTTAAAAGAGATGGCCACTGTCCATTTCACTTAGCCATCCTGCTATTCCCTATCAATTTGAACTGCACTTCTTAACATTATTAACAAGACTATATAAAACACCAAATTGGCTCCTGCTGGTTGAGCCCGCCAAGTACTTTTCTGTTAAAGTACAGAGCCTATTAGGTAACATCGTGTGCATATGTGCTATCTGCATATACAATTTATAAAAGAGATATTTGAGGTTCACTCCACACAGGGACACTTAACCCATGTTGTAGGCTTTTATATTTTTTAATTTACGTTCTCCAAAGTTAAAAGCCCATGCTCCATAGAGCTTAGAGCTAACACACATTCATCTTTCAGGATAAAGGAAAACCAAAGGAAAATGTTATCCAGATAACTCAAACTGACTTAGATTAAAACTCAGTGCCTCTTGAATGTAGAGCCGACACGCTAGCACCTATGCTACAGAGATGGGCATATTGTAGGTGTTCTGTAGGTGCCATTACTCATCCAGTACTTCACTATCTTAAACTCTACCTACTACTGTGTAGCAGTTTTCTGCCAAGGCACACCTAAAGCTTCAAGAGAGAAAAGGAGATAGGTTGCTTCTGACTAACAAATTTATTAAATGTTCCATACATATAGCTGTGTCATTTCCATTACTCCTGTTACTCTCACCCCTCTGTAGTGATGCATCATTTTAAAAGTTTGTCTGTTTATATTATTCCCACCTGCAAATATTTTAGGACAAAAATAAATGCTCACTAAACAAGTAAGATGAAAAATTAACATAACTCAAAAAATAAACTAAAAGAGCATAATTATATTGTACAACATATTCACCACATTTTAATCGAGCGATGGGTGTGTAGATGGCTTCGCACTGGGCAGCATGTGTCACTTGGAGAGAGAAATGGTAACATTGCTAAAAAACGAAATAGGTAACATTGTTGAACATGTAGTACGCTGTCTCTCTCTCTCTCTCTCTCTCTCTCTCTCTCTCTCTCTCTCTCTCTCTCTCTCTCTCTCTCTCTCTCTCTCTCTCTCTCTCTCTCTCTCTCTCTCTCTCTCTCCCCCCTTTAGATCCTATATAAAAACTAGGCCTTCTGAATTGATAGAAGGGAGAGAAGGACTTTGAAGTCACCAAAGTTTGTCTTAAGAAGGTCCACATTACATGAGATTAAAAATGTAACAAATTGCCACAAAAATTTAGAGAAATCCTAAACCAAAGTCTCTTCAAAAAGTCAAATGAAAGTTTATTTGCCAGTGAGGCGTACTATTCAATTGAGGAACACATGGATGATGAACCATGATCTCTGTACATCTTAATGTATAACTTTAGTACATGTATATATTGTACATACTTGATACTTCTTTTCCTTACTATATAATTAGTAAATAGTGTAGTCATTGTTTTTTTTTTTAATTTTAAACCTAAATCTTGAAAAATTCCCTACTTATGAGCATTGGTCAACTATGTAAGTTCAATGTGACGAATAAAGTATGGATAAATATAAGCAAAGGGTCGTGGAACTTGACAAGGTTCTTTGCCTGTTTTTCTTAACCGACCCGACCAAAATACTTTCAAGATTTATGTTTTACATTTAAGCCTAGCATTTTGGAGGTACTTAGTAGGAAAATATATGTAGTTAAAATTGCTAGTCTGGATGTGTATCCTGTCTCTCTCTAAGACATAAGCAAACCATAAACGGCAAGCAATACACACGTTCGTTTAATACCGAGGCCTAGAAAGTAATACTTGGATTGCTGGATGTAATACTACAGATTATAATGTTTCCCCTGCTTAATTTTTCCTAAAGAAAAATATAACTGGACAAAACTGGAATAGCAGATTTTGGAAACCTTTTCAGGAATACATTCGTTCATTTAAATCTAAGGCCTAAGAAAGAAATACGCAAATTGCTGCATATAGATTCTATTGTTTCCCTGGTTAATTTTTGTAAAACCACGATGGAAACCTGGAGATCCGTTGTCCAAATCCCAGCCATGTCACTGAATTTTTCAGGTTGACTCTATCTATCTATGACAATATACTACTCTAATTTGTTTACTTGTTTGTTCAAATACACGTAGAGCTGGCATTGCCTCAGCTGGTATCTCTAAACACCATTTATTTGGAATTAAGTGTATAAATACAAAGCAAAAGGTCAATTCTTCTACTAATGTCTCTTTGCTGGTAGGGCGAACCGTGGCTGAGTGGTTACGCTGCTCGACTCTTTCAAAGGTGGCCCGGATTCAATCCCAGGCGACCAAAAAGTGAGATTGGTTGTGGACAACACGGCACCTGACAGGGTTTTCTCCGGGATCTCTGGTTCGTCCTGCAATTTCATTCCACCGGTGCTATTCTCATGTACCATCAGTTTCATGTTCTGAGGTATAGTATGTAGTAAAAGGGGCGTTGAATGCTACACATTTCACATTTGTGTGCTGGTGAAAAATGATATACGGAAAAAACTAGAGTGCTAATCGTAGGAAGTTAAAATTTATATTCCAGACGAGATTGTTGGTAGACGACTTCCATGTGTTTCAACAACCAGTTGGAATTTCCATTCTGGTACAGGTGGCACATTATATGAAAGCAAGAATGCACTGATTGAACGTCTAGATAAAGTTGAGGATACAAGCCTCCAGATTTCCGCAATTAATCACACCCGGGGACTTGGCTTAACAATGTTGTTTCTTTCTTTTAGCTTCTGATTACAGTTTTTTATAAACTTATTCCACAAATGCTGTGCAGTATCCTACAGAAAAGAACTGTAAATGTATGTTCAATTGTCACTGTCGTAACTGAATTTGCCAATAAAAAAAATAATAGATAACAGTAACACACATGTGAGGATGCCGGACTTAACAAATATATGACTTCCCGGTCCTGATTCCCATCAGTGCAGAAATATCCTAGCAAAGAAGCTTGTAACATAATAATGTAACACTAATTAACTAAATTTCATGTAGATTTCAGATCAGTGGACATTTGATAACTGCCACATTGCTTTAATGTGAAAATGTCTTCAACATTGTCTAAGTATTTCCGAACGTCACCGTTAGTGATTCGTACCATTTCTTGATAAAACCAAAATAAACCTTGAACTTTGAATGATTCATGCTAGAGATGACTTTAAAGGTATAATCAGTACAACTGATTTACTTGCATTTATAGTGAAAAATAATTTCAGTGAGTGCCTCGGCCAAGTTACTAAACTCCTTAAGCGGGTAATTACATTTCCAATGTCGTCAGCTGAACGGAAAGGTTCTCTCCTTTATTAAAAATAATTAAAACATGTTTAAGTACAGTAGTGTCTAAAAATAACCTGAATTTCCCCAAAAGTTCTGTAGAAAAACAAATGATCAAGCAGCTATTTGATGATAATGAAAATATATCCACCTACCGCAGTACAGAAACAAAAAGTTTTGGGATTCAAGTAAAAGTGTTCCAAACTTGTTCTGCACTAATAGGATGGTACTTCTCGTATTAAAAAAGATTATAAGGCAAGGAATTAATATTCTTTAAAGAATTTTCATTTTTAATTATTTAGTTAATGTTTATTTATTTCGTTGGTGTTAGCTTTTTAAGCTCCAGATGCAATAATTCTGCATAGGTCTTCGAGCGGCCATATTAGGGGAAGTTGATTTCGCATCAAATGAAATGAACGGATTTCGAAAAATGCTTAAATTGGCACAAAATATTTCTCTTGCCTTTACTGCTGCTAGTTGGGTTTACAACTTCATCGGAATACCATAATGTGTTATATTATTAATAAATGCTTTGGTTGTTTTAATGAACTTAAGTGATTCCCCTATTTGTCTATATGTTCTGTGGTATTACAGTTTGTGTTTTGTGTGAAACAAGAAGTAGTTTAAATGACGCAGCGGTTTCATAAAGTAAAGTCTAGAAGCTATAAGACAAAAGTGAATGTTGGTTGCAAACAAGTACTATGATTAATTACTAAATACCACAAGTATTTTCATTAGTGGTGGATTCCTGAATAGAGGTAAGAATATTATTTATAGTGTAATAAGGACTAATTTGAATGACACAACCGTTTGATAAAGTAAATTCTAGAAGCTAGGAAACAAAAGCTATTGTTGCCTACGATCAATTACAGTGATTAATTACTAAATACTACACGTTCTCTATTACTGTTGGCCTGCATAAAGGTATGAAAATTATATATATATATATATATATATATATATATATATATATATATATATTGTAATAGAAGTTCACAAATATAGTAACTTTTGGGTTACAGGAACAGTCTACAGGTTAAACGAAGCACGCCTTATAACAGCAAGGGTTTTAAGTATAAGGTATAGTTAAAATATTGGTCAAACACTCCAAACATGGGACTCACCTGAGCCATATACAGGCAATGGTACATTAAGTATGCATAAAATGTAAATACTCCTAATTTTCACTATTTATTAACTATGGGTATTCGATGTATATTTTAAACGTTTACTAAACGTTAATAAATGATGAACTCCAATAACTTCTTGTGGTTACAAGAAGTCTTTTACCGAAAACACGTCTACACTCTTCGTGAGTTAAAGGCACAAGAAAAAATTTAAGAATAAAATCATTGGTTCTTTTTTCTGTTTTTGTTGCTAAGCCACCGCAATACTTCATTCTGATTGGTCCTACGTCACAATTTGGGATTTAAATAAACCTAAACATTTGTTGCATCATCTATATGGCCTTCTTGGCTGTTTGCCACAATATGCTTCCAATAGAGCAGTATAAATTGACTTAGCATCAGTCAGAAAAATATTTTGATTCCATATTTTGCTGTTTTGTTGGGAATATATAGTATGAAGTTGCAACATCCTATGAATGCTTCTGATTTCTTATCATTGGTAACAAATCCCCCAAGACTGTAACAATCCATGCAGTGTTTTTACAAATGTATCCAAAAAGCTATTAATTTCTGCTAACCTATCTGTTTTGCAGCTTATATCCTGAGTTTCTTTGTCGTCAAATCTGATACATCTAAGAAGAAACAGAAATCTCTGGTAGCTCATGAAAGATCTCAATCATTCCTGGTCCATCTTTAGATCACAGTTCCATGTTTCAACCAAAGTTCCATGTTTCGACCTAAGTTCCATGTTTCGAACAAAGTTCCAAGGCATTTGTGTAGTTCGCACCTTTGGGGCCAATCAAATACGGAATACCTAACACTGAATAAATTTCATTTCTCTCAGCTTAGCTACTTACCCTAGAATATTTTCTTCTAGCCTCTTTCTTTGAATGACTTATTTTTTAAAACTCACAATTTCATCTATCATATCAATATTTATTATTTTAAGAAATGATTCAATTTCCTTTACAGTAACTCATGCTATCATTTTAGGGCATGGAAAGATCTTGACAATATTTTTGGTACGTATATGGGAAGTTCTTTTAGTGCTTTAGTTTTCTTCCACTTTTTTTCCTCCTACCAATGAAAAGACAGCTTTGCTATCAAAGGAATATAGCTCTTCATCATTTTCAACTGCAGAGTTATCATAATGATCACTTGGTATAGTATAGTAGGATTTATTTCATCCTTAGAAACATATACATTTTATTGGACACGTCAAAATTACAGAAAAACATATAGTAACACAGTAAGTGCAGTCATATTTATAACTTGATAGACAAAATGTGCAAAGGTGATATAAACCAATTTTATACATAATTTATGGTGCATTAAAGTTTTAGTGTAGTATTCCTAACATATATTATTTGAAAAGAAAAATTACACAGTAGAAGAGGGAGGAGACAGCGAAAGAAGTTTATGAAGTAAATTGTAAAATGGAGCTTAATGTTTAAATTATTATATTATATTACTTCAGCATCTTATTTGCAGGTACACAGCATTGTTTGAATTCCTCAACTGAGTAGAACTGGTTAGAAAGCAGCAATTTATTTAAATCATTTTTGAATTTTTTAACTGACTCTATGTTCCTCAGGTGTGGTAGTAACATATTAAACAATTTTAAACAATTACCTTTACTTAAAAGATTTTTCAAACAGTTTTGTTTTATGACTAGGGATATGCAGTTTATTTTTATTCCATGTGTTATGAGTGTGAATTTCAGAATTTGTGACAAGATGATTTAGGTTAGATTTCACATATAGTGGGAGTTCTTTTATGCAAACACATCTTAAAGTTAATATGTTCATTTTCTTAAAATATTCCTTAAAACTCTCTCTTTTTGCTATACCTACTATAGTTCTCAGAGCTTTTTTCTGTAGCTTGAAAATCAGTTCATGCTCTCTGCAAGCATCACTAAAAGATACCGTTCCGATTGCTTCTCTGTCAAATATATTTTGGCCCTGAAATAAGAAACACAAAATATACTGACTAACAATGCACTATAATAATGTCCATTTTTAAAATACACCTTTCCTTAGCCCGCCTTGGTAGCGTAGATAGTAGCGTGTCTGCCTCACGTTCAAGAGGTCCTGAGTTCAAATCTCGGTCAGGGTGAGTTACCTGGATATGGTTTTGTCCGGGGTTTTCCCTTATCTGAAAGACGAATGTCAGGTAACTGTAAGCTCAATGGACCCTGGGCTCATTTGAGCATCATTACACTGATTCCATTCATCGTCCGATATGACTTAATGTTGGAGGACGTAACGTAACAAAACAAAAAAACTTTCCTTACCCAGCCGCTTTATGTCAAAGTAAAGCCAAGTATGTGATATAATACTCACAGTATATAAAGTACACCACTGGTACAGTTCCAAGAGTAACTTATCATTGCCTTTTGATTGTTGACCCTACAATTGCTCTGACACAACTAAATGGAAGCTAGGCAATGACATTAAAGGGATTGAGAAAAATGTGCAAATATATGTATATGTATTTTTCTGGTAGAGCGCAAAATACAAATGTGGCATATAAAATACACCCTTCTTCTTAATGTGGAAGCATTATTATCAACCCATAGAATTTGCGCATCATGGTCTGTCAGTCCATTAGTTTTTGATAAGCTGGAGCAAAATTTAATTATATCTGAATTTACAAATATATTATCTATAGCTGTGGATGAACTATTTTGGATTCCTGTTGGAAAGTTTAATGTATGTATCATTTGGTATGTTGTATATTAAAAGCTAAGTTGTTAACTTTGAAAACCCGATTTCAAATAATCCACATTTATTTCATAGATGTGGAACAATTAGGTTGAACAATGCAGGTATACATTAATCATTTGAAGTTTAAATCCATGTTAATACAAGTAAATATCACCATTTAGTGATTCCTAAGGAGTTACACACATATTAACTATATTCAATCAAATATGAATTGGTAGTAATATTACGTTGAAATCTCATCTTCCAAATCAATTTTATCAATGTATTGCCCTAAGTAGAATAGCTATTGTTTTGTAAAGCAATTCTGCAAGCACAATGTTACCCCAAATTAATCAAATAAATTAAATTAAAAAGCAAACATTGGAGAAATTACTGCATTTGCTTAACTAAAGTAAAAAAGGCAATACAAAAACCTTTGAACATATAAGCTGTAAAAGCTTCCCGAGATACTTTCTTTTTGCTCTTTCTTTTCTGCTCAGAGTTACGCTCTCGGCAAGAAATTTTGTTAACTTGGGTTAAAGTTCTATATGTCTAATCAAAACTTTCAATAGCTATAATGCACATATTGCTAAACTACCAGGCATAATCGTAATACACAAGTTTAGCAAAAGATACTGAGGGCTGTAAGGTGCAAAGCGTAGCCAAGAGAGTTTTTGTATAATCAGGGGTGTGTAATATTTGTGCCTCAAAAGACATATATAAGATTGAAACAGGTGACGAATCATGGATCTATACATATGGGCCAGAACGTAAGCAGCAGACGACTGTATGGGTGTTTCAAGATGAAGAAGATCCAACAAAAGTTGTTTGCACTCAAAGTATTTCAAAGAAAATGGTTGCATGCTTTTTGTACCCAAATAAATTACATGGAAAACAATTTTTATTGGCAGAAGAAGCCATTGATTGATGCCTTCAAAACCAATGTTTTGGAGGAGCCTCAAGAAGACTGGAATAAATACTTTGACAAGTGGTTCAAACAGATGCAAAGGTGTATTGATTATAAAGGAGAATATTTTGAAAGACAATAAAGCTTTCTATCAGATTTTACGTTATTTTAATTAATAGGTTCAAAATATAATTAGTGCCCTTAATGTAACACCTTTAAGTGTTTTTGGATTTGGGTCAAGGTTAAGGTTTTCATTCCAAAAGTGAGTTGATGCTACTGACTTGCCTTCCTATTTCAATTTGCTGTTTCTAAAATGTTCTTTGACTCTGTGTTTTATGTTTCTTTCAGTTTGCCCTATGTAGAATTTTTTTCAATACTTAAAACTTATTTGGAATATTAATTTATAGATGAGTCGTATTTATTACACATCTGCTTCACTTATGTATCTATTTTGAGATGTGTAATAAAATAAATATGACTCATCTATAAATTAATAATTATTTCAAATCACTGTGGTGTTCCAATAAGTTAAATCTTGATTATTTGGAATATTTCGGATTTACTGATTGGTGGGATTTCATCTTTCGTTTTTGAATTTAACAATTTTAATACAACAGATGAATAGTGGAGTCTTCAATGTTGAAAATGGAGGCAACAGCTCCCGAAACTTATCCCCCTAAAAATCATAATGTAAGTGACGTAGTGTGAAAAACCGAATACAAATAGTTTTATTAATCCTTAGTCGTACTTATACTGAACTTTTTGCCATAGTTGTCAGCTTATTTTGTTATATCTCTTTTATAATGCAAAAAGAATGTTGTCACTCAGTTTATGACAGCTCTTTGTGCTAATTTGTTTGATTACAGAGAAAATGGTCTCAAATACTGGGTAATGTGTTTAATTATAGAATGTATATGTGCATAATAGGACATTAAGGGTACACAAAGGCTGATATTTTGACTTATATTCTTAGAGCATATATATTCCTGCTTAATTTGGTTAGTAGATGATTTGTATGAGTTTCACATTTTAAGTTATCCTGTTATACTTGTTTCACTTTTGTAAGAAATTAATTTATTGTTTAATTTTACTTCAGGAACACTTTCATTGTTTCCTCTGTCAGTAATACTAAATTTAAGACAAACTGTCTTATCTCTGTTTAAAACCAGGTGTTTATTAGCTATCCACGATACCAAGTCTTTACTAGTGTGACTTAATGTGTTATTTAATGTTTCGTTACTGTTTCCTATTATTAGTAAGTCAGTGTCATCTGCACACAGTACAGTGTTATGAGCCTTGATGTTATTTACAAAGTTATTTATATACAATATAAATAGAAATGGGCCCAGAATTGAGTCTTGCGGCACTCCATATGTAATATGAGGTAACTGCCGAATGAGTATTGGTATTAGGGTTTGTGTCAAAAATCTCTGTTAATTGTTTTCGACTCTTCAGCCCGAATTACGCGCCCACACCGATAAATCAGTAAGACAATACATATTTTCATGTTAATGTAATATTTGAGAGTAGCTTTCAAGATGTTCTATCTTCTCAGTACCTTTAGTCGGCATAATAGGAGCTTTCTCTGTGCACGGTGTGCTATTCAATACGTAACATTTCCAGTTAGTATACGACAAACAGTTCTCAGTATCACGCACCAGCCGGGAGCTGAGGTGTCAGTTTATTTTTGCATCGCTTACCTTATATTTCAGTGCGCATGTTTATGCACTGTATTGGCTTTGTGAACTGTTAAATTTTATCCTGCTTTCCTTCAATTTGTAAACATTTTTACGACTTCTACCTTCATGCTATGAATACAATGAATGTTTAAATTAAAGTTGTGTGTGTGTGTGTGTGTGTGTGTGTGTGTGTGTGTGTGTGTGTGTGTGTGTGTGTGTGTGTGTGTGTGTGTGTGTGGTGTGTGTGTGTGTGTGCGTGTGCGTGTGTGTGTGTAATTTGTAATAAATTTAAACTTTTCTAGGCAGACTAAAATAATAGAAATTTTCTTATTTATCGCTAAAAATGTATTCTCGTAAAAATGGAAAATTCGCGAAAAAATCGTTGAAAACAAGAACTCTTATATCTTTATATCTGACTATAGTATATTCCACAAAACTGTTCAGTATGATTGTTATGAAGGCCATCAATTTAGGACGTATCTAGATAATTAATGCCGACTGATTCTTCTTGAGTATAAATAGGCTCCACGTCCGAGCGCAGAACTGGTCATGTTAAGCGATGAAATAGGTATGAAATCAAAGTGCAATGAACGGTGACCAAAAGCTGACAAAAATGTACACTAACAAGTAACAGAAATCTTCACATAAAAGCCTCTCAGTCAGGTAGCTGACAGTCTTGGGCGGTATTGCATTTAAACTTAGACGCGCAGCTTGGTTTAGCATCCTGGAGGTTGCTAGATGATTTCTTTTAATGAAAACCGAATGCTGAAAGTTTAATATTTATTGCTTAGACCTACACTCGAGCTACTGAGAAAAATGCAATATGGCTCCATCTGTACAGAAAACAATGTCCATTGCTATTGGCCTCTTTCCATGCGGTATGAGATATTTGAAATTCTGTTTCAATTAAAAATGCAATATTTTAAAATTGGAACAGAAATTAAACGGTGATCGATCATTTTGCAAAATGAGAGGAAACATTTATGCATCAGGATAATATGCTGTAAGTGAAATAATTCCTCCGGTAAGTCAGTTGCCGATCTCCGAACCAGCTGCTGGGACTGCTACGAACCAGCTGCTAGGACCGCTCTGAACCACAGTAGGAGGCAATGTCTGTTGTCCTGGCCTACCGGGGGAAATTTCAACCTAAGTAAATTGTAGGGATCGTGCCTTCTGCACCGTCGTAGCTCTTTGGATGGTTGCCTTCTCTATCATCTCACCTCATTCTTACTCCCAGGTTGCCCTACTTTGGGCATAGGTACAATAGATCGAGACTGGACTCCCTCATAGTAATCCTAAACCTTGAAGCATTGAGACTAGAAAATTGAGCACGAACAAACGTGGGTCGAAAAATACAGACACCTCCATTTCACTTAGCCATTCTGCTATTTCCTTTCCATTTGAACTGCACTTCGTAACGTTATTGGTGACACCATACAAAACGCCAAACTAGTCACTACTGGATGAACTGGCCAAGTACTGTTCTGTTTTTTAGTTTACGTCCTCCAACGTTAACTCATATCGGACGATGAATGGAATGGATGATATGATCCTCAAATGAGCCCGGGGTCTATAGAGCTAAGAGTTACCCGACATTCGTCTTTCAGGATAAGGGAAAACCCCGGAAAAATCTTATCCAGGTAACTCACCCTGACCGAGATTCGAACTCGTGACCTCTTGAACGTCAGGCAGACATGCTACCTCCAGGCTACCAGGCGGGCAAAGTAGATTTGTCAGTAAGCATCACATTCTTCCTCTTCTAGTTTTATTATTATTATTATTATTATTATTATTATTATTATTATTATTATTATTATTATTATTATTATTATTATTATTATTATTATTATTATTATTATTATTATTATTATTATTATTATTATTATTATTATTATTATTATTATTATTATTATTATTATTATTATTATTATTATTATTATTATTATTATTATTATTATTATTATTATTATTATTATTATTATTATTATTATTATTATTATTATTATTATTATTATTATTATTATTATTATTATTATTATTATTATTATTTATTTATTATTATTACTACTACCACTACCACCACCACCACCACCACTACTACCACTACTGCTACTGCTACTGCTCCTGCTGCTGCTACTACTACTACTACTACTACTATTATTATTATTATTATTATTATTATTATTATTATTATTATTATTATTATTATTATTATTATTATTATTATTATTATTATTATTATTATTATTATTATTATTATTATTATTATTATTATTATTATTATTATTATTATTATTATTATTATTAGCACGTAAGGTCTTAGGTTTATAACTCCTGTCTCACCAGCAGGGATCTCTCCTATCTCCGTGGTTCTGTCCCACGGTTTTCAGCGCGGCTTCCGACATGTGTGCTCTCCGGAGGTCTCAATAGTGAAGGTTGAGCGGACCCTTCGCACTGCCCCTATGTGTAGCCTTAGGTGCGGAGCCCGTCCACACCGTCAAGTACACCCACGTAGCTCCTTGAGGGCCCGGTCTGTGTTAATCTCCCGACGGCCGTGTGCCGTTGGGTTAGTATCACGGACCGGACGTGTTACCGCTGACGGAACCCCGGTGTAATCAACCACAAGTCCCCTGAATCCGCGTGTGCCCTTTTTTCGCAGCGCGGCCTAAAGTGGGGAGCCACAGGCGGTTATTCCTGTGGTAGGGGCTTAAAGCCGGGGTGTGCGTGGTGAACGGTTTACCCATACGGACAAGCAGTGGATATTGAAGGGTAGCTTTACTGAGGTACAAATGAGATCGGGCATGGGTGGGGTCCCCATGACGGCACAGACCGTGAAGATTCGGTGTCTTTCTTTGCTTAACCCCCGGATGGCAGGCTGACGCCGAGGTTCCGGATGGGGGTCCTATTCAAAATGCATCCGCGCAAAACCTGTTTCATCGACCCGTATATAGTGATGACCTTGGCATGTGATGGCAAAACGTTTAAGGCTATCAGTCCCTTTTACATAAAGCATAAAATAGATAAGATCAGTGGCCCTGTCAAAAACGCTACGCGTCTGCGAGATGGCAGCTTACTATTGGAGAGCACAAATACAGACTAATCTCGCAAACTGCAAAAGGCGTTTTTGTTGGGTTCCTTCCCGATCCGGGTAGCCCCACACAAAATTCTTAACACCTGTAGAGGAGTAGTCACCACCTCCAGCTTAGATGGTCTTGCGAATGAAGAGATAGTAAGTTGCCTGTCTGATTAACTCGTAGGAGCCGTAGGAGTTCTGACTCCCGAACATCAGCGGAGTCACAGGAGGCTAACAATTTTCGAATCGTAGGGCCCAAGTCAGCCAAAGTCAAGAAAAAAGTTAAAACGGCCCGTTAAAAACTCTTTGTGGAAATAATCCAGTGGAACGTCAATGGTTTCCGAGCTCGCGTTCAAGACCTACAGTTTTTAGTTTCTCAACGGCCACCATCAGCTATTTGTCTCTAAGAAACCCATTTGCATCACTATCACTCATTACACCTAAGCACTTTCTCGGCGTTTAGGGGAGACTCCGTTGCAGGCACACGAGCAAGCGGTGGCGTGGCTACTTTAGTGACGCCTAATATCTCTGCCACCAATGTACCATTAATCACGCCGTTGCAAGCTGTCGCTGTTCGTATACAGCGGGAGAGCATCTCTTTTACCATTTGCAACATTTATCTGCCTCCGATCTGTGTAATTCATAAGCAGGATCTTCAAGCTCTTTTGGCTCAGCTACCCTCACCGTTACTCATCTTGGGAGATCTGAATGCCAAACACACGCTCTGGGGTTCCGACATTGATGATGCTCGTGGCTGCCTCATAGTAGACGCGTTCGATTCCTATGACCTGATTTTGCTGAACACTGGTGACCCGATATTCTTGTCATCCGCTTATAGTACGCACTCGGTACTAGACGTCTCATTCTGCAGCACGGTATTAGCTCCACTCCTTGATTGGTCTGTGCTTTCCGACCTCTTTGGAAGCGATCATTACCCAATTAACATCCATTTATCCGGCCGCCACCATGCGCCTTCGCGACATCTTCGGTGGATTATTTCCAAGGCTGACTGGGAAAAGTTTCATTCCCGTATACACCTCACCGACGATGGTTTTGACACCGTCGATGAAATGGTGGAATATTTTACATGTTCCATCCTGCTCGCCGCTGAATCCAGCATTCTTCGAAGTTCTTCTACCCCACGTCATACCCCTGTACCCTGGTGGTCTGAGGAATGCCGTGTGGCTATAAAAGCACGTGAACGTGCTTTGCGGCTGTTTCAGTTGCACCCGACAGAAAAGAACTTCGTTGCTTTTAAACGTTCTCGAGCTAGGGCACGTTTTGTGCTTCGTAATGCGAAACGAAGACCCTGGGAAGCCTACGTGTCTTCCCTTTCTCGTCGCAGCTCCGCCAAACAGGTATGGTCAGCCGTTCGGCGGATGTATGGCAAGTATCGCCGAACGGTCATTCCCGGACTTGCTCTCAACGGTTCCATCTGCACTACGGAGCAAGATATAGCCGAAGCCCTTGCCACCTCATTCGCTGCTACTAGCCAAACGGCTAGTTACGACGCACTCTTCTTTCCTATTAAGGAAGCTGCGGAGCGAATAAAACTTAATTTTAATAGCGAATGTAATGAGCCGAGCGGATCTTTCCATCTTCCTGGCAAGAGGGTATTTTCATCCCCATCCCTCGACCCGGAATGGACCGCACACTTCCATCTAGCTACCGCCCCATTTGCCTGACGAGTGTCGTCTGTAAGACCTTTGAGCGAATGGTAAACTCTCGGTTGGTGTGGTGGCTCAAAATCAATAACCAGCTGTCCAAACTTCAATACGGTTTTCGTCGCCGTCGCTCTAGTGTTGACAATCTAACACGCATTGAGGCTTACATTCATGATGCCTTTCTACTGCAGCAGCATGTGGTGAGAGTTTTCTTTGACATGGAGAAGGCCTATGGCACCACTTGGCGGTATGGCATACTACGTAACCTGCACAGTTACGGTATGCGAGGCCACCTACCGGAATTTTTAAGTAACCTTTTAGCTCTACGTCGTTTTCGTGTCCGTATAGGGAACAGAATATCAAGGGAGCGGATCCAGGAGAATGGTGTACCTCAAGGGTCGATTCTCAGCTTCGCCCTTTTTGCCGTGGCTATTAACGGCATTACTAGTGTCGTTCGCGGCGGAATTCCATCGTCCCTGTATGTTGACGACTTCGCAATATATTATCGTTCTTGTAACTTAGATCATATAGAGCGTCAACTGCAGTTGACTATCAACCAGCTGGCAGCCTGGGCGCTTCGAACCGGCTTCCGTTTTTCGCCTGCGAAGACACAATGTGTCCACTTCCATCGTCCACGGGGTATTCACCCTCCACCTGATCTTCACTTGAACGACACACTCCTGCCGTTTGTCCCGCAATTGAAATTCCTAGGCCTCTATTTGGACAGAAAATTGACCTGGAAGCATCATATTCGACACCTCCGAGCCTCCTGTGATCGTTCCCTCCGGGTGCTCAAGATTTTATCTGGGGTATCTTGGGGGGGGGGCGATCGGACGGTGATGTTGAGGCTGTATCGCTCCCTGGTCGGATCCAAGCTGGACTATGGCTGTTTTATTTATGGCGCAGCGACCGCCTCTAAACTTCGCCTTTTAGACACCGTACATCATACAGGTATCCGCCTTGCCACCGGAGCTTTCCACACAAGTCGCGTCGACTGCTTGTATGCCGACTCCGGCGAGCCTCCACTTTCTATTCGTCGCTCGACACTACTCTGTTCCTACGTTGCAAAGATGGCAAGTTACCCAAACCATCCATGTTTTAAACCAGTTCTGCATCCCGACTTAGCCCACCGTTATATGCACCCTAGTTCTCGGACACGCCCAACCGGAGTAAGAATCCGGGAACTCTCCCGTACACACGACCTCCGAATGCCTCACGTGGAGCGGTCGTCCCTGGGTCGTTATCCCGCATGGCAGCTAAAGCGTGCGCGGTACGATCTTGCTCTTTCCAACTCGAGACTAGCTACCCCACATTCGGTATTCCAACAACTTTTTGCCGAACTACTGGACCGTTACCCTAATTATGTTCCGGGCTTTACAGATGGTTCCCAGTTGGGTAGCACTTGGGTTGCGCATTCGTCATTAATGGCGAGGCTCATAAATTTCGCCTTCTGGACTTCACCTCTGTTTTTTCTTCAGAACTGTATGCCATCCTCTATCTGCTCCTTTTTATTTGTAAGTTACTTCCTGGCAATTTTATCGTTTGCACTGACTCTCTAAGCGCTCTTCAGGCCTTGCAACAGCACATTGCAGCTCACACGCTAGCTTTAAAAATTCAGGCCTTGATCTCGCAAATGCTTAGTCGCGGATACCATTTTGTTTTTATTTGGACCCCAGGCCATGTGAGCATTTCCGGGAATGAGGAGGCGGACGCGGCTGCTAAGTCCACTTGCCGTTTGCCCCAGAGTTTAACAAGCACGGTGCCATACCAGGATGTGCAACGGTTTTTCCGTCGCCAACTCCTATCTGCTTGGCAGCACTCCTGGACAGCTTTGGAAGGCACACAAATCCGGGTAGTAAATGGAGAGCGTACAACCCTGGCTAACTTCCTGCAGGGATAACCGGTGAGCCGAGGTGATACTTACCTGGCTGAGAATTGGACAAACACGAGCGACTCATGGCCATTTGTTAAGAGGCGAACCGGCCCCAGTGTGTGCTCCATGTGCAGTACGCCTCACTGTGCGGCATGTATTGCTCGATTGCCCGCAGTACGCCCGCGTTCGCCAGTCAGTAGGCTTGAGAACTAACTTGCTGGATGTTTTAGGGGACGACCCAGTGGCCGTGGTTAAGGCACTGCGGTTTGTTGCCGAAATCGATTTTAATAAACAAGTCTGGCTTGCTTTTTATATTTGTTAATTTAAGAGATTTTAACTTATTAGTCTTTGGATGGTTTTTTATGTACTTTTAATAGTTGAGTGATTTTATTTTATTTTACCTTTTTAGCCTAATTTGTGTAGCATTTTGGTTTTAGTCTTGACTTCGGGCCCAAATGACCTTGCTGTCGACGGGCCCTAAAACACCATACACTCACTCACTCTGGACTAACCTCCTTCCACGAGTGTTCCGACCCAAGTGACTTCTTTTTCTCGTGGTCACAGATCACCCCGTTACTTCCCCTTAAACCCCTACAAATTTTAGTTCGAAACATCACGTGGTCACGCCAACTGAGAGACCTTTCACTTATTTTCCTGGACCAGGTGTGCAGTCAGTTTAAGAGAAAACCGGTCTCGGGGAGTAAGACAAGTACCTGGCCTGTGACCCTTCTTACCTGCTCGCACAAATTTATCCCATTCTTGTCACTTTTAACACCAACTAATTCACACCTAACTGTACCTTTTTAACATGAGCTGATTTCCAAATTATATAATTTCAATATTTTATGCATTTACAGTTTCGGCTTCAAAGTAATTCTTGATTGTTGGAAATTAATCTTTCCTAATAATGCATCGAGTTTCACTGTTTATATTCTGAGCTTAATAATTAAAACAAAGTAATTTATGTTTGAAAACTGCTTTATTCTTTTCCAGAATATTCTCCTTTATGGCCATTAAACCTTTGCATCTGTTTGCACCATATTTTAAAGAATTTATTCCACCCTTCTTGAGTCACCTCAAAACATGGGCTTTGAAGGCATCAATGGCTTCTTGGCTGGCCCCATAATTCAGTCGTAGAGCACCTGCCTGCCGTGCAAGCGGTCCCGGGATTGATTCCTGGTTGGTGGTGGGGACTTTGCTCCAACCAAGATGATTCCCTATCTTCCCCAGAGTTGAAAGTATGAATGAGAGCGTAAATGCGTGCGTGATCTAATGATTGAAACCCAAAGAAGACGAGTTAACACCTTCGATATGTTTCAAAGGAGAACGGCCGCCGATATGAACATTGCAGTTAAAAATGGGGTATACATGGAACAAATAAAAAAGGCTTCTTCTGACGAATAACATTATCCACGCAATTTATTCTTGATCTTCAGGAACAAAAAGAAATCATTGGTTGCCAAATCAGAACAGTATGGCAGATGATCCATCGATTCCATTTTTTTGATTCTTCAAATACCCTGTTGTTAGACGAGATGTGTGCCCGCTCACACTGTCTTGATGAGGAACGTTCCTACGGTTCTTGTTGGTTTTCCTTACTTCACCGAAGAATGCCGGAAAAGAAATGGTTGTGTATCATTTTACGCTCCTCTAAAAGCACTGTTGCCACATAGCCAGTTTTGCTGCAGAAGCAGGCGGCCATTTGCTTCGAAGTGCTTCGAGTGCGAACAACCTTTTTTGGACTTGCTTCATTTGAAACACCGTCAACTGCTCTTTGCATTCCTGCTCATACGCATAGATCTATGATTCGTCACCTGATGAATTTTATATACGTCTTTATAGCCATCGCCATTGTATTCTTGAGTATTTTTGTACACCAATCGACACGAGCATCTTATAGAAATTGCGTCATATTTTGTGGGACCCAATGAAAGCAAACCTTTTTAACGGGCTACACAATCATGCAATGTTTTTATATGCTTGTGCAATTTATGTCTAGGAATGCCTCAATCTCAAAATATGTCGCATGATCCTGCATTATTAGTTTCTTCACATCATCAATGTTTTTTGGTATAACAATTGGTTTTGCACGACCTTCACGAATTGAATCATTGATTGAACGATGGCCACGATTAAATTCGTTATACCAACGTTTCTCAGTGGAAAAGGATGAAGCTTTGTCGCCACATGTGAAAATTAGTTGATCGATGCACTCTCGTCTTGATAATACACGTCGAAAGTCGTAATAAATTATTGCAAAAACTTTTCACGTGTTAATTCCATGCTTTTGTTGGAACACAATTTTCAGGTTAATGCAAACAAAACAAATGACAGTCTATTGACAAAATGTCTGAAGTACATTATGGTTAACAATGTCAAACTTTCCATTGGAAACGTCAGATAGCACCTATAACATTCAGGCTGGCTCAAAATATATATAGTAGCCCCTCGTACTGCTCGTATTGTGGTATTTACAAATCATGATTTAGGAACAACAGCTCAGTGTTATCTTCGGGCTATGTGAGACAGTTCCCGTCCAGGACTACGTCGTGGTTGAATGGTTGGACCGCTCGGTTCTTATCAAGACGTGCTAGATTCTATCCAAGGCGACCGCAAAATGAAGTTTTTGGTGGACAACACGGCAATGGGGCGGGTTTTCTCCTAGATCTCCAGTTTCCCCGGCCAACTCATTCCACCTGTGCCCCATTTTCATGTCATGTATCATCAATGTCACCGCCTGCGATGCTATATGTAGTAAATGTGGACGTTAAACACTACACAGTGTGTGTTCACATTTGTGTGCTCATCAAAAACGACATAAGGGAAAAACTCAGGAATGTTAATCATAGGAATTTAAAATAAAAATTCTCGACGAGATTGTTGTTATAATCCTGCTTCTGAACGCGTTACAAAGGCTTTAACTTTGTTAGCATAAACCTCTCAGATAATGGACTGATTATACTTGTAGGAGTGAGAGAGGAACTACCGCAGTTCTCAGATCTGTGCTAAGCACCAATGAAAGCATCACTTCAGGCAATAGAATGTAAAGGAATCATAAATGACAGATAGATGTTAAGTCCACGTGGATTAATCAGTGCGTTATCTGAGAGGTTTCTTACAAAGATAAGCCCATGGTAACAATTCGAGCAGCACAATAATAACCATTCGAGAGCACAATAATAGACGACTTTCAAGTGGTCCAACAAAGAGATGCAGTTTCCATTCTCGTACAGTTGGCACAGTATATGAAAACACGAATGCACTTATTGAATGTCTGGAGAAAATTGAAGAAGCAGGCGTTCAGATCTCCGCAAATAATGAAACCCAGGGACTTCTATTAAAAATGCGGTTGCCTTCTTTTAAATTCTGATTACACATTTTTTTATAAAGCTATTCCACACGTGGAATGCTGATCAGTATACTGCAGAAGAGAACTGTAAATCCATGTTCAATTGACACTGTCGTAACTTCATTTGTCAATGAAATACAAAAATAGCAGCATTTACAGAATACCTGAAGATCCGGGGTTCGGCAAATATGCGGTTTCTGGTGTTGATTCCCGTCAATCTGGAAATATCCTAGCAAAGATGCTTGTGATGTAATACCAATTAATTCAACTTCAGATATATTTCAATTCACTGGACATTTGATACCTGCAACATTGCTGGAATGTGAAAATAGCTGCAACATCGGCAAAATGCTCCCGGACGTCATCATGATACCATACTGATTCACACCTTTTCTTGATAAAACGATATTAAAAACTGAACTTCGAACAATTGATGCTAGAGATTACTTTCAAAGTTTGAGGAGTGCAACTGAATTACTTGTGATTATAGTGAAAAATAATTTCAGCGAGTATCTCGGCGAAATTGTTAAACTTCTTAAGTAGGTAATTACATTCTCAATGTCGTCAGCTGAAACGGAAGGGTTCTTCTCTTTATTTACAAGAATCAAAACGCGTCTAAGTACAGTGTATGAAGATAATCTGAATGCCCTTGAAATTTTGTCCGGAGAACTGGAAATGATCGAGAAGCTATTTGATGTTAATGAAAAGATTTTATACCTTCTGCTATTCAGAAACAAGATGGTTATATTTCAAGTACATGCGTTCCAAACTTGTTTCGCATCAGTAGGGCAGTACTTCCCATTTTGAAAAGATGATTATCAGGCAAATAATTAATATTCTTTCATAGAGTTTTCTTTATTTATCTTTTAATTATTTCGCTTGTGTCACCTTCTTTGAATTCCTGATGCAATAATTCTGCCTAGCTCTTCGAGCGGCCATATTAAGGGAATTAGATGTCGAAGCCTTAACTGAAATGAAAGGTGTTCGAAAAATAAATGTTTTTCATTTATTTCTCAAAAGACACGAATACTATTCAGATTTTGCAACTCCAATAGTACAGTATACTACAGTACTATATATCTAGTATTGACAATTTCTATGATTTCTTTTTGTTTTAATGTTCGTCAAGGGATTCCCCGATTTGTCAATGGATCTAGATCCAGTGTTACAGTTTGCTCTTCTATGTCAAACAAGAAGTATTTTAGAAGTGTAACAGCCACATCAGTATTAACTGTGGCCACAGCTGTTTGATAGAATAATTTCTAGAAGCAAAGAAACGTTTTAGAAAGCAATTTTTAGCTACAGTCGCTGTACTCCTGTGTAGAAGGTAAGAGCATATATATATAGATACTGCTGATTAACTGTCTGGGATTGTATCTATAATACTTTAATCCTCCAAGTACATTGAATCCAAATCAGTGGAAATTTGTTTACCCACAGTTAATATTTCATCTCCGTAGCATGTTTTACCATTCGTAACTGTTGGGGGGAGTGGGAGAGATTTATTTTATATAATGTGATTTTTACCAAAACTATGAATATGACTGTTTTTATTTATATTTTTAATTCAGATTCATCATCGTTAAACTAACAGATTATGTTTCATTATTAACTGCAATAATAATTTCTAAAATTACCTACACATAATATTGTATATCTTAACATTGTGATCATTTAAATTATGTGGCTGTATTACGGCATTGGCCTATTTGTACAGACTGATCACGTTTCAGAATATTACTTATATAAACATAAATTACCTATAATTACAGAAATTATTTAATACAAACAGCCTTCCGTTAATGACATTGGCTTTTTAGAATCAGAAGTCTAAGAGAATTGATAATTATTGGGAAAATGAATGGAATACTGAAACAAGAAGCTTAAGATTGATGATTGTATGCAATAACAGTGACTGATAGTGAGACATCTTTCAGTGATGGAACTTTGCTGATGATATATTTGACATTACGCCTTTGCCAGTTGAGTAAATCACCTTTCTAGAAATTATTTCTGTTATACAGATTGATCACACTAGAAAATTAGCTATAATACCATGCACTTCCTACAGTTGCAATAGTAATTTAATAACAAAAGTGTAGAAACTAATTTAGTTGATTTTCTCTCTTTCTTCAGCTTTGAAAATTGCAGAAGGTAGGGCTGTTTAGCCTCGTTTTCATTATTTGAAGAATATTAAAAATAACTAATTATGTGGATACATATTTAATGCATTTATTATCATTAAGGTTATATTTCATGATTATGCACCCGTGTTGTGTATAATAATTGGTTAACCTTTCATATCAGACGTGTATTTGTATTTGTATTTATTTCATCCTTTGGAACATAATACATATGTTATAGGACACGTCAGTTCAAGATACAAAGATAAATATAAAAAGTTACACAAGACTAAAACTGTAACATACAGGATCCAAAAAAGTCTAAAGTAGAAAAAGCAAATAAATATAAACTATAAAAAGACCATAGGGAAATGCTATATAAAAGTAACTGTTCACAAATGTGGAGTTTACTCTACTTCATGATTTAATTCAATTTAATTCAATTCATTTTGTCCTTTTGATTGATATCAGACACATCATAGTATAAAAATTACATTAATGTCCACTGTCATTATTTACAATCACTTAAATTTAATTAACGTTTAAAAACTCTTTTACAGAATAAAAAGAAAGTTGCAGTAAAAAGAGTTTTACTCCCTTTTTAAAATGTATAAGGCTCTTCATTTGTTTAATATTTTCTGGTAGCCTGTTGTATAATCTTATACCTTTATTGATAGCACTAGACCTGAAGATTTCCGTTCTGCAACTTTGAATGTGAAAGTCATCTTTCTGACGTGTATTGTATTTATGAATATTGGCATTTTTGCAGCTCTCAAGTGTTCTATTTGAGTTTCATACTTTACTGTATGCAAACTTAATATTTCACTCTTTTTCTTACCAGATAAGAAAACAATTGCAGCAGTCAATATGCCTCTATGCTGTGTCAAATAGTAATATAATGGGCAAAGGTTCCAAAGGTGGGACCCGTCTTCACCCTAGAGAGATGGTACACTGAGTGTGCATGGAATGTAAACACTTGTAAAGGCGCCTGCTGTATTCTATACAGAGTGCACTAAATTCCATTTGTTGCAATTCCTTTACTACTTATTACACTAATTAACATTACATAATTAAATTGATTGTAAGATAGATAGATAATTTATTCATCTTGTAAATCATACATATAAGACACGTCAAATTGTGAATTTAAAGTGCAATTAACTATACTTGTAAATTAACAAGTCACATCCAATAAGGACAAGTCAGTGTTTGTACAAAATAATGTTTTATAAAGATATCTCAAGAAATTTTGTAATATACACAATTAATTCAGAAATGTAACAATATTATAAACTTTCCATAAATTCACTAACAGAATAAAAACAGCGGTCTAGCAAGTATGCCAAAACTTACTTTTTAAATGCTGAAAAATTGCAAGTGGTTTTATTGGCTAATGGCAGTTTATTAAAAAAAAAGTGATTCCTAGGTTTATTACACTGTTTTGATGAGCTCTTGTGTTACTTCTATTAACATGAATGTCCATTCTCTGTCTAGTATTATGATTATGAGCTGTGTCATTAAAGGTACAGTGGCCATTTCCTTTCATTAAATTTGTCTTTGTAAATTTTAAAATTTCAAAAATGAAAATACATGGGAGAGGTAAGATTTTAAATTTTTTAAATAATGGTCTGCACGTAGATGTTGATTTAACTCCTCCAAGTATTCTTAGAATCCGTTTTTGCATTATGAATAATGATTTACAATGTGGTGAGTTACCCCATAATGTTATGCCATATTTTAAAATGGAGTGAGTTCACGCAAAATACACACTTTTGAGAGTTGTTATGTGAACTATGTGTACCAGTTTTCTGAAATTATAACAAATTGTACTCAGTTTTTTAATTAGATGACCAACATGTGTCTCCCACTTTAGGTTACTCTGTATCCAAAGACCAAGAAATTTAGTTGTATTTACATACTTAATTACTTGATTATTACATATTAATTGTGATTGTACAAGAGACTTATTCTCAGAAAACTGAAAATGAATTACATGTGTCTTATCCAAGTTTACAATTAAATTATTATTGCTGAACCATTTAGAAATATTACTGAACATTCTGCTTGATAAGATTTGTAGCTCTTCAAGTGCATTGCTTTCAATTAATATATTTGTGTCATCTGCATATTGAACTATTGTTTTAGCTGTAATATTTGACTGTAAATCATTTACAAACAATAAGAAAAGAATAGGACCCAAAATAGAACCTTGTGGTACACCAAACCTAATGTATTTTTTGTGTGATAAGTATTCTTTAATGTGGTCTTTTTCTGTATGTGAAATATCTACTATTTGCTTCCTGTCCTTTAGATATGATCTGATCCATTCCAATGCATGCCCTCTAATACCGAAATGTTCTAATTTTTGGAATAGTAAATTGTGGTTTAGTACATTGAATGCTTTAGTTAGGTCGAAAAATGTGCCTAGTATTTTGTCTTTGTTGTCTAAAATATTTATTACACTGTTTACAAAATCAAAAAGTGCAGTTTTTGTTGACTTTTGTTTACAAAACCCATGCTGAGTTTTGGATATTGAATCATTCATCTCTATAAATGCTATAAGTCTTTTATAGAATATCTTTTCCAGTATTTTAGAGAAGTTGGATAAGAGTGAAATTGGCCTGTAATTTAGTAAATCAGTTTTAAAGTATAAACTTGGAAGAAGCTTAGGGACAGTGAAGCACAAATTAGTACAAAAGTGAATCGAGAAGATATTGACACATTGCTTCACTCACACTGTTTATTTACAGGACATGTTTCAAGAGCTCTTGCTCCTATCATCAGGTGATACTCGACTAGTGCAAGTTGTAGTGGTTTCCTCTTCACTACAACTTGCACTAGTCGAGTATCAGCTGATGATAGCAAGAGCTCTTGAATCATGTCCTGTGAATATACAGTGTGAGTGAAGCAATGTGTCAATATCTTCTCGATTCACTTTTGTACAAATCGGTTTTATCTCCTTTTTTGTATAGCGGCTTTACACTAGCAGTTTTTGTTTCACATATATTTACTCTATTTGTTTTAACTGAAGTACCCGTTGTGGAGTTCTTTTGTGAAACAATATTTTCAACAAGATTTATGAAGTGATCATTAAAAGTCTCTGCTATTTACTTTGGGTTTGTTATTAATGTTGAATGCTTCTGCAGTACTAAATTATCTACATTCTTATTGGGCTTTATTTCATTGTGTATTACTTTCCATGAGGCTTTCATTTTGTTCTGGGCACTTTTGATGAATTTATTGTTTGCCATCTTTTTTGCTTGTTTTATAACTTTATTCAATGTGGCGTTATAATTTTTAACATAGTCACTGAATTGTGGAGTGACAGTCACTGTTTGCAGAATTTTATGTAATTTTCGTTTGTGCGCGCAAGATGTTATAATTCCTTAAGTAATCCACAAATTTTATTTTCCTGAGAATGATTCTTTTATTTGTACAAGTGGGAAAGCTATATCAAAATAATGCCTAAATATTTTTTGAAAAGTTTTGAATTGTTCATTAGTATCAGATGTATCATACACTTCATGCCACATTTCGCTTTTTAATAGATGCAAGAAATAGTCTATATTTGAATCATTGAATTGTCTGTTAAATTTTGTTTTTCTAAGGTTTGGATTTATACTGTTTTCCATATTGATATTAACTGAGCATTATGATCACTGTAACCCATGTTCAGTGGGTGACTTTTGTACAACTGACTAGTAACATCTTATGTTTAATATCAGTCTCATAGAAGTTAATAAACACTAATTAGTTACATTGCATTAATGTATCTAGGTGTAACATATTAATCTTCTTAAAATTTGTGAATGATGCAGCATATTTCACAGAGAACTGTAGTTTGAGAATGATTTTTTCAAATAAAATGGTTATATGATGCACATCTTATTGTTGTGGAGCTATTCTTTGTCCTTTCACAAAATCAACATCTTTCTTGTTTTCTTTTTTGATGGCTGTTCTGTGCATGTCCCTTGAGTTTTCTAATAACACAGATACATGCTAACATTAGCCGGCAAACTTGGTATGCCAAATCTTTCCATAAGATGCAGTTTCATTAGTTGGAAAGTAAGGTTCCTCAGAAAAACTCAATGAGGATCTTTCTCATTCTTATCATTTGCTTGAAACAGCACCATTAATTGATGCGAGCTATGTTCAACAATGCATATCATAAAGCTATGCTCCATCTTCTTGTCATTCATATTACTCAATATTTATTCCACAATTTGTTCAACAGTAACAACCCCAACTTTCATCACGTTATAATCTAATATAATGTGAGGTTTCTTTGTGTCTTCATCTACAGTTCGGTCACTATACATTGTTGGGATAAGTCCAACTGCTTTGTTCTGCTTAGGTAGATATGATAACATGGTAATTAAATTCTGGAATCCAAAAATTTCTGAGCCAGTTCCTCTGTTCCTATGGGGCAAAAACTCAAATGGGATGGCTCTTTTATCTATTTTCAGGGTTCCTATACAAGTGATTTTGCAGCAGATGGAGAGCCAGTGGATAGCTATTATAGCAATTATCTGTTGTCATATTTCTATTTGTTCCATTTATTGGTTATGTTAGTCTACACATGGTATCAAAAGGCTTATTACAAACACAAAATGGTCCTTCTGGCTGTTTGCCACAATATACTTCCAACAAAGCAGAATAGACTGTCTTAGCATCACACAGAGAAAATATTCTGATGCTGTATTTTGCTGGTTTGTTAGTATATTGTGTGAAACTACAACATCCTCAGAATGCTTTTAGTTTCTCATCAATGGTATGAAATTCTTCTAGACTGTAACTACCCATGCAGTTTTTTTACAAACAATTTCATCTATCATATCAATATTTACTATTTTATGGAATTATTCAATTTTCTCTACAATACCTGTTGCTATCATTTTAGGGGTGGAAAGATCTTGACAACATTTTTTGCTCGTATATCAGATGCTCTTTTAGGTGTTTCAGTTTTCATTCATTCCTTTTTTTTTTTTTTTTTTTTTTTTGGAACTACGAATGAAAAACCAGCTTTACTGTCAAAGGAAAAACTATTCATCATTTTCAATTTCAGAGTTGGTATAATAATCACTTGGTGATAGTTACACTGATCACTTGGTGATAGGTACACTGGCCAGGTGCACAGTGTATAAAGTACGCCGCTGGTGCAGTTCCAAGAATAACTGAAACGTTACCTTTGAGTGTTTGATGCTACAATCACTCTGACAACTAACACTTCATCCTCTCCATCAGAAAACAAATCATCAATTCTGCCAAAGTCATCTTCTTAAGAAAGCACCACTAAAAGGTGCCATTCTGATTGCTCTTCTATCAAATATATTTTTGCCCTCAAAGTAGAAATATGAAATAATGACCATCTCTAAAATACACCATTCTTTAACCAGCCACTTTGTGTCAAAGTAAAGCAGAGCATGTGAAATAGTACTTACATGGCCAGGTGCGCAGTGTATAGAGTACGCCACTGGTGCAGTTCCAAGAATGACTTATCGTTGCCTTTGAGTTGTTGATGCTACAATCACTCTGACAACTAAATGGAAGCTAAGCAATGACATGAAAGGTATTGACAATAGAATAGAATAAAATAGATTTTATTCACCAATTGATATGCAATAAGTATATTTGGCTTCATGAATCTTACATAATATTATACACAGTATACACATAACAGAAGAAATTACATAAACTATAAACAGGTTACAGTTTGAATTACAGAAAATCATTTTTACTATACAATTTATAATTTAACAAAAGATGCTGACCTTTTTCTTGAACCTTTTGACAGAGAATGCCTTAGATTTGGGTATCCTGTTGTACAAAATTACTCTTTTGTGAGAAATACTGTTGATTGTTCTGGTCAATCAGTGATGGTGCAGATGTATCAGTTAAGTTGTTCAGGTGTTATGAGCATGATAGTCTTTATTTCCTTTAATTAATGTATATTATTATGAATCAAAGATACAGTTTCTAGAATATTGTGACTTTGTGGGTTCGTAAAATTAAAAGTCCAAGTTGCAGAAATTTAAAATGCTGTTTATTTCCGTAGATACACACTTTGGTCAAACCTTACAGTAGCAGAATTATATAACATACACAAATACAATCTTCCAAAGTTGTTGACCACAAACGAAAGCTTTCACTTTCAAAACACAATTGCAGGCACACACTCCATTTATGACTGTCACTTGGCGAGTCACGGCTCCTTTAAATACCTCTATTCATATTACTAGACATTTCCGGAATATTCTGTAACAAACAAGAACTTGAAACTTCCAATTATCTATGTGTCTCTTTATTTGTTCTGGCAAGCTTTTATCTCAGCATCGTACTATCTGTCCCTTATCTTTCCATGCCAAACCTTTTGTGGCGTCGCCATCAGTCGCGATAATATATATATATATATATATATATATATATATATATATATATATGGCAGCAGCAATATGTTAAGTTCATCAAAAATTGGATTACTTGGGGTAAACATTGGTACTTTTTTTTCTTTTTTTGGGGGGGTAGATAATTCTCATTGTCCCTATGTTACAGAATTTGGTCAGCATTCGCATTGCATATGCTATATGGCTTAACTTTTTACATAAGGCTAATATATGCACATTTCAGATATGTGCAGATAAGTTAAGGTATTTATCTTGTAGAGTGCTTGTAACAGTGCTTAACCCTACTCTGGGGTTAAACATTAATAATGCAAGAAGATATGAAGCCAAAACTTAGTTTTTAATATGGAAGCATTATTTAGCAATGCTTTTCACTTAAATATAATTACTAATTGCAATTTAAGTTCCTTGCAGTATGTCTTTCTGCAACAGTTACAGCAGATGATTGTCAGCATCCTCTTCTTTTGCTGGGCTTATGTAGCAAACAGTAAGTTTTCCATGTTGTTAATGTTGTAGGATTGCTGGTTCTAGAACTAAACCTTGATCCTGTGTCCAAATGTTTAGATTCTCTAAAGCTATCTTCAGAAGTCAGTGTAATCCAGTGAGGACCTCCAGTGAGAGGTCACTTATATAGAGCAGAAATAGTAAGAACCCTAACACTGAACCTTGGGGTACTCCATGAGTTACTACTTTCCAATTTGAAGTTTATTTTTCATAACCAATTCCAATAGTTACTTCAAAACTCAATTTCTTTCATTTAGATATGATACAAACCAACTTAAATTCTCATTTTTATTCCATAGAATTCCAATTTAGCTGTAAGAATTTACAGTCAAAGCCTTTGCTATATCAGAGAAAATTCCACTTGGATGTCTTTTCGTTTAAGGCAGTCAATACTTCATGTGTAAGTTTATGAGTTGCATTATTTGTCAAAATGACTTTTCTGAATCCAAACTGATCACTAATAAATATGTTATTATATTTAAGGTGATTATACAGTCTGTTGAACATTAATTCTTCAAGAACTTTTGAAAAATTTGGCAAGAGAGATATAGTTCTGTAATTTGAAGCATTATTGCATTCACCTGTTTTGAAAAGAGGTTTGACAATAGAAAATGTCATGCTCTCATTAGATACTCATTGCCTAAATAACTAAAGGGGTTGCTACTTTGTGAGGAGAATGATGTTAAGATTTTGTTGTTGTTTAATCATAACCAGAAGAATTCTTCAATTTAAAAGTGTCAGTAATTCAGAAGACATAGGTAGACTGACTTTAAATGTAGGCACTACTTTGTGAAAGTTGATCTCAAAAGTTCTAATGCTGCATTTTTACTTCCATAATGAATATTTAGTTGTTTTTTTCTTTTGTTACATTCCAAAAAGAATTTATTAAACATTTCTGCAACTTCATGAGATTTGGTAATTTCATAGTTGTCAACACTGAGTGTAATTTTTGTAATGAGTTTACCTGTTTCAATTTTTATTATGTTCCAAGTGGTCTTTATTTTATTGCCTCAGTTCTGAATTAGTTTATTATAATGCAATATTCTGGCTGCCGCTATTACCTTCTTTAAAAGTTTGCAATATATTTTGTGGTAGTTTTTTAAATCTAAATTGTTACTGACTGTAACTTGGTGATATATTCATTTTAGAAATTTTAAAATTTACAAAGACGAATTTAATGAAAGGAAATGGCCACTGTACCTTTAATGACACAGTTCATAATCATAATACTAGACAGAGAATGGATATTGATGTGAATAGAAGTAACACAAGAGCTCATCAAAACAGTATAATAAACCTAGGAATCACTTTTTTTTAATAAACTGCCTATAGCCAATAAAATCACTTTCAATTTTTCAGCATTTGAAAAGTCAGTTTTGGCATACTTGCTATACCACTGTTTTTATTCTGTTAGTGAAAAGGCATCCCCATAGGATACATAAAAGATTAAGCCTGCAATAGTGAAGCAACAAATACTACTCAAATATAATTATTTGTAACGAAAATTTCAACTATCTTTAAAGAAATTTTCATCAATTTCTTTAAAGATAAGTGAAGTTTTTGTTACAAATAATTATATTTGTGCAGTATCCCCATAGGTTCAAAATACTGCACTAAATTTTAAGCAATTTGAGCATTTCAACTATCAGGTATAATTGTAAAGCAAATGTATTTTTTCATGAGAAAACGCAATATAAATTATTTAAGCAACTAACATACTTAGGTTTAGGTTTAATTAATGAGAAGGGCAATGAAGTTTCATATGCATTCTGGCCATTTCTGATCTGTTGTGCTTCTCCTTATCTAGTCTCCAAAACTTGATAAAAAAAAAGCCAGCTTATTGGGGAAACCATTGATAGTTCATGCTCAGACATGAACCAATGGTTAAAAGTTGAACCTCCTGGCAGGCGCGCTTATTTCTATTACATGAGCAGGCGCACATTATAAATTTTACAACATAGATAATTTTATGTAATGAGGAGCATATTCTGAGTAATTTAGTTAATTTATCAAACAAAATAGTTTATATATACCATTGTTAAACTACTATACCAACAGCTTAGCCTGCCTTGGTAGCGTGATGGTAGCATGTCTGCCTCACATTCAAGAGGTCCTGAGTTCAAATCTCATTCAGAATGAGTTACCTGGATAATGTTTTCCGGGGTTTTCCCTTATCCTGAAAGACGAATGTCAGGTAACTCTAAGCTCTATGGACCCCGGGCTCATTTGAGCATCATTTCACTCATTCGATTCATCATCCGATATGACTTAACGTTGAAGGACATAAATTAAAAAAAAAAAAGAAGGAAAAAAAAAAGAAACACCAACAGCTTTAGTTATTTTATGTCTTAATGATAACATTACAGGCCTAGTTTATGAATTTTGTTCTTTGTTGCCTACACTATTAATATTCCAACACCTATTCAAATAATAACTGTAACATAAGATGACAGCTCCAGTTATTCAAGTATAATAAGGTTTACATGATTGATAATATAAAGTTTGTCCAACATGTAAATATTTATCCCATTATTTTGAGAAGCATTAGTTTTCATTATGTCTTTCATAGACAACTTGCTTTTTATGTGATTTGTGCAAGAAAAGTTTGTGCATCTGTCACATTTAATTGAAGTGGATGAATTTCTTCAATGTCCACATAAGAGGCACGTTCCTCATTTCTTTGCTGGAGGTTTAGGAGTCTCGTCTGCAGACATTACTGAAACACTGTGAGATCAGCTGGTAAGGCTTTAAGTTGTGCTCTAAATACAAGCTGCTCTTTCATAAGAACTCTCTTTGGACACAAAAATACTTTGACAATGTACTTTTGCTATGTTTTTGAAGTTTTCACACATTCATCTTTACACCAAAGTGTAACTTTGTCTCTTCCAATATAAAACTACTGCACTTATTTTAGCTTATTGAGATCATCGCCAACCACTCTGATTCAAAGTTGTGGTTTCCGATTTCAATGTTCTCATCACTCAAATCTGCATGACTTTCCTCTAGTTCTGTAAAAACATTATACGTTTCATTATCACTTTCCTCAAGTAGTTAGCGAATAGCTTTGACTAATTAACTGCCGAACCTGAAGATTAATAAACAAATAACAAATAAATGCACCTATATATTACCAGATTTAGAAACTAAAGAATACACTACTCGGAAAAGTAATGACAGGTGCACCTAAACACTTAATACACCTACCTCCGCACATTTCTGACCATAGAACTAGGCACGTATCTGTCACATGAGCAGGTGTGTGCTATACTTTTTACAACATTCAGCACCACATTACCTAGAACGCACTAAGTCAACTGAGAACGATAAGGAAAGAAACAGCAGCAGTTATCACATTATCGAGTAAGCATCAACAATGGACATCATGCTGGCAATGCAATAACTTAAGGTTAACCCATAGATAAACAATAAATACTGCAGGTGTTGTACTTTTTACAACAGCGCACCTGCCGGAAGGTTAACCATGAGTGTTGCCAGTGATTTGCAGTCACTTAACTGATGAAATGCTAATTCATCTGCTTTGTGGCCTTTCTGCAGCTTGGATCAACTTGTTGACCAGTCTTATAGAGATGTCGTTACAGCTGGCAGTGTCAAGTTGTGACCCACTATCCAGCTGAGTATGGTTCGGTCCATTTTGGGCAGTTCTTTGGTCCTGCTTTTGATATACTTTATAATAAGCTTTGAATGCTAATGTCCTGTTACAATTAGTATTCATTGTGTTTCCTGGATGGCACCTCTGACATAGCCATAGGACAACCCTAGGCAGAGTTCAGGACCCACGAAAGGCCTGATGGATCCCTACATGGCGAAGTCTTCTGCCCTCTCATTGCCATGGATTCTGCTATGTCTCGGCATCCACTTCAGTTTAACTGAATTTGTTCAGTCAGTTCCATTAGGGCTTCCTGAGATTCTAGTACCAGTTTAGATGTAGCCTCCCTAACTTCGAGTGCCTTCAAGACAGCTTGACTACCTGAAAGTATAGTAATGTATCTGTTCTGATATCCTTTACTAATACTTTCCCATACTCTTGCCAGTATGCCTTATACTTCAGCTTGGAAAAAAATTGCATGCAGTCCAACGCTATAAGACAGCCTTCTACCAGGCCCAAACAGTCCTGCTTCAATCCCTTGATTGGTTTTGGATCCATCTGCAAACCATATGGCTCCACCGAAACTTATTCCATTAATTCATTCATTCATGTATTCTGGAAAGGATACAGTTAACTTACTTTCTTGTAATCTCCGAGGTATAAATTTATCCATCCTCATAAACGTCAAAGAGTCCAGATGCTTGTCCCTAAGTAGATTTAATCCTTTTGCTGCCAAGCTGCTTAAGAGAGTTTCTGCCCTATAACCCTTACTGTCGATATAGACTGTGATGAACTGAGTGAAGACTACCCATTTCTATCTAATTGATGCAATGTTTGTGAAGCAGTAAATCTATTTTTGAAACTTCCTATGGGGACACTACACAAATATAATTATTTGTAACAAAAACTTCACTTATCTTTAAAGAAATTGATGAAAATTTCTTTAGAGATGGTTGAAATTTTTGTTACAAATAATTATATTTGTGTAGTATTTGTTGCTTCACTGTTGCGAGCTTTATCTTTTATGTATCCTATGGGGATGCCTTTTATGCCAATGGAAAGGAGAAATCCTCTTCTTTCTAATGGTGTGTTTCTTGATCATTAAAAGGGATATTTTGTTATTTGAAGGACTGAGCTTCCAACCCTCATCATTATAGTTTGACCATATCTTGCTCTGTTTGGTTTATAACTTGTAAAATAGAACATGGTAAGTTATTCTTGCGATGTTTTAGTGCCAGGAAGAGATGATGACATAGTTATTTCATATTAAGATAAGTATGATATCAATACAAATACTTTTGCCCTTGTTTATGTATGAATGTTGTCCATTGAGGAGAAGCACACCTAATGACAATAGCTGAACCAATTTAGTCATTTTTCAGATTATTAGATGTTTTTCTGTGGCTTATGCTTTTGTCTCCAATGGAACAATCGATAACAATTTGTTTGCATGAGAATGCATGGGCATATCTGAGTGTAAGTAGGAGTACTTGGGCAGGTTGTAACGTTGAGTTGAACCATATATCCTTTGCCATGGCCTCTGAGAACACTTCATGTCCTCCCCTACATAAAAAAATCTTGTATCTCAAATTCCATTTTTTAATGGAATGAAGGGCAACATTACACTTCCAACATAACACACATGTTCTTGGTAGATATTCCTTATATAGGAACTTGCATGCATTGCTTGTCATCATGGCACAATGGCACAATTTTTTTTTATTTTTTTAAATTTATGTCCTCCAACATTGTGTCCTATCAGACGATGAATCAAATGGGTGAAAAGGTACCCAAATGAGCCCCCAGGATCCATAGAGCTTAGAGTTACCAGACAAAAACAGCATGGAGCTTCATAAATGAAAACAGAAGGAATAAGGTAATTCCAAAAATATTAACCTTAAATTAGATGGGGAAACAATTAACGATCCTGTATTAGTTAGTGAACTTTTTAATGAATTCTTTGTAAATGTAGGTAGAAAATCTTTAACATACAGGAATAGCATAAATCATGGACAGAGTATTCAATCTACAGAAAAGGTGTTATTAGGATAATTTTTAACTTTAAAAATATTGATTCTTGTGTAGATATTTTCAAACAAAACAAAATGTTCACACTATATGTATATAAAGCAATTCTTTTTGTTGTAAGTAAGGTAAACTTGAAGACTGCTGATGTACACAATTATAATACCAGATACAACAATGACTATTTTAGAGACTGTACTTCTAAACGATCTACTGATAGAGACGTTTTTATAATGGGACAGATTTTATTTAATAGACTGCCAACATCAATTAAAGCATTAAATGGTACGAAGCAATTTCAAAACAAATTAAAATACTTTTTAATGGATAAATGTTTGTACAAAGTAGATGATCTGTAAATATGTTTTTATACTGTTTATATTTTGCTCTATATCCTATAATTGTAAACTTTTAGATTGTAATTGGCAATGTCAGAAACTGCTTTGCAGTCTATTGACAAATAAATGAATAGTAAAATACATTAATCCCGGAAAAAACCTTATCCATATGACTCACTCTGAGCAAAAAAAAAAATCAAACTCAGGAACTCGTGAACTTGCGGGAGACACGCTACTACCTTCGCTACCGAGGTGGGCTTGGTTGGTAACTCCCAGTGTCACACACAGTTTGTTATGTGTGAGTGTCACTTCATGAGTGCGACTCTGTGGTGAACAATCAGCACAGTGAAACGGTTTGTGAGTAAATATTGGAGTAGTAGTGTTCAGAGTAGCCATGTGGGTCTAAGTAAGAGGTGGAAGTTGTGTTTAAATCAGAGAGAGATTATTAACAGCACCAGGTGGTGCATACTAGGGACATAAAGACACATTAAAGAGATTTCAAAGTTATGTATTTTTGTAGATAGATAATTTATTCATCTAGTAAATCATACATTGTACATGGGTACTATATAAGACACGTCAAAATGTGAATTTAAAGTGCAATTAACTATACTTGTAAATTAAGAAGTCACATCCAATAAGGACAAGTCAGTGTTTGTACAAAATAATGTTTTATAAAGATATCCCAAGAATTTTATAATATGTACAATTAATTCAGAAATGTAACAATATTATAAACTTCCCATAAATTCACTAACAGAATAAAAACAGTGGTCTAGCAAGTATGCCAAAACTGACTTATTAAATGCTGAAAAATTGCAAGTGGTTTTATTGGCTATAGGCAGTTTATTGAAGAAAGTTATTCCTAGGTTTATTACACTGTTTTGATAAGCTCCTGTGTTACTTCTATTCACATGAATATCCATTCTCTGTCTAGTATTATGGTTATGAACTGTGTCATTAAAGGTACAGTGATCCTGTCATTAAATTTGTAAATTTTAAAATTTCAAAAATGAAAATACATGGAGAGGTAAGATTTTAAATTTTTTAAATAATGGTCTACAAGTAGATGTTGATTTAACTCCTCCAAGTATTCTTAAAATCCGTTTTTGTATTATGAATAATGATTTACAATGTGGTGAGTTAACCCGTAATGTTATGCCATATTTTAAACTGGAGTGAGTACACGCAAAATACACACTTCTGAGAGTTTTTATGTTAACTATTTGTACCAGTTGTCTGAAATTATAACAAATTGTACTCAGTTTTTTAATTAGATGATCATCGTGTGTCTCCCACTTTAGGTTTCTCTGTATCCAAAGACCAAGAAATTTAGTTGTATGTACATACTTAATTACTTGATTATTACATATTAATTGTGATTGTACAGGAGACTTATTCTGAGAAAACTGAAAATGAATTACATGTGTCTTATCCAAGTTTACAATTAAATTATTATTGCTAAACCATTTAGAAATATTACTGAACATTCTGCTTGATAAGATTTGTAGCTCTTCAAGTGCATTGCTTTCAATTAATATATTTGTGTTGTCAGCATATTGAACTATTGTTTTAGCTGTAATATTTGACTGTAAATCACTTACAAACAATAAGAAAAGAATAGGACCCAAAATTGAGCCTTTTGGTACACCAAACTTAATGTATTTTGTGTCTGATTGGTATTCTTTAATGCAATCTTTTTCTGTATGTGAAATTTCTACTATTTGCTTCCTGTCCTTTAGATATGATTTGATCCATTCCAATGCATGACCTCTAATTCCCATATGTTCTAATTTTTGGAATAGTAAATTGTGGTTTAGTACATAAAAGAGGAAGTGACTGTATGTTAGCACTGCACTAACAATTTTAGTGACAAACATGTGTGAGGCAAACTTTTGTCTTAGGTCATCTTTGTCACATTATTTTAAATGCAAAAGGGCCAAAAGAGAGGTACAAGAGCACAATGTAGACAGAACACTTGCCAAATAACATAATATGATAGCTAGCATACATGAATTATCTGAGTCTTTGTGGTACTAGTGGATAAACAGATGTTGAAATATACTTAAGAAAAGGTCTGACAACTCAGAAATGCAGTTTTGGGTCACGGGTTTAGACTGCTCCTTTTTTTCTATCTTCATCTGAGATCTCTCTTTGAAATTATTTTATTTTACACAGTGATTTTTTTTTTTCAAATAAAATCATCTTATTACTTTATCTTTAAGTTATTTGCTTGGAAATCAATCATATTTAGCGAAATTTAAAAGTCATTAAATGTTTAAAATTATTCAATATCTTCTTTTTTCAGATGGTACTACGACTTGAAGACCTGGCACTGCAGAAGTACACAGAGCTTATAAAGAAGCTTGTTTTTATAAAGGAGCCTGAAATTCGAAGAGAAGTATCAAAGACCACAGTACAGAAGATATGCTGCAATTTTGGTGAAGTGAAAGGATTGGAAGCCGTCATACTCAATAGTATTCATTCACTCAGTAAGAAAGTTTTACACTGGGAAACTATGAAAAACATATTAGAGAATACTCTCCAGTATTGTGAAGTTACAAAAGAGAAATGTTACTCCTTAGAAAAGGTAAATCCTGAATCCTTGAAAGAAAGTGCTATAATTTCAAAAGAGCAAGTCCAGTTGGAAGAGCTCACACTAGAAGTCATAGATAACAGAAGTGAAACAGGTTTGAGTGTACCTACTCTTAAACTTGACCATGTTAACCGGTTTATTTTACATATGTTAGCAGGAGAGAATGAAACAGTCACTCCATTTAGGATGATTGCACCGTCCCGTTTGTTGTATTTCATAAAGGATCCTTGGATATTTACTAAAGGGATTCCAAATAACGACAGATATTCAACAACTGTTTCTCGTAACAAAATAATTCTAAGAATTATGGAAGAGTTTGAAAGCATAACAACTGTTATCAAATTGATACAAGTAATTCAAATGACAGTTAAGAAATATTTGGACACAGGCCCATACAAAACATGGGAAGAAGTGCAGGTTGATTTCCTGCGATATTTAATCCAGCAACCAGGGCTTCATTTATTTGCAAATGAACTTTCTGAATCTTTGCTCTGTTTCTTTACGAGTATTCGGCCAAGTAGATTCAGTGTATATCATTGCATGATAGACGCTTGTACACATCCAGCAGTGACTAACCTGAATGCAGACAAAATACCCAAACATATTTTATTAGAGCTACTACCCAAACTCAAAGATTTGAATACATTGAAAGTAAAAACAGGAATCAGAAGAGACCAAACATATGAAGAGGATGCAAAAGTATTTGCTTGCATGTCGAGGTATTGTACTAAGTTAAAATGTTTATGTATAACATTTCAGTTTGGGTTAATAGATTTTGAAAATGTTATGTTGGATGATGTGATGGCACGTCTTCCCAGTACACTCATTTCAGTCAAATTTTATGGTATAAGTCAACTATTAGATGCAAATTTCCTTAACAAAATGGCAACATCAGAAAGCTTAAACTCACTGAAAAGACTCACACTGGGTGAAGTAAGATGCAATTATCCACTGCACCAGGGTTTGAGGAATCTTGTTGCTCTTACAGTATTCAATACAGATTTTAGAGGAAGTAAACTGTTAACAAATGTTGGTGGATGGCTCAAAGAATTGCAGCTTTCTTTTGTTTTCAATATTGAATTTAGAATCCTGGCAGAGTGCTGTCCTTCTTTGGAGGCTCTTTTATTAAAAAATTGCACATTTTCCATGTCATTTCATACAGAACCAGTTCCAACTTTCAGCTCACTAAAAGAAATACTTTTTATATCAAACAAACACCATCAAGACTATGATATCTGTATTTGGTGCATTCTGCAAAACAGTCCTGTAATTGAAAAATTGGTGGTCGTTATTTCTCAAGTAAATTTTGAGACTTGTCTCAAGAAATTTATGAAAACCAATGAAATGAGGCATCTTCAAGAATTCCAGCTATATAAATTGGATCGAACTAGCTTAGAAGGACTGATCAAACCAGACTTAGCTGTGCAGATGATATACAAGTTTCCCACTCTCAGTTTTATTGGTGGTATTGAAGATGCAATCGCTGAGAGAAAATTAAGTGAAATGTACTCAAACAAAACATTTTTATGCATACATGAAAAAATAAGAGAGCAGACTCTAAACCCATTTCAAATGTGAGTTTTGTTTGAATGATGGCATTGAGGAAGACAGTTATTAGTGTGATTATAAAAATGTTGCTTTATTTCTAAAACCAATAATTGACTCTGTATAGAACACTAATGCAAAACATACTCATGTCTTCTACTCTTGTAGTGCAATGAAGTCAGTGTCTGTTTAGCTAACCTATGTTTTGTGTTATAGAATATCTGTCATAAAGTGAAAGTGCTAATATTTGGATCATATTTGAATGTTTCCCAGGAAAGGTCATTAAAACGTATTTGTCAGATGAATGTATAACAAACACTAGAATTTCATTAATAATTTAGTTATATTTGGAGGAATGTAGTAACAGTGACATCCAAATTATTTGATAAAACTATTTGTAGCTATATCAAGATTTAACTGTATTGGAACACCACAGTGAAGAGAAATAATTATTAATTTATAGATGAGTCGTATTTATTACACATCTGCTTCACTTACATACCTATTTTGGGGACATGTTTCGCAAATCATCATTGCATCTTCAGCTCTTATGCGACTAAAGTTTGATCCAGTGGTGTGGGTAATTCTGGAGTTGCTGCTGCCATCTGTTGATTTAGTGATGAACTTAAATGTGGGATTTTCTTCTGTAGGGATTTCAAAGTTCATTAGTTGTTTTTTATGTTATTCTATGTATATTCTCTCCCATATGACGAGTTCACTATGCTTTCGTACGTATTTTAGTAATTCGGTGCTATCTTCAATTTCATGATTTTCAGACCAGAAATGAGCTGCTGATGGGCTGATCAAGGGTAAAGGGAACAAAATAGTAATTTTAGACACAGATACCTACAAGGAAAAAATGTTAGAGTTACTACAACAAAAAGAATTCCAAGAAATATATTCTTATCCACTCAACCGATGCATAAAAGATGTACAAAAAAACCATAATTAATAGTAAAATTTTAACAACTGCAGAACAAAAAAACTATCAAACCGGCCAACCCTTCCCTTGCAAGATTATATTGTTTGCCTAAAATACACAAACCCAACATACCCATGAGACCCATTGTAAATAATGTCAACACTCCTAGTTACCTTCTGGCAGAATGGCTGTCCAAAAAATTTCAGTCCTTTCCACAATTCCATACTATGAGCATAAAAAACTCTTTAGACCTGGTAGAAAAAATTCAAAATCTTAAACTAAACCCTCATGACACTTTAGTATCCTTTGATGTCCGCTCCCTCTTCTCTAGCATTCCATTAGACAAACTTTTGATTCAACTTAAGAAATGACTTAATTCTATTAACCTAGATACCAATGCAATAGAAGAATGTTTGGCAATGACTGAAATATGTATACATCAAAATTATTTTGTTTCCGATGGAAAATATTATAAACAAATTTCAGGACTAGCTATGGGAAGCCTGCTATCACCATGTTTGGCCAATTTATACATGAACTTTTTCGAAACACATATAACTAAAGCCTTCCCTCATATTTTTAAAACATGGTAGAGATACGTAGATCACATCTTTGCAATAGTGCCCTACAAACAAATAGATGATGCTTTGAAACTACTCAACCTGCAAGAACCCAGCATACAATTCACAGTAGAAACTGAAGAGGACTGTACTCTACCTTTTTTGAACATTAAAATCACAAAAAGCTATGAAAAACTAGAATTTTGTATCCATAGAAAAGCAACACATACAGATAATTACATCAAAGCAAATAGTTTCAACCCAATTCCACACAAATATGCCACCATCAACAGTCTCACACACAGATTAGTAAATCTACCCTTCAGCAAGCAAGAATATCAAAAAGAATACCATCAAATATTAAAAACTGCAATTAAAAATGGGTATGGAAAAAACCTTGTAGATAAAAAACTAAAATCATTCAAACTTCAAAAGAGATTAATACAGATCACAGCTCTCACATCAATAGAACAAGAAATTAGATTTGCTAAAATTGCTTACCAACCCTAGGCCACAAAAAAGTTCCAAAAATATTCAAGAAATACAATATAACATTGGTACCAAAAAACAATTACAACATTAAAAAACCTACTTAACAGTAATAATACTGATAAGAAAAAACCAGAGGAAAAGTCAGGCATTTACAGGATTAAGTGTAAAGACTGTGAAAAAATGTACATGGGGGAGACAAAAAGAAACATAGGCACTAGAAAGAAAGAACGCTTCAATCACTTAAGATACAAAAATATTGATGTCTGCAATAACAGCTCATTTCTGGTCTGAAAATCATGAAACTGAAGATAGCACTGAATTACTAAAATATGCACAAAAACATAGTGAACTCGTCATATGGGAGAGAATATACATAGAAGGACATAAAAACCAACTAATGAACTTTGAAATCCCGCCAGAAGAGAATCCCACATTTAAATTCATCACTAAATCAACAGATGGCAGCAGCAACTCCAGAATTACCCACACCACTGGATCAAGATTTAGTCGCATAAGAGCCGAAGATGCAAACGATGATTCGTGAAACATGTCCTCAAAATAGGTACGTAAGTGAAGCAGATGTGTAATAAATATGACTCATCTATAAATTAATAATATTTGTAGTTAGTTTGTCAAGCTACATCAGTTACATTTTGATTTTCTGAGAGATTAGTTTGGGAAACCCATTTTTTACCTTGAAGGCCCCACTTTGTTGTATTGTTGCCTGCAGTCTTCTCATTAGTGATGGTACCAAGGACTTCTTTATCAAATTTTGACTGGTGGGATTTCAGACTTTATTAATCTGTTTTTATATTCCCTTATTAAGATGTTCTCCTAAGTTGTCTATTTGTATGGTTTACGAGGGGCACTATATTTTGAGCACTGGTATCCCTGAATGTTGTAGGTGCCATCTGATGTTTCCAATAAAAAGTTTCACATTACTGACCATAATTTACTTCACACATTCTTCAATGGAGCGTCATTTGTTTTGCTTACATGAAAGTTGTGTCTCACAAAAATATGGAATTAACTTGTGAAAATGTTTACACAGTGATTCATTATGAAATTCGATCTGGATTATGAAGGCAAGATTGCTTCAATCAACCAACTTCCACATTTAGCGATGAAGCTCCATCCTTTGCTAGAGTGAAACGATGTTATAATGAATTTAATTCTGGCTGCCGTTAGCTCAATGAAGTTTGTGAAGGCCCTCCAAAATCAGTTGTGCTAGAAAACATTGATGCTGTGCAAAAGTAGTAATGCAAGATCGTCTTGCCACATATTGTGAGATTGAGGGATCCTTAGGCATTGGTTTCATCAGCACATATTAAATATTGCATGATTATTTAGCCATGAAAAGGGTTTGCTTTCTTTAGTTCTCACATAATTTGACACAATCTCCAAAAGATGCTTGTGTTGATTGTTTTACAAAAATGCTAAAGAAATACAATGGCAGTGCCTCAAAAGACGTATATAAGATTGAAACAGGTGAAGAAACATGGATCTCTGCATATGGGCCAGAATGTAAACAGCAGTTCGACTGTTTGACACATTCATGCAGCAGTACTCGGATTTCAATCAGACTTCTGAGGTAACACTGGAGCCATTTAAATCAGAAACCTTACCTATAGATAAATGGGTCACTTATAGTTATGAAATATTTAGTTGAGATTTTAGTTAATTGATGGAAGTTAATCATTTCTCCACACTAGCCGTCTATAGGCTGAGGTTTTTGATGGCTAGAGTGAACATGAAAAATTCAATGCCATGGCCGGGATCTGAACCATGGATCTCCTGGTTTCCATCCAGTCGCTCTAACCCATTGAGCTACCATGGCCAATGTTAAATGATGAAGCCTGGGACTCAAGTAAGTCACCACAAACGTTATATCTCGGATGCAAGAGCCCCTAGTGGTTTACTGGGGAAATATACGAGTCAAATGGAGAATTTAATGTCAGGACGGCATGTTGGCCATGGTAGCTCAATAAATGTTAATATCTTTGGGTAACAAAATAGAGAAAATAGAAAAAATGCTTAGTCTTTAGAATGTAGTTTAAAGTAAACAGTGGTTTACTTTTATTAAGTGGAACTTATTTCTTTAGTTTCTTGCCATTGAAGCAAAACTTGAGCTAAACATAAATATATTTATATGAATTTAAGTTACGCATAATATATTTTAAATATGTCAGTAAGTTACTTTATGCAATTAAGTTTTAGGGGCTGACTACTTTCCTTTACAATTCTTTTAAGATATGTATCTAAATAAATAGGTTTGGAAAGCCTTAATTGCATGTTTAACATATAAAAGAGAGGCACAGTGGTGTTAGGTCAACAAGAACCTCACTAATCTAACTTTCCTGTTTATCAGTTTTAATTTTTGGTTACTTTTTACAATAAAATTATCTATGTCTTTTGATAACTACACATGATTGTATACATTTGTGATGTTGGCACTCAGGTAGTGTAGACTTTACCTTAGTCACATGCTTCAAGCTAATAATTTCATGTTAAGTGTTGTGGAACATAACTAAAGTTTGTGAGAATTATGTGTCACTCAAGAACAATAAAACTACAGGTTGCAGGGGTTAGATAAAATTCATCTTCCTGACAGTACTGTTAATCTTAGATGTCTCATCTAGGTATCATATTCTGGTTTTGTAGTGACTTAAATTTTACTACTGTTCCCAAAGTTTGCGACTTTTCTTGGATTATCTGGAATTTGGTAATGTGGATTACTTCCAGTTCCACTTAGTCCTGAGAAATGAGGTTCTTGATTACCAGGACTTACAAAGTGTATGTAGATGTTCCAGACAAATGGCAGGATATGTTTTCTATGAAGAATACTTCTTTGGAAATTTATTTCACCTTTGTATTGTTTTATGAAATATCTGCCAATTGTAGGATTTTAGCTTTTGTGAACTACTTGGCACCTGCAAACAGTACAGCGCGCTGAGATCCACTGCACTAGATAGGGCCAAAATGAACTCAAGTGGAACTTGCCATTGCATTAAAGAGAGACTCAGCATTTTGGTTGTAGCGCTAACATGCTACCCAATGGGTAAAGACGAACATGTAAGAATGACAGTTGTAGGTAGAAGGAAGGTTGATTTTCACTGAAAATTTGCCATATATGAGCAAGTTTACTTATTTTTGTGAATGATTATAAGGCTAACAGTAACCGTAGGTTTAAGGTGTGTTGCCTCTAGTAAAATTCTTTATAGATGGCATTTAATGATATCAAAATCTGTTCTTTATTATTATATTACAGCTTATAAAAGTATACAGTGCAATTATTGTAAATGGACATTCCTTCTAGAAACTGTGACTTATATGGTGTAGTGACCTAAGTTTTGCTATTGTACCCAAAGTTTGTATTATTTTAATGACTTTTCTTAGATTATCTGGAATTTGGTAATGTGAATTATCTCCAGTTCCACTTGGTGCTGATAAATGATGTTCTTGACTACCAGGGCATTAAATAGTGTATTTAGATGTTGCACAAAAATGGCAGGATATGTTGTATACAAAGAACAACTTTTTGGAAATTAACTTAATATTTGTATTGTGTTATGTAATGACAGCCAGTTGTAGGCATTTTGTTTTTATTTGTTTCTTATTGCTTATTATAGTACATTCCATGTCTTTTATGTTACAGTTCTTTAAAAGAAAGAAGGTAATATTGTATTGTTTTGTAACTGTATTTACATATAAAATTACAGTTTTATTTTGGATATGAATCAAGTATGCTGGTTAGGATATAAATTTTCAATAATCTACTCTGACTCACTTAGAAAATACCATCAGATGGAATTTAAAGACAGTTATGTATGTTGGATAGAGTCAACATGAAAAATTCAATGCCATGGCCGGGATTTGAACCACGGATCTCACTCTTAACCTTTGAGCTACCATGGCCAACGTGCAGTCCTGACAATAAATTCTCCAGTTGACTCATATATTTCCCCGGTAGACCACTAGGGGCTCTCACATCCGAGATACACCGTTTGTGGCGACTTACTATCATAAGTACTTGAGTCCCAGTCTTCATCATTTAACTTTTTATTATTTTAGTTAATTAATGGAAATTAATAATTTCTCCACACTTTTCTTTCAAAAATCTTAGCCTATGTATGGCTACTGTGGAGAAATTATTAATTTCCATCAATTAACTAAAGTTATGTATGCTGTTGACCACACTTTAAAGTCAAACTTCATATCCCGACTCCAGATTCCCTTGAAGCTGCTGCTAAGACAAATTTTCAGTAGGTCTGCCTAATCACAATTGAGCATTGGCTCATCCATATAGACATACAATATGTTGGGGCATAAGGCTTTCACTTTCTGTCACTTATTAGAAGAAATACTGTATTCCATCCAAAAATTTGGTGTCAACATTTGACAAGAAATATATGTTTCGAGACCTTCTGGATCTAGAAAAACTATTTTTAGAAAAAGTGTATGTCACTAATTACGAGTATTGAAAGTTTTTGAACAGTGAGGTTAACCATACTGATTGAACATAAAGTTAACGTTTATATTACCTCAGTTTTTTAAACTCTGAATATGTTTCATGGTAGCACACTATTGTAACATTGAGCATGATATTATCTTGGAAGTCAACCTTCTTAGGACAGCAAAATACCCACCTGAACTCTCAATAGGGGAAAATATTCACATTTGAAGAAAAAAGGATAAATAATCAACTTTGATTTTTCACCATTGAGCCAGTTCAGGAAGTTCATATCACCAGAACGAGATATCTCCACCATCTGTACAAATATTTTATTGTCAATCAAAGATGAGAATGAGCATTCCTAAAACATGTAATGATTTTACAAAACTGAGTAAACTAGTGTAACCATTCAAAGTATAAACTTAAAAGATGCGTAGGGACAGTGAAGCACAAATTAGTACAAAAGTGAATCGAGAATATATTGACACATTGCTTCACTCACACTGTGTGAGTGAAGCAATGTGTCAATATATTTTCGATTCACTTTTGTACTAGTGTAACCATACCATAACCAACATTCAAGTAAAGGCCTGTGTATTTGTGTGTGAGTATCATAATTTAAACCTAAAAGTTAGTTACTACCAAACTTAATATTTAAGTTCATTACCTTCAAAAGATGCGGCATGAAGAATTTTAGAAAATCCACTACTAACTGCTCTTTACAAGGAAAATGTTCAATAGTTTTCATTTTCTCAAAAATGGTTCTAAAAGTTGATTTGATTAAAATACCATAAATTAGAAAGCTATGTACTTAGGTACATTTGTTAAAGAAGACCGGTAAGTTGAAGAAATAAGTGTCTCCAGTTGTAAACATATTTTTCTTTAAAAACAGCACTCCACTGTCTAAAATAGTTAAGGATATCCAAAATACATCTACCAATGTATCTATTTCGATGAATATTTGGAGATTTTTCACCTTTGTTTTCACTTACCATGCTGTGATTCCTACTTTCCCTTATTCTCCTTTATGTCACCTTTCCTGCTTGTTTTCCCTTGCAGGAAAGCCCCCCTTTTTTTCCTTAGCCACTTTTCTTTGACTTTCCTTGAAAACTCACTCATAGCTTTGATTCATGTTTCTTCCTTATCTGTTAATAAGATATTTTTAGAGTAAAGATTTCCTCGCTCATTTTGTCCCACTTCAAATTCCATACCTCTTTTTTCAGTTGTTTACATCCTTACAAGTAATATACTTTATTCTCCATTTTTTCACATATGACATATATTTGTCATTGAGTCCCTCTTTGCAACACAAAGTTTGTAACAAAAGGTGATGTTTGAGGACGATGGAAGATGATTTGTAGATTCTCACCTTTGCTGACAAACTTGTAGAAATTTTTTAGTTTCCACGGCAGCTCTGGAGCAATGAGTGTTACCTCTGGGCGCGGTCTCAGAGCTTCAGAATTTGATACTTCAATTGCTGGAGAATAAATAAAAATTCTTCTCTTTAAAGTATTATGGAATTTATTCCAGCGAAACAATTTTAAATGATGTAAATGATGTCTTTTAACAAACAATGGTTGTTGCATCAATGAACTGTATCTCTGTTGCACCCGCCACTAGTGTATCACAAATGCATTCACATAAAATATTTTTTGCAATCTCTTGGAGCAACACATGTCTTACTCTTAAGACAGTCGCTTCCAGAAGGATGCTAAGCTCTGACAATTTTAGGTTCTCTGCCCACAACGTTACCATAGCAACCAAATTACTTCTCTTTTACTGGTCCACGTCACCACATTACGTAATCACATTCTTGTGATTACAAATAATGATAATATTATATAACATTTACTGTCCACCAACGCAAAGTAAAGAACCTGAAAGGAATGTGCCGCCCAGTGCTAACCTTACACAGTGGGATAAGGAGAGCAAATGTGTGTGACAGAGAACACATGCTACACAAGGAGTAGAACCATTAATAAAAACATGCACCCTGTTCACTCTGTACACTAAAACCAAGAAGATTTACTCAAAAGAGCAGAAGATGTCAGAATGTTTTTGAATGGTCTGTAACTGAACTGGCATATGGTGTCACAAATCTATTCAGGGAGGGAGTGGGAACCTACTCTAACTCAGCATCTCAGACCTGGAGACCTTATTGCTGTGGTATACTGTAACTTGCATATATTGTCTCATACCCAAAATAATTTTACCTTTCTGTATTAGTACAAATTACCATTTCCTTAACAATTCAAACATAAATTCTTAAAAATTTAAAAAGCATGAAAGAATTGCCTGATTTTGGCCCTTCTAGGAACATAGCCTACTCCCGCCCATGTTAAACCTTCCCTTTTATTTCTGCTACCACAGCTGAACATGACATTGACTGCTATTACTACAACTGTTGATTGTAGTTGGATTCTCTATCTGAAAATGGAGGTATCAATGTTGCATTAACCCTTGATGAAAGAGCATTTTTTTCTCAGGAAAAGCACGGTTCATAAATTCAAAAATACCATAATGATAGCTTTCTTCAGAGAAAATTTATCATTTTTGAGTAGAAATCAGATTCACATTTGTATCTATTTGCATTTGTTATACACCTTATGAGGACAGTAACCTGAATATGTGAGAATCTCACTTGCAGTAGAACGAAGGTTGATTTTCACTGAAAACTCATATATCAGTATGTTTATTTTTTGGAAATGATTATAATTATGTGGCTAACACTAACCCTAGGTTTAGGGTCAGTTGCCTTTAGTAAAAATCTTATAGATAACATTTATTGATATCAAAATGTGTTCTCTATTATTTCTTAATAGCTTATAAAAATATTCAGTGCAGCTATTGTAGACAGACATGCCTTCTAGAATCGTTGACTTAGTAACACACAGAATGACATTATCAAATTAAACAAATTGCAATATTCCAAATAAAAACTATTTTTATCCATCCTTGAAAGACATAAACAATTAAGGAAGAATTTATATATATATATGAGACTATAGACTAGATAGTAGACTAGAGACTGAGACTAGATAGTAGCACTTACCACAGCCTAGCATAGGAGCATCCAGTTGGAAGTGTTCCATTTTATATCTTGCTTCATCCAGTGATAAACATGAAACTACTATCTGTAAACTAGATAAGTACAAGCAATGTAATATTTCGTTGCCCATACGTAAGGGTACTGCATGGAGCTTCACCTAACCATGGTATTTTTCCATGTCTGCCTCTGTGTGCACATGGTAGCTTGGGGCAATATGGCTGGTAGCATACACTAAAAATAAGGTTCAGTTGCATTTTCCCCCAGGCATTGGGGGAAGTTGAAAGTTCTTAAAAATGTACATGCTTAGGCTTTCACTGCCAGCGTTAATCCAATAGAATGTATTTCCCGGGCTTGTGGTCTGTGGTCTAGAGGATGAAAATTTTCCTGATGTTTCGCTCATATCTCCGACAAGCATCTTCAGAGGATTCTAGCTAGGTACTCGCTAGGTACTATTTATTTTTTCATATTCAACCATTTTTTCATTATTTCCGTTTATTTTTATCTGTTTTCCTTAGTTTCACACATATTCACTACACACATAAACACCCATGCCCAAGGCGGGAGTCGAACCCATGACCTTCTAGGCGAAGGAGTGCTAGAGACATACGTTCCAGCAACCATGACTACGAGGCTCGGCTATCACACATTGAACTGAAATATACAAATAGATACTGTAAATTGGGAAAATTGTAAGCACATTTTCAATATGGCATGTGACTATAATTTTTATTTATGTATTTGTGTTTGCATTATGTTATATAACCTATATATTATAACCTGGAAACACTCGCATTGGTATTCGCACTGACACTCCTCACATTAAGTCTGAAACTATTGGCAACACTTACGAGTCACCCATGCCACGCCTCTAGTTAAAAGAGATAGACACCGTCCATTTCACTTAGCCATCCTGCTATTCCCTATCAATTTGAACTGCACTTCTTAACATTAACAAGACCATATTAAACACCAAATTGGCTCCTGCTGGTTGAGCCCGCCAAGTACTTTTCTGTTAAAGTACATAGCCTATTAGTTAACATCGTGTGCATATGTGCTATCTGTACATACAATTTATAAAACAGATACTTGAGGTTCACTCCACACAGGGACACTTAACCCATGTTGTAGGCTTTTATATTTTTAATTTACGCTCTCCAAAGTTAATGAGCCCAGGCTCCAAAGAGCTTAGAGCTAACACACATTAATCTTTCAGGATAAAGGAAAACCAAAGGAAAATGTTATCCAGATAACTCAACCTGACTTAGATTAAAACTCAGTGCCTCTTGAATGTAGAGCCGACACGCTAGCACCTATGCTACAGAAATGGGCATATTGTAGGTGTTCTGTAGGTGCCCATTACTCATCCAGTACTTCACTATCTTAAACTCTACCTACTACTGTGTAGCAGTTTTCTGCCAAGGCACACCTAAAGCTTCAAGAGAGAAAAGGAGATAGGTTGCTTCTGACTAACAAATTTATTAAATGTTCCATACATATAGCTGTGTCATCTCCATTACTCCTGTTACTCTCATCCCTGTGTAGTGATGCTTCATTTTAAAAGTTTGTCTGTTTATATTGTTCCCACCTGCAAATATTTTAGGACAAAAATAAATGCACACTAAACAAGTAAGAGGAAAAATTAACATAACTCAAAAAATAAACTAAAAGAGGATAATTATATTGTACAACATATTCACCACATTTTAATCGAGGGATGGGTGTGTAGATGGCTTCGCACTGGGCAGCATGTGTCACTTGGAGAGAGAAATGGTAATATTGCTATAAAAAAAAAAAGTAACACTGTTGAACATGTAATACGCTGTCTCATTCTCTCTCTCTCTCTCTCTTAGATCCTATATAGAAACTAGGCCTTCTGAAGGTGAAAGAAGGAAGAGAAGGGCTTTGAAGTCGCCAAAGTTTGTCTTAAGAGGGTCCACATTACATGAGATTAAAATATATAACAAATTGCCACAAAAATTAAGAGAAATCCTAAACCAAAGACTCTTCAAAAAGTCAGTTGAAAGTTTATTAGCTAGTAAGGCGTACTATTCAATTGAGGAATACATGGAGGATGAACCGTGATCTCTGTACATCTTAATGTATAACTTTAGGAAATGTATATATTGTACATACATGATACTTCTTTGCTTTACTATATAATTAGTCTTAACCGACCCGACCAAAATACTTCCAAGATTTATGTTTTACATTTAAGCCCAGCTTTTTGGAGGTACTTAGTAGGAAAATATATGTAGTTAAAATTGCTAGTCTGGATGTGTATCCCGTCTCTCTCTAAGACATAAGCAAACCATAAACGGCAAGCAATACACACGTTCGTTTAATACCGAAGCCTAGAAAGTAATACTTGGATTGCTGGATGTAATTCTACAGATTATAATGTTTCCCCTGCTTAATTTTTCCTAAAGAAAAATATCATAACTGGACGAAAACTGGAATAGAAGATTTAGGAAACCTTTTCAGGAATACATTCGTTCATTTAAATCTAAGGCCTAAGAAAGAAATATGCAAATTGCTGCATATAGATTCTATTGTTTCCCTGGTTAATTTTTGTAAAACCGCGATGGAAACCTGGAGATCCGTTGTCCAAATCCCAGCCATGTCACTGAATTTTTCAGGTTGACTCTATCTATCTATGACAATATACTGCTCTAATTTGTTTACTTGTTTGTTCAAATACACGTAGAGCTGGCATTGCCTCAGTTGGTATCTCTAAACACCATTTATTTGGAATTAAGTGTATAAATACAAAGCAAAGGTCAATTCTTCTATTAATGTCTCTTTCTGGTAGGGCGAGCCGTGGCTGAGTGGTTACGCTGCTCGACTCTTTCAAAGGTGGCCCGGATTCAATCCCAGGCGACCAAAAAGTGAGATTGGTTGTGGACAACATGGCACTGGCCAGGGTTTTCTCCGGGATCTCCGGTTCGTCCTGCCATCTCATTCCACCGGTGCTATTCTCATGTATCATCAGTTTCATGTTCTGCGGTATAGTATGTAGTAAAAGGGGCGTTGAATGCTACACATTTCACATTTGTGTGCTGGTGAAAAATGATATACGGAAAAAACTAGAGTGCTAATCATAGGAATTTAAAATTTAAATTCCATACGAGATTGTTGGTAGACGACTTCCATGTGTTTCAACAACCAGTTGGAATTTCCATTCTGGTACAGGTGGCACATTATATGAAAACAAGAATGCACTTATTGAATGTCTAGATAAAATTGAGGATACAAGCCTCCAGATTTCCGCAATTAATCACACCCGGGTACTTGGATTAATAATGTCGTTTCTTTCTTTTAGCTTCTGATTACAGTTTTTTATAAACTTATTCCACAAATGCTGTGCAGTATCCTACAGAAAAAAACTGTAAATCTATGTTCCATTGTCACTGTCGTAACTGAATTTGCCAATAAAAGAAATAGGTAACAGTAACACACATGTGAGGATGCGGGACTTAACAAATATATGACTTCCTGGTCCTGATTCCTATCAATGCAGAAATATCCTAGCAAAGAAGCTTGTAACATAATAATGTAACACTAATTAAGTAAATTTCACGCAGATTTCAGATCAGTGGACATTTGATAACTGCCACATTGCTTTAATGTGAAAATGTCCTCAACATCGTCTAAGTATTTCCGAACGTCACCGTTAGTGATTCGTACCGTTTCTTGATAAAACCAAATTAAACTTTGAACTTTGAATGATTCGTGCTAGAGATGACTTTAAAGGTATGATCAGTACAACTGATTTACTTGCATTTATAGTGAAAAATAATTTCAGTGAGTGCCTCGGCCAAGTTACTAAACTCCTTAAGCGGGTAATTACATTTCCAATGTCGTCAGCTGAACGGAAAGGTTCTTTTCTTTATTAAAAATAATTAAAACATGTTTAAGTACAGTAGTGGCTAAAAATAACCTGAATGCCCCCAAAAGTTCCGTAGAAAAAAAATGATCAAGCAGCTATTTGATGATAATGAAAATATATCCACCTACCGCTGTACTGAAACAAAATGTTTGGGATTATGGTAAAAGCCTTCCAAACTTGTTCCGCACTAATAGGGTGGTACTTCTCATATTAAAAAAGATTATACGGCAAGGAATTAATATTCTTTAAAGAATTTTCATTCTTATTTATTTAATATTTATTTCGTTGGTGTTAGCTTTTTAAGCTCCAGATGCAATAATTCTGCATAGGTCTTCGAGCGGCCATATTAGGGGAAGTTGATTTCGCATCAAATGAAATGAACGGATTTCGAAGAATGCTTAAATTGGCACAAAATATTTCACTTGCCTTTACTGCTGCTAGTTGGGTTTACAACTTCGTCGGAATACCATAATATGTTATATTATTAATAAATGCTTTGGTTGTTTTAATGAACTTAAGTGATTCCCCTATTTGTCTATATGTTCTGTGGTATTACAGTTTGTGTTTTGCGTGAAACGAAGTAGTTTAAATGACGCAGCGGTTTCATAAAGTAAAGTCTAGAAGCTATGAAACAAAAGTGAATGTTGGCTGCAAACAAGTACTGTGATTAATTGCTAAATACCACAAGTATTTTCATTAGTGGTGGATTCCTGAATAGAGGTAAGAATATTATTTATAGTGTAATAAGGACTAATTTGAATGACACAACCGTTTGATAAAGTAAATTCTAGAAGCTAGGAAACAAAAGCTATTGTTGCCTACGATCAATTACTGTGATTAATTACTAAATACTACATGTTCTCTATTACTGTTGGCCTGCATAAAGGTATGAAAATTATATATATACGTTGTAATAGAAGTTCACAAATATAGTAACTTTTGGGTTAGAGGAACAGAATACAGGTTAAACGAAGCACACCTTATAACAGCAAGGGTTTGAAGTTTGGGCAAACGCTCCAAACATGGGACTCACCTGAGCCCTATACAGGTAATGGTACATTAAGTATGCATAAAATGTAAATACTCCTAATTTTCACTATTTATTAACTATGGGTATTCGATGTATATTTTAAACGTTTACTAAACGTTCATTAATGATGAACTCCAATAACTTCTTGTAGTTACAAGAAGTCTTTTACCGAAAACACGTCTACACTCTTCGAGAGTTAAAGGCACAAGAAAAAACTTAAGAATAAAATCATTGGTTATTTTCTCTGTTTTTGTAGCTAAGCCACCGCAATACTCCATTCTGATTGGTCCTACGTCACAATTTGGGATTTAAATAAACCTAAGCATTTGTTACATCATCTATATGGCCTTCTTGGTTATTAACTTAAGTTGAATTACAGATGGCCATGTTTACTTAATATGTCCATGTATGTAATATCAGCTTCGCAGTGTACTAAATTCCTTTTTTTTTTTTTTTTTTTTTTTTGCTATTCCTTTAGTATTTAATACACTAATTAACATAATTGACTGAAGATATTAGAAGTAACATCATATCTTCTGTTTAGCATCAGTTTCATACATGTTATTTACACACTATTTGGTAATATTGTTTTAGTATAACTTAGTGTAACAAATTAATCCTCTTCGAATTTGGATGAACAAATACAGCATACTTCATAGAGAACTGCAGTTTGGGAATGATTTTAAAAAAAGAAAAAATGGTTACACATTTTCTTTTTTGATGGCTCTTCTATGCATATCTCTTGAGCTTTGTAATGATACAGATATATGCTACCATCAGCTGGCAAACTTGGTATGCCAGATCTTTCTATAAGATGTGATTGCATTAGTTGGAAAGTAAGGTTCTTCAGATAAACTTGACAAGGATGTTCATCATTTTTATCATTTGCTTGAAACAGCACTGTGCATTGATGGCAGCATGCTCAACAATGCATAACATAAAGCCATGGTTCACCTTTTCATTCATGTTAGTGAATATTTATTGCACAATTTGGTCAACAGTATCAACCCCACCTTTCATCGTGTTATAATCTAATATGTGAGGTTTCTTTGTGTCTATCTAGTGTTCCATCATTGTGCATTGTAGAGATAAGTACAACAGCTGAGTTTTCTACTTAGGTATATATGATAACATGGTAATGGTCTAATGAAATCCAAAAATTGCTGAGCTTATTCCTTTGTTCTTATGTGGCAAAACCCCAAATGGGGTTTCTCTTTTATCTGCTTTCTGGATTCCTATACAAGTGATGTTATTTTGCAGCATATGGAGAGCCAGTGGATAGCTACTATAGCAATTATCTATTTTCACATTTCTGTTTGTTCCCTTTATTGGCTATGTTAGTCTACACATGGTATTAGATGTCTAATTACAAACACAAAATAGTCCTTCTGGCTGTTTGCCACAATATGCTTCCAATAAAGCTGTATAGATTGACTTAGCATCAGTCAGAAAAATATTTTGATTCCATATTTTGCCGTTTTGTTGGGAATATATAGTATGAAGTTCAAACATCCTTTGAATGCTTCTGATTTCTTATCATTGGTAACAAATCCCCCAAAACTGTAACAACCCATGCAGTATCTTTACAAATGTATCCAAAAAGCTCCCAATTTCTGCTAACCTATCTGTTTTGCAGCTTATATCCTGAGTTTCTTTATCGTCAAATCTGATACATCTAAGAAGAAACAGAAATATCTTGTAACTCATGAAAGATCTCAATCATTCCTGGTCCATCTTTAGACCAAAGTTCCATGTTTCAACCAAAGTTCCATGTTTCGACCAAAGTTCCACGTTTCGACCAAAGTTCCAAGGCATTTGTGTAGTTCGCAACTTTGGGGCCAATCAAATACAGAATACCTAACACTGAATAAATTTCATTACTCTCAGCTTAGCATCTTTCCCTAGAATGTTTTCTTCTAGCCTCTTTCTTTGAATGTCCAATTTTTTAAAACTCACAATTTCATCTATCATATCAATATTTATTATTTTAAGAAATGATTCAATTTCCTTTACAATACCTCATGCTATCATTTTAGGGCATGGAAAGATCTTGACAATATTTTTGGTATGTATATGGTATGTTCTTTTGGTGCTTTAGTTTTTATCCACTTTTTTTTCCTCCTACCAATGAAAAAACAGCTTTGCTATCAAAGGAATATAGCTCTTCATCATTTTCAACTGCAAAGTTATTATAATGATCACTTGGTAAACTATAGTAGGATTTATTTCATCCTTAGAAGCATATACATTTTATTGGACACGTCAAAATTACAGAAAAACATATAGTAACACAGTAAGTGCAGTCATATTTATAACTTGATAGACAAAATGTGCAAAGGTGATATAAACCAATTTTATACATAAATTATTTATGGAGCATTAAAGTTTTAGTGTAGTATTCGGAACATATATTATTTGAAAAGAAAAATTACACAAAAGAAGAGGGAGGAGACAGCGAAAGAAGTTTATGAAGTAAATTGTAAAATGGAGCTTAATGTTTAAATTATTATATTATATTACTTCAGCATCTTATTTGCAGGTACACAGCATTGTTTGAATTCCTCAACTGAGTAGAACTGGTTAGAAAGCAGCAATTTATTTAAATCATTTTTTAATTTTTTAACTAACTCTATGTTCCTCAGGTGTGATGGTGAGATATTAAACAATTTTAAACAATTATACTTAAAAGACTTTTCAAACAGTTTTGTTTTATGACTAGGGATATGCAGTTTATTTTTATTTCACGTGTTATCAGTGTGAATTTCAGAATTTGTGACAAGATGATTTAGGTTATATTTCACATATAGTAGGAGTTCTTTTATGCAAACACATGCTAAAGTTAATATGTTCATTTTCTCAAAATGTTCCCTGCAACTCTCTCTTTTTGCTATACCTACTATAGTTCTCAGAGCTTTTTTCTGCACCTTGAAAGTCAGTTCATGCTCTCTGCAAGCATCACTAAAAGATACCGTTCTGATTGCTTCTCTGTCCAATATATTTTGGCCCTGAAATAAGAAACACAAATTATTACTGCCTAATAATGCACTATAATAATGTCCATTTTTAAAATACACCTTTTCTTAGCCCGCCTTGGTAGCGTAGATAGTATCGTGTCTGCCTCACGTTCAAGAGGTCCCGAGTTCAAATCTCGGTCAGGGTGAGTTACCTGGATAAGGTTTTGTCCAGGGTTTTCCCTTATCTGAAAGACGAATATCGGGTAACTGTAAGTTCAATGGATCCTGGGCTAATTAGAGCATCATTACACTGATTCCATTCATCGTCCGATACGACTTAATGTTGGAGGACATAACATAACTAAGAAAAAGAAAAAAAATTTTACTACCCAGCCGCTTTATGTCCAAGTAAAGCAAAGTATGTGATATAATACTCACAATGTATAAATACGCCGCTGGTACAGTTCCAAGAGTAACTTCTCATTGCCTTTTAGTTGTTGACACTACAATCGCTCTGACTCAACTAAATGGAAGCTAGGCAATGACATGAATGGTACTGAGAAAAATGTGCAAATATATGTAAATATGTGTGTTTGGAGGAATTTAGTAACAGTGACGTCAAAATTAATATAAAAATTATTTGTGGTTGGTTTATTGACACTCGTCACTTACTTTTTCATATATTTATGAGAGACTAGTTTCAAAGGCCCTGGCCTCCATTTTCAATCACTTCCCAACTGGCAAATGTTGTTATCTGCTCTCTCTGGTGGTGGAACTATGAACTTTTTTGTCAAATTATCTGCTGGCGGGATTTCAAAGTTCATTACGCGATCCTTATTTTTCCAGATGAATATGTTCTCCCATGTTGTCAATCTATTTTGGTTTATCACTGCTTTTAATAATTTTGGATTTGGATCAATGTCATGGTTTTCATTCCAAAAATGAAATGCTACTGCTGACTTGTCTTCTTGTTTCAATCTGATGTTTCTAAAGTGTTCTTTGACTCTGGTTTTTAAATTTCTTTTTGTTTGACCTATGTAGCATTTTTCACAATTCTTGCAATTTATTTGGTATATTCCAGATTTGTTACCTGAAGGAATTTCATCTTTTGTTTTTGAATTTAGTAATTTTAAAATTGAGTATCTATTAGTAGGTGCCAAGATGATATTTTGTTCCTTGAATATCTTTTTAAATTTATTAAATGTTTTTGGATGATATGTGAATGAACTGAATATGCTGTTGCTTTCTTTTTCTTTAATAAATGTGGTTGTTTCCTTAATGGTTTTCTTTAGTTTAGATTTTCTAATTTTCTTCAACACCAAACTTTTGTTGTATCCGTTTTCTTCTGCTATGTGTATTATTGCTTTTTGTTCCTTGAAATATTCTTCTTTTTCCATGGGTATGTTGACTAGTCTGTGTGTAAGGCTGTTTATTATTGCATGTTTATGTGTAATTGGGTTGTGGCTATTATTTTTTATATAATTTTCTGAATGTGTTGGCTTCCTGTAAATTCCAAATTTTATTTTTGTATCATTCCTGATGATATTTAGATCCAAGAAAGGTAGTTGTCCATTGATTTCCTTTTCTATTGTGAATTTGATAGTCCTTTCTTGCAGATTGAGTAATTTTAATGCATCATCTAAATGTTTACTTGGTACAATTGCAAAGATGTCATCAACATATCTATACCAAACCTTGAAGATCAATGGGAAGGACTTTTTAATTTGTGTTTCAAATGCACTCATAAATAAGTTAGCCAAAAAAGGTGAAAGTGGATTGCCCATTGATAGTCCTGATTTCTGCTTGTAGTGTTTTCCATTAAAGCTAAAGAAGTTTTGTTCAATGCATATTTTTGTTAGAGAAATATATTCTTCTGCTTCTATTGCTTCCATATCAATTGTAGCTAGCCATTTTTTTAACACAGTCTGCAATTTTTCTGTTGGTATGCTTGGAAATAAAGATGTGACATCAAATGAAACCAGTCTGTCATTTTTGTCCAAATTTATATCTTTGATTTTTTCTACTAAATCTAAAGAGTTTCTTAAATTTGCACTTTCAAATTTTGGAAAACTATTAAATTTACTTAGTAACCATTTGGCCAAATTATATGTGGGGGCATTTATGCTACTAGTAATAGGTCTCATGCCTTTCCCTGTTTTATGAATTTTTGGCAGCCCATATACTCTTGGTAATGTTGGATTATCTACTTTAATTTTGTGCAATTCTTTTTTGTTGATTATTTTGCTCTCTTTTAGCGTTTTATTTGTGGTTTCAATGCAGTACTTTAATGGATTAGTTTCTACTTTTTGGTAATTACTGTCTTCTAACAAATCTTCCATCCTCTTTGTGTATTCTTCTTTTTCCAGAATTACTAGTTTATTTCCCTTGTCTGCTTTAGTATAAATAACCGGTTTCTTTTTAAGAGCTTTTATGATTTGGTTACTAAAATTCTTTTTCTTTTCATTTTTAATCTCTTCTACTATTTTGGAGCATTTTTTTTTTTTTTTTCCCTCCAAAATAGTAGAAGAGATTAAAAATGAAAAGAAAAAGAATTTTAGTAACCAAATCATAAAAGCTCTTAAAAAGAAACCGGTTATTTATACTAAAGCAGACAAGGGAAATAAACTAGTAATTCTGGAAAAAGAAGAATACACAAAGAGGATGGAAGATTTGTTAGAAGACAGTAATTACCAAAAAGTAGAAACTAATCCATTAAAGTACTGCATTGAAACCACAAATAAAACGCTAAAAGAGAGCAAAATAATCAACAAAAAAGAATTGCACAAAATTAAAGTAGATAATCCAACATTACCAAGAGTATATGGGCTGCCAAAAATTCATAAAGCAGGGAAAGGCATGAGACCTATTACTAGTAGCATAAATGCCCCCACATATAATTTGGCCAAATGGTTACTAAGTAAATTTAATAGTTTTCCAAAATTTGAAAGTGCAAATTTAAGAAACTCTTTAGATTTAGTAGAAAAAATCAAAGATATAAATTTGGACAAAAATGACAGACTGGTTTCATTTGATGTCACATCTTTATTTCCAAGCATACCAACAGAAAAATTGCAGACTGTGTTAAAAAAATGGCTAGCTACAATTGATATGGAAGCAATAGAAGCAGAAGAATATATTTCTCTAACAAAAATATGCATTGAACAAAACTTCTTTAGCTTTAATGGAAAACACTACAAGCAGAAATCAGGACTATCAATGGGCAATCCACTTTCACCTTTTTTGGCTAACTTATTTATGAGTGCATTTGAAACACAAATTAAAAAGTCCTTCCCATTGATCTTCAAGGTTTGGTATAGATATGTTGATGACATCTTTGCAATTGTACCAAGTAAACATTTAGATGATGCATTAAAATTACTCAATCTGCAAGAAAGGACTATCAAATTCACAATAGAAAAGGAAATCAATGGACAACTACCTTTCTTGGATCTAAATATCATCAGGAATGATACAAAAATAAAATTTGGAATTTACAGGAAGCCAACACATTCAGAAAATTATATAAAAAATAATAGCCACAACCCAATTACACATAAACATGCAATAATAAACAGCCTTACACACAGACTAGTCAACATACCCATGGAAAAAGAAGAATATTTCAAGGAACAAAAAGCAATAATACACATAGCAGAAGAAAACGGATACAACAAAAGTTTGGTGTTGAAGAAAATTAGAAAATCTAAACTAAAGAAAACCATTAAGGAAACAACCACATTTATTAAAGAAAAAGAAAGCAACAGCATATTCAGTTCATTCACATATCATCCAAAAACATTTAATAAATTTAAAAAGATATTCAAGGAACAAAATATCATCTTGGCACCTACTAATAGATACTCAATTTTAAAATTACTAAATTCAAAAACAAAAGATGAAATTCCTTCAGGTAACAAATCTGGAATATACCAAATAAATTGCAAGAATTGTGAAAAATGCTACATAGGTCAAACAAAAAGAAATTTAAAAACCAGAGTCAAAGAACACTTTAGAAACATCAGATTGAAACAAGAAGACAAGTCAGCAGTAGCATTTCATTTTTGGAATGAAAACCATGACATTGATCCAAATCCAAAATTATTAAAAGCAGTGATAAACCAAAATAGATTGACAACATGGGAGAACATATTCATCTGGAAAAATAAGGATCGCGTAATGAACTTTGAAATCCCGCCAGCAGATAATTTGACAAAAAAGTTCATAGTTCCACCACCAGAGAGCAGATAACAACATTTGCCAGTTGGGAAGAGATTGAAAATGGAAGCCAGGGCCTTTGAAACTAGTCTCTCATAAATATATGAAAAAGTAAGTGACGAGTGTCAATAAACCAACCACAAATAATTTTTATATATGTAAATATATTTATCTGGTAGAGTGCAAAATACAAATGTGGCATATAAAATACACCCTTTTTCTTAATGTGGAAGCATTATTATCAACCCATAGAATTTGCGCATCATGATCTGGCAGTCCATTAGTTTTTGATAAGTTGGAGCGAAATTTAAATATATCTTAATTTACAAATATATTATCTATAGCTGTGGATGAACTATTTTGGATTCCTGTTGGAAAGTTTAATGTATGTATCATTTGGTATGTTGTATATTAAAAGCTAAGTTGTTAACTTTGAAAACTCGATTTCAAATAATCCACATTTATTTCATAGATATGGAACAATTAGGTTGAACAATGCAGGTATACATTAATCATTTGAAGATTAAATCCATGCTAATACAAGTAAATATCACCATTTGTTGATTCCTAAGGAGTTACACACATATTAACTATATTCAATCAAATATGAATTGGTAGTAATATTATGTTGAAATCTCATATTCCAAATCAATTTTATCTATGTATTGCCCTAAGTAGAATAGCTATTGTTTTGTATCGCAATTCTGCATGCACATTGTTACCCCAAATTAATCAAATAAATTAAATTAAAAAGCAAACATTGGAGAGATTACTGCATTTGCTTAGCTAAAGTAAAAAAGGCAATACAAAAACCTTTGAACATATAAGCTGTAAAAGCTTCCCCAGATACTTTCTTTTTGCTCTTTCTTTTCTACTCAGAGTTACACTCTCGGCAAGAAATTTTGTTAACTTGGGTTAAAGTATATGTCTAATCAAAACTTGCAATAGCTATAATGCACATACTGCTAAACTACCAGGCATAATCGTAATACACAAGTTTAGCAAAAGATACTGAGAACCCTAAATTTCAAATTGTAATTGAGATATTGAGGGCTGTAAGGTGCAAAGCGTAGCCAAGAGAGTTTTTGTATAATCAAGGGTGTGTAATAGTTGTGCAAAGTGATGAGAAAGGTTAGCTGAAGCATCAATATTGGTAAACATGATGATCCTCATTTCTCTTTAACTCAGGGTTAACATCTGCCTTCTTGAAATTGCTAAGGTTTCTTTCTCAAATTTTAGTGATTGTTGGTTGCATGGAATGGAACCCTGACTTACCCAGGATTACTAATTAGAGTAGACTTTGCATGGTTCAGTGCAGATATGACTCTTACTAATTTATTTATCATTGTCAAACATAATTAGAGAATAAATAAGATACATGTTTAGCAAGTAACTTTCAACAATGCTACCATTTGAAGTACTGCAGTAAATTTCAAGCAATTTGAGAACTTTAACTATCAGGTATAATTATAAAGTAAACAAATTTTTTCATGAGGAAACCCTATATAAATTACTCAAACAACTAGCATACTTAGGTTTAGGTTTAATGAATGAGGAGGGCCATGAAGTTCTCGATACATATTGACCACTTCTGATCTTTTGTATTTCCCTTCATCTAGTCTCCAATCCTTGATAAAAAAAAAGCAAGCTTCTTGGGGAGACCATTGATAGATCATCATCAGACATGAACCAATGGCCCGCCTCAGTAGCATAGGTGGTAGCATGTCTGCCTCACGTTTAAGAGGTCCAGAGTTCGAATCTCGGTCACGGTGAGTTACCTGGATAAGGTTTTTTCCGGAATTTTCCCTTATCCTCAAAGACGAATGTCGGGTAACTCTAAGCTCTATGGACTCTGGGCTCATTTGAGCATCATTTTCCCCATTTCATTCACCGTCTGATATGAGTTGATATTTGAGGGCGTAAATTATATATAAAAAAAAAAAAAAAAAGAAATGAACCAATGATTGAAAGTTTAACCATGAATGCTGTTAGTGATTTGCAGTCAGTTAACAGAAGAAATGCTAATTCATCTGCTTTGTGTCACCTCTGCAGCTTAGATCAACTAGTTGACCAGTCTTATAGAGATGTCCTTACAGCTAGCAGTGTCAAGTTGTAACCCACTATCCAGCTGAGTATGATTCTGTCCATTTTGAGCAGTCCTGCTTTTGATGACACTCTTTATAATAATCTTTGAGTGCTTATTCATTGTGTTTCCTGGCAGTCCATTGCTGGATTGCCGCTCTGATATAGCTATAGGATAAACCCCAGGCAGTGTTCAGGACTCACAAGCCTGATAGATCCCTACATGGCCAGGTCTTCTGCCTTCTCATTGCCATGTATTCTGCTATATGCCAGCACCCACATCAGTTTGAATTTGTTTAGTCAGTTTCATTTGGGCCTCCTGAGATTCGAGTACCAGTTTAGCTTTGGCCTCCCTAGGTTCAATGGCCTTCATGGCAGCTTGATTACCTGAAAGTATAGTAATGTATATGTTCCGATATCCTTTACTGATACTTTCCCATACTCTTGCCAGTATGGCATATACTTCAGCTTGGAAAACAGCCACATGCAGCCCAAGAATATAAGACAGTGTTCTGTCACATCCAAATTGTTCTGCACCAGTCCCTCAATTGATTTTGAATCCATCTATGAACCATAGGGTTCCACCTTAAATCTTGGGACTTATTCCATTCATCCATTCACTCATGGAAGGGATACAATGAACTTTCTTTATTGTACTCTCTAAGGTAGAAATTTATCCATCCAAATTTATCCAAATTATCCATCCGATATCTTGTCCTCAGGTAGATTTAACCCTCTTGCTGCCACACTGCTAAAAGAGTTTCTGCCCTAAAATACTGTCGATATGATTGACTGTGATAAACGGAGCAAAGACTGCCAGCTTCTATCTAATCGATGCAATGTTTGTGCTGCTGTAAACCTATTTTTGAAACTTCCTATGGGTGTACTACACAAATATAATTATTTGTAACAAAAAATTCACTTATCTTTTAAGAAATTGATGAAACTTTCAACCACTGTATAATCATTGATACTGGCAAGTTAAATTGTGCATATTTTTTATGTAGCATAACACTGTTATTAAGATATAACTAAACTAACATTATAACTAAACCACAGGGAAAATATAATGTCTAATCTCCCAAATGTTCTGAACCTTTTTCACTGATATGAAGTATAACTAAACTTCTGTCTAAACAAAGCTAATGTGGACGCTAAACAACAGAGAATATCTCCCAAATATCCTCAATCAGATTTAGAGATGCATCAGCTTGCATGCTTTTGCAGTCTTGGCACCAGGGGTTCTTCAATGAATATACATCTATTTGATTGTTTCGGATATTGCCCCTTGATAAGCAATGCTAGAGAGCAATTCCTTTATTGGAAGTGTTGAAAACAGTGTTGTTATGATAAATTAAATTTAAAGGGAGTCGATTAAACAACACTTACTTTTAAATTTTTCCGGAACATGTTTCTCAGACTATGCCTCTATCCTCAACCGGCCATCGACTGGTTCTCATTGGTGTAGTTGACGATATTTTGTCATAGGTCTCCTCTGGTGGCGGTTCAAGGAACTTGCTGAACAAATCTTTCTAGGGGATGTCGAAATTAAATACTTTGTTCCTATTTTTTGAAATGAAGATTTGTTCCCGTGTGGATAGTTCTTGTTTTTCTGATGTATGTTTTAGTAGTTTTGGTTCTGGATTTATGTTGTGTATTCTTTTACCAAAAATGCGTGTCAACTGTTGATTTTTCTGATTGTTTATATTTTATGTTTCTGAAGTGTTCCTTTGCTCTTGTTTCTAAATTTCTTTTGGTTTTTCCAGTATAAATTTGACTACAGTCCCTGCATACAATTTGATAGATGCCAAATTTTTTGTTAGATGGAATGGCATCTTTGATGTTTGAGCAAATTAGGTTTTTTAAGGAGAAATGGTTGACTGGTGCTAGTTCAATGTTTTGTTTTTTGAAGACTTTTTTGAATTTATCATAGGCCCATGGATGGTAAGTGCATTTTTTGAAAATCATATTAGTTTCTGTAGCTGAGAGGGTTGTTGTTTCCTTTATTAGATTCTTCTTTTCTGCTAAGTACACTTTTTGTAAGAAGTTGTTTAGTGTCATTAATCGACTCCCTTTAAATTTAATTAATGCTAGATAGACTGCCAGTACAACTCAGTGTTGGCGGTATATTTATTAATAATTGGATCCACAAAATACAGGCTGTGATTTACTGTTTGGTGGGCTGCAAAACCCTATAGAAGCTATTGTATCCACTCCAGCAGTTGGTGGGAATTATGGCGGAAAACTCTGCATGCTTTTCAATTAATGCAAAGCACATACTCTTCGATTTTTGGGACTTAGTGTTATCTGTACTTCATTACTGACCATATCAGTCAGCCCAAGGTTCCATTTTTCTTTGACAATGTAGCTGTGATATTGCTTCCTCCTTATAGTTTTGCATTTGTCAATCTGAACAACATGGCTTTTGTCTTTTTGAATAAGCCTTGTCTTCTGTCATCTGTCAAATTTAACAGGCCAAAGGTACCAAACTACATAAAAGGACATATACTAGAGCACAGTGTGGAAAGAACACTTGCCAAGTAGCACATTATACTATGATAGCTTGCATCCATGATAATCTGCAGCATTGTAGTACTAGTGGATAAACATATGTTGAAGTTAAATGTAAAGGTGAGTCAATAAACACTAAAACCACTTATTTCTGTTACTAACTTTTGTTGGTTAGTGTTATTAATCAACTCATCTGTAAATTTAATCTATTACAGCAACACTGTTTTTAACACTTCCATTAAAGAAGATAATATGTTGGAATGCCTACAAAAGGGTCCAACAACCCAGAAAAACAGTTTTTTTTTATCCTTGTCTGAGATCTGTTTGAAATGATTTTATATTACCCAGTGATGTATCTCCAAATAAAAATGTCTTTTTATTGTATATATAAGTTACTTATATGAACATAATTATATTTAATGAAATTTAAAAGCAATTAAATGTTTTAAAGTACTGTCACCCGAACGTCGGGAATCCCTATAGAACCGGCCGGCAGTAGGGCCAGGCGGGAAGCATTCAGCCCACGCCTACCCATTTGTCTCGTGTCACTAACTGAAGGAATGATTGGGAAAGCGGCGCGAGCCCTGTACCGTCTCTTTCCCCTCTCACTAGACGTCTCGAAACCTCGGGATAATTTGTGCACGCCGCGAACCTTTCAGAAACGGCGATCATCCCTATATAAGGCCTGTAGTTGACGAGTCAGTTCAGTTCTTGGCGAGCTGCCGTGAGGAGCGCCCAGTGAGGGAACGGACCGGAAGACTGTGTACGTGCATCGGAGGAGTTGTGTGTAATTGCGAGTGCAGAGTGGACCTGTGACAGACGAACAGGTGAATTGTAATTGTGTGCGCGTTGTAATTCTGTGTAATTGGCAAGTGTTTCAACTGTAATTCGGTGGAAATAAAGAGCATTTTGAGTTTGTGAAATTGGACTTTTAATTTCAAGAACCCACAAAGTTACAACTGGTGTCAGGAAGCGGGATGACAACATCACCGAACATTACAGCCATGGACGCGGCATTGGAAAAGATTTTGGAGAACATGATGGAAATGAAGGTCAAACTGACTTCGGAAATGAAAGCAGCAAATGACAACCTCGCTGCGAGAACAGAAGCATCGCTTATTTTTGCATCGCTTACCTTATATTTCATTGCGCATGTTTATGCACTGTATTGGCTTTGTGAACTGTTAAATTTTATCTTGCTTTCGTTAAATAGGTAAACATTTTTACGACTTCTAGCTTCATGCTATGATTATAATGAATGTTTAAATTAAAGTTGTGTGTGTGTGTGTGTGTGTGTGTGTGTGTGTGTGTGTGTGTGTGTGTGTGTGTGTGTGTGTGTGTGTGTGTGTGTGTGTGTGTGTGTGTGTGTGTGTAATTTGTAATAAATTTAAACTTTTCTATGAAGACTAAAATAATAGAAATTTTCTTATTTATCGCTAAAAATTCATTATTCTCGTAAAAAGGGAAAATTCGCGATAATTCGCGAAAAAATCGTTGAAAACAAGAACTCTTATACCTTTATATCTGACTATAGTATATTCCACAAAACTGTTCAGGTATGATTTTTATGAAGGCCATCAATTTAGGACGTATTGAGACAATTAATTCCGACTAATTCCTCTTGAGTATAAATAGCCTCTACGTCCGAGCACGAAATAGGTATGAAATCAAAGTGCAATGAACGGTGACCAAAAGCTGAAAAAAAAAATTTACACTAAGTGACAGAAATCTTCACATAAAAGCCTCTCAGTCAGGTAGCTGACAGTCTTGGGCGGTATTGCATTTAAACTTAGACGCGCAGCTTGGTTTAGCATCCTGGAGGTTGCTAGATGATTTCTTTTAATGAAAACCGAATGCTGAAAGATTAATATTTATTGCTTAGACCTACACTCGAGCTACTGAGAAAAATGCAACATGGCTCCATCTGTACAGAAAACAATGTTCATTGCTATTGGCCTCTTTCAATACGGTATGAGATATTTGAAATTCTGTTTCAATTAAAAACGCATTATTTTAAAATTGGAACAGAAATTAAACGGTGTTCGATCATTTTGCAAAATTAGAGGAAACATTTATGCATCAGGATAATATGCTGTAAGTGAAATAATTCCTCCGGTAAGTCGGCTACCGATCTCCGAACCAGCTGCTGGGACTGCTACGAACCAGCTGCTAGGACCGCTCTGAACCACAGTAGGAGGCAATGCCTATTGTCCTGGCCTACCGAGGGAAGTTTCAATCTAAGTAAATTGTAGGGACCGTGCCTTCTGCACGGTCGTAGCTCTTTGGGATAATTGCCTTCTCTCTCATCTCACCTCATTCTTACTCCCAGGATGCCCTACTTTGGGCATAGGTACAATAGATCAAGACTGGACTCCTCCATAGTAATCCTAATCCTTGAAGCATTGAGACTAGAAAATTGAATACGAACAAACGTGGGTCAAAAATACAGACACATCCATTTCACTTAGCCATCCTGCTATTTCCTTTCCATTTGAACTGCACTTCGTAACGTTATTGGTGACACTATACAAAACGCCAAACTAGTCACTACTGGATGAACTGGCCAAGTACTGTTCTGTTTTTTAGTTTACGTCCCCCAACGTTAACTCATATCGGACGATAAATGGAATGGATGATATGATCCTCAAATGAGCCCGGGGTCCATAGAGCTTAGAGTTACCCGACATTCGTCTTTCAGGATAAGGGGAAACAGCGGAAAAACCTTATCCAGGTAACTCACCCTGACCGAGATTCGAACTCGGGACCTCTTGAACGTCAGGCAGACATGCTACCACCAGTCGGGCAAAGTAGACTTCTGTTGAAATAGAGGGCCTACTGGGTAACATTTCATATGCACTGTCTGTACATAAGATTTACAAAAGAGATATTTGGGATAATAACTTAAACTTTATATTTTAATTTACGTTCTACAGCGTTAAATGAGTCCAGGATCCATAGAGCTTAGAATTACCGCACATTCATCTTTCAGATTAAGGGAAAATCCAGGAAAAGGTCTTATCCAAGTAATTCACCCTAAGTTAGATTAGAACTCGTATCTGTTGAAAGTGTGGCAGACGCGCTACCACCTACGCTAGAGAGAATGTCAGTATCACCAAGAAAGCGTTCAAAGATTTTTCTCAGCATTGAAGACGTTCACAGAACACAAGTCACACAGATTGACAACTGGGTAGAAGATGCTACTTATGTGGAAGAAGGAAAGATAAATCTATCAGGAACAGTTGCAGCATTGATCAAAGAAAGATTTGTAATAATCATTCCACTGCAGTGTGTAAGGATTATCTACATGAGGAATTGTAAATCAAATAGTATTTTTGTGCTTGTGTCATATTTTGAGACTATTACTAGACAGTCATACGAATGGGGGGGGGGGGGACTTTTCTCCAACCAAGATGATTCCCCATCTTCCCCAGAGTCTGAAAGTATGAATGAGAGTGTAAATACGTGCGTGATCTAATGATTGAAACCCAAAGAAGACGAGTTAACACCTTCGATATGTTCCAAAGGAGAACGGCCGCCAATATGAACATAGCAGTTAAAGATGGGGTATAAACTGAACAAATAAAAAATGCTACTTCTGACGAATAACGTTATTCACGCAATTTATTCTTGATGTTCAGGAACAAAAAGAAATAATTGGTTGCCAAATCAGAACAGTATGGCAGATGATCCATCAATTCGATTTCTTTGATTCTTCAAATACTCTGTTGTTAGACGAGATGTGTGTGCGCTCACACTGTCTTAATGAGGAACGAACCTACGGCTCTTGTTGGTTTTCCTTACTTCACCGAAGACTGCAGGCAAAGAAATGGTTGTGTATCATTTTACGTTCCTCTAAAAGCACTGTTGCCACATAGCCAGTTTTGCTGCAGAAGCAGGCGGCCATTTGCTTCGAAGTGCTTCGAGTGCGAACAACCTTTTTTGGATTTGCTTCATTTGAAACACCGTCAACTGCTCTTTGCATTCCTGCTCATACGCATAGATCTATGATTCGTCACCTGATGAATTTTATATACGTATTTTTAGCCATCGCCATTGTATTCTTGAGCATTTTTGTACACCAATCGACACGACCATCTTATAGAAATTGCGTCAAATTGTGTGGGACCCAACGAAAGCAGACCATTTTAATGAGCTACACAATCATGCAATGTTTTTATATGCTTGTGCAACTTATGTCTAGGAATGCCTCAATCTCAAAATATGTCGCATGATCCTGCATTATTAGTTTCTTCACATCATCAATGTTTTTTTGGCATAACAATTGGTTTTGCACGATCTTCACGAACTTCATCATTGAGCGAACGATAGCCACGATTAAATTCGTTATACCAACGTTTTGCAGTGGAAAAGAATGAAGCTTTGTCGCCACATGTGAAAATTAGTTGATCGATGCACTATGGATTTGATAATACACGTCGAAAGTCGTAATAAATTATTGCAAAAACATTTTCACGAGTTAATTCCATGCTTTTGTTGAAACACAATTTTCAGGTTAATGCAAACAAAACAAATGACAGAGTATTGACAAAATGTCTGAAGTACATTATGGTTAACAATGTCAAACTTTCCATTGGAAACGTCAGATAGCACCTATAACATTCAGGCTGACTCAAAATATATATAGTAGCCCCTCGTACTGCTCGTATTGTGGTATTTACAAATCATGATTTAAGGAGAACAGCTCAGTGTTATCTTCGGGCTATGCGAGTCAGTCCCCGTTCAGGACTACGCCGTGGTTGAATGGTTGGTCTGCTCGATTCTTATCAAGGCGTGCTAGGTTCTATCCAAAGCGACCACAAAATGAAGTTTGTGGTGGAAAACACGGATATGTTGCGGGTTTTCTCCGGGATCTCCGGTTTCCCCGGCCACCTCATTCCACCTGTGCCCCATTTTCATCTCATGTATCATCAATGTCACCGCCTGCGATGCTATATGTAGTAAATGTGGACGTCAAACACTACACAGTGTGTGTTCACATTTGTGTGCTCATCAAAAACGACATAAGGGAAAAACTCAGGAATGTTAATCATAGGAATTTAAAATAAAAATTCTCGACGAGATTGTTGTTATAATCCTGCTTCTCAACGCGTTACAAAGGCTTTAACTTTGTTAGCATAAACCTCTCAGATAATGCACTGATTATTCTTGTAGGAGTGAGAGAGGAACTACAACAGTTCTCAGATCTGTGCTAAGCACCAATGAAAGCATCACTTCAGCCAATAGAATGTGCAGGAACCACAAATGACAGATAGATGTTAAGCCCACGTGGATTAATCAGTGCGTTATCTGAGAGGTTTCTTACAAAGATAAGCCCATGGTAACAATTCGAGCAGCACAATAATAACCATTCGAGAGCACAATAATAGACGACTTTCAGGTGGTCCAACAAAGAGATGCAGTTTCCATTCTCGTACAGTTGGTACAGTATATGAAAACACGAATGCACTTATTGAATGTCTGGAGAAAATTGAAGAAGCAGGCCTTCAGATCTCCGCAAATAATGAAAGCCAGGGACTTTTATTAAAAATGCTGTTGCCTTCTTTTAAATTCTGATTACACCTTTTTTATAAAGCTATTCCACACGTGGAATGCTGATCAGTATACTACAGAAAAGAACTGTAAATCCATGTTCAATTGACACTGTCGTAACTTCACTTGTCAATGAAATACAAAAATAACAGCATTTACATAATACCTTAAGATCCGGGGTTCAGCAAATATGCGGTTTCCTGGTGTTGATTCCCGTCAATCTGGAAATATCCTAGCAAAGATGCTTGTGATGTAATACCAATTAATTCAACTTCAGATATATTTCAATTCACTGGACATTTGATACCTGCAACATTGCTGGAATGTGAAAATATCTGCAACATCCGCAAAGTGCTCCCGGACGTCATCATGATACCATTGTGATTCGCACCTTTTCTTGATAAAACGATATTAAAAACTGAACTTCGAACAATTGATGCTAGAGATTACTTTCAAAGTCTGAGGAGTGCAACTGAATTACTTGTGATTATAGTGAAAAATAATTTCAGCGAGTAGCTCGGCGAAATTGTTAAACTTCTTAAGTAGGTAATTACATTCTCAATGTCGTCAGCTGAAATGGAAGGGTTCTTCTCTTTATTAACAAGAACTAAAACGCGTCTAAGTACAGTGTATGAAGATAATCTGAATGCCCTTGAAATGTTGTCCGGAGAAAGGGAACTGATCGAGAAGCTATTTGATGTTAATGAAAAGATTTTATACCTTCTGCTATTCAGAAACAATATGGTTGGATTTCAAGTACATGCGTTCCAAACTTGTTTCGCGTCAGTAGGGCAGTACTTCCCATTTTGAAAAGATGATTATCAGGCAAATAATTAATATTCTTTCATAGAGTTTTCTTTATTTATCTTTTATTTATTTCGTTTGTGTCACCTTCTTTGAATTCCTGATGTAATAATTCTGCCTAGCTCTTCGAGCGGCCATATTAAGGGAATTAGATGTCGCAGCCTCAACTGAAATGAATGGTGTTTGAAAAATAACTGTTTTTCATTTATTTCTAAAAAGTCACGAATACTATTCAGATTTTGCAACTCCAATAGTACAGTATACTACAGTATTATATATCTAGGATTGACAATTTCTTTGATTTCTATTGGTTTAAATGTTCGTCAAGGGATTCCCCGATTTGTCTATGGATCTAAATCTAGCGTTACAGTTTGCTCTTCTATGTCAAACAAGGAGTATTTTAGAAGTGTAACAGCCGCAGCAGTATTAATCTGTGGCCACAGCTGTTTGATAGAGTAATTTCTAGAAGCAAAGAAACGTTATAGAAAGCAATTTTTAGCTACAATCGCTGTACTCCTGTGTAAAAGGTAAAAGGTAATAAAATATATATATATATATATATATATATATATATGAAATCCCTTTGTGATTTCTCAGTAGATACTGCCGATTAACTGTCTGGGATTGTATCTATAACACTTTAATCCTCCAGGTGCATTGAATCAAAATCAGTGGAAATTTGGTTATCCACAGTTTATATTTCATCTCCGTAGCATGTTTTGCATTCGTAACTGTTGGGGGGAGTGGGAGAGATTTATTTTATATAATGTGATTTAAACCAAAACTATGAATATGACGTTTTTTTATTTATATTTTTTATTCAGATTCATCATTGTTAAACTAACAGATTATGTTTCATTATTAACTGCAATAATAATTTCTAAAGTTACCTACACATAATATTGTATATCTTAACATTGTGATTATTTAAATTATGTGGCTGTATTACGGCGTTTGGCCTATTTGTACAGACTGATCACGTTTCAGAATATTAGTTACACTAACATATATTACCTATAATTACAGAAATTATTTAATACAGCCTTCCGTTAATGACATGGGCTTTTTAGAATCAGTGGACTAAGAGAATTGATAATTATTGGGAAAAGGAATGGAATACTGAAACAAGAAGCTTAAGATTGATGATTGTATGCAATAAGAGTGACTGATAGTGAGACATCTTTCAGTGATGGAACTTTGCTGATGATATATTTGACATTACACCTTTGCCAGTTGAATAAATCACCTTTCTAGAAATTATTTCTGTTATACAGATTGATCACACTAGAAAATTAGCTATAATACCATGCACTTCCTACAGTTGCAATAGTCATTTAATAACAAAAGTATAGAAACTAATTTAGTTGATTTTCTCTCTTTCTTCAGCTTTGAAAATTGCAGAAGATAGGGCTGTTTAGCCTCGTTTTCATTATTTTAAGAATATTAAAAATAAATAATTATGTGGATCCATATTTAATGCATTTATTATCATTAAGGTTATATTTCATGATTATGCACCCATGTTGTGTATAATAATTGGTTAACCTTTCATATCAGACATGTGTTTGTATTTGTATTTATTTCATCCTTTGGAACATAATACATATGTTATAGGACACGTCAGTTCAAGATACAAAGATAAATATAAAAAGTTACATAAGACTAAAAACTAACAGATACAGGATCCAACAAAAGTCTAAAGTAGAAAAAGCAAATAAATATAAAGTATATAAAGACCATAGGGAAATGCTATATAAAAGTAACTGTTCACAAATGTGGAGTTTACTCTACTTCATGATTTAATTCAATTTAATTCAATTCAATTTATTTTGTTCTTTTGATTGATAACAAACACATCATAGTATAAAAACTACATTAATGTCCACTGTCATTATTTACTATCACTTAAAACTAATTAACATTTAAAAACTCTTTTACAGAATAAAAGGAATGTTGCAGTAAAAAGAGTTTTACTCCCCTTTTAAAATGTATAAGGCTCTTCATTTGTTTAATATTTTCTGGTAGCCTGTTGTATAATCTTATACCTTTATTGATAGCACTAGACCTGAAGATTTCCGTTCTACAACTTTGAATGTGAAAGTCATCTTTCTGACGTGTATTGTATTTATGAATATCACCATTTTTGCAGCTCTCAAGTGTTCTATTTGAGTTTCACACTTTACTGTATGCAAACTTAATATTTCACTCTTTTTATTACCAGATAAGAAAACAATTGCAGCAGTCAATATGCCTCTATGCTGTGTCAAGTAGTAATATAATGGGCAAAGGTTCCAAAGGTGGGACCCGTCTTCACCCTAGAGAGATAATGGTACATTGAGTGTGCATGAAATGTAAACACTTGTAAAGGCGCCCGCTGTATTCTATACAGAGTGCACTAAATTCCATTTGTTGCAATTCCTTTACCACTTATTACACTAATTAACATTACATAATTAAATTGATTGTAAGATAGATAATTTATTCATCTTGTAAATCATACATTGTACATGAGTACTATGATATAAGACATGCCAAATTGTGAATTTAAAGTACAATTAACTATACTTATAAATTAACAAGTCACATCCAATAAGGACAAGTCAGTGTTTATAAAAATTAATCAAGAAATTTTATAATTTACACAATTAATTTAGAAATGTAACAATATTATAAACTTTCCATAAATTCACTAACAGAATAAAAACATTGGTCTAGCAAGTATGCCAAAACTGACTTTTTAAATGCTGAAAAATTGCAAGTGGTTTTATTGGCTATAGGCAGTTTATTAAAAAAAGTGATTCCTAGGTTTATTACACTGTTTTGATGAGCTCTTCTGTTACTTCTATGCACATGAATGTCCATTTTCTGTCTAGTATTATGATTATGAACTGTGTCATTAAAGTTACAGCGGCCATTTCCTTTCATTAAATTTGTCTTTGTAAATTTTAAAATTTCAAAAATGAAAATACATGGGAGAGGTAAGATTTTAAATTTTTTAAATAATGGTCTGCACGTAGATGTTGATTTAACTCCTCCAAGTATTCTTAGAATCCGTTTTTGCATTATGAATAATGATTTACAATGTGGTGAGTTATCCCATAATGTTATGCCATATTTTAAAATGGAGTGAGTTCACGCAAAATACACACTTTTGAGAGTTGTTATGTGAACTATGTGTACCAGTTGTCTAAAATTATAAGAAATTCTACTGTTTTTTAATTAGATGATCAACATGTGTCTCCCACTTTAGGTTACTCTGTATCCAAAGACCAAGAAATTTAGTTGTATTTACATACTTAGTTAATGATTATTACATATTAATTGTGATTGCACAAGAGACTTATTCTGAGAAAACTGAAAATGAATTACATGTGTCTTATCCAAGTTTACAATTAAATTATTATTGCTGAACCATTTAGAAATATTACTGAACATTCTGCTTGATAAGATTTGTAGCTCTTCAAGTGCATTGCTTTCAATTAATATATTTGTGTCGTCAGCATATTAAACTATTGTTTTAGCTGTAATATTTGACTGTAAATCATTTACAAACAATAAGAAAATAATAGGACCCAAAATAGAACCTTGTGGTACAACAAACTTAATGTATTTTGTGTCTGATCGATATTCTTTAATGTGGTCTTTTTCTGTATGTGAAATTTCTACTATTTGCTTCCTGACCATTAGATATGATTTGATCCATTCCAATGCATGCCCTCTAATACCCAAATGATCTAAATTTTGGAATAGTAAATTGTGGTTTAGTACATCGAATGCTTTAGTTAGGTCTAAAAATGTGCCTAGTATTTTGTCTTTGTTTTCTAAAGTATTTATTACACTGTTTACAAAATCAAAAAGTGCAGTTTCTATTGACTTTTGTTTACAAAACCCATGCAGAGTTTTAGATATTAAATCATTCATCTCTATAAATGCTATAAGTCTTTTATGGAATATCTTTTCCAGTACTTTAGAGAAGCTGGATAAGAGTGAAATTGGCCTGTAATTAAGTAAATCAGTTTTATCTCCTTTTTTGTATAGCGGCTTTACTTTAGCAGTTTTTAAAGCTTTTGCAAACACTGCATGTTCAAGTGAGCTATTGCATATGTCTGCTAACGGGTGTGCAATAAGGAATGAACATTTCTTTAGCAAAAAATCAGGAACTTTATCAATACCTGAAGAGTACTTGGATTTAAATTTGGATATTACTGAAACGATTTCCTCGAAATCAGTAGGGCACAAGAACATTGTTGTTTCACATATATTTACTATTTGTTTTAATTGAAGTACTCATTGTGGAGTTCTTTTGTGAAACTATATTTTCAGGAAGATTTATGAAGTGATCATTAAAAGTCTCTGCTATTAACTTTGGGTTTGTTATTAATGTTGAATGCTTCTGCAGTACTAAATTATCTACATTCTTATTGGGTTTATTTCATTGTGTATTACTTTCCATGAGGCTCTCATTTTATTTCTGGGCACTTTTGATGAATTTATCGTTTGCCATCTTTTTTGCTTGTTTTATAACTTTATTCAATGTGGCTTTATAATTTTTAACATAGTCACTGAATTGTGGAGTGAGAGTCACTGTTTGCAGAATTTTATGTAATTTTCATTTGTGCGCGCAAGATGTTATAATTCCTTTAGTAATCCACAAATTTGATTTTCCTGAGAATGATTCTTTTATTTGTACAAGTGGGAAAGCTATATCAAAATAATGCCTAAATATTTTTTGAAAAGTTTCGAATTGTTCATTAGTATCAGATGAATCATGCACTTCATGCCACATTTCGCTTTTTAATAGATGCAAAAAATAGTCTATATTTGAATCATTGAATTGTCTGTTAAATTTTGTTTTTCTAAGGTTTGGATTTATACTGTTTTCCATATTTATTGATATTAACTGAGCATTATGATCACTGTAACCCATGTTCAGTGGGTGACTTTTGTACAACTGACTAGTAACATCTTATGTTTAATATCAGTCTCATAGATGTTAATACACACTAATTAGTTACATTGCATTAATGTAACTAAGTATAACATATTAATCTTCTTAAAATTTGTGAATGATGCAGCATATTTCACAGAGAACTGTAGTTTGAGAATGATTTTTGCAAATAAAATACTTATATGATGCACATCTTATTGTTGTGGAGCTATTCTTTGTCCTTTTACAAAATCAACATCTTTCTTTTTTTCTTTTTTGATGGCTGTTCTGTGCATCTCCCTTGAGTTTTCTAATAACACAGATACATGCTAACATTAGCCGGCAAACTTGGTATGCCAAATCTTTCCATAAGATGCGGTTTCATTAGTTGGAAAGTAAGGTTCTTCAGACAAACTCAATGAGGATCTTTCTCATTCTTATCATTTGTTTGAAACAGCACCATTAATTGGTGCGAGCTATGTTCAACAATGCATATTATAAAGCTATGCTCCATCTTCTTATCATTCATATTACTCAATATTTATTGCACAATTTGTTCAACAGTAACAACCCCAACTTTCATCATGTTATAATCTAATATAATGTGAGGTTTCTTTGTGTCTTCATCTACAGTTCGGTCACTGTACATTGTTGGGATAAGTCCAACTGCTTTGTTCTGCTTAGGTAGATATGATAACATGGTAATTCCATTCTGGAATCCTAACATTTCTGAGCCAGTTCCTCTGTTTCTATGGGGCAAAAACTCAAATGGGATGGCTCTTTTATCTATCTTCAGGGTTCCTATACAAGTGATTTTGCAGCAGATGGAGAGCCAGTGGATAGCTATTATAGCAATTATCTGTTGTCATATTTCTGTTTGTTCTATTTATTGGTTATGTTAGTCTACACATGGTATCAAAAGGCTTATTACAAACACAAAATGGTCCTTCTGGCTGTTTGCCACAATATACTTCCAACAAAGCAGAATAGACTGTCTTAGCATCACACAGAGAAAATATTCTGATGCTGTATTTTGCTGGTTTGTTAGTATATTGTGTGAAACTAAAACATCCTCAGAATGCTTTTAGTCTCTCATCAATGGTATGAAATTCATCAAGACTGTAACTACCCATTCAGTTTTTTTATAAACAATTTCATATATCATATCAATATTTATTATTTTATGGAATTATTCAATTTTCTCTACAATACATGTTGCTATCATTTTAGGGCTGGAAAGATCTTGACAACATTTTTTGCTCATATATCAGATCTCTTTTAGGTGTTTCAGTTTTCATTCATTCATTCATTCATTCATTCATTCATTCATTCATTCATTCATTTTTTTTTTTGGGGAACTACGAATGAAAATCCAGCTTTACTGTCAAAGGAAAAACTATTCATCATTTTCAATTTCAGAGTTGGTATAATAATCACTTGGTGATAGTTACACTGATCACTTGGTGATAGATACACTGGCCAGGTGCACAGTGTATAAAGTACGCTGCTGGTGCAGTTCCAAGAATAACTGATCATTACCTTTGAGTGTTTGATGCTACAATCACTCTGACAACTAACACTTCATCCTCTCCATCAGAAAACAAATCATCAATTCTGCCAAAGTCGTGTTCTTAAGAAAGCACCACTAAAAGGTGCCATTCTGATTGCTCATCTGTCAAATATATTTTTTCCCTCAAATTAGAAATACGAAATAATGACCATCTCTAAAATACACCATTCTTTAACCAGCCACTTTGTGTCAAAGTAAAGCAGAGCATGTGAAATAGTACTTACATGGCCAGGTGCGCAGTGTATAAAGTACGCCACTGGTGCAGTTCCAAGAATAACTTATCGTTGCCTTTGAGTTGTTGATGCTACAATCACTCTGACAACTAAATGGAAGCTAAGCAATGACATGAAAGGTACTGACAATAGAATAGAATAAAATAGAATTTATTCACCAATTGATATGCAATAAGTATATATGGCTTCATGAATCTTACATTATATTATACACAGTATACACATAACAGAAGAAATTACATAAACTATAAACAGGTTACAGTTTGAATTCCAGAAAATCATTTACACTATACAATTTATAATTTAACAAAAGGTGCTGACTTTTTTCTTGAACCTTTTGACGGAGAATGCCTGAGATTTGGGTATCCTGTTGTACAAAATTACTCTTTTGTGAGAAATACTGTTGATTGTTCTGGTCAATCAGTGATGGTGCAGATGTATCAGTTAAGTTGTTCAGGTATTATGAGCATGATAGTCTTTATTTCCTTTAATTAATGTATATTATTATGAGTAAAAGATACAGTTTCTAGAATATTGTGACTTTGTGGGTTCGTAGATTTAAAAGTCCGAGTTGCAGAAATTTAAAATGCTGTTTATTTCCGTAGAAACACACTTTGGTCAAACCTTACAGTAGCAGAATTATATAACATACACAAATACAATCTTCCGAAGTTGTTGACCACAAACGAAAGCTTTCACTTTCAAAACACAATTGCAGGCACACAATACTCAATTCCGATTATACTCTCATTTCGACTCCATTTATGACTGTCACTTGGCGAGTCACGGCTCCTTTAAATACCTCTACTCATATTACTAGACATTTCTGGAATATTCTGTTACAAACAAGAACTCGAAACTTCCAGTCATCTATGTGTCTCTATATGTGTTCTGGCAAGCTTTTATCTCAGCATCGCACTATCTGTCCCTTATATTTCTGTGCCAAACCTTTTGTGGTGTCGCCGTCAGTCCCAATAATATATATATATATATATATATATATATATATATATATATATGGCAGCAGCAATATGTTAAGTTCATCAAAAATTCGATTACTTGGGGTAAACATTGGTACTTGTTTTTTTTTTTTGGGGGTGGTAGATAATTCTCATTGTCCCTATGTTACAGAATTGGGTCAGCATTCGCATTGCATATGCTATATGGCTTAACTTTTTACATAAGGCTAATATATGTTCATTCCAGATATGTGCAGATAAGTTAAGGTATTTATCTTGTAGAGTGCTTGTAACAGTGCTTAACCCTACTCTGGGGTTAAACATTAATAATACAAGAAGATATGAAGCTAAAACTTAGTTTTTAATATGGAAGCATTATTTAGCCGTGCTTTTCACTTAAATCTAATTACTAATTGCAATTTAAGTTCCTTTCAGTATGTCTTTCTGCAACAGTTACAGCAGATGATTGTCATTATCCACTTGTTTTGCTGGGCTTATGTAGCATGAGTTACTACTTTCCAATTTGAAGTTTATTTTTCATAACCAATTCCAATAGTTACTTCAAAACTCTATTTTCTTTCATTTAGATATGATACAAACCAACTTAAATTCTCATTTTTATTCCATAGAATTCCAATTTAGCTGTAAGAATTTACAGTAAAAGCCTTTGCTATATCAGAGAAAATTCCACCAACATGTCTTTTCGTTTAAGGCAGTCAATACTTCATGTGTAAGTTTATGAGTTGCATTATTTGTCAAAATGACTTTTCTGAATCCAAACTGATCACTAATAAATATGTTATTATATTTAAGGTGATTATACAGTCTGTTAAACATTAATTCTAAAAGAACTTTTCAAAAATTTGGCAAGAGAGATATAGTTCTGTAATTTGAAGCGTTATTGCATTCACCTGTTTTGAAAAGAGGTTTGACAATAAAACATTTCATGCTCTCATTAGATACTCATTGCCTAAATAACTAAAGGGGTTGCTACTTTGTGAGGAGTATTTTAAGATTTTGTTGTTGTTTAATCATAACCAGAAGAGTTCTTCAATTTAAAAGGGTCAGTAATTCAGAAGATATAGGTAGACTGACTTTAAATGTAGGCACTACTTTGTGAAAGTTGATCTCAAAAGTTCTAATGCTGCATTTTTACTTCCATAATGAATATTTAGTTGTTTTTTTTCTTTTGTTACATTCTAAAAGGAATTTATTAAACATTTCTGCAACTTCATGAGATTTGGTAATTTCATAGTTGTCAACACTGAGTGTAATTTTTGTAATGAGTTTACCTGTTTCAGTTTTTATTATGTTCCAAGTGGTCTTTATTTTAAATCCTCAGTTCTGAATTAGTTTATTATAATTCAATATTCTGGCTGCTGCTATTACCTTCTTTAAAAGTTTGCAATATATTTTGTAGTAGTTTTTGAAATCGAAATTGTTACTGACTGTAACTTGGTGATATATTCATTTTCGAAATTTTAAAATTTACAAAGACGAATTTAATGAAAGGAAATGGCCACTGTACCTTTAATGACACAGTTCATAATCATAATACTAGACAGAGAATGGATATTGATGTGAATAGAAGTAACACAAGAGCTCATCAAAACAGTATAATAAACCTAGGAATCACTTTATTTAATAAACCTCCTATAGCCAATAAAACCACTTTCAATTTTTCAGCATTTGAAAAGTCAGTTTTGGCATACTTGCTAGACCACTGTTTTTATTCTGTTAGTGAAAAGGCATCCCCATAGGATACATAAAAGATTAAGCCTGCAACAGTGAAGCAACAAATACTACTCAAATATAATTATTTGTAACGAAAATTTCAACTATCTTTAAAGAAATTTTCATCAATTTCTTTAAAGATAAGTGAAGTTTTTGTTACAAATAATTATATCCCCATAGGTTCAAAATACTGCACTAAATTTCAAGCAATTTGAGCATTTCAACTATCAGGTATAATTGTAAAGCAAATGTATTTTGTCATGAGAAAACGCTATATAAATTATTTAAGCAACTAACATACCTAGGTTTAGGTTTAATTAATGAGGAGGGCCATGAAGTTTCATATGCATTCTGGCCATTTCTGATCTGTTGTGCTTCTCCTTATCTAGTCTCCAAACCTTGATAAAAAAAAAAAAAAAGCCAGCTTCTTGGGGAAACCATTGATAGTTCATGCTCAGACATGAACCAATGGTTAAAAGTTGAACCTCCTGGCAGGCGCGCTTATTTCTATTACATGAGCAGGCGCGCATTATAAATTTTACAACATAGATAATTTTATGTAATGAGGAGCATATTCTGAGGAATTTAGTTAATTTATCAAACAAAATAGTTTATATATACCATTGTTAAACTACTATACCAACAGCTCAGCCTGCCTTGGTAGCATGGTGGTAGCATGTCTGCCTTACATTTAAGAGGTCCTGAGTTCAAATCTCAGTCAGAATGAGTTACTTGGATAATGTTTTTCCGGGGTTTTCCCTTATCCTGAAAGACGAATGTCTTGTAACGCTAAGCTCTATGGACCCCGGGCTCATTTGAGCATAATTTCACCCATTCCATTCATCATCCGATATGACTTAACGTTGGAGGACATAAATTACAACAAAAAAAAAAGCCACCAACAGCTTTAGTTATTTTATATCTTAATGATAACATTACAGGCCTAGTTTATGAATTTTGTTCTTTGTTGCCTACACTATTAATATTCCAACACCTGTTCAATTAATAACTGTAACATAAGATGACAGCTCCAATTATTCAAGTATAATAAGGTTTACATGATTGATAATATAAAGTTTGTCCAACATGTAAATATTTATCCCATTATTTTGAGAAGCATTAGTTTTCATTATGTCTTTCATAGACAACTTGCTTTTTATGTGATTTTTGCAAGAAAAGTTTGTGCATCTGTCACATTTAATTGAAGTGGATGAATTTCTTCGATGACCACATAAGAGGCACGTTCCTCATTTCTTTGCTGGAGGTTTAGGAGTCTCGTCTGCAGACATTACTGAAACACTGTGAGATCAGCTGGTAAGGCTTTAAGTTGTGCTCTTTATACAAGCTGCTCTTTCATAAGAACTCTCTTTGGACACAAAAATACTTTGACAATGTACTTTTGCTATGTTTTGGAAGTTTTCACACATTCATCTTTACACCAACGTGTAACTTTGTCTCTTCCAATATAAAACTACTGCACTTCTTTTAGCTTATTGAGATCATCGCCAACCACTCTGATTCAAAGTTGTGGTTTCCGATTTCAATGTTCTCATCACTCAAATCTGCATGAGTTTCCTCTAGTTCTGTAAAAACATTATACGTTTCATTATCACTTTCCTCAAGTAGTTAGCGAATAGCTTTGACTAATAAACTGCCGAACCTGAAGATTAATAAACAAATAACAAATAAATGCACATATATATTACCAGATTTAGAAACTATAGAATACACTACTCGGAAAAGTAATGACAGGTGCACCTAAACACTTAATACACCTACCTCCGCACATTTCTGACCATAGAACTAGGCACGTATCTGTCACATGAGCAGGCATGTGCTATACTTTTTACAACATTCAGCACCACATTACCTAGAACGCACTAAGTCAACCGAGAACGATAAGGAAAGAAACAGCAGCAGTTATCACATTATCGAGTAAGCATCAACAATGGACATCATGCTGGCAATGCAATAACTCAAGGTTAACACATAGATAAACAATAAATACTGCAGGTATTGTACTTTTTACAACAGCGCGCCTGCCGGAAGGTTAACCGTGAGTGCTGCCAGTGATTTGCAGTCAATTAACTGATGAAATGCTAATTCATCTGCTTTGTGGCTCTTCTGCAGCTTGGATCAACTTGTTGACCAGTCTTATAGAGATGTCGTTACAGCTGGTAGTGTCATGTTGTGACCCACTATCCAGCTGAGTATGGTTCGGTCCATTTTGGGCAGTTCTTTGGTCCTGCTTTTGATGATATTCTTTATAATAATCTTTGAATGCTAATGTCCTTTTACAATCAGTATTCATTGTGTTTCCTGGATGGCTCCTCTGACATAGCCATAGGACAACCCTAGGCAGAGTTCAGGACTCACAAAAGGCCTGATGGATCCCTACATGGCCAAGTCTTCTGCCCTCTCATTGCCATGGATTCTGCTATGTCTCGGCACCCACTTCAGTTTAACTGAATTTGTTCAGTCAGTTCCATTATGGCTTCCTGAGATTCTAGTACCAGTTTAGATGTAGCCTCCCTAACTTCGAGTGCCTTCAAGACAGCTTGGCTACCTGAAAGTATAGTAATGTATCTGTTCTGATATCCTTTACTATAATACTTTCCCATTCTCTTGCCAGTATGCCTTATACTTCAGCTTGGAAAAAAATTGCATGCAGTCCAAGGCTATAAGACAGCCTTCTACCAGGCCCAAACAGTCCTGCTTCAATCCCTTGATTGGTTTTGGGTCCATTTGCAAACCATATGGCTCCACCGAAACGTATTCCATTAATTCATTCATTAATGCATTCTGGAAAGGATACACTTAACTTACTTTCTTGTAATCTCCGAGGTATAAATTTATGCATCCTCATAAACGTGAAAGAGTCCAGATGCTTGTCCCTAAGTAGATTTAATCCTCTTGCTGCCAAGCTTTATAGAGAGTTTCTGCCCTATAACCCTTACTGTCGATATAATAGACTGTGATGAACTGAGTGAAGACTACCAATTTCTATCTAATCGATGCAATGTTTGTGAAGGAGTAAATCATTTTTGAAACTTCCTATGGGGATACTACACAAATATAATTATTTGTAACAAACACTTCACTTATCTTTAAAGAAATTGATGAAAATTTCTTTAAAGATAGTTGAAATTTTTGTTACAAATAATTATATTTGAGTAGTATTTGTTGCTTCACTGTTGCGAGCTTTATCCTTTATGTATCCTATGGGGATGCCTTTTATGACAATGGAAAGGACAAATCTTCTTCTTTCTAATGGTGTGTTTCTTGATCATTAAAAGGGATCTTTTGTTATTTGAAGGACTGAGCTTCCAACCCTCATCATTATAGTTTGACCATATCTTGCTCTGTTTGGTTTATAACTTGTAAAATAGAACATGGTAAGTTATTCTTGCGATGTTTTAGTGCCAGGAAGAGATGATGACATAGTTATTTCATATTAAGATAAGTATGATATCAATACAAATAATTTTGCCCTTGTTTATGTATGAATGTTGTCCATTGAGGAGAAGCACACCTTATGACAATAGCTGAACCAATTCAGTCATTTTTCAGATTATTAGATGTTTTTCTGTGGCTTATGCTTTTGTCTCCAATGGAACAATCGATAACAATTTGTTTGCATGAGAATGCATGGGCATATCTGAGTGTAAGTAGGAGTACTTGGGCAGGTTGTAACGTTGAGTTGAACCATATATCCTTTGCCATGGCCTCTGAGAACACTTCATGTCCTCCCCTACATAAAAAAAATCTTGTATCTCAAATTCCATTTTTTAATGGGATGAAGGGCAACATTACACTTCCAACATAACACACATGTTCTTGGTAGATATTCCTCATATAGGAACTTGCATGCGTTGTTTGTCATCATGGTACAATGGCACAATTTTTTTTTCTTTTTTTAGATTTATGTCCTCCAACATTGTGTCCTATCAGACGATGAATCAAATGGGTGAAAAGGTACCCAAATGAGCCCCCAGGATCCATAGAGCTTAGATTTACCAGACAAAAATAGCATGGGGTTTCATAAATGAAAACAGAAGGAATAAGATAATTCCAAAAAATATTAACCTTAAATTAGATGGGGAAACAATTAACGATCCTGTATTAGTTAGTGAACTTTTTAATGAATTCTTTGTAAATGTAGGTAGAAAATCTTTAACATGCAGGGATAGCATAAATCATGGACTGAGTATTCATTCTACAGAAAAGGTGCTATTAGGATAATTTTTAACTTAAAAAATACTGATTCTTGTGTAGATATTTTCAAACAAAACAAAATGTTCACACTGTACTCACTATATGTATATAAAGCAATTCTTTTTGTTGTAAGTAAGGTAAATTTGAAGACTGCTGATGTACACAATTATAATACCAGATGTAACAATGACTATTTTAGAGGCTGTACTTCTAAATGATCTACTGATAGAGACGTTTTTATAATGGGACAGATTTTATTTAATAGACTGCCAACATCAATTAAAGCATTAAATGGAATGAAGCAATTTCAAAACAGATTAAAATACTTTTTAATGGATAAATGTTTGTACAAAGTAGATGATCTGTAAATATGTTTTTATACTGTTTATATTTTGCTCTATATCCTATAATTGTTAACTTTTAGATTGTAATTGGCAATGTCAGAAACTGCTTTGCAGTCTATTGACAAATAAATAAATAAGTAAAATACATTAATCCCGGAAAAAACCTTATCCATATGACTCACTCTGACCAAAAAAAAAAAAAATCAAATTCGGGACTTCTTGAACTTGCGAGAGACACGCTACTACCTTCGCTACCGAGGTGGGCTTGATTGGTAACTCCAAGTGTCACACACAGTTTGTTATGTGTGAGTGTCACTTCATGAGTGCGACTCTGTGGTGAACAGTCAGCACAGTGAAACGGTTTATGAGTAAATATTGGAGTAGTAGTGTTCAGAGTAGCCATGTGGGTCTATGTAAGAGGTGGAAGTTGTGTTTAAGTCAGAGAGAGATTATTAACAGCACCAGTTGGTGCATACTAGGGACATAAAGACACATTAAAGAGATTTCAAAGTTATGTATTTTTGTAGATAGATAATTTATTCATCTTGTAAATCATACATTGTACATGGGTACTATTATATAAGACACGTCAAATTGTGAATTTAAAGTGCAATTAACAAGTAAATTAACAAGTCACATCCGATAAGGACAAGTCAGTGTTTGTACAAAATAATGTTTTATAAAGATATCTCAAGAATTTTATAATATGTACAATTAATTCAGAAATGTAACAATATTATAAAGTTTCCATAAATTCCATAAATGTAGATGTTGATTTAGCTCCTCCAAGTATTCTTAGAATCCGTTTTTGCATTATGAATAATGATTTACAATGTGGTGAGTTATCCCATAATGTTATGCCATATTTTAAAATGGAGTGAGTTCACGCAAAATACACACTTTTGAGAGTTGTTATGTGAACTATGTGTACCAGTTGTCTGAAATTATAAGAAATTGTACTCAGTTTTTTAATTAGATGATCAACATGTGTCTCCCTCTTTAGGATACTCTGTATCCAAAGACCAAGAAATTTAGTTGTATTTACATAATTACTTGATTATTACATATTAATTGTGATTGTACAGGAGACTTATTCTGAGAAAACTGAAAATGAATTACATGTGTCTTATCCAAGTTTACAATTAAATTATTATTGCTGAACCATTTAGAAATATTACTGAACATTCTGCTCGATAAGATTTGTAGCTCTTCAAGTGCATTGCTTTCAATTAATATATTTGTGTTGTCAGCATACTGAACTATTGTTTTAGCTGTAATATTTGACTGTAAATCATTTACAAACAATAAGAAAAGAATAGGACCCAAAATAGAGCCTTTTGGTACACCAATCTTAATGTATTTTGTGTCTGATCGGTATTCTTTAATGCAATCTTTTTCTGTATATGAAATTTCTACTATTTGCTTCCTGTCCTTTAGATATGATTTGATCCATTCCAATGCATGACCTCTAATACCCATATGTTCTAATTTTTGGAATAGTAAATTGTGGTTTTTGTACATAAAAGAGGAAGTGACTGTATGTTAGCACTGCACTAACAATTTTAGTGACAAACATGTGTGAGGCAAACTTTTGTCTTAGGTCATCTTTGTCACATTCTTTTAAATGCAAAAGGGCCAAAAGAGAGGTACAAGAGCACAATGTAGACAGAACACTTGCCAAATAACATAATATGATAGCTAGCATACATGAATTATCTGAGTCTTTGTGGTACTAGTGGATAAACAGATGTTGAAATATACTTAAGAAAAGGTATGACAACTCAGAAATGCAGTTTTGGGTCACGGGTTTAGACTGCCCCTTTTTTCTATCTTCATCTGAGATATCTCTTTGAAATTATTTTATTTTACTCAGTGATTTTTTTTTTTTCAAATAAAATCACCCTATTATTTTACCTTTAAGTTATTTGCTTGGAAATCAATCATATTTAGTGAAATTTAAAAGTCATTAAATGTTTAAAATTATTCAATATCTTCTTTTTTCAGATGGTACTACGACTTGAAGACCTGGCACTGCAGAAGTACACAGGGCTTATAAAGAAGCTTGTTTTTATAAAGGAGCCTGAAATTCGAAGAGAAGCATCAAAGACCACAGTACAGAAGATATGCTGCAATTTTGGTGAAGTGAAAGGATTGGAAGCCGTCATACTCAGTAGTATTTATTCACACAGTAAGAGTGTTTTACACTGGGAAACTATGAAAAACATATTAGAGAATACTCTCCAGTATTGTGAAGTTGTAAAACAGAAATGTTACTCCTTAGGAAAGGTAAATGCGGAATCTTTGAAAGAAAGTGCTATAATTTCAAAAGAGCAAGTCCAGTTGGAAGAGCTCACACTAGAAGTCATAGATAACAGAAGTGAAACAGGTTTGACTGTACCTACTCTTAAACATGACCATGTTATCAACCGGTTTATTTCACATATGTTAGCAGGAGAGAATGAAACAGTCACTCCATTTAAGATGATTGCAACGTCCCGTTTGTTGTGTATCAAAAAGGATCCTTGTGTATTTGTTGATTTGCATGCTAAAGAGATTCCAAATAACGACAGATATTCAACAACTGTTTCTCCTAACAAAGAAATTCTAAGAATTATGGAAGAGTTTGAAAGCATAACAACTGTTATCAAATTGATACAAGTAATTCAAATGACAGTTAAGAAATATTTGGACACAGGCCCATACAAAACATGGAAAGAAGTGCAGATTGATTTCCTGCGATATTTAATCCAGCAACCAGGGCTTCATTTATTTGCAAATGAACTATCTGAATCTTTGCTCTTTTTCTTTACGAGTACTTGGCCAAGTAGATTCAGTGCATATCATTGCATGATAGAAGCTTGTACACATCCAGCAGTGACTAACCTGAATGCAAACAAAATACCCAAACATATTTTATTAGAGCTACTACCCAAACTCAAAGATTTGAATACATTGAAAGTAAAAACAGGAATCAGAAGAGACCAAATATATATAGGAGATGTAGAAGTATTTGCTTGCATGTCGAGGTATTGTACTAAGTTAAAATGTTTATGTATAACATTTCAGTTTTGTTTGATAGATTTTAAAAATGTTATGTTGGATGATGTGATGGCACGTCTTCCCAGTACACTCATTTCAGTCAAATTTTATGGTATAAGACAACTATTAGATGCAAATTTCCTTAACAAAATGGCAACATCAGAAAGCTTAAACTCACTGAAAAGACTCACACTGGGTGAAGTAAGATCCAATTATCCACTGCACCAGGGTTTGAGGAATCTTGTTGCTCTTACAGTATTCAATACAGAATTTAGAGGAAGTAAACTGTTAACAAATGTTGGTGGATGGCTCAAAGAATTGCAGCTCTCTTTTGTTTTCAATGTTGAATTTAGAATCCTGGCAGAGTGCTGTCCTTCTTTGGAGGCTCTTTTATTAAAAAATTGCACATTTTCCATGTCATTTCATACAGAACCAGTTCCAACTTTCAGCTCACTAAAAGAAATACTTTTTATATCAAACAAACACCATCAAGACTATGATATCTGTATTTGGTGCATTCTGCAAAACAGTCCTGTAATTGAAAAATTGGTGGTCGTTATTTCTCAAGTAAATTTTGAGACTTGTCTCAAGAAATTTATGAAAACCAATGAAATGAGGCATCTTCAAGAATTCCAGCTATATAAATTGGATCGAACTAGCTTAGAAGGACTGATCAAACCAGACTTAGCTGTGCAGATGATATACAAGTTTCCCACTCTCAGTTTTATTGGTGGTATTGAAGATGCAATCGCTGAGAGAAAATTAAGTGAAATGTACTCAAACAAAACATTTTTATGCATACATGAAAAAATAAGAGAGCAGACTCTAAACCCATTTCAAATGTGAGTTTTGTTTGAATGATGACATTGAGGATGACAGTTATTAGTGTGATTATAAAAATGTTGCTTTATTTCTAAAACCAATAATTGACTCTGTATAGAACACTAATGCAAAACATACTCATGTCTTCTACTCTTGTAGTGCAATGAAGTCAGTGTCTGTTTAGCTGTGCTAATATTTGGATCATATTTGAATGTTTCCCAGGAAAGGTCATTAAAACGTATTTGTCAGATGAATATATAACAAACACTAGAATTTCATTAATAATTTAGTTATATTTGGAGGAATTTAGTAACAGTGACGTCCAAATTATTTGATAAAACTATTTGTAGCTATATCGAGATTTAACTGTATTGGAACACTACAGTGAAGAGAAATAATTATTAATTTATAGATGAGTCGTATTTATTACACATCTGCTTCACTTACGTACCTATTTTGGGGACATGTTTCGCAAATCATCATTTGCATCTTCGGCTCTTATGCGACTAAAGCTTGATCCAGTGGTGTGGGTAACTCTGGAGTTGCTGCTGCCATCTGTTGATTTAGTGATGAACTTAAATGTAGGATTTTCTTCTGTAGGGATTTCAAAGTTCATTAGTTGTTTTTTATGTTATTCTATGTATATTCTCTCCCATATGACGAGTTCACTATGTTTTTGTACGTAGTTTAGTAGTTCAATGCTATCTTCAATTTCATGATTTTTCAGACCAGAAATGAGCTGCTGATGGGCTGATCAAGGGTAAAGGGAACAAAATAGTAATTTTAGACACAGATACATACAAGGAAAAAATGTTAGAGTTACTACAACAAAAAGAATTCCAAGAAATATTTTCTAATCCACTCAACCGATGCATAAAAGATGTACAAAAAACCATCATTAATAGTAACATTTTTACAACTGCAGAACAAAAAACTATCAAACCGGCCAACCCTACCCTTGCAGGATTATATGGTTTGCCTAAAATACACAAACCCAACATACCCATGAGACCCATTGTAAATAATATAAACACTCCTAGTTACCTTCTGGCAAAATGACTGTCCAAAAAATTTCAGTCCTTTCCACAATTCCATACCCTGAGCATAAAAAACTCTTGAGACCTGGTAGAAAAAATTCAAAATCTTAAACTAAACCGTCATGACACTTTAGTATTCTTTGATGTCCGCTTCCTCTTCCCTAGCATTCCATTAGACAAACTTTTGATTCAACTTAAGAAATGACTAAATTCTATTAACCTAGATGCCAATGAAATAGAAGAATATTTGGCAATGACTGAAATATGTATGCATCAAAATTATTTTGTTTCCGATGGAAAATATTCTAAACAAATTTCAGGACTAGCTATAGGAAGCCTGCTATCACCATTTTTGGCCAATTTATACATGAGCTTTTTTGAAACACATATAACTAAAGCCTTCCCTCATATTTTTAAAACATGTACAGATACGTAGACGACATCTTTGCAATAGTGCCCTACAAACAAATAGATGATGCTTTAAAACTACTCAACCTGCAAGAACCCAGCATACAATTCACAGTAGAAACTGAAGAGGACTGTACTCTACCTTTTTTGGACCTTAAAATCACAAAAAGCTATGAAAAACTAGAATTTGGTATCCATAGAAAAGCAACACAGACAGATAATTACATCAAAGCAAATAGTTTCAACTCAATTCCACACAAACATGCCACCATCAACAGTCTCACACACAGATTAGTAAATCTACCCCTCAGCCAGCAAGAATATCAAAAATAATACAATAAAATATTAAAAACTGCAATTAAAAATGGGTATGGAAAAAACTTTGTAGATAAATAACTAAAATCATTCAAACTTCAAAATAGATTAAAACAGATCACAGCTCTCACACCAATAGAACAAGAAATTAGATTTGCTAAAATTACTTACCAACCCTGGGCCACAAAAAAGTTCCAAAAAGTATTCAAGAAATACAATATAACATTGGTACCAAGAAACAATTACAACATTAAAAACCTACTTAACAGTAATAATACTGATAAGATAAAACCAGAGGAAAAGTCAGGCATTTACAGGATTAAGTGTAAAGACTGTGAAAAAATTTACATGGGGGAGACAAAAAGAAACATAGGCACTAGAAAGAAAGAACACTTCAGGCACTTAAGATACAAAAATATTGAAAAGTCTGCAATAACAGCTCATTTCTGGTCTGAAAATCATGAAATTGAAGATAGCACCGAATTACTAAAATACGTACAAAAACATAGTGAACTCCTCATATGGCAGAGAATATACATAGAAGGACATAAAAACCAGCTAATGAACTTTGAAATCCCACCAGACGAGAATCCCACATTTAAGTTCATCACTAAATCAACAGATGGCAGCAGCAACTCCAGAATTACCCACACCACTGGATCAAGATTTAGTCGCATAAGAGCCGAAGATGCAAATGATGATTTGTGAAACATGTCCTCAATATAGGTACGTAAGTGAAGCCGATGTGTAATAAATGACTCATCTATAGATTAATAATATTTGTAGTTAGTTTGTCATGGTACATCAGTTACATTTTGATTTTCTGAGAGATTAGTTTTGGAAACCCATTTTTAACCTTGAAGGCCCCACTTTGTTGTATTGTTGCCTGCAGTCTTCTCACTAGTGATGGTACCAAGGACTTCTTTATCAAATTTTGACTGGTGGGATTTCAGACTTTATTAATCTGTTTTTATATTCCCTTATTAAGATGTTCTCCTAAGTTGTCTATTTGTTATGGTTTACGAGAGGCACTATATTTTGAGCACTGGTATCCCTGAATGTTGTAGGTGCCATCTGATGTTTCCAATAAAAAGTTTCACATTACTGACCATAATTTACTTCACACATTCTTCAATGGAGCATCATTTGTTTTGCTTACATGAAAGTTGTGTCTCACAAAAATATGGAATTAACTTGTGAAAATGTTTACACAGTGATTTATTATGAAATTCGATCTGGATTATGAAGGCAAGATTGCTTCAATCAACCAACTTCCACATTTAGCGATAATGCTCCATTCTTTGCTAGAATGAAACGATGTTATAATGAATTTAATTCTGGCTGCCGTTAGCTCAATGATGAAGTTTGTGAAGGCCCTCCAAAATCAGTTGTGCTAGAAAACATTGATGCTCTGCAAAAGTAGTAATGCAAGATCGTCTTGCCACATATTGTGAGATTGAGGGATCCTTAGGCATTGGTTTCATCAGCACATATAAAATATTGCATGATTATTTAGCCATGAAAAGGGTTTGCTTTCTTTAGTTCTCACATATTTTGACGCAATCTCCAAAAGATGCTTGTGTTGATTGTTGTACAAAAATGCTAAAGAAATACAATGGCAGTGCCTCAAAAGACGTATATAAGATTGAAACAGGTGAAGAATCTTGGATCTCTGCATATGGGCCAGAATGTAAACAGCAGTTCGACTGTTTGACACATTCATGCAGCAGTACTCGGATTTCAATCAGACTTCTGAGGTAACACTGGAGGCATTTAAATCAGAAACCTTACCTATAGATAAATGGGTCACTTATAGTTATGAAATATTTAGTTGAGATTTTAGTTAATTGATGGAAGTTTAATCATTTCTCCACACTAGCCGTTTATAGGCTGAGGTTTTTGATGGATAGAGTCAACATGAAAAATTCAATGGCATGGCCGGGATTTGAACCATGGATCTCCTGGTTTCCATCCAGTCGCTCTAACCCATTGAGCTACCATGGCCAATGTTAAATGATGAAGCCTGGGACTCAAGTACTTATAATAGTAAGTCACCACAAACGGTATATCTCAGATGCAAGAGCCCCTAGTGGTTTACTGAGGAAATATACAAGTCAAATGGAGAATTTAATGTCAGGACGGCACGTTGGCCATGGTAGCTCAATGGGTTAGAGCAACTGGACGGAAACCAGAAGATCCGTGGTTCAAATCCCGGCCATGCCATTCAATTTTTCCTATCCATTTAGTTGAGATGTTTTAGTGAAGCAGAATACCTTAGCTCTACACAGTTGATTTGTCAAAAGCAGCAATAAATGTTAATATTTTTGTGTAACAAAATAGAGAAAATAGAAGAAATGCTTAGTCTTTAGAATGTAGTTTAAAGTAAACAGTGGTTTACTTTTATTAAGTGGAACTTATTTCTTTAGTTTCTTGCCATTGAAGCAAAACTTGAGCTAAACATAAATATATTTATATGAATTTAAGTTAAGCATAATATATTTTAAATATGTCAGTAAGTTACTTTATGCAATTAAGTTTTAGGGGCTGACTACTTTCCTTTACAATTCTTTTAAGATATGTATCTAAATAAATAGGTTTGGAAAGCCTTAATTGCATGTTTAACATATAAAAGAGAGGCACAGTGGTGTTAGGTCAACAAGAACCTCACTAATCTAACTTTCCTGTTTATCAGTTTTAATTTTTGGTTACTTTTTACAATAAAATTATCTATGTCTTTTGATAACTACATATGATTGTATACATTTGTGATGTTGGCACTCAGGTAGTGTAAACTTTACCTTAGTCACACGCTTCAAGCTAATAATTTCATGTTAAGTGTTGTGGAACATAACTAAAGTTTGTGAGAATTATGTGTCACTCAAGAACAATAAAACTACAGGTTGCAGGGGTTAGATAAAGTTCATCTTCCTGACAGTACTGTTAATCTTAGATGTCTCATCTAGGTATCATATTCTGGTTTTGTAGTGACTTAAATTTTACTACTGTTCCCAAAGTTTGCGACTTTTCTTGGATTATCTGGAATTTGGTAATGTGGATTACTTCCAGTTCCACTTAGTCCTGATAAATGAGGTTCTTGATTACCAGGACTTACAAAGTGTATGTAGATGTTCCAGACAAATGGCAGGATATGTTTTATGAAGAATACTTCTTTGGAAATTTATTTCACCTTTGTATTGTTTTATGAAATATCTGCCTATTGTAGGATTTTAGCTTTTGTGAACTACTTGGCACCTGCAAACAGTACAGCACGCTGAGAACCATTGCACTAGATAGGGCCAAAATGTACTCAAGTGGAACTTGCCATTGCATTAAAGAGGGACTCAGCATTTTGGTTGTAGCGCAAACATGCTACCCAATTGAGAAGCCGCCTCTGATAACTTGTGAGGACAATAGGCTGGCATCAAATCTTGCATGGGTAAAGACGAACATGTAAGAATGACAGTTGTAGGTGGAAGGAAGGTTGATTTTCACTGAAAATTTGCCATATATGAGCAAGTAAGTTTACTTATTTTTGTGAATGATTATAAGGCTAACAGTAACCGTATGTTTAAGGTGTGTTGCCTCTAGTAAAATTCTTTATAGATGGCATTTAATGAAATCAAAATATGTTCATTATTATTATATTACAGCTTATAAAAGTATACAGTGCAATTATTGTAAATGGACATTCCTTCTAGAAACCATGACTTATATGGTGTAGTGACCTAAGTTTTGCTATTGTACCCAAAGTTTGTATTATTTTAATGACTTTTCTTAGATTATCTGGAATTTGGTAATGTGAATTATCTCCAGTTCCACTTGGTCCTGATAAATGATGTTCTTGACTACCAGGGCATTAAATAGTGTATTTAGATGTTACACAAAAATGGCAGGATATGTTGTATACAAAGAACAACTTTTTGGAAATTAACTTAATTTTTGTATTGTGTTATGTAATGACAGCCAGTTGTAGGCATTTTGTTTTTATTTGTTTCTTATTGCTTATTATAGTACATTCCATGTCTTTTATGTTACTGTTCTTTAAAAGAAGGAAGGTAATATTGTATTGTTTTGTAACTGTATTTACATATAAAATTACAGTTTTATTTTGGATATGAATCAAGTATGCTGGTTAGGATATAAATTTTCAATAATCTACTCTGACGCACCTAGAAAATACCATCAGATGGAATTTAAAGACAGTTATGTATGTTGGATAGAGTCAACATGAAAAATTCAATGCCATGGCCGGGATTTGAACCACGGATCTCCTGGTTCCCGTCCATTCGCTCTTAACTTTTGAGCTACCATGGCCAACGTGCAGTCCTGACAATAAATTCTCCAGTTGACTCATATATTTCCCCGGTAGACCACTAGGGGCTCTCACATCTGAGATACAGCGTTTGTGGCGACTTACTGTCATAAGTACTTGAGTCCCAGGCTTCATCATTTAACTTTTTATTATTTTAGTTAATTGATGGAAATTAATAATTTCTCCACATTTTTCTTTCAAAAATCTTAGCTTATGTATGGCTAGTGTGGAGAAATTATTAATTTCCATCAATTAACTAAAATTATGTATGTTGTTGACCACACTTTAAAGTCAAACTTCATATCCCGACTCCAGATTCCCTTGAAGCTGCTGCTAAGACAAATTTTCAGTAGGTCTGCCTAATCATAATTGAAGCATTGGCTCAATCATATAGTCATGCAATATGTTGGGGCATAAGGCTTTCACTTTCTGTCACTTATTAGAGGAAATACTGTATTCCATCCAAAAATTTGGTGTCAACATTTGACAAGATATATATGTTTTGAGACATTCTGGATCTAGAGAAACTATCTTTAGAAAAAGTGTATGTCACTAATTACTAGTATTGAAAGTTTTTGAACAGTGAGGTTAACCATACTGATTGAACACAAGTTAACGTTTATATTACCTCAGTTTTTTAAACTCTGAATATGTTTCATGGTAGCACACTTTTGTAACATTGAGCATGATATTATCTTGGAAGTAAACATCCTTAGGACAGCAAAATACCCACCTGAACTCTCAATAGGGGAAAATATTCACATTTGAAGAAAAAAGGATAAATAATCAACTTTGATTTCTCACCATTGAGCCAGTTCAGCAAGTTCATATCACCAGAACGACATGTCTCCACCATCTGTACAAATATTTTATTGTCAATCAAAGATGAGAAGGAGCATTCCTAAAACATGTAATGATTTTACAAAACTGAGTAAACAAGTCTAACCATACCATAACCAACATTCAAGTAAAGGTCTGTGTATTTGTGTGTGAGTATCATAATTTAAACCTAAAACTTAGTTATTACCAAACTTAATATTTAAGTTCATTACCTTCAAAAGATGTGGCATGAAGAATTTTATAAAATCCACTCCTAACTGCTCTTTACAAGGAAAATGTTTAATAGTTTTGATTTTCTCAAAAATGGTTCTAAAAGTTGATTAAAATACCATAAATTAGAAAGTTATGTACTTAAATACATTTGTTAAAGAAGACCGGTAAGTTGAAGAAATAAGTGTCTCCAGTTGTAAACATTTTTTGCTTTAAAAACAGTACTCCACCGTGTAAAATAGTTAAGGACATCCAAAATACATCTGCCAATGTATCAATTTCGATGAATATTTGGAGATTTTTCACCTTTGTTTTCACTTACCATGCTGTGATTCCTACTTTCCCTTATTCTCCTTTATGTCACCTTTCCTGCTTGTTTTCCTTTACAGGAAAGCCCCCCTTTTTTTTCTTAGCCACTTTTCTTTGACTTTCCTTGAAAACTTACTCATAGCTTTGATTCATGTTTCTTCCTTATCTGTTAATAAGATATTTTTAGAGTAAAGATTTCCTCACTCATTTTGACCCACTTCAAATTCCATACATCTTTTTTCAGTTGTTTACATCCTTACAAGTAATATACTTTATTCTCCATTTTTTCACATATGACATATATTTTTCATTGAGTCCCTCTTTGCAACGGAAAGTTTATTACAAAAGGTGATGTTTGAGGACGGTGGAAAATGATTTGCAGATTCTCACCTTTGGTGACGAACTTGTAGAAATTTTGTAGTTTCCACGGCACCTCTGGAGCAATGAGTGTTACCTCTGGGCGCGGTCTCAGAGCATCAGAATGCGATACTTCAATTGCTGGAGAATAAAGAAAAATTCTTCTCTTTAAAGTATTATGGAATTTATTCCAGCAAAACAATTTTAAATGATGTAAATGATGTCTTTTAACAAACAATGGTTGTTGCATCGATGAACTGTATCTCTGTTGCGCCCTCCACTAGTGTATCACAAATGCATTCACATAAAATATTTTTTGCAATCTCTTGGAGCAACACATGTCCTACTCTTAAGACAGTCGCTTCCAGAAGGATGCTAAGCTCTGACAATTTTAGGTTCCGTGCCCACAACGTTACCATAACAACCAAATTACCTCTCTTTTACTGGTCCATGTCACCACATTACGTAATCACATTCTTGTGATTACAAATAATGATAATATTATATAACATTTACTGTCCACCAGCCCAAAGTAAAGAACCTGAAAGGAATGTGCCGCCCAGTGCTAACCTTACACAGTGGGATAAGGAGAGCAAATGTGTGTGACAGAGAACACATGCTACACAAGGAGTAGAACCATTAATAAAAACATGCACCCTGTTCACTCTGTACACTAAAACCAAGAAGATTTACTCATAAGAGCGAAGATGTCAGAATGTTTTTGAATGGTCTGTAACTGAACTGGCATATGGTGTCACAAATCTATTCAGCGAGAGAGTGGGAACCTACTCTAACCCAGCATCTCAGACCTGGAGACTTTATTGCTGTGGTATACTGTAACTTGCATATATTATCTCATACCCAAAATAATTTTACCTTTCTGTATTAGTACAAATTACCATTTCCTTAACAATTCAAACATAAATTCTTAAAAATTTAAAAAGCCTGAAAGAATTGCCTGATTTTGGCCCTTCTAGGAACATAGCCTATTCCCGCCCATGTTAAACCTTCCCTTTTATTTCTGCTACCACAGCTGAACATGACATTGACTGCTATTACTACAACTGTTGATTGTAATAGGATTCTCTGTCTGAAAATGGAGGTATCAATGTTGCATTAGCCCTTGATGAAAGAGCATTTTTTTCTCAGGAAAAGCACTGTTCATAAATTCAAAAATACTATAATGATAGCTTTCTTCAGAGAAAATTTTATCATTTTTGAGTAGAAATCAGATTCACATTTGTATCTATTTGCATTTGTTATACACCTTATGAGGACAGTAACCTGAATATGTGAGAATCTCACTTGCAGTAGAACGAAGGTTGATTTTCACTGAAAACTCATATATCAGTATGTTTATTTTTTGGAAATGATTATAATTATGTGGCTAACACTAACCCTAGGTTTAGGGTCAGTTGCCTTTAGTAAAAATCTTATAGATAACATTTATTGATATCAAAATGTGTTCTCTATTATTTCTTAATAGCTTATAAAAATATTCAGTGCAGCTATTGTAGACAGACATGCCTTCTAGAATCGTTGACTTATATGGAACACTATGGACGGGATGTGTCAACTAAAACTACCAACAGAGATATCTCTAAAACAAAAGTAGGATTTATTCCCCAAACTTTATTGTTAATGTACTGTAACACACAGAATGACATTATCAAATTAAACAAATTGCAATATTCCAAATAAAAACTATTTTTATCCATCCTTGAAAGACATAAAGAATTAAGGAAGAATTTATATATATATATATGAGACTATAGACTAGATAGTAGACTAGAGGCTGAGACTAGATAGTAGCACTTACCACAGCCTAGCATAGGAGCATCCAGTTGGAAGTGTTCCATTTTATATCTTGCTTCATCCAGTGATAAACATGAAACTACTATCTGTAAACTAGATAAGTACAAGCAATGTAATATTTCGTTGCCCATACGTAAGGGTACTGCATGGAGCTTCACCTAACCATGGTATTTTTCCATGTCTGCCTCTGTGTGCACATGGTAGCTTGGGGCAATATGGCTGGTAGCATACACAAAAAATAAGGTTCAGTTGCATTTTCCCCCAGGCATTGGGGGAAGTTGAAAGTTCTTAAAAATGTACATGCTTAGGCTTTCACTGCCAGCGTTAATCCAATGGAATGTATTTCCCGGGCTTGTGGTCTGTGGTCTAGAGGATGAAAATTTTCCTGATGTTTCGCTCATATCTCCGACAAGCTTCTTCAGAGGATTCTAGCTAGGTACTCGCTAGGTACTATTTATTTTTTCATATTCAACCATTTTTTCATTATTTCCGTTTATTTTTTTATCTGTTTTCCTTAGTTTCACACATATTCACTACACATATAAACACCCATGCCCAAGGCGGGACTCGAACCCATGACCTTCTAGGCGAAGGAGTGCTAGAGACATACGTTCCAGCAACCATGACTACGAGGCTCGGCTATCACACATTGGACTGAAATATACAAATAGATACTGTAAATTGGTAAAATTGTAAGCACATTTTCAATATGGCATGTGACTATAATTTTTATTTATGTATTTGTGTTTGCATTATGTTATATAACCTATATAATATAACCTGGAAACACTCGCATTGGTATTCGCACTGACACTCCTCACATTAAATCAAACTATTGGCAACACTTACGAGTCACCCATGCCACGCCCCTAGTTAAAAGAGATAGACACCATCCATTTCACTTAGCCATCCTGCTATTCCCTATCAATTTGAACTGCACTTCTTAACATTATTAACAAGACTATATAAAACACCAAATTGGCTCTTGCAGGTTGAGCCCGCCAAGTACTTTTCTGTTAAAGTACAGAGCCTATTAGTTAACATTGTGTGCATATGTGCTATCTGTACATACAATTTATAAAACAGATACTTGAGGTTCACTCCACACAGGGACACTTAACCCATGTTGCAGGCTTTTATATTTTTAATTTACGCTCTCCAAAGTTAAAGAGCCCAGGCTCCATAGAGCTTAGAGCTAACACACATTAATCTTTCAGGATAAAGGAAAACCAAAGGAAAATGTCATCCAGATAACTCAACCTGACTTAGATTAAAACTCAGTGCCTCTTGAACGTAGAGCCGGCACGCTAGCACCTATGATACAAAGATGGGCATATTGTAGGTGTTCTGTAGGTGCCCATTACTCATCCAGTACTTCACTATCTTAAACTCTACCTACTACTGTGTAGCAGTTTTCTGCCAAGGCACACCTAAAGCTTCAAGAGAGAAAAGGAGATAGGTTGCTTCTGACTAACAAATTTATTAAATGTTCCATACATATAGCTGTGTCATCTCCATTACTCCTGTTACTCTCATCCCTGTGTAGTGATGCTTCATTTTAAAAGTTTGTCTGTTTATATTGTTCCCACCTGCAAATATTTTAGGACAAAAATAAATGCACACTAAACAAGTAAGAGGAAAAATTAACATAACTCAAAAAATAAACTAAAAGAGGATAATTATATTGTACAACATATTCACCACATTTTAATCGAGGGATGGTTGTGTAGATGGCTTCGCACTGGGTAGCATGTGTCACTTGGAGAGAGAAATGGTAATATTGCTATAAAAAAAAAAAGTAACACTGTTGAACATGTAATACGCTGTCTCATTCTCTCTCTCTCTCTTAGATCCTATATAGAAACTAGGCCTTCTGAAGGTGAAAGAAGGAAGAGAAGGGCTTTGAAGTCGCCAAAGTTTGTCTTAAGAGGGTCCACATTACATGAGATTAAAATATATAACAAATTGCCACAAAAATTAAGAGAAATCCTAAACCAAAGACTCTTCAAAAAGTCAGTTGAAAGTTTATTAGCCAGTAAGGCGTACTATTCAATTGAGGAATACATGGAGGATGAACCGTGATCTCTGTACATCTTAATGTATAACTTTAGGAAATGTATATATTGTACATACATGATACTTCTTTGCTTTACTATATAATTAGTAAATAGTGTAGTCATTGTTTTTTTTTTAATTTTAAACCTAAATCTTGAAAAGTGCCCTACTTATGAGCATTGCTCAACTATGTAAGTTCAATGCGACGAATAAAGTATGGATAAGTATAAGCAAAGGGTTGTGGAACTTGACAAGGTTCTTTGCCTGTATTTCTTAACCGACCCGACCAAAATATTTCCAAGGTTTATGTTTTACATTTAAGCCTAGCATTTTGGAGGTACTTAGTAGGAAAATATATGTAGTTAAAATTGCTAGTCTGGATGTGTATCCCGTCTCTCTCTAAGACATAACCAAACCATAAACGGCAAGCAATACACACGTTCGTTTAATACCGAAGCCTAGAAAGTAATACTTGGATTGCTGGATGTAATTCTACAGATTATAATGTTTCCCCTGCTTAATTTTTCCTAAAGAAAAATATCATAACTGGACGAAAACTGGAATAGAAGATTTAGGAAACCTTTTCAGGAATACATTCGTTCATTTAAATCTAAGGCCTAAGAAAGAAATACACAAATTGCTGCATATAGATTCTATTGTTTCCCTGGTTAATTTTTGTAAAACCGTGATGGAAACCTGGAGATCCGTTGTCCAAATCCCAGCCATGTCACTGAATTTTACAGGTTGACTCTATCTATCTATGACAATATACTACTCTAATTTGTTTACTTGTTTGTTCAAATACACGTAGAGCTGGCATTGCCTCAGCTGGTATCTCTAAACACCATTTATTTGGAATTAAGTGTATAAATACAAAGCAAAAGGTCAATTCTTGTATTAATGTCTCTGTGCCGGTAGGGCGAGCCATGGCTGAGTGGCTAGGCCGCTCGACTCTTTCAAAGGTGGCCCGGATTCAATCCCAGGCGACCGAAAAGTGAGATTGGTTGTGGACAACACGGCACCTGACAGGGTTTTCTCCGGGATCTCTGGTTCGTCCTGCAATTTCATTCCACCGGTGCTATTCTCATGTATCATCAGTTTCATGTTCTGAGGTATAGTATGTAGTAAAAGGGGCGTTGAATGCTACACATTTCACATTTGTGTGCTGGTGAAAAATGATATATGGAAAAAACTAGAGTGCTAATCATAGGAAGTTAAAATTTATATTCCAGACGAGATTGTTGGTAGACGACTTCCATGTGTTTCAACAACCAGTTGGAATTTCCATTCTGGTACAGGTGGCACATTATATGAAAGCAAGAATGCACTTATTGAACGTCTAGAGAAAATTGAGGATACAAGCCTCCAGATTTCCGCAATTAATCACACCCGGGGACTTGGATTAACAATGTTGTTTCTTTCTTTTAGCTTTTGATTACAGTTTTTTATAAACTTATTCCACAAATGCTGTGCAGTATCCTACAGAAAAGAACTGTAAATGTATGTTCAATTGTCACTGTCGTAACTGAATTTGCCAATAAAAAAAATAACAGATAACAGTAACACACATGTGAGGATGCCGGACTTAACAAATATATGACTTCACGGTCCTGATTCCTATCAATGCAGAAATATCCTAGCAAAGAAGCTTGTAACATAATAATGTAACACTAATTAACTAAATTTCATGTAGATTTCAGAACAGTGGACATTTGATAACTGCCACATTGCTTTAATGTGAAAATGTCTTCAACATTGTCTAAGTATTTCCGAACGTCACCGTTAGTGATTCGTACCATTTCTTGATAAAACCAAAATAAACCTTGAACTTTGAATGATTCATGCTAGAGATGACTTTAAAGGTATGATCAGTACAACTGATTTACTTGCATTTATAGTGAAAAATAATTTCAGTGAGTGCCTCGGCCAAGTTACTAAACTCCTTAAGCGGGTAATTACATTTCCAATGTCGTCAGCTGAACGGAAAGGTTCTCTCCTTTATTAAAAATAATTAAAACATGTTTAAGTACAGTAGTGTCTAAAAATAACCTGAATCTCCCCAAAAGTTCTGTAGAAAAACAAATGATCAAGCAACTATTTGATGATAATGAAAATATATCCACCTACCACAGTACAGAAACAAAAAGGTTTGGGATTCAAGCAAAAGTGTTCCAAACTTGTTCTGCACTAATAGGATGGTACTTCTCATATTAAAAAAGATTATAAGGCAAGGAATTAATATTCTTTAAAGAATTTTCATTCTTATTTATTTATTTAATATTTATTTCGTTGGTGTTAGCTTTTTAAGCTCCAGATGCAATAATTCTGCATAGGTCTTCGAGCGGCCATATTAGGGGAAGCTGATTTCGCATCAAATCAAATGAATGGATTTCGAAAAATGCTTAAATTGGCACAAAATATTTCTCTTACCTTAACTGCTGCTAGTTGGGTTTACAACTTCGTCAGAATACCATAATATGTTATATTATTAATAAATGCTTTGGTTGTTTTAATGATCTTAAGTGATTCCCCTATTTGTCTATATGTTCTGTGGTATTACAGTTTGTGTTTTGTGTGAAACAAGAAGTAGTTTAAATGACGCAGCGGTTTCATAAAGTAAAGTCTAGAAGCTATGAAACAAAAGTGAATGTTGGCTGAAAAAAAGTACTATGATTAATTACTAAATACCACAAGTATTTTCATTAGTGGTGGATTCCTGAATAGAGGTAAGAATATTATTTATAGTGTAATAAGGACTAATTTGAATGACACAGCCGTTTGATAAAGTAAATTCTAGAAGCTAGGAAACAAAAGCTATTGTTGCCTACGATCAATTACTGTGATTAATTACTAAATACTACATGTTCTCTATTACTGTTGGCCTGCATAAAGGTATGAAAATTATATATATATATATATATATATATATATATATATATATATATATATATATGTATATGTTGTAATAGAAGTTCACAAATATAGTAACTTTTGGGTTAGAGGAACAGAATACAGGTTAAAGGAAGCACGCCTTATAACAGCAAGGGTTTGAAGTATAAGGTATAGTTAAAATATTGGGCAAACGCTCCAAACATGGGACTCACCTGAGCCCTATACAGGTAATGGTACATTAAGTATGCATAAAATGTAAATACTCCTAATTTTCACTATTTATTAACTATGGCTATTCGATGTATATTTTAAACGTTTACTAAACGTTCATAAATGATGAACTCCAATAACTTCTTGTAGTTACAAGAAGTCTTTTACCGAAAACACGTCTACACTCTTCGAGAGTTAAAGGCACAAGAAAAAACTTAAGAATAAAATCATTGGTTACTTTTTCTGTTTTTGTTGCTAAGCCACCGCAATACTCCATTCTGATTGGTCCTACGTCACAATTTGGGATTTAAATAAACCTAAACATTTGTTGCATCATCTATATGGCCTTCTTGGCTGTTTGCCACAATATGCTTCCAATAAAGCAGTATACATTGACTTAGCATCAGTCAGAAAAATATTTTGATTCCATATTTTGCTGTTTTGTTGGGAATATATAGTATGAAGTTGCAACATTCTATGAATGCTTCTGATTTCTTATCATTGGTAACAAATCCCCTAAGACTGTAACAATCCATGCAGTGTTTTTACAAATGTATCCAAAAAGCTATTAATTTCTGCTAACCTATCTGTTTTGCAGCTTATATCCTGAGTTTCTTTGTCGTCAAATCTGATACATCTAAGAAGAAACGGAAATCTCTGGTAACTCATGAAAGATCTCAATCATTCCTGGTTCATCTTTAGATCACAGTTCCATGGTTCAACCAAAGTTCCATGTTTCGACCGAAGTTCCATGTTTCGAACAAAGTTCCAAGGCATTTGTGTAGTTTGCACCTTTGGGGCCAATCAAATACGGAATACCTAACACTGAATAAATTTCATTTCTCTCAGCTTAGCTACTTACCCTAGAATATTTTCTTCTAGCCTCTTTATTTGAATGACTTATTTTTTAAAACTCACAATTTCATCTATCATATCATTATTTATTATTTTAAGAAATGATTCAATTTCCTTTACAGTACCTCATGCTATCATTTTAGGGCATGGAAAGATCTTGACAATATTTTTGGTACGTATATGGGATGTTCTTTTAGTGCTTTAGTTTTCTTCCACTTTTTTTCCTCCTACCAATGAAAAGACAGCTTTGCTATCAAAGGAATATAGCTCTTCATCATTTTCAACTGCAGAATTATCATAATGATCACTTGGTATAGTATAGTAGGATTTATTTCATCCTTAGAAACATATACATTTTATTGGACACGTCAAAATTACAGAAAAACATATAGTAACACAGTAAGTGCAGTCATTATACAGAATAAAAAGAAGTATTTCAGAAAGTGGAGTGCCATTGTTACTAAAATTAGGCAAGTGAGTCAACCTTGTATATACTTTTCTCCACTTACAAGTTTTTTATGAAGACTAGTTTCTGGGGACTTCTCCCCTATCGTCAGCTCTGTGGTAGCTCTCTGAGTCTACCACAGAGCTGACGATAGGGGAGAAGTCCCCAGAAACTAGTCTTCATAAAAAACTTGTAAGTGGAGAAAAGTATATACAAGGTTGACTCACTTGCCTAATTTTAGTAATAAGTGCAGTCATATTTATAACTTGATAGACAAAATGTGCAAAGGTGTTATAAACCAATTTTATACATAATTTATGGTGCATTAAAGTTTTAGTGTAGTATTCCTAACATATATTATTTGAAAAGAAAAATTACACATTAGAAGAGGGAGGAGACAGCGAAAGAAGTTTATGAAGTAAATTGTAAAATGGAGCTTAATGTTTAAATTATTATATTATATTACTTCAGCATCTTATTTGCAGGTACACAGCATTGTTTGAATTCCTCAACTGAGTAGAACTGGTTAGAAAGCAGCAATTTATTTAAATCATTTTTGAATTTTTTAACTGACCCTATGTTCCTCAGGTGTGGTGGTAACATATTAAACAATTTTAAACAATTACCTTTACTTAAAAGATTTTTCAAACAGTTTTGTTTTATGACTAGGGATATGCAGTTTATTTTTATTCCATGTGTTATGAGTGTGAATTTCAGAATTTGTGACAAGATGATTTAGGTTAGATTTCACATATAGTAGGAGTTCTTTTATGCAAACACATCTTAAAGTTAATATGTTCATTTTCTTAAAATGTTCCTTAAAACTCTCTCTTTTTGCTATACCTACTATAATTCTCAGAGCTTTTTTCTGTAGCTTGAAAATCAGTTCATGCCCTCTGCAAGCATCACTAAAAGATACCGTTCCGATTGCTTCTCTGTCCAATATATTTTGGCCCTGAAATAAGAAACACAAAATATACTGACTAACAATGCACTATAATAATGTCCATTTTTAAAATACACCTTTCCTTAGCCAGCCTTGGTAGCGTAGATAGTAGCGTGTCTGCCTCACGTTCAAGAGGTCCCAAGTTCAAATCTCGGTCAGGGTGAGTTACCTGGATAAGGTTTTGTCCGGGGTTTTCCCTTATCTGAAAGACGAATGTCGGGTAACTGTAAGCTCAATGGACCCTGGGCTCATTTGAGCATCATTACACTGATTCCATTCATCGTCCGATATGACTTAATGTTGGAGGACGTAACGTAACAAAACAAAAAAAACTTTCCTTACCCAGCCGCTTTATGTCAAAGTAAAGCCAAGTATGTGATATAATACTCACAGTATATAAAGTACACCAATGGTACAGTTCCAAGAGTAACTTATCATTGCCTTTTGATTGTTGACACTACAATCGCTCTGACACAACTAAATGGAAGCTAGGCAATGACATTAAAGGTACTGAAAAAAATGTGCAAATATATGTATATGTATTTTTCTGGTAGAGCGCAAAATACAAATGTGGCATATAAAATACACCCTTCTTAATGTGGAAGCATTATTATCAACCCATAGAATTTGCGCATCATGATCTGGCAGTCCATTAGTTTTTGATAAGCTGGAGCAAAATTTAATTATATCTGAATTTACAAATATATTATCTATAGCTGTGGATGAACTATTTTGGATTCCTGTTGGAAAGTTTAATGTATGTATCATTTGGTATGTTGTGTATTAAAAGCTAAGTTGTTAACTTTGAAAACCCGATTTCAAGTAGTAATATTACATTGAAATCTCATCTTCCAAATCAATTTTATCAATGTATTGCCCTAAGTAGAATAGCTATTGTTTTGTAAAGCAATTCTGCAAGCACAATGTTACCCCAAATTAATCAAATAAATTAAATTAAAAAGCAAACATTGGAGAAATTACTGCTTTTGCTTAACTAAAGTAAAAAAGGCAATACAAAAACCTTTGAACATATAAGCTGTAAAAGCTTCCCGAGATACTTTCTTTTTGCTCTTTCTTTTCTACTCAGAGTTACACTCTCGGCAAGAAATTTTGTTAACTTGGGTTAAAGTTCTATATGTCTAATCAAAACTTTCAATAGCTATAATGCACATATTGCTAAACTACCAGGCATAATCGTAATACACAAGTTTAGCAAAAGATACTGAGGACTGTAAGGTGCAAAGCGTAGCCAAGAGAGTTTTTGTATAATCAGGGGTGTGTAATAGTTGTGCCTCAAAAGACATATATAAGATTGAAACAGGTGACGAATCATGGATCTATACATATGGCCAGAACGTAAGCAGCAGACGACTGTATGGGTGTTTCAAGATGAAGAAGATCCAACAAAAGTTGTTTGCACTCAAAGTATTTCAAAGAAAATGGTTGCATGCTTTTTGTACCCAAATAAATTACATGGAAAACAATTTTTATTGGCAGAAGAAGCCATTGATTGATGCCTTCAAAACCAATGTTTTGGAGGTGCCTCAAGAAGACTGGAATAAATACTTTGACAAGTGGTTCAAACAGATGCAAAGGTGTATTGATTATAAAGGAGAATATTTTGAAAGACAATAAAGCTTTCTATCAGATTTTACATTGTTTTAATTAATAGGTTCAAAATATAATTAGTGCCCTTAATGTAACAGCTTTAAGTGTTTTTGGATTTGGGTCAAGGTTAAGGTTTTCATTCCAAAAGTGAGTTGATGCTACTGACTTGCCTTCCTATTTCAATTTGCTGTTTCTAAAATGTTCTTTGACTCTGTGTTTTATGTTTCTTTCAGTTTGCCCTATGTAGAATTTTTTACAATACTTACAACTTATTTGGAATATTAATTTATAGATGAGTCGTATTTATTACACATCTGCTTCACTTATGTATCTATTTTGAGATGTGTAATAAAATAAATATGACTCATCTATAAATTAATAATTATTTCAAATCACTGTGGTGTTCCAATAAGTTAAATCTTATATCTAGATTCAACTGTATTGGAACACCACAGTGAAGCGAAAAATTATTAAATTTTAGATGAGTAGCATTTCTTACACATCTGCTTCACTTTCGTACCTATTTTTTAAAGTTGGTTGGATTTAACTTTCGCGTGTTCCTCTTGACTTAACGTCACTTCAATATATCTAGATTCAACTGTATTGGAGTCGCACAAGAGCCGTAGATGCAAACGAAGATTTGCGAAACATGTCCTCAAAATAGGTACGAAAGTGAAGCAGATGTGTAAGAAATGCGACTCATCTAAAATTTAATAAGTTAAATCTTGATTATTTGGAATATTTCGGATTTACTGATTGGTGGGATTTCATCTTTCGTTTTTGAATTTAACAATTTTAATACAACAGATGACAGTGGAGTCTTCAATGTTGAAAATGGAGGCAACAGCTCCCGAAACTTATCCCCCTAAAAATCATAATGTAAGTGACGTAGTGTGAAAAACCGAATACAAATAGTTTTATTAATCCTTAGTCGTACTTATACTGAACTTTTTGCCATAGTTGTCAGCTTATTTTGTTATATCTCTTTTATAATGCAAAAAGAATGTTGTCACTCAGTTTATGACAGCTCTTTGTGCTAATTTGTTTGATTACAGAGAAAATGGTCTCAAATACTGGGTAATGTGTTTAATTATAGAATGTATATGTGCATAATAGGACATTAAGGGTACACAAAGGCTGATATTTTGACTTATATTCTTAGAGCATATATATTCCTGCTTAATTTGGTTAGTAGATGATCTGTATGAGTTTCACATTTTAAGTTATCCTGTTATACTTGTTTCACTTTTGTAAGAAATTAATTTATTGTTTAATTTTACTTCAGGAACACTTTCATTGTTTCCTCTGTCAGTAATACTAAATTTAAGACAAACTGTCTTATCTCTGTTTAAAACCAGGTGTTTATTAGCTATCCACGGTACCAAGTCTTTACTAGTGTGACTTAATGTGTTATTTAATGTTTCGTTACTGTTTCCTATTATTAGTAAGTCAGTGTCATCTGCACACAGTACAGTGTTATGAGCCTTGATGTTATTTACAAAGTTATTTATATACAATATAAATAGAAATGGGCCCAGAATTGAGCCTTGCGGCACTCCATATGTAATATGAGGTAACTGCCGAATGAGTATTGGTATTAGGGTTTGTGTCGAAAATCTCTGTTAATTGTTTTCGATTCTTCAGCCCGTATTACGCGCCCACACCGATAAATCAGTAAGACAATACATATTTTCATGTTAATTTAATATTTGAGAGTAGCTTTCAAGATGTTCAATCTTCTCAGTACCTTTAGTTGGCATAATAGGAGCTTTCTCTGTGCACGGTGTGCTATTCAATACGTAACATTTCCAGTTAGTATACGACAAACAGTTCTCAGTATCACGCACCAGCCGGGAGCTGAGGTGTCAGTTTATTTTTGCATCGCTTACCTTATATTTCAGTGCGCATGTTTATGCACTGTATTGGCTTTGTGAACTGTTAAATTTTATCCTGCTTTCGTTCAATTTGTAAACATTTTTACGACTTCTAGCTTCATGCTATGAATACAATGAATGTTTAAATTAAAGTTGTGTGTGTGTGTGTGTGTGTGTGTGTGTGTGTGTGTGTGTGTAATTTGTAATAAATTTAAACTTTTCTAGGCAGACTAAAATAATAGAAATTTTCTTATTTATCGCTAAAAATGTACTCTCGTAAAAATGGAAAATTCGCGAAAAAATCGTTGAAAACAAGAACTCTTATATCTTTATATCTGACTATAGTATATTCCACAAAACTGTTCAGGTATGATTTTTATGAAGGCCATCAATTTAGGACGTATTTAGACAATTAATGCCGACTGATTCTTCTTGAGTATAAATAGGCTCCACGTTCGAGCGCAGAACTGGTCATGTTGAGCGATGAAATAGGTATGAAATCAAAGTGCAATGAACGGTGACCAAAAGCTGACAAAAATGTACACTAACAAGTAACAGAAATCTTCACATAAAAGCCTCTCAGTCAGGTAGCTGACAGTCTTGGGCGGTAGTGCATTTAAACTTAGACGCACAGCTTGGTTTAGCATCCTGGAGGTTGCTAGATGATTTCTTTTAATGAAAACCGAATGCTGAAAGATTAATATTTATTGCTTAGACCTACACTCGAGCTACTGAGAAAAATGCAATATGGCTCCATCTGTACAGAAATTGCTTTTGGCCTCTTTCCATACGGTATGAGATATTTGAAATTCTGTTTGAATTAAAAACGCAATATTTTAAAATTGGAAGAGAAATTAAACGATGTTCGATCATTTTGCAAAATTAGAGGAAACATTTATGCATCAGGATAATATGCTGTAAGTGAAATAATTCCTCGGGTAAGTCGGTTGCCGATCTCCGAACCAGCTGCTGGGACTGCTACGAACCAGCTGCTAGGACCGCTCTGAACCACAGTAGGAGGCAATGCCTGTTGTCCTGGCCTACCGAGGGAAGTTTCAATCTAAGTAAATTGTAGGGATCGTGCCTTCTGCACCGTCCTAGCTCTTTGGGTGGCTACCTTCTCTCTCATCTCACCTCATTCTTAATCCCAGGTTGCTCTAATTTGGGCATGGGTACAAAAGATCGAGACTGGACTCCTTCATAGTAATCCTAATCCTTGAAGCATTGAGACTAGAAAATTGAGCACGAACAAACGTGGGTCGAAAAATACAGACACCTCCATTTCACTTAGCCATCCTGCTATTTCCTTTCCATTTGAACTGCACCTCGTAACGTTATTGGTGACACCATACAAAACGCCAAACTAGTCACTACTGGATGAACTGGCCAAGTACTGTTCTGTTTTTTAGTTTACGTCCTCCAACGTTAACTCATATCGGACGATGAATGGAATGGATGATATGATCCTTAAATGAGCCCGGGGTCTATAGAGCTTAGAGTTACCCGACATTCGTCTTTCAGGATAAGGGAAAACCCCGGAAAAACCTTATCCAGGTAACTCACCCTGACCGAGATTCGAACTCGGGACCTCTTGAACGTCAGGCAGACATGCTACCTCCAGGCTACCAGGCGGGCAAAGTAGACTTGTCAGTAAGCATCACATTCTTCCTCTTCTAATGTTTATTATTATTATTATTATTATTATTATTATTATTATTATTATTACTATTACTACTTATTTTTTATTTATTATTATTACTACTACTACTACCACCACCACCACTACTACTACTACTACCACTACCACCACCACCACTACCACTACAACTGCTACTGCTGCTACTACTGCTACTGCTGCTGCTGCTGCTGCTTCTGCTGCTGCTACTACTACTACTACTACTACTACTACTACTACTACTACTACTACTTCCCCCAGGGGGCTTATGTCTAATAAGCACGGGCGTGGCGCACCCGGGGTCCCCGAGCTGGTGCTCCCTCACCTTCCTTCTACTCCCGAGAGAGCTCCTCTTTCCTTTCTCTTCTTCTCTTTCCCTTTTCTTCTTTCCTCCTCCTATCTGGTTGGATCATTTGTTGGCGAGCGGCTATGTATGGACTTATTATCTTAACAATTATGGAAAGTTACAATACAGGTAAACAGTTACGGGACAGGGGCTTCGGAACCCCAGAACCGGTCGGTGTTGGTAGTGGGCAGGCAGGCTCCACCCGACCGTCAGCAATGACTGCCAAAATATTGCTCAATTGCCACTTCAGGCCATGGAGATAACCGATTCCTCTGGAGTTGTTGCTAATGATCTTCAAGGGACTAACATCACGGCTTCCTTGGCAACAAGTGGAACAATACCCAATACTTCAGGTGGCCAAAGAGCAGTGGCCCCCTCTTCAGTGTCCACCTCAGAGTCTCAATCATCGGAGGTGTCTGTGTGTGCTCCGCCGTGTTTACGACAACCTGGAAGTCGCGCTAAACGATCTAGTGCCGCACTTGCCGAAAATTCGGATGAAATTAGCTTTGTCGACTTGATATCTCAGCTCTCCGAAGCGGCTTCTGGTCTGGTAGACCTCATCAGCACAAATGTCAATACAAAAATGGACATAAAGGTGAAAATTAGGAGAGTGAAGGTCATTTCTGACCTGCTCAAAGCTCATGCGGATGCCGGCAGTGAACCACCAAGCAAAGCTAAGGTAAAATGTAACCCTATCGAATGGCAGTCCATTGGCGTTCAAACTGCCCCTGAATTATTACTGGCTGATCTAAATAACCTGGATCCAGCGTACCGCTCCGAGGTGGAAAAACAAATCGCCTCGGGAATCCGGGCGTCTTTCTCCGACGTCGATAGCCCTGCAAAATTGAAAGACCTAGTGGAACAATCTTGGCCCTCTTGCACGTTCCGGACTGTGGAGATTGCAGAAGGGAATCCACTTAAGGCAGATACCGAAGAGGATTTGGCCCTTATCACCGATGATCCCTCGATGCGCCAAGGCATCAACCGGCTGTTCCGCGAACGATACCCGGAACTGGTAGACCTAGTCGGCCTGGATGAGGAGTATCCTAATGCAGCGTACTTTTCTTCCATTTCGAAAGTGCCGAAGGAAGGAGGTTTCCGGACCAAGGAACGCTCTATTTTCAAGCTGTCCATGACGACACCTGTGGAAAAGGGAGACACCCTGCAGCTTTTGAGGGAGCGCTTCAGCTGCCTGCGTGCCTTGGCCTATAAACATGGTAGGCGAAAGATCCGTCTTCCCCTACCGGTCGGGTATGACATGCTTACAACAAGGAAACTTTTGGAATATGTCTTTGCAGAAAGCGACATCACAGTCTACCTGCACGTCCCTCGACCCCGGAGGATGGCATCCGATGCTGGGAAAGGAGGACCCCATCCTGGATCACCCTCGGCAGCCAAAAGCACAGACATTGGAGCGGTTATTGTTCATCCTGGAACCCGAACATACGCGGAACTGCTAAAGGAGGTCAAGAGCAGTGTCAAATTGGAGGAAGTTGGCGTGGATGTGCAACACATCCGTAAGACCCGTGGAGGAGAATTGCTTCTGACCGTTAATGGGGGAGCTGACAAGGCTGAACCGTTGAGGAAGGCCCTGGCACAAAACCTCAAAGACACGGCTGTACGCTGCACACGTAGAATGGACACGGTACTGCACATACACGACATTGACGCCATCACCACAGAGGCAGAAGTCCAAGAATCCATTTCCCGCGCTTTGGGAGTGAGCGCTGCAGATCTGCGGGTCACGTCTCTTCGACCCACTATGACGGAGGGACAAATAGCCACAGTTGTCCTGCCTTCAGAGCTGGGGCGCCGTCTTACACAATTAGGGTCGGTCCGCATCGGTTGGTGTTCCTGCAAGGTTCAGGAACGGGTTTTCATACCCCGCTGTTTCCACTGTCAAGCGTTTGGATATCGAGCAAATAACTGCAGTGGCCCTGATAGAGGAAAAGCTTGTTTTAATTGTGGGAAGGATGGTCACTTGGCTGTCAATTGCACTTCCGAGCCATATTGCCTGATGTGCGCCGTTCCGGGACATAGAGTGGGCACCCATCGCTGTCCTAAGTACCGCAAGTTAGTCAACGCTGCTAGGGCCCAACGTCTTCGCACAACGACCTGACAACTTCGCAAATGTTAACTGTCCCAGAGACGACAGAACCGGCACCAGTCACATTTTCTGTCGCTGCTAAACCACAAGGGGCTATACGGATACTGCAAGCCAACATCGACCGCGGCCGAGAGGCCATGGATTTATTGTGCCACATGGCATCCGAAACCAGTACGGACATACTGATCATGGCTGAACCAAACAAAGCTAAAACCGATCCCACTATATGGACCACTGACAACGCAGTGGATGTTGCTATACGTCTCTATAACAACTCTCTGCCCTTAGTGGACAGGGGAGCAGGATTTGTTTGGCTGGAACTGCCTTCCTTTCTGATCTACGGCTGCTATATTTCGCCGAACGTCGACCTTGCCCGGTTTCTTAGCTTCCTTCACGACTTACGAACTGACATGCGTCGTCGCGCTAAAGGCATTATCGTGGGTGGAGACTTTAACGCCAAATCGCCTTTATGGGGCTCACCAGTCGAGGACTTCAGAGGCCGTGCCTTGGCAGAATGGCTTGCTGAAGACAATTTAGTGGTACACAACCGAGGAACAGCACCCACCTTTGTACGACGTGACAGTCAGTCTTACATCGATATCACTTTTAGCACCAACACCCTCTCCCAGAAGGTCCTGAATTGGAAAGTTTTGGATACAGAGACCCTGAGCTATCATCAATACCTTTTGTATGATGTCGCTGATGCTGGATCCCATCCATCGGACCGCTCTTCACGTCTGGTATGGCGGGTTTCACCACATGGGCTCCCCGCTTTGGTGACGGAAGTGGGCCGCTTACTGAATGCGCATGATGAACGGACCCTCACTGTTACAACATTCTCTAGGATTCTACAGCAAGCCTGTAATACTGCCTTTCCTCGAAAGCCAACCAGGCATTTTCGTAAGCCCACCTACTGGTGGTCTGAAGATATTGCTGCCCAACGTAGACAAACCATACGGTCCAGACGAGCGATGGTTCGCGCGAACAGAAGAGGCGACGAGGCCCACAAACGTCTCTGCTCGGAACAATACAGGACAAGCCGGGCACTGCTCAAGGAAGCCATACTGGTTGCCAAACGTGCTGCTTGGCAGGCCCTCCTGGATGAAATAGACGATGACATCTGGGGCCAGGGCTATAAGCTTGCTACGAAGAAGCTCCGGACATCACCGCCGGCCCAGCTGCCTGATGATCGCCAGTTAGAGGTAGCTCGGACCCTCTTCCGGGCACATGCCTCCATCTCCTGGGCTAAGCACCCCGTGTCTCCCGATGAGATACCTCCATTCACTGCCGAAGACCTGACAGAAACTATGGCCAAAATTCGAGTCAACAGAATCCCAGGACCGGACGGTGTGCCCCCTCTGGTCGTGAAGACGATCGTCCAGAATTACCCAGACCGGTGTTTGGAACTATTCAACCGCCTATTGAAAACTGGCAATTTCCCGGCTGAATGGAAGCAGGCGCGACTTCTGTTGCTCGAGAAACCGCAGCGGGAACAGGGGACTACCACCTATCGACCCATCTGTCTCCTGAATGTACTGGGTAAACTCTTTGAACGTCTGGTACTGGGACGCCTCATTAGTGAAATCGAACGCACCGGTGGATTAGCTGAAGCACAACACGGCTTTCGCATGGGACGGTCCACCCTTACCGCCCTGAGGAAGGTGCAGGAACTAGCGGAGGGCGTCCAATCACAGCCCCGCGGCCGACGTCCCAAGTGTGCTCTTGTCACCCTGGATGTCAGAAATGCCTTAAACTCTGCACCCTGGGGAGGCATTTTATCGGAGCTCAGTTCACGGCAGATAGCACCATATCTCTATAATCTGCTGACCAGCTACTTAGACGATCGGTTGCTACTCGTAGGCAGTCACAGTCAAATGTACATGACCTGCGGAGTCCCACAGGGCTCAGTACTGAGCCCCACCTGTGGAACGTCTACTTTGATGGAATTCTGAGATCACCTATGCCCGCAGGGGTCACGCTTACAGCCTACGCAGACGACCTGGCCCTCACTATAATTGCCCCTGATGCAGTCTCTCTGGAACTAGCTGGCAATGAAGCTCTGGCAGAATAAGATCGTTCCCTGACAGCCAAGAAATTAGGATTGGCGCCGCACAAGACAGAAGTGGTACTGCTGGTGGGTGGCAGGAAGGTCCCAGCTATCAACCTCCAGCTTGGTACCTTGGTCATCCGGAGCCAGGACTCCCTGAAATACTTAGGCATACATCTAGCCCGCAATATGTGCATGGGTACTCACGTACGCGCTATTGTTACGAAGGCCAGCGTAGCCGTTGCGCATTTAAGTAGAATAATGCCGAATATAGGAGGCCCTAAGGAAACCAGTCGCAGAATTCTCTTCTCAGTTGTCTCCTCTATCCTGCTCTATGGTGTGAGGATCTGGCAAAAAGCACTCGACCGCAAATTGTATACTACACAGCTCCTCAGCGTGCAGCGCAAGGTTGCCATACGAATCACCAGCGCGTATCGGACCACTTCAACCAAGGCATTACTGGTGTTGGCCAGAACGCCCCCTATTACTTTGTTGGCCAAAGAGCGCCTCTTAAGGGAACGGACTGAGATAGACAGAACCGAGGCCCGGCAGCAGCTGTTGGAAGAGTGGCAGGAGTTATGGGACATGGATGACGGAACAGCCCTCTGGACACGACGTTTAATCCACAATATTACACCTTGGTATATGCGCAGAAGGGGAGGCGTCAACTTCTACCTCACCCAGTTCCTCACAGGACATGGCTGTTTTAGGGCCTATCTGCACCGTTTTGGGTTAAGCGCTACTGACGAATGCATCTACTGCGGCAAAATCGACACCGTGGAGCACACGTTCTTCGAATGTGTTCGATGGCAACATCTGCGTCAAGTGGCGGAGTTAAAACTAGGACAGTTTACGCCTTCTGAAGTAGTCGCCAGTATGCTGACATCTCCTACGAACTGGAACACAATTTCGGAGCTGGCCCGACGAATTCTATCCCGCAAGCGCCGGGAAACGGAAGACTTTTAAGACCTTCAATGACAATTTGAGACAGTCACTACCATCTTGAATCTCCTTTTCTTGAAGTAATGCCGCTGGGCAGTTCCAAGAAGAAGCAAACATATGATTCTTACAGGGGTTTTTTAGTTGGTAGGAATCCAACTCGCCAGAGGCGTCTTTCGTAAGATTTTTCCCCTGTATAAAAAAAACTACTACTACTACTACTACTACTACTACCACTACCACTACTACTACCACCACTACCACTACTACTACCACCACTACCACTACTACCACCACTACCACTACTACTACCACCACTACTACTACTACCACTACTACTACCACCACCACTACTACTACTACCACCACCACTATTACTACTACCACCACTACTACTACCACCACCACTACTACTACCACCACCACTACTACTACTACCACCACTACTACTACCACCACCACTACTACTACCACCAATACTACTACCACCACTACTACTACTACCACCACTACTACTACTACCAACACTACTACCACCACTACTACTACCACCACCACTACTACTACCACCACCACTACTACTACCACCACCACCACTACTACTACCACCACAACTACTACTACCACCACCACTACTACTACTACCACCACTACTACTACTACCACCACTACTACTACCACTACTACTACTACCACCACTACTACTACTACCACCACCACTACTACTACCACCACTACTACTACCACCACTACTACTACCACTACTACTACTACCACCACTACTACTACTACCACTACTACTACCACTACTACTACCACTACTACTACTACTACTACTATTATTATTATTATTATTATTATTATTATTATTATTATTATTATTATTATTATTATTATTATTATTATTATTATTATTATTATTAGCACGTAAGGTCTTAGGTTTATAACTCCTGTCTCACCAGCAGGGATCTCTCCTATCCCCGTGGTTCTGTCCCACGGTTTTCAGCGCGGCTTCCGACATGTGTGCTCTCCGGAGGTCTCAAAAGTGAAGGTTGAGCGGACCCTTCGCACTGCCCCTATGTGTAGCCTTAGGTGCGGAGCCCGTCCACACCGTCAAGTACACCCACGTAGCTCCTTGAGGGCCCGGTCTGTGTTAATCTCCCGACGGCCGTGTGCCGTTGGGTTAGTATCACGGACCGGACGTGTTACCGCTGACGGAACCCCGGTGTAATCAACCACAAGTCCCCTGAATCCGCGTGTGCCCTTTATGCGCAGCGCGGCCTAAAGTGGGGAGCCACAGGCGGTTATTCCTGTGGTAGGGGCTTAAAGCCGGGGTGTGCGTGGTGAACGGTTTACCCATACGGACAAGCAGTGGATATTGAAGGGTAGCTTTTCTGAGGTACAAATGAGATCGGTCATGGGTGGGGTCCCCATGACGGCACAGACCATGAAGTTTCGGTGTCTTTCTTTGCTTAACCCCCGGATGGCAGGCTGACGCCGAGGTTCCGGATGAGGGTCCTATTCAAAATGCATCCGCGCAAAACCTCTTTCATCGACCCGTATATAGTGATGACCTTGGCATGTGATGGCAAAACGTTTAAGGATATCAGTCCCTTTTACATAAAGCGTAAAATAGATAAGATCAGTGGCCCTGTCAAAAACGCTACGCGTCTCCGAGACGGCAGCTTACTATTGGAGAGCACAAATGCAGACTAATCTCGCAAACTGCAAAAGGCGACTTTGTTGGGTTCCTACCCGATCCGGGTAGCCCCACACATAACTCTTAACACCTGTAGAGGAGTAGTCACCACCTCCAGCTTAGATGGTCTTGCGAATGAAGAGATAGTAAGTTGCCTGTCTGATTAACTCGTAGGAGCCGTAGGAGTTCTGATTCCCGAACATCAGCGGAGTCACAGAAGGCTAACAATTTTCGAATCGTAGGGCCCAAGTCAGCCAAAGTCAAGAAAAAAGTTAAAACGGCCCGCTAAAAACTCTTTATGGAAATAATCCAGTGGAACGTCAATTGTTTCCGAGCTCGTGTTCAAGACCTACAGTTTTTAGTTTCTCAACGGTCACCATCAGTTATTTGTCTCCAAGAAACCCATTTGCATCACTATCACTCATTACACCTAAGCACTTTCTCGGCGTTTAGGGGAGACTCCGTTGCAGGCACACGAGCAAGCGGTGGCGTGGCTACTTTAGTGACGCCTAATATCTCTGCCACCAATATACCATTAACCACGCCGTTGCAAGCTGTAGCTGTTCGTATACAGCGGGAGAGCATCTCTTTTACCATTTGCAACATTTATCTGCCTCCGCTCTATGTAATTCAAAAGCAGGATCTTCAGGCTCTTTTGGCTCAGCTACCCTCACCGTTACTCATCTTGGGAGATCTGAATGCCAAACACACGCTCTGGGGCTCCGACATTGATGATGCTCGTGGCTGCGTCATAGTAGACGCGTTCGATTCCTATGACCTGATTTTGCTGGACACTGGTGACCCGACATTCTTGTCATCCGCTTATAGTACGCACTCGGTACTAGACGTCTCATTCTGCAGCACGGTATAAGCTCCACTCCTTGATTGGTCTGTGCTTTCCGACCTCTTTGGAAGCGATCATTACCCAATTAACATCCATTTATCCGGCCGCCACCATGCGCCTTCGCGACATCTTCGCTGGATTATTTCCAAGGCTGACGACTGGGAAAAGTTTCATTCCCGTATACACCTCACCGACGATGGTTTTGACACCGTCGATGAAATGGTGGAATATTTTACATGTTCCATCCTGCTCGCCGCTGAATCCAGCATTCCTCGAAGTTCTTCTACCCCACGTCATACCCCTGTACCCTGGTGGTCTGAGGAATGCCGTGTGGCTATAAAAGCACGTGAACGTGCTTTGCGGCTGTTGCAGTTGCACCCGACAGAAACGAACTTCGTTGCTTTTAAACGTTCTCGAGCTAGGGCACGTTTTGTGCTTCGCAATGCGAAACGAAGACCCTGGGAAGCCTACGTGTCTTCCCTTTCTCGTCGCAGCTCCGCCAAACAGGTATGGTCAGCCGTTCGGCGGATGTATGGCAAGTATCGCCGAACGGTCATTCCCGGACTTGCTCTCAACGGTTCCATTTGCACTACGGAGCAAGATATAGCCGAAGCCCTTGCCACCTCATTCGCTGCTACTAGCCAAACGGCTAGTTACGACGCCCTCTTCCTTGCTATTAAGGAAGCTGCGGAGCGAATAAAACTTAATTTTAATAGCGAATGTAATGAGCCGTACAATCAACCTTTTACCGCTGCCGAGCTTGCACATTCTTGAGCCCTAGCTAAGAACTCTTCTCGCGGTCCCGATGACATCCACAGACCTTTGAGCGAATGGTAAACTCTCGGTTGGTGTGGTGGCTCGAAATCAGTAACCAGCTGTCCAACCTTCAATGCGGTTTTCGTCGCCGTCGCTCTAGTGTTGACAATCTAACACGCATTGAGGCTTACATTCATGATGCTTTTCTACTGCAGCAGCATGTGGTGAGAGTTTTCTTTGACATGGAGAAGGACTATGGCACCACTTGGCGTATGGCATACTACGTAACCTGCACAGTTACGGTATGCGAGGCCACCTACCGGAATTTTTAAGTAACCTTTTAGCTCTACGTCGTTTTCGTGTCCGTATAGGGAACAGAATATCAAGGGAGCGGATCCAGGAGAATGGTGTACCTCAAGGGTCGATTCTCAGCGTCGCCCTTTTTGCCGTGGCTATTAACGGCATTACTAGTGTCGTTCGCGGCGGAATTCCATCGTCCCTGTATGTTGACGACTTCGCAATATATTATCGTTCTTGTAACTTAGATCATATAGAGCGTCAACTGCAGTTGACTATCAACCAGCTGGCAGCCTGGGCGCTTCGAACCGGCTTCCGTTTTTCGCCTGCGAAGACACAATGTGTCCACTTCCATCGTCCACGGGGTATTCACCCTCCACCTGATCTTCACTTGAACGGCACACCCCTGCCGTTTGTCCCGCACTTGAAATTCCTAGGCCTCTATTTGGACAGAAAATTGACCTGGGAGCATCATATTCGACACCTCCGAGCCTCCTGTGATCGTTCCCTCCGGGTGCTCAAGATTTTATCTGGGGTATCTTGGGGGGGGGCGATCGGACGGTGATGTTGAGGCTGTATCGCTCCCTGGTCGGATCCAAGCTGGACTACGGCTGTTTTATTTATGGCGCAGCGAGCGCCTCTAAACTTCGCCTTTTAGACACCGTACATCATACAGGTATCCGCCTTGCCACAGGAGCTTTCCACACAAGTCGCGTCGACTGCTTGTATGCCGACTCCGGCGAGCCTCCACTTTCTATTCGTCGCTCGACACTACTCTGTTCCTACGTTGCAAAGATGGCAAGTTACCCAAACCATCCATGTTTTAAACCAGTTCTGCATCCCGACTTAGCCCACCGTTATATGCACCCTAGTTCTCGGACACGCCCAACCGGAGTAAGAATCCGGGAACTCTCCCGTACACACGACCTCCGAATGCCCCGCGTGGAGCGGTCGTCCCTGGGTCAACCCGCATGGCAGCTAAAGCGTGCGCGGTTCGAACTTGCTCTTTCCAGCAACTCGAGACTAGCTACCCCACATTCGGTATTCCAACAACTTTTTGCCGAACTACAGGACCGTTACCCTAATTATGTTCCGGGCTTTACAGATGGTTCCCAGTTGGGTAGCACTTGGGTTGCGCATTCGTCATTAATGGCGAGGCTCATAAATTTCGCCTTCTGGACTTCACCTCTGTTTTTTCTTCAGAACTGTATGCCATCCTCTATCTGCTCCTTTTTATTTGTAAGTTAGTTCCTGGCAATTTTATCGTTTGCACTGACTCTCTAAGCGCTCTTCAGACCTTGCAACAGCACATTACAGCTCACACGCTAGTTTTAAAAATTCAGGCCTTGATCTCGCAAATGCTTAGTCGCGGATACCATTTTGTTTTTACTTGGACCCCAGGCCATGTGAGCATTTCCGGGAATGAGGAGGCGGACGCGGCTGCTAAGTCCACTTGCCGTTTGCCCCGCAGTTTAACTACGGTGCCATACCAGGATGTGGAACGTTTTTTCCGTCGCCAACTCCTATCTGCTTGGCAGCACTCCTGGACAGCTTTGGAAGGCACACAACTCCGGGGAGTAAATGGAGAGTGTACAACCCTGGCTAACTTCCTGCAGGGATAACCGGCGCGCCGAGGTGATACTCACCCGGCTGAGAATTGGACACACACTAGCGACTCATGGGCATTTGTTAAGAGGCGAACCGGCCCCAGTGTGTGCTCCATGTGCAGTACGCCTCACTGTGCGGCATGTATTGCTCGATTGCTCGCAGTACGCCCGCGTTCGCCAGTCAGTAGGCTTGGGAACTAACTTGCTGGATGTTTTAGGGGACGACCCAGTGGCCGTGGTTAAGGCACTGCGGTTTGTTGCCGAAATCGATTTTAATAAACAAGTCTGACTTGCTTTTTATATTTGTTAATTTTAGAGATTTTAACTTATTAGTCTTTGGATGGTTTTTTATGTACTTTTAATAGTTGAGTGATTTCATTTTATTTTACCTTTTTAGCCTAATTTGTGTAGCTTTTTGGTTTTAGTCTTGACTTCGGGCCCAAATGACCGTGCTGTCGACGGGCCCTAAAACACCACACACTCACTCACTCTGGACCAACCTCCTTCCACGAGTGTTCCGACCCAAGTGACTTCTTTTCCCTCGTGGTCACAGATCACCCCGTTACTTCCCCTTAACCCCCTACAAATTTTAGTTCGAAACATCACGTGGTCACGCCAACTGAGAGACCTTTCACTTATTTTCCTGGACCAGGTGTGCAGTCAGTTTAAGAGAAAACCGGTCTCGGGGAGTAAGACAAGTACCTGGCCTGTGACCCTTCTTACCTGCTCGCACAGATTTATCCCATTCTTGTCACTTTTAACACCAACTAAGTCACACCTAACTGTACCTTTTTAACATGAGCTGATTTCCAAATTATATAATTTCAATATTTTATGCATTTACAGTTTCGGCTTCAAAGTAATTCTTGATTGTTGGAAACTAATCTTTCCTAATAATGCGTCGAGTTGCACTGTTTATATTCTGAGCTTAATAATTAAAACAAAGTAATGTATGTTTGAAAACTGCTTTATTCTTTTCCAGAATATTCTCCTTTATGGCCATTAAACCTTTGCATCTGTTTGCACCATATTTTAAAGCATTTATTCCACCCTTCTTGAGTCACCTCAAAACATTGGCTTTGAAGGCATCAACGGCTTCTTGGCTGGCCCCATAATTCAGTCGTAGAGCACCTGCCTGCCCTGCAAGTGGTCCCCGGATTGATTCCTGGTTGGTGGTGGGGACTTTTCTCCAACCAAGATGATTCCCTATCTTCCCCAGAGTCTGAAAGTATGAATGACAGTGTAAATGCGTGCGTGATCTAATGATTGAAACCCAAAGAAGACGAGTTAACACCTTCGATATGTTTCAAAGGAGAACGGCCGCCGATATGAACATTGCAGTTAAAGATGGGGTATACATGGAACAAATAAAAAAGGCTTCTTCTGACGAATAACACTATCCACGCAATTTATTCTTGATGTTCAGGAACAACAAGAAATCATTGGTTGCCAAATCAGATCAGTATGGCAGATGATCCATCAATTCGATTTCTTTGATTCTTCAAATACTCTGTTGTTAGACGAGATGTGTGCCCGCTCACACTGTCTTGATGAGGAACGTTCCTTCGGTTCTTGTTGGTTTTCCTTACTTCACCGAAGAATGCCGGAAAAGAAATGGTTGTGTATCATTTTACGCTCCTCTAAAAGCACTGTTGCCACATAGCCAGTTTTGCTGCAGAAGCAGGCGGCCATTTGCTTCGAAGTGCTTCGAGTGCGAACAACCTTTTTTGGACTTGCTTCATTTGAAACACCGTCAACTGCTCTTTGCATTCCTGCTCATACGCATAGATCTATGATTCGTCAGCTGATGAATTTTATATGCGTCTTGATAGCCATCGCCATTGTATTCTTGAAAATTTTTGTACACCAATCGACACGAGCATCTTATAGAAATTGCGTCATATTTTGTGGGATCCAATGAAAGCAAACCTTTTTAGCGGGCTACACAATCATGCAGTGTTTTTATATGCTTGTGCAACTTATGTCTAGGAATGCCTCAATCTCAAAATATGTCGCATGATCCTGCATTATTAGTTTCTTCACATCATCAATGTTTTTTGGCATAACAATTGGTTTTGCACGACCTTCACGAATTTCATCATTGATTGAATGATGGCCACGATTAAATTCGTTATACCAACGTTTCGCAGTGGAAAAGGATGAAGCTTTGTCGCCACATGTGAAAATTAGTTGATCGATGCACTCTTGTCTTGATAATACACGTCGAAAGTCGTAATAAATTATTGCAAAAACTTGTTCACGAGTTAATTCCATGCTTTTGTTGAAACACAATTTTCAGGTTAATGCAAACAAAACAAATGACAGTCTATTGACAAAATCTCTGAAGTACATTATGGTTAACAATGTCAAACTTTCCATTGGAAACGTCAGATAGCACCTATAGCATTCAGGCTGGCTCAAAATATATATATTAGCCACTCGTACTGCTCGTATTGTGGTATTTACAAATCATGATTTAAGGAGAACAGCTGAGTGTTATCTTCGGGCTATGCGAGACAGTTCCCGTCCAGGACTACGTCGTGGTTGAATGGTTGGACCGCTCGGTTCTTATCAAGGCGTGCTAGATTCTATCCAAGGCGACCGCAAAATGAAGTTTGTGGTGGACAACACGGCGATGGGACGGGTTTTCTCCGGGATCTCCGGTTTCGCCGGCCACCTCATTCCACCTGTGCCCCATTTTCATGTCATGTATCATCAATGTCACCGCCTGCGATGCTATATGTAGTAAATGTGGACGTTAAACACTACACAGTGTGTGTTCACATTTGTGTGCTCATCAAAAACGACATAAGGGAAAAACTCAGGAATGCTAATCATAGGAATTTAAAATAAAAATTCTCGACGAGATTGTTGTTATAATCCTGCTTCTTAACGCGTTACAATGGCTTTAACTTTGTTAACATAAACCTCTCAGATAATGCACTGATTATTCTTGTAGGAGTGAGAGAGGAACTGCCGCAGTTCTCAGATCTGTGCTAAGCACCAATGAAGGCATCACTTCAGCCAATAGAATGTGCAGGACTCACAAATGACAGATAGATGTTAAGTCCACGTGGATTAATCAGTGCGTTATCTGAGAGGTTTCTTACAAAGATAAGCCAATGGTAACAATTCGAGCAGCACAATAATAACCATTCGAGAGCACAATAATAGACGACTTCCAGGTGGTTCAACAAAGAGAAGCAATTTCCATTCTCGTACAGTTGGCACAGTATATGAAAACGCGAATGCACTTATTGAATATCTGGAGAAAATTGAAGAAGCAGGCCTTCAGATCTTCGCAAATAATGAAAGCCAGGGACTTTTATTAAAAATGCGGTTGCCTTCTTTTAAATTCTGATTACACCTTTTTTTATAAAGCTATTCCACACGTGGAATGCTGATCAGTATACTACAGAAGAGAACTGTAAATCCATGTTCAATTGACACTGTCGTAACTTCATTTGTCAATGAAACACAAAAATAACAGCATTTACAAAGTACCTGAAGATCCGGGGTTCAGCAAATATGCGGTTTCCTGGTGTTGATTCCCGTCAAATTGGAAATATCCTAGCAAAGATGCTTGTAATGTAATACCAATTAGTTCAACTCCAGATATATTTCAATTCACTGGACATTTGATACCTGCAACATTGGTGGAATGTGAAAATATCTGCAACATCGTAAAAGTGCTCACGGACGTCATCATGATAGCCCAGTGATTCGCACCTTTTCTTGATAAAACGATATTAAAAACTGAACTTCGAACAATTGATGCTAGAGATTACTTTCAAAGTTAGAGGAGTGCAACTGAATTATTTGTGATTATAGTGAAAAATAATTTCAGCGAGTATCTCGGCGAAATTGTTAAACTTCTTAAGTAGGTAATTACATTCTCAATGTCGTCAGCTGAAAGGGAAGGGTTCTTCTCTTAATTAACAAGAACTAAAACGCGTTTAAGTACAGCGTATGAAGATAATCTGCAAACCATATGGCTCCACCGAAACGTATTTCATTAATTCATTCATTCATGCATTCTGGAAAGGATACACTTAACTTACTTTCTTGTAATCTCCGAGGTATAAATTTATCCATCCTCATAAACGTCAAAGAGTCCAGATGCTTGTCCCTAAGTATATTTAATCCTCTTGCTGCCAAGCTGCTTAAGAGAGCTTCTGCCCTATAACCCTTACTGTCGATATAATAGACTGTGATGAACTGAGTGAAGACTACCAATTTCTATCTAATCGATGCAATGTTTGTGAAGCAGTAAATCTATTTTTGAAACTTCCTATGGGGACACTACACAAATATAACTATTTGTAACAAAAACTTCACTTATCTTTAAAGAAATTGATGAAAATTTCTTTAAAAATAGTTGAAATTTTCGTTACAAATAATTATATTTGAGTAGTATTTGTTGCTTCACTGTTGCGAGCTTTATCTTTTATGTATCCTATGGGGATGCCTTTTATGACAATGGAAAGGACAAATCTTCTTCTTTCTAATGGTGTGTTTCTTGATCATTAAAAGGGATCTTTTGTTATTTGAAGGACTGAGCTTCCAACCCTCATCATTATAGTTTGACCATATCTTGCTCTGTTTGTTTTATAACTTGTAAAATAGAACATGGTAAGTTATTCTTGTGATGTTTTAGTGCCAGGAAGAGATGATGACATAGTTATTTCATATTAAGATAAGTATGATAACAATACAAATACTTTTGCCCTTGTTTATGTATGAATGTTGTCCATTGAGGAGAAGCACACCTAATGACAATAGCTGAACCAATTCAGTCATTTTTCAGATTATTAGATGTTTTTCTGTGGCTTATGCTTTTGTCTCCAATGGAACAATCGATAACAATTTGTTTGCATGAGAATGCATGGGCATATCTGAGTGTAAGTAGGAGTACTTGGGCAGGTTGTAATGTTGAGTTGAACCATATATCCTTTGCCATGGCCTCTGAGAACAGCATATCTGAGTGTAAGTAGGAGTACTTGGGCAGGTTGTAATGTTGAGTTGAACCATATATCCTTTGCCATGGCCTCTGAGAGCACTTCAAGGTCTCCCCTACATAAAAAAAATCTTGTATATCAAATTCATTTTTTAATGGGATGAAGGGCAACATTACACTTTCAACATAACACACATGTTCTTGGTAGATATTCCTCATATAGAAACTTGCATGCATTGTTTGTTATCATGGCACAATGGCACAAAAATCTTTAACATACAGGAATAGCATAAATCATGGACAGAGTATTCATTCTAAAGAAAAGGTGTTATTAGGATAATTTTTAACTTAAAAAATACTGATTCTTGTGTAGATATTTTCAAACAAAACAAAATGTTCACACTATACTCACTATATGTATATAAAGCAATACTTTTTGTTGTAAGTAAGGTAAACTTGAAGACTGCTGATGTGCACAATTATAATACCAGATGCAACAATGACTATTTTAGAGACTGTACTTCTAAACGATCTACTGATAGAGATGTTTTTATAATGGGACAGATTTTATTTAATAGACTGCCAACATCAATTAAAGCATTAAATGGTACGAAGCAATTTCAAAACAAATTGAAATACTTTTTAATGGATAAATGTTTGTACAAAGTAGATGATCTGTAAATATGTTTTTATACTGTTTATATTTGGCTCTATATCCTATAATTGTAAACTTTTAGATTGTAATTGTCAATGTCAGAAACTGCTTTGCAGTCTATTGACAAATAAATAAATAAGTAAAATACATTAATCCCGGAAAAAACCTTATCCATATGACTCACTCTGACCAAAAAAAGAAAAAAAAATCAAACTCGGGACCTCTTGAACTTGCGGGAGACACGCTACTACCTTCGCTACCGAGGTGGGCTTGGTTGGCTATAGGCAGTTTATTGAAGAAAGTTATTCCTAGGTTTATTACACTGTTTTGATGAGCTCTTGTGTTACTTCTATTCACATGAATATCCATTCTCTGTCTAGTATTATGCTTAGGAACTGTGTCATTAAAGCTACAGTGATTATTTCCTGTCATTAAATTTGTAAATTTTAAAATTTCAAAAATGAAAATACATGGCAGAGGCAAGATTTTAAATTTTTTAAATAATGGTCTACACGTAGATGTTGATTTAACTCCTCCAAGTATTCTTAGAATCCGTTTTTGTATTATGAATAATGATTTACAATGTGGTGAGTTAACCCGTAATGTTATGCCATATTTTAAAATGGAGTGAGTACACGCAAAATACACGCTTCTGAGAGTTTTTATGTTAACTATTTGTACCAGTTGTCTGAAATTATAGGAAATTGTACTCAGTTTTTTAATTAGATCATCAACATGTGTCTCCCACTTTAGGTTACTCTGTATCCAAAGACCAAGAAATTTAGTTGTATTTACATACTTAATTACTTGATTATTACATATTAATTGTGATTGTACAAGAGACTTATTCTGAGAAAACTGAAAATGATTTACATGTGTCTTATCCAAGTTTCCAATTAAATTATTATTGCTGAACCATTTAGAAATATTACTGAACATTCTGCTCGATAAGATTTGTAGCTCTTCAAGTGCATTGCTTTCAATTAATATATTTGTGTCGTCAGCATATTGAACTATTGTTTTAGCTGTAATATTTGACTGTAAATCATTTACAAACAATAAGAAAAGAATAGGACCCAAAATAGAGCCTTTTGGTACACCAAACTTAATGTATTTTGTGCCTGATCGGTATTCTTTAATGCAATCTTTTTCTGTATGTGAAATTTCTACTATTTGCTTCCTGTCCTTTAGATATGATTTGATCCATTCCAATGCATGACCTCTAATACCCATATGTTCTAATTTTTGGAATAGTAAATTGTGGTTTAGTACATAAAAGAGGAAGTGACTGTATGTTAGTACTGCACTAACAATTTTAGTGACAAACATGTGTGAGGCAAACTTTTGTCTTAGGTCATTTTTGTATCATTATTTTAAATGCAAAAGGGGCCAAAAGAGAGGTACAAGAGCACAATTTAGACAGAACACTTGCCAAACAACATAATATGATAGCTAGCATACATGATTTATCTGAATCTTTGTGGTACTAGTGGATAAACAGATGTTGAAATATATTTAAGAAAATATCTGATAACTCAGAAATGCAGTTTTGGGTCACGGATTTAGACTGCCCCTTTTTTCTATCTTCATCTGAGATCTCTCTTTGAAATTATTTTATTTTACACAGTGATTTTTTTTTCAAATAAAATCATCCTATTATTTTATCTCTAAGTTATTTGCTTGGAAATCAATCATATTTAGTGAAATTTAAAAGTCATTAAATGTTTAAAATTATTCAATATCTTCTTTTTTCAGATGGTACTACGACTTGAAGATCTGGCACTGCAGAAGTACACAGGGCTTATAAAGAAGCTTGTTTTAATAAAGGAGCCTGAAATTCGAAGAGAAGCATCAAAGACCACAGTACAGAAGATATGCTGCAACTTTGGTGAAGTGAAAGGATTGGAAGCCGTCATACTCAGTAGTATTTATTCACACAGTAAGAGTGTTTTAGACTGGGAAACTATGAAAAACATATTAGAGAATACTCTCCAGTATTGTGAAGTTGTAAAACAGAAATGTTACTCCTTAGAAAAGGTAAATCCTGAATCTTTGAAAGAAAGTGCTATAATTTCAAAAGAGCAAGTCCAGTTGGAAGAGCTCACACTAGAAGTCATAGATAACAGAAGTGAAACAGGTTTGAGTGTACCTACTCTTGAACATGACCACGTTATCAACCGGTTTATTTCACATATGTTAGCAGGAGAGAATGAAACAGCCACTCCATTTAAGATTATTGCAACGTACCGTTCCATGTGTATCATAAAGGATGCTTGTGGATTTGTTAAATTGCGTGCTAAAGAGATTCCAAATAATGACAGATTTTTAACAACTCTTTCTCCTAACAAAGAAATTCTAAGAATTCTGGAAGAGTTTGAAAGCATAACAACTGCTATCAAATTGATACAAGTAATGCAAATGACAGTTAAGAAATATTTGGACACAGGCCCATACAAAACATGGGAAGAAATGCAGATTGATTTCCTGCGATATTTAATCCAGCAACCAGGGCTTCATTTATTTGCAAATGAACTTTCTGAATCTTTGATCTGTTTCTTAATGAATATTTGGCTAAGTGAATCCACTGCATCACATTGGCAGGAAAGCATGATAGAAGCTTGTATACATCCAGCAGTGACTAACCTGAATGCAAACGAAATACCCAGAGATATTTTATTAGAGCTACTACCCAAACTCAAAGATTTGAATACATTGAAAGTAAAAGCAAGAATCACTGGAGACAAAATATATGTAGAGGATGCAGAAGTATTTGCTTGCATGTCGAGGTATTGTACTAAGCTAAAATGTTTATGTATAACATTTCAGTAATGTATAATGCATTCAGAAAAAGTTATGTTGGATGATGTGATGGCACGTCTTCCCAGTACACTCATTTCAGTCAAATTTTATGGTATAAGACATCTATTAGATGCAAATTTCCTTAACAAAATGGCAACATCAGAAAGCTTAAACTCACTGAAAAGACTCACACTGTGTGAAGTAAGATCCAATTATCCACTGCACCAGGGTTTGAGGAATCTTGTTGCTGTTACAGTATTCTGTACAGATTTTAGAGGAAGTAAACTGTTAACAAATGTTGGTGGATGGCTCAAAGAATTGCAGCTCTCTGTTGTTTTCAGTATTGAATTTAGAATCCTGGCAGAGTGCTGTCCTTCTTTGGAGGCTCTGTTATTAAAAAATTGCACATTTTCCATGTCATTTCATACAGAACCAGTTCCAACTTTCAGCTCACTAAAAGAAATACTTTTTATATCAAAAGAACACCATCAAGACTATGATATCTGTATTTGGTGCATTCTGCAAAACAGTCCTGTAATTGAAAAATTGGTGGTAGTTATTTCTCAAGTAAATGTTGAGACTTGTTTCAAGAAATTTATGAAAACCAATGAAATGAGGCATCTTCAAGAATTCCAGCTATATAAATTGGGTCAAACTGGCTTAGAAGGACTGATCAAACCAGATTTAGCTGTGCAGATGATATACAAGTTTCCCACTCTCAGTTTTATTGGTGGTATAGAAGATGCAATCGCTGAGAGAAAATTAAGTGAAATGTACTCAAACAAAACATTTTTATGCATACATGAAAAAATAAGAGAGCAGACTCTAAACCCATTTCAAATGTGAGTTTTGTTTGAATGATGACATTGAGGATGACAGTTATTAGTGTGATTATAAAAATGTTGCTTTATTTCTAAAACCAATAATTGACTCTGTATAGAACACTAATGCAAAACATACTCATGTCTTCTACTCTTGTAGTGCAATGAAGTTAGTGTCTGTTTAGCTAACCTATGTTTTGTGTTATAGAATATCTGTCATAAAGTGAAAGTGCTAATATTTGGATCATATTTGAATGTTTCCCAGGAAAGGTCATTAAAACGTATTTGTCAGATGAATGTATAACAAACACTATAATTTCATCAATAATTTAGTTATATTTGGAGGAATTTAGTAACAGTGACGTCCAAATTATTTGATAAAACTATTTGTAGCTATATCGAGATTTAACTGTATTGGAACACCACAGTGAGGAGAAATAATTATCAATTTATAGATGAGTCGTATTTGTTACACATCTGCTTCACTTACGTACCTATTTTGGGGACATGTTTCCCAAATCATCATTTGCATCTTCGGCTCTTATGCGACTAATGCTTGATCCAGTGGTGTGGGTAACTCTGGAGTTGCTGCTGCCATCTGTTGATTTAGTGATGAACTTAAATGTGGGATTTTCTTCTCTAGGGATTTCAAAGTTCATTAGTTGTTTTTTATGTTATTCTATGTATATTCTCTCCCATATGACGAGTTCACTATGTTTTTGTACGTATTTTAGTAATTCGGTGCTATCTTCAATTTCATGATTTTCAGACCAGAAATGAGCTGCTGATGGGCTGATCAAGGGTAAAGGGAACAAAATAGTAATTTTAGACACGGATACATACAAGGAAAAAATGTTAGAGTTACTACAACAAAAAGAATTCCAAGAAATATATTCTAATCCACTCAACCGATGCATAAAAGATGTACAAAAAACCATCATTAATAGTAAAATTTTAACAACTGCAGAACAAACAACTATCAAACCGGCCAACCCTACCCTTGCAAGATAATATGGTTTGCCTAAAATACACAAACCCAACAAACCCATGAGACCCATTGTAAATAATGTCAACACTCCTAGTTACCTTCTGGCAGAATGGCTGTCCAAAAAATTTCAGTCCTTTTCACAATTCCATACTCTGAGCATAAAAAACTCTTTAGACCTGGTAGAAAAAATTCAAAATCTTAAACTAAACCCTCATGACACTTTAGTATCCTTTGATGTCCGCTCCCTCTTCCCTAGCATTCCATTAGACAAACTTTTGATTCGACTTAAGAAATGACTTAATTCTATTAACCTAGATGCTAATGCAGTAGAAGAATATTTGGCAATAACTGAAATATGTATACATCAAAATTATTTTTTTTCCGATGGAAAATATTATCAACAAATTTCAGTACTAGCTATGGGAAGCCTGCTATCACCATTTTTGGCCAATTTATACATGAGCTTTTTCGAAACACATATAACTAAAGCCATCCCTCATATTTTTAAAACATGGTACATATACGTAGATGACATCTTTGCAATAGTGCCCTACAAACTAATAGTTGATGCTTTGAAACTACTCAACCTGCAAGAACCCAGCATACAATTCACAGTAGAAACTGAAGAGGACTGTACTCTACCTTTTTTGAACCTTAAAATCACAAAAAGCTATGAAAAACTAGAATTTGGTATGCATAGAAAAGCAACACACACAGATAATTACATCAAAGCAAATAGTTTCAACCCAGTTCCACACAAATATGCCACCATCAACAGTCTCACACACAGATTAGTAAATCTACCCCTCAGCCAGCAAGAATATCAAAAAGAATACCATCAAATCTTAAAAACTGCAATTAAAAATGGGTATGGAAAAAACTTTGTAGATAAAAGCTAAAATCATTCAAACTTCAAAAGAGATTAAAACAGATCACAGCTCTCACACCAATAGAACAAGAAATTAGATTTGCTAAAATTACTTACCAACCCTGGGCCACAAAAAAGTCCCAAAAAATATTCAAGAAATATAATATAACATTGGTACCAAAAAACAATTACAACATTAAAAACCTACTTAACAGTAATAACTATGAATACGGCCCTTGAATTTTATCTCTGAAAGGATTCTATACGCAAGCATAAAATAATCTTTCAGTATATCGAAATTTAACTGTATTGGAACACCACGGTGAAGCGAAATAATTATCAAATTATAGATGAGTCGCATCCACCACACATCAGCCCCACTTACATACCCAATTTGAGGACCTGTTTCATGAACCATCGTTTGCATCGTCCTCAAATTAGGTACGTAAGTGAAGCTGATGTGCAACAAATATAATTTAATAATCTTTCAGTGGTTTCCACTGCATACAACTAAGTTTGCTGAGCTGCTTTATCACACAGCTGTGAAGTGATAAACTGTAAATACATACTGAAAATGGATTTAGTTTATATAACAAGCCAACAATGGCAATGAGCATTGTTCATTTCCGTACAACATTGCAAACTCCTAACAGTTGTAAATAGCATGCAAAGATTAATTATTACTAATGTTATATTAATAATTATTATTATTAATTATTAATAAATTTTATTTTTTGGATTATCTGGAATTTGATAATGTGGGTTACTTCCAGTTCCACTTAGTCCTGATAAATGAGGTTCTTGATTACCTGGACTTACAAAGTGTATGTAGATGTTCCAGACAAATGGCAGGATATGTTTTCTATGAAGAATACTTCTTTGGAAATTAATTTCACCTTTGTATTGTTTTAAGAAATATCTGCCAAATGTAGGCTTTTAGCTTTTGTTTGTTATCTCTAATAAATAAATGTTTGATGTCACAGGTGTTCAAAACAAAGGAGGCTATATTGTACTCACTTGTAGCCAGGGATGTATTCCTTACTAAAAAAGTCGAAGGTAACCTAAAATTGTTTCCAGTTGCTGGAGAGCTGATCAGAGTGCTGCACTTGTAGATTCACCTTCCTGTTTTGGTTGTCTTCAGCAGACCTATGATCTTTTATCCATTCTTTTATGTAATTCTCTGGGTTCCACATATGTACTGGAGGTCTGTTAATAGTAAAACATCAGAGATAAGAGATCATACAACTGAGTCTGCTGTGCAGTGTTTTGCCCATATCCTGTCCATTTTCAATTTGCAAACACAAAAGGTTAGAAAAATCTGAATACGGTTTGTTATATTTCGCTACAAAATATGCAGTGCGAAACACTTTCCTCATACTGTGGAAAACATGCTTCAAGGTTTTGTAGAACATTTTCTTGTCTTTCTTTCTCTTTCATGCATGTTGCTACATGAACTTCAGAATTCTTATTTTTGTGGATATTTTGTGTTAGAGATGTTAGTTGGACACCTTTAGTTCCTACACTTGGATCCACAAGAACTCCATTGCATTCCTTAGAAATATACCCTCCCTGATATTTGTTTACCTTTAAATCTGGCAAGTTTTTTTTAGGAACTGAGTACTCAAATTTGCCTTTCTTGAACACTAACTACTCATACTTTGTCTTGAATTCACTCCACGTACTGTCATTCCAATATACAGGATAATCCGGCGAGTTTTCGCACTCCAAATGACTAGAAATTATTTCACTGGTTAGAATTTGATTGTCAGTTTTATTGATTTTAGGAGCACTTGGAGAACATTCGTAGACCGAGGAAACTGTGAATTTAGGTTTAGTACCTATAAGACAATCAAATTTATTACGTTTCATAATTTTAAAAAAAAGCTACAACCCCAATAATATTCTATATTTAAACAATATTTTATAGCACTTTATAGAAGCTTGTCATATTCCAGATTGAAATAACACATAACTACTCTCCGTATCTAACACTAGACTGACAAGTGAATTCAAGGGTCTATAAAATCTCAAATATTGGTCATAGAAACTTTTACACAATTCAAGAGGAGTAGGCTCAAATTAAAGTAACTTCGACTCGTAGCTTGCTTTACCCGCCTCATGCATATTGTTCTTTTTTATTGCAATGTTTGTCATGTCCTAGCTCCAAGCATGAATGCAGAACACTTTTGCTGTTGGGCCAAAATGATGTCACTGTCGATGGGCCCTAAAATACCACACTTACTTTCGCTGAACTGGTCACTCAGACTCAACCCTCCTGCAAATGGTATGTGGTTCTAAGTTTAATACCGTATCTTGACATTACAACGTATATTGGAAAATGTATTAAAATTAATTTCGACTTATTACTATTGTAATTTGTTACTGAAAATCAGCAGTATTTTGAATGTGTGTTTGGAGGAATTTAGTAACAGTGACGTCAAAATTAATATAAAAATTATTTGTGGTTGGTTTATTGACGAGTGTCAATAAACCAACCACAAATAATTTTTATAGTATTTTGAATGTTATAATTAACAAAGATAATGAATTAAAAAAGCAAATATTAGTAAGGGGCCTCCAAAAAATAGAGGGGGAATGGCATACATCCAAGTTCCCCATACACTACGGCCCTGGTTGTAACTTTAATCGCAAGTAAAATTGCATTGTTTCTCTTGAATATGAATAAGGTATTCTGGTTCACATATGAATTTTCATAAATCTTCTCTGACTCTCCTGGAAAATATCATTAGTTGCAATTTGAAATTGGTTATTTAAGTTGTTGACCTCACTTAAAAGTCAAACTTCATATCCCAACTCCAGATTCCCTTGAAGCTGTTGCTGAGACAAATAATTATAATTGAAGCACAACCTCATTCATATGATCATGGAACACCTTTGGGGTATAAGGCTTTCAATATCTCTTTCACTTATAATAGGAAATACTATATTTCATCCAAAAATTTGGTGTCAAGGTTTTACAAGAAATACATGTTTTGTGACCTTCTGTGTGTAGAACAAGCATTTTTAGAAAAAAAGTGTATGTCACTAACTACAAGTATTGAAAATGTTATAACAATGAGGTTAATCACATTAATTGATCATCATTTACGTTAACATTACCTTAATTTTCTAACATCAGAATATGTACTATAGCAGCACACTATTTGAATGACTAGCATGATATTATCTTGGAAGTCAACCTCCTTAGGACTGCAAAGGACTCAGCTGAACTCTCTGTAAGCGACAGCATTCACATTGAGAAACACAAGGATGAATAATTAAAATTAGGCAAGTGAGTCAACCTTTCAATAATAATAATAATACTTTATTATCACCTTATGTTTTACAAGCATTGCTGAAAACAGGCAAGTTGTCAATTATATACAATTAAAGTTGCTGGATATATATATACAGATATTAGAAGAAACTAAAACTTAGGTGATGTTATTCTAAATGTATAATGTCTTGTACACCTAATACGATGTCTAGGTTTTAGTCATAAGTATTGTAAAATAAGAAACTAGCACTCAAACAATAAATTCTGAAGTTGTAGTCTTAGTTTAGAAATTCATCAAGTGAATAAAAAACATTATTAATTAAATATGATTTCAAGAAAAATTTGAATTTTGTTAAGTTACTAGACACTTTAACTTCTGCTGGGAGTTTGTTATATAGCTTGGCTCCCATGTAACTAGGCAACTTGTCACACAGGTGGAGTCTATCCATCATAGTATCGAAATCATTCTTGTTTCTTGTGTTGTGGTTATGAATATCCGAATTTGTTTGCAACGGGAGAAAAGTATATACAAGGTTGACCCCCTTGCCTAATTTTAGTAACAATGGCACTCCACTTTCTGAAATACTTCTTTTTATTCTATAGGAATAATTAACTTTGAACTCCATCCACAACCATTTATCTCCTTCAAAACCACTATATTGTTGTCAGTCACAGTGTGGGAGTGGACATTCCCAAAACCAGTTCTGATTTTACAAAAGTAAGTGAGGTAGTGTAACCATAACCAATGTTCAATTGAATGTCCATGTTAAGAGACTTACAGAGTCATACTTTATCAAAACTTAAAACCTGACTCACAGTTACAGTTCCGAAAATGTTCCAGTTTTTAATAGTGACGTAAGTGATGTTTCAAGTTTTCTAAAGGTTGATCAATATTTATAAAAAATTCCCTGACAAAATGCATATAAATGTGTTTAAGAAGACTTTTAAGTTGAAGAAATAAGTGTTTCCAGTTGTTAACAAATTTTGAATTTTACTTTCTCTTATTCTGATTTATGTCACCTTTCTTGTTTGGTTTCCCTTGTAGAAAAACTTGCCCTTCTATTTTTGCTTAGCCACTTTTCTTTTACTTTTCTTGAAACCTCACTTATAGCTTTAATTCTCTTTTCTTCCTTATCTGTTACTATATATTTTTATAGCAACCATCTCCATTCTCATTTTGTCTTTCTTCAAATCGCATACATTTTTTTTAACTCTTTATATTTTTACAAGTAATGTATTTTATTCTCCTTTTATTCATATATGACATGTTTGTGATTCTGTCCCTCTTAATCCTCCTAGAAACTTTGCCCATTCCAAACCATGGTAAACCACCTGCTACCACCAGCTGAACATGTCAATGACTGCTACTACCAAAACTAACTCTCGATTGTAATATGAATGTATGCAAATAGACGTATCAATGGTGCACTAGCTCTTGCTGAAAGAGCACATTTTTTCTTCATCTAAAAAAGCAAAGTTCGTGACTGGAGAATACCATAATGATACTTATCTTTGTGCCTGTGGAAGAGAAATTTAACAATTTTTGGGTAGATATCAGATTCACATTCCTATCTATGATGCTATTCTCTCTATTAACTTTTAATAATTTATTTATTTATTAAATTATTCTATTAATAGATGCTATGCTATCTATTTTCCCTTAGATGCTAGACGGGAACTAGGCCTTCTGAATGTGAAAGAAGTGAGAGAAGGGCTTCGAATTTGCCAATGTTTGTCTTAAGAAGGTCCACGTTACATGGGAATTAAAATATGTAACAAATTTCCACAAAAATTTAGAGAAATCCTAAACCAAAATCTCTTCAAAAAGGCAATTAAAGAATAAGGCAATCTATTTGATCGAGGAATACATGGATGATGAACGGTGATCTCTATACATCTTAATGTACAATTTTAGGAAATGTATATATTGTACATACTTGATACTTCTTTGCTTTACTATAATTAGTAAATACGAAATAGTGTAGTCATTGTTTCGATTTTTTTTTTTTTTTTTTTAATTTTAAACCTAAATCTTAAAGTGCCATCAACTTATGAGAATTACTCAACTATATAAGTTTAATATTACGAATAAAATATAGGTAAGTATAAGCGAAGTGTCGTGGAACTTGACGAGGTTCTTTGCCTGTATTCCTTAACCGATGCGACCAAAATGCCTTCAAGATTTATGTTTTACATTTAAGCCTAGCATTTTGGAGATACTTAGTAGGGAAATATATGTAGTTAACATTGCTAGTCTGGATGCATATCCTGTCTCTCTCTAAGACATAAGCAAACCGTAAATGGCAAGGAATACACACATTCGCTTAAAACCGAAGCCTAGAAAGAAATACTAGGATTACTGGATGTAGTACTACAGATTATAATGTTTTCCTTGCTGAATTGTCCTTAAAGAAAAATATCATAGCTGGACGAAAACTGGAATAGCAAATTTAGGAAACCTGTTTCAGGCATACATACTGTCTCGAATCCATTATTACTACGACTGGCGCCGTACATGCACAAAAGATTCGGCGTGGATTGAAAACAGACAGATAGTGCAGTGTGGAGATAAAGAGCCTGCAAGAACACAGTAAGATAGCCCGGAGATAAAAGACTCGCCGACACGGATAAAGTTATAATCTAGAACGTTCATGTTTTATCTAGTGACGTGTTAGAGAACATTCTATAACAGTCTCGAATCATAAATGATCGTGCATAAAAAGAAGCCGTGGCTAGTTTATCGAGTAGTCATAAACATAGTCGTAAACAGAGTGTAATCAGAACTGAGTATGGTGTGCGTGCAACTGTGAAAGCTGTTTGTTTGTGGTCAACGACCTTGGAAGATTGTAATTGTGTATGTAACATAATTCTGCTACGTAAAGGTTGAGTGTATTTCTACGCAAATATAGTACACTTTGGTTTTCTGCAACTTGGACTTTAAATTCTATGAACCCAAAAAGTCAGAATACGTTCGTTTAAAACTAAGGCCTACGAAAGAAATACGTAAATTGGTGCATGCAAATAGATTTCATTTCCGGAAAGAAATATTTGGATTGCTGGGTGTAGTACTACAAACAGGTTATATTGTTTTAACTGCTGGACTTCTAAAGAAAAATATAGCTGGAGGAAAACTGGAATAACAGATTCAGAAAACCTGTTTCTGGAATACATGCGCTCGTTTGAAAACAAAGGCCTACGAAAAGAATACGCAAATTGCTGCATATAAATGGAATCTATTGGTTCCCCTGCTTAATTTTTTTAAAACCTCAATCGCTGGCGTTGTTAAATAAAATCTAACAACTGACAATATACGAGTCAGTTGGAGAATTTAATGTCATGATGGCACGTTGCCCATGGTAGCTAAAAGGTTAAGAACGACGGGATGGAAACCGCGAGATCCGTGGTTCAAATCCCGGCCATGGCATTGAATTTTCCAGCTTGACTCTATCTACGAGGGCTGTTCAATAAAGAATGATCATTTTTTACCGGTCATAATTTTTTGCAATAAAATATAATCTTATATTCTGTTAGCTTACTGTGAAACAAACATGCCGTAGTAGCTTCATGTTGGTATTCCTGGTTCCCGCCTGTGAGAACCAGGCAAGTTCAGACATGTTCAGTATCGCCTACCGCTTCAAGTGAGGTAGCATGCAGTTAAAGTTGATGTTAGAGGAAGATCCGGAGTTTCTTTCAAAGGTAATCACTGCTGGTGAAGCTTGGCTACATCATTTTGATCCTGAGAGCAAACAGCAAGACTCAGTGTGGAAATCTCCTTCATCACCAACCCCCCCCCCCTTCCATAAAAAGGAGTTGCTTCAACTGGGAAGACCCGCCTCGGTAGCGTGATGGTATCGTGTCTGCCTCACGTTCAAGAGGTCCCGAGTTCGAATCTCGGTCAGGGTGAGTTACCTGGATAAGGTTTTTCCGGGGTTTTCCCTTATCCTGTGAGACGAATGTCGGGCAATTCTAAGCTCTATGGACCCTGGGCACATTTTAACATCATTTCACCCATTTCATTCATCATCGTCCGATATGGCTTAACGTAGGAGGACGTGAACAAAAAAAATATATATACTGAGAAAGTTACGGTCATCTCATTCTTTGATATTCATGGAATGGTTTATCAGCAAGTTTTACCTGCACACACTTCAGTAACTGGACAATACTACAGGGATGTCCTGAAACCATTGCAAGTCCATATCAGCCGCAAAAGACCACATCCGTGAAGCAGGCTGGATGCTCTACCACGATAATAGGCGGCCACATATTGCCAATGTTGCTGCTGAATATCTCGCAAAATCAACGTGAAGTGCATCCCTCACCCTCGCTATAGTCTGGATTTAGCCCCATGTGACTTTTTTCTATACCTAAACTTGAAGAAAGGCCTTCGTGGGAGATATTATATATCATCAAAAGCAGTGGTGAAGGCTGCGGAGGCGATTTTGAAGGACCTCTTAAAAAATTATTTCCAGCATGTCTTTGAAGACTGGCAGAAACGCTGGGACAAGTGCATCGCAATCAGGAAGACTATTTTGAGAAGAAGAATCAAAATTATGAGGATGAGTAAAGCTACGTTCTCATAAAGAACTGTATTCATTCTTTATTGAACAGCCCGCGTATGACGTTATACTGCTATAATTTGTTTATTTGTTTGTTCAAATAGACGTAGGGCTGGCAGTGCCTCAGTTGGTATCTCTAAATAACATTCATTTGAAATTAAATGTATAAATACTAAGCAAAAGTCAATTCTTGTATTAAGGTCTATGTGCTGGTAGGGCGAGCCGTAGAGGTTTCAGATCACTGGACATTTGACAACTGCCACATTGCTGGAATGTGAAAATGTCTTCCACATCGGCAAAGTATTTCTGAACGTCACCGTTAGTGATTCGTACCGTTTCTTGATAAAACCAAATTAAACCTTGAACTTTGAACGATTCATGCTAGAGATGACTTTAAAGATATGATCAGTACAACTGATTTACTTGCGTTTATAGTGAAAAATAAGTTCAGTGAGTACCTCGGCCAAGTTACTTAACTACTTAAGCGGGTAATTAATTTCCAATATCGTCAGCTGGACGGACGGATTCTTTTCTCTGTTAACAATAATTAAAACGTTTCTAAGTACAGTGGCTGAAAATAACCTGAATGATCCCAAAAGTTTCGTAGGGAAACAAATGATCAAGCAGCTATTTGATGACAGTGAAGATATACCTTACGTACTGCAGTACAGAAAAAAAAAGTTAGCATTGAGGTAAAAGCGTAACAAACTTCTTCCGCATTAATAGGGCGGTATTTATCATATAAAAATGATTAAAAGGCAGGGAATTAATATTCTTTAAATATTTATCATTCTGATTTAGTTACTATTCATGTCGTTGTCGTTACCTTTTTTAAACTCCAGATGCAATAATACTACATAGGTCTTCGAGAGGCCATATTAGGGGAAGTTGATTTTGCATCAATTGAAATGAACGGATTTAGAATAATGTCTAAAATGGCAGAAAATATTTCTCTTCCTTAAGTGTTGCTATTTGGGTTTACAAATTCGTCGGAATACCATTATATATATTATATTATTAATAAATCCTTTGGTTGTTTTAATGATCGCCACGTGATTTCCCTGTTTGTCTATATGTTCTGTGGCATTGCAGTTTGTATTCTGTGGCAAAACGAAGCTAGGAAACAAAAGCGATTGTTGCCTACGATCAATTACAGTGATTAATTACTAAATGACAGACGTTCTTTTTTAGTCTTGGATTCCTGCATAAAGGTAAGAACATTATGTATATAGGTATATATATAAAGAAGTTCACAAATATATTAACTTTTGTGTTAGAGTAACAGAATGCAGGTTAAACGAAGCACGTTTTATAACAATGGTTTGAAACACAAGGTACTGTTAATATATTGTGCAAATGCTGGAAAGGTGGGTCCCGGCTTATCTCTAGGCAGGTAATTGTACATTAAGTATGCATAAAATGTAAATGCTCCCAATTTTTACTATTTATTAACTATGGAGCAGGCGCGCTCATTTAAGATACACAGGTAGGCGCCTGGTGTAGGTATTCCGTACACAGTGTACTAAATTCCATTTTTTGATATTAATTTACTATTTATTACACTAATTAACATAAAATTGGTTAAATTGATTGTAAGTAACTTCTTATCTTCTGCTTAACATCAGTTTAACACGTGTTAATTACACACTAATTGTTTATATTGTATTAGCGAAACTTAGTGTAACAAAATAATCCTCTTCAAATTTGGATGAACGAGCACAGCATATTTTCATAGAAAACTGCAGTTTGGAAATGATTTTTGAAAAAAAAAAAAGTGGTTACATAATTTTCTTATTTGATGACTCTTCTATGCACATCTCTTGAGCGTTGAAATGACACATTCACGCTAACATCAGCTGGCAAAGTTGGTATGCCAGATCTTTCTATAAGATGTGATGCCATTAGTTGGAAAGTACGGTTCTTAAGAATAACGAGGATGCTCCTCATTTTTATCATTTGCTTGAAACAGCATTGTGCATTGATGCCAGCATGCTCAACAATGCATAACATAAAGCCATGGTTCACCTTCTTGTCTTTCGTGTTACTGAATTGCACGATTTGGTCAACAGTATCAACCCCACCTTTCATCCTGTTATAATCTAATATTTAAGGCATCTTTGTGTCTATGTAGTGTTCCGTCATTGTGCATCGTTGAGATAAGTACAACAGCTTTGTTTTCCGCTAAGGTATATATGATAACATGGTAGTGGTCTAATGGAATCCAAAAATTGCTGAGCTTATTCCTTTGTTCTTATGGAGCAAAACCACAAATGGGATTTGTCTTTTATCTATTTTCCGTGTTCCTATACAAGAGGTCTTTTTGAAGCATATGGAGAGCCACTGGATGGCTACTATAGCAATAATTATCTATTGTCACATCTCAAAAGAATCATTCCTGTTCCATCTTTTGACCAAAGTTCCAATGCATTTGTGTGGTTCCCACCTTTTGAGTCCAATTAAATACGGAATACCTAACACTGAATAAATTTCATTTTTGTCAGCTTAGCATCTCTTTCCCCAGAATAATTTTCTTCTAGCCTGTTTCTTTGAATAAACAATTTTTAATACCCACGATTTCATTTATCACATTAATATTATTTTATGGAATGATTCAATTTCCTCTACAATACCTCGTGCCATCCATTTGGGGCCTGGTTCGTATATGGGATGTTCTTTTAGGTGCTTTAGTTTTCATCCACTTGTTTTTTTCCTCCTATCAATGAAAAAACAGCTTTGCTATCAAAAGAATATAGCTCTTCATCATTTTCAGCTGCAGAGTTAGTATAATGATCACTTGGTGATATCACTTCATCCTCTCCATCAGAGAAAACAAATCATCAATAACGCCAAAATTATCTTCTTTAGCAAGTGTCACTAAAAGGAGCCATTCTGATTGCTTCTCTGTCCAATATATTGGTTCCCATGCGGCAGACTCGCGATGCCGATCAATAAGTGATGGCCGCGGAGAGAGGGGAGACAGGAGGGGTAGGTGAGTCTTCGTTTACCCCTCCTCCTGCCACTCGAAGTGGCACGAAGCTTCGAGAATGTTTTCCCCCTCCATAAAAGGAGATTCGGGAAACTTTGGGCCGATCAATACCGGAAGCGACAGTCAGTTGAGTGTAGTGTTGTTGTGGCGTGCGGTGTGTAAGTAGCGTCGAGCGTACGTGTAAAGACGAACTGGCAAAATTTAATTGTGTACATTAGATTGTAATTGTGATATTGGAATAAGGTGGAAATAAAGAACATTTTGAGTGGTGTAATTGAACTTTTTAATTTCACAAACCCACAAAGTCACAACTGGCGTCAGAAGTGGGATAACGGCCATGGAATCGGCACTGGAAAAGATTTTACACAAAATGGAAGAAATGAAGACCGAAATAACAGCGAAGACGGAAGCGGCAAATAACAACTTGGCCGAGGAACTGAAACAAATGACTACGGCCGCACGGACAAAGTGCTTCACCACATTGACACCGGGGATGCCCGGCCTATTCGGCAACCACATAGACGCGTTCCGCTGGCGAAGCAAGGGGCGGTACGAGACATGCTGGAGGACATGAGATCCAGGGGGGTGATTGAAGAGTCTGACAGCCCTTGGTGTTCCCCTGTAGTCTTGGTGACGAAGAAGAACGGCGAGCTACGCTTCTGCGTGGACTACAGGAAGCTGAACGCTGTCACCCGGAAGGACTGCTTCCCCTCACCCCGGATTGACGACACCCTGGACACGCTAGCTGTTGCGAAGTGGTTCTCGACCCTGGACCTGAAGTCGGGCTACTGGCAGGTAGCTCTAGATCCGAGAGACAAAGAGAAGACCGCATTCTCGACAGGCCAAGGGCTCTGGCAGTTCACAGTTATGCCCTTTGGCCTCTGTAACGCACTAGGTACCTTCCAACGCCTCATGGAGTCAGTGATGATAGGCCTGACTTACGACGCCTGCCTGCTATACCTGGACGACATCATCATCGTCGGTAAAACCTTTGAAGACCATCTAGAGAATCTGAGTAAGGTGCTACAGAGATTGCAGGCGACCAACTTGAAGCTGAACGCGAAGAAGTGCCAGCTCTTCTGCAAGGAAGTGAACTATTTGGGCCACATAGTCTCAGCAACCGGAGTGCCCACAGACCCGGAAAAGACACAGGCTGTGAGAGATTGGCCTCGCCCAAAGGATAAGAAACAGTTGCGCAGTTTCCTGGGGCTGTGCAGTTATTACCGCCGCTTCATAAAGGGGTTCTCCAACATTGGAAAACCCCTCACCCGCCTTACTGAGGAACACCGGCCTTATGTGAGGACGGAGGATGCCGAAAACGCTTTCCAGCACCTAAAGGAGACCCTGTGCAGTGCTCCAATTTTGGGTTTCCCACAACCGGGTGGCGCCTTCATTGTGGACACCGACGCCAGCGACCACTGCATTGGAGGTGTCCTATCGCAGATTCAGGACGGCCATGTGCGGGTGGTAGCCCACTACAGCAAGACGCTATCCAAGGCAGAGAAGAACTACTGCGTCACCCGACGAGAATTATTGGCGGTAGTAAAGACCTTGGAGCACTTCCACAAGTACCTGTACGGTCAGCCATTCCACCTGAGGACTGACTATTCCGCCCTAACCTGGCTATTGGGCTTTAAGAACCTGGAAGGCCAGACAGCACGTTGGGTTCAGAGGCTGCAGGAGTACGACTTCACCTCGGAACATCGCAGACGGAAGAGCCACGGTAACGCGGACGCTATGTCCCGAAGACCCCGTCCAGAAGAGTGCGGCCAATGCACAAGAGTGGAGGAGAAGGAGCGTGCCGCAGCAGTTCGAGTAGTCACGGCAGTGCCTGCGGATGGCTGGGATAGCGCAGGCCTGAGGAGGGAGCAGCTGGCGGACGCAGACTTGGGGCCACTCTTGAGGGAAGTGGAGGCAGGGACGAGACCAACCTGGGCGGACGTCGCACCGAGGAGCGCCACCTACAAGTCTTACTGGGCCCAGTGGGACTCGTTGAAGACCAGAGAGGGTGTGCTGTTCCGGGTATGGGAATCACCCGATGGGAAGACGCGGAGAGAACAGTTGGTACTTCCCCGGAGTAAGGTTCCGGAAGTCTTGGAAGAAGTGCACGCCGGTACTTCAAGAGGACACCTGGGAGCGAACCGGACGATTGACAAACTACGGCAGCACTACTACTGGCTGAGGCTCCGAGCAGACGCTGAGAATTGGTGCCGTCAGTGTTACGTGTGCGCCGCGAGTCGCGGCCCGCGGACTAGGAGTCGGGGTCGCATGCAACAGTACAAAGTCGGAGCGCCATTCGAACGGATCGCCGTTGACATTGCTGGACCGTTCCCAATATCCGACGGAGGCAACAAGTACCTGATGGTGGTCGTGGACTAGTTCACTAAGTGGCCGGAGGTGTATGTCATTCCGAACCAAGAGGCAAGGACAATCACAGACTGCCTCGTGGAGCAAGTGTTTTGCCGATTTTGGCGTACCATTAGAGCTGCACAGTGACCAAGGCACCAGCCAGCGACCGAGTATGTGGAGAACCTGGTGGACCACCTCCACGACATGCACGAGATGGCTCGCCAGAACATTCAGAAGGCAAGCGACCGCATGAAAACCCGATACGACAGGCAAGCCAACAGTCAAGGGTTCCAGCAAGGTGACCTGGTCTGGTTGTATGGCCCGACCCGGACCAAGGGACGCTGCCCGAAGCTTCAGGAGCCATGGCAAGGACCGTACCGTGTGGTGAAGAGGATTAACGACGTGGTCTACCGCATCCATAAGGTGCCCCGAGGAAAGATGTTGGTGGTATACCTGGATCGCCTGGCCCGCTACGAAGGCGCTGTTCGGGACGACCAGCCTTGAGGAGGGAGCAGTGTTACCCAGGCGGCAGACTCGCGATGCCGATCAATAAATGATGGCCGGTGGAGAGAGGGGAGACAGGAGGGGTAGCTGAATCTTCGTTTACCCTTCCTCCTGCCACTCGAAGTGACATGAAGCTTCGAGAATGTTTTCCCCCTCCATAAAAGGAGATTCGGGAAACTTTGGGCCGATCAATACCGGAAGCGACAGTCAGTTGAGTGTAGTGTTGTTGTGGCGTGCGGTGGGTAAGTAGCGTCGAGCGTACATGTAAAGACGAACTGGCAAAATTTAATTGTGTACATTAGATTGTAATTGTGATATTGGAATAAGGTGGAAATAAAGAACATTTTGAGTTGTGTAATTGAACTTTTTAATTTCACGAACCCACAAAGTCACAATATTTTGTCCTGAAGTAAGAAACACAAAATATTGTTGCCTAATAATGCATTACAATAATGACTATTTTTAAAATACACTTTTCCTTACCCAGCCGCTTTGTGTCAAAGTAAACCAGAGTATGTGACATAATACTCACCATGTATAAAGTACCCCGCTGCTGCAGTTCTAAGAATAACTTATTGTTGCCTTTCGGTTGTTGATACGACAATCGCTCTGACACTACTAAATGGAAGCTTAGCAATGACATGAAAGGTACTGACAATAATGTGCAAATATATGCATATGCTACACAAATTAAAATATTTGTAGCAATCTCCACTTAACTTAAGAAGTTGATAATTCCTTCTTCTTTTTTGTTGCTTCACTGTGACTAGCTTCATTTTCTGTGTGATATGCATATGTATTTATCCGGTAGAGTGCAAGATGCAAATGTGCCATATAAAATACACCGGTGCCCCTGCTCTAGGGTTAAACATTAATAATATAAGAAGATACAAAGCAAAAGCTAACTTTTTTTTTTAATGTGGAAGCATTATTTATCAATCCATAGAATTTGTGCATCATGATCTGACAGTCCATTAGTTTTTGTTAAGATGGAGCAAAATTTAGTTATATCTGACTTTACCAACATATTATCTATAGCTGTGGATGAACTATTTTTTATTCTTGTTTGAAAGTTTACTGTATGTATTATTTCGGATGATGTACATTAGAAGCTAAGCTGTACCGTTTGAAACCACAATTTCAAATAATCCACATATATCTCATAGAAGTGGAACAATTAGATTGAGTAATGCACATATACTTTAATCATTTTGAAGACTAAATTCATGTTAACACAAGTAAACATCACCGTTTATTGATCCTAAGCAGTTACACACATATTAACTATATTAAATTAAATATGAATTCGTAGTAATATTATGTTGAAATCTCATCTTCCAAATTCCTTTTTAGCCATGTATTGCCCTAAGTGGAATAGCTATTTTTTGTAAAGCAATTCTGCAAGCACAATTTTATCCCAAATTAACTAAATAAACTAAATTAATAAGCAAACATTGTAGAAAATACAGCATTTGCTTAACTAAAGTAAAAAAGGCAATACAAAAACCTTTGACCTTAAGTTTTAAAAGCCTCCCAGACACTTTCCTTTTGCTCTTTCTTTTCTGCTCAGAATTGCATTCTCTGCAACAAATTTTGTTAACTTGGGTTAAAGTTCTATATGTCTAATCAAAACTTTCAATAGCTATAATTCACATATTGCTAAACTACCAGGTATAATCGTCATACACAAGTTAAACAAAAGATACTGAGGACCCTAAGTTTCAAATTGTAACTAAGTTATTAAGGGCTGTAAGCTGCAAAGCGTAGCCAAGAAATATTTTGTATAATCAAAGGTGCGTAATAGTTGTGCAATGTGATGAGAAATGTTAGCTGAAACATCAGTGTTGCTAAAACATGATGATCTTCGTTACTCTTTGTTAACTCATGTTTAAAATCTACCTCCTTGAAATTGATTATGTTCCTTTCTCAAACTTTAGTAAGTGTTGGTTATATGGAATGGAACCCTGACTTGCCCAGGATTACTAATAATTAGAGTAGACTTTGCATGGTTCAGTGCAAATATGACCCTTACTAATTTACTTATCACTGTCAAGCATAATTAGAGAATAAATAAGATACATGTTTAGCAAGTAACTTTCAGCAGTGCTACCATTTGAAGTACTGCAGTAAATTTCAAGCAATTTGAGAATTTCAACTGTCAGGTATAATTATAAAGTAAACGAATTTTGTCATGAGCAAATCATATATAAATTACTCAAGCAACAAGCATACTTAGGTTTAGGTTTAATGAATGAGAAGGGCCATCAAGTTCTCTATGCACTACAACCATATCTGACTTATTGTACTTCCCTTCATCTAGTCTCCAAAGCTTGATAAAAAAAAAGTTAGCTTTTTATGGAAACCATTGATAAGTTCATGCTCAGACATGAACCAATGATTAAAAGTTTAAACATGAATGCTGTCAATGATTTGCAGTCAGTTAACATTTCTTTCTTTTTTCCTCTTCTGTAATTTACGTCCTCCAAAGTTAAGTCATATCAGACGATGAATGAATTAGGTGAAATGATGCTCATATGGGTCCAGGGTCCATGGAGCTTAGAGTTACCTGACATTCATCCTTCAGGATAATGGAAAACCACGGAAAAAACCTTATTTAGGTAACTCACCCTTACCAAGATTCAAACTCGGGACCTCTTGAATGCGAGGCAGACATGCTACCAGCCCGCCTCGGTAGCGTAGATGGTAGCATGTCTGCCTCACGTTCAAGAGGTCCCGAGTTCGAATCTCGGTCAGGGTGAGTTGCCTGGATAAGGTTTTTTCTGGGGTTTCCCTTATCCTTAAAGACGAATGTCAGGTAACTCTAAGCTCCATGGACCCCGGAACCATTTGAGCGTCATTTCACCCATTCCATTCACCGTCCGATATGACGTAAGGTTGGAGGACGTAAATTACAAAAAAAAAAAAAAGAGACATGATACCATCTATGCTACCGAGGCGGGCTAGTCAGTTAACAGATGAAATGCCAATTCCTTTGCTTTGTGTCTCTTCTGCAGCTTGAGTCAACTAGTTGACCACTCCTATAGAGATGTGCTTGCAGCTGGGAGTGTCAAGTTGTGACCCACTATCCAGCTGAGTATGGTTCTGTCCCTTTTGAGCAGTCCTGCTTTTGAAGATATTCTTAATAATGATAATCTATGAATGCTTAAGTCCTGTTACACACAACCAATATTCATTGTGTTTCCTGTTAGTCCATTGCTGGATTGCCCCTCTGACATAGCTCTAGGACAAACCGCAGGAAGTGTTCAGGACTCTCAAAAGCACAAAGGACTCACATTGTAGAAACAACACTTGCCAAGTAGCACATTATACTATGATAGCTTGCATACATGAAAATCCGCAGGGTTTGTAGTACTAGTGGATAAACATATGTTGAAATTAATTGTAAAGGTGAGTCAATTAATAACACTAAAACCATTTAGTTCAGTTACTTACTTTTGTTGTTTAGCGTTATTAATCAACTCATGTTTAAATGTAATCTATTACACGAACTCTGTTTTAACACTTCCATCAAAGAAAATATGTTGGAATGCCTACAAAAATGCCTGACAACTCAGAAAAACAGCTTTTTTATCTTTGTCTGAGATCTGTTTGATATTATTTTATTTTATCCAGTGATGTATCTTCAAATAAAAATGTCTTTTTATTTTATATTCAAGTTATTTACTTGAACATAATCATATTTAATGAAATTTAAAAGTCATTATATGTTTTAAATTATTTAATATCTTCTTTTTCCAGATGGTACTACGACTTGAAGACCTGGCACTACTGAAGTACACAGAGCTTATAAAGAAGCTTGTTTTTATAAATGAGCCTGAAATTCTAAGAGAGACATCAAAGACAACAGTGCAGAAGATATGCTCCAAGTTTGGTGCAGTGAAAGGATTGGAAGCCGTCATACTCAGTGGTATTTATTCACACAGTGAGGGTGTTTCAAATTGGGAAACTATGAAAAACATATTAGAAAGTTCTCTCCAGTACTGTGAAGTTGTAAAACAGAAATACTGCTCATTAGAAAAGGAAAATACGAAATCTTTGAAAGAAAGTGCTGTAACTTCAGAAGAGCAAGTCCAGTTGGAAGAGTTCACACTAGAAGTCATAGATACCAGAAGTGGAACAATTTTGAGCGTTCCTACTTTTGATCACGACCATGTTATCAGTCGGTTTATTTCACATATGTTAGCTGGAGAGAATGAAACAGTTAATCCATTTAAGATGAGTGTAATGCCCCGTTATAGAAATAACATAAAGGAGACTTCTGCATATGTTGATTCACATGCTAAGGAGATTCCAAATAGCTCCAGATATTTAACAACTCTTTCTGTTGACAATAAAATACTAAGAATCCTAGAAGAGTTTGAAAGCATAACAAATATTATCAAATTGATAGAAGTAATGCAAATGACAGTTAAGAAATATTTGGACACAGGCCCATACAAAACATGGGAAGAAGTGCAGGTTGATTTCCTGCGATATTTAATCCAGATACCACCGCTTAATTTATTTGCAAATGAACTTTCTGAATCTTTGATCTGTTTCTGTACGAGTTTTAGGCCAGTTAGATTCATTACATCACCACATTGGAAGAAAAGGATGATAGAAGCTTGTATACATCCAGCAGTGACTAAACTGAATGCAAACAAAATACCTATAGATCTTTTATTAGAGGTACTACCCAGACTCAAAGATTTGAACACACTGAAAGTAAAAGCAAGAATCCTTGGAAACTTAATATATACAGAGGATGCAGAAATATTTGCTTGCATGTCGCAGTGTTGTACTAAGCTCAAATTTTTATGTATAACATTTGAATTATGTACAACGCTTCCAGCAGGACTTATGTTGGATAATGTGATAGCATGTCTTCCCAGCACACTCACTTCAGTCAGTTTTTATGGCATGAAACAACTATTAGATGTAAAATTCCTTAACAAAATGGCAACATCAGAAAGTTTAAACTCACTTAAAAGACTCACACTGTGTGAAGTATATCCTAATCATCCACTACACCAGGGTTTGAGGACTCTTGTTGCTGTCACAGTACTCAATTCACAGTTTAGAGGAAGTAAACTGTTTAGAAATGTTGGTGGATGGCTCAAGGAATTGAACTTATCTTGTGTTTACAATATTGAATTTAGAATCCTGGCAGAATGCTGTCCTTCTTTGGAGGATCTTTTATTAAAACATTGCACATTTTCCATGTCATTTCATACAGAACCAGTTCCAACTTTCAGCTCACTGAAGGAAATACATTTTATAAGACAAAACTGGGTTAGCCAAGACTATGATCTCTGTATTTGGTGCATTCTGCAAAACAGTCCTGTAATTGAGACACTGGTGGTAGTTATTTCTGAAGTAAAGTTTGAGACTTGTTTCCAGAAACTTATGAAAACAAATGAAATGAGGCATCTTCAAAAATTCCAGCTATATAAATGTGATAACTTTATCTATCAAGGACTAATCAAACCAAACTTAGCTGTGCAGATGATAAACAAGATTCCCACTCTCAGTTTTATTGGTGGAATAGAAGATGCAATAACTCAGAGAAAATTAAGTGAAATGTACACAAACAAAACATTTGTATGCATATAGGAATAAATATTGGAGGATGATCACGAACTGCAGTATATTCCAAGCCAGTATACTCTAAGTCAATATAATCTAAGCCCCTGGTTTCGTAATGTTGTTTTTTTTTAATTATCGTCACATTGAGGTTGACAGTGATTAATGTGATAATAAAATTCTTGCTTTATTTCTAAAACCAATAACTGACTGTACAGAACACTAATGCAGAACATACTCTGTTCTTCTACTGTTGGAGTGCAATAAAATCAGTGCCTATGATTTGTTTTATAGAATATCTGTCATAAAGTGAAAGTGCTAATATTTAGATCATATTTGAATATTTCCCAGGAAATGTCTCTAAAAGGTATTTGTCAGATATTTTTCAGATGAATGCACAACAAGCACTAGGGTTTCATTAATAATTTATGTATGTTTCTAGGAAATTATTAACAGTGACATTCAAATTATTTGACAAATGTATTTGTAGTTGGTTTGTCATGCTTCTCTGTAGCAGTTTTCTGCCAAGGCACACCTAAAGCTTTAGGAGAGAAAAGGAGATAGGTTGCTTCTGACTAACAAATTTATTAAATGTTCCATACATATAGCTGTGTCATCTCCATTACTCCTATTATTCTCATGCTTGTGTAGTGATGCCTCATTTTAAACGTTTTTCTTTAAATATAATTCCCTATTAAATTTTAGATGAGTCGTATTTTTTACACATCTGCTTCACTTTCGTACCTATTTTGAGTATAGGTGAAGCAGATGTGTAAAAAATACGACTCATCTAAAATTTAATAATTTTTCGCTTCACTGTGGTTTCCAATACAGTTAAATCTCGATATATTATTCCCTATGTTCAAATATTTTAGAACAAAAATAAATACTCACTAAACAAGTAAAAGGAAAAACTATCCTAATTCAGAAAATAAACAAAAAGAGTATACTGATTACACAGAAAATGAAGCTATTTACAGTGAAGTAACAAACACTACACAAATAAAAATATTTAGTAAATATTTTGTATATATTGTACAACATATTCACCACATTTTAAGTAGTAGTAGTAGTAGTAGTAGTAGTAGTAGCGGTAGCGGTGGCGGTGGCGGTAGCGGCGGCGGCGGTGGCGGTGGCGGTGGCGGCGGCGGTGGCGGTGGCGGTGGCGGTGGCGGTGGCGGTGGTAGTAGTAGTAGTAGTAGTAGTAGTAGTAGTAGTAGTAGTAGTAGTAGTAGTAGTAGTAGTAGTAGCAGTAGCAGTAGCAGTAGCAGTAGCAGTAGCAGTAGAGGCAGCGGCAGCGGCAGCGGCAGCGGCAGCGGTAGCGGCAGCGGCAGCGGCAGCAGCAGCAGCGGCAGCAGCAGCAGCAGCAGCAGTAGTAGTAGTTTTATTCATCCATTAAGTCAATACAATGACATTGGATACGTCAATACAAATATTTAGAACAATACAAATAATATAAGTATAAAATAAAAATAAGTTGCATCAAGTGTAATTAATAAGATCTAAGCATGAACTCATAAATATATATAGTTGCATGGCTCTACAACTACACAGCATTTAAAATGCATCACAAATATATACAATTATATGGCCAGCTACAGTGTATCTAGAAATTCACTTATATCATAATATGAATCACTTAATAAAATTTCTTTCAACGATAGTTTGAAACACCTCATGGATTTTATGTTTTTCGGATTGGCCGGTAGTTTATTATACAGAGCGATGGGTGTGCAGATGGCTCCACACTGGGTAGCATTGTCACTTGGAGAGAGAAATAGTCACATTGCTAAAAAAAGTAGCATTGTTGAACATGTCATACCCGTTTCGTTTTAGCGTCTCTCTCTCTCTCTCTCTCTCTCTCTCTCTCTCTCTCTCTCTCTCTCTCTCTCTCTCTCTCTCTCTCTCTCTCTCTCTCTCTCTCTCTCTCTCTCTCTCTCTCTCTCTCTCTCTCTCTCTCTCTCTCTCTCTCTCTCTCTCTCTCTCTCTCTCTCTCTCTCTCTCTCTCTCTCTCTCTCTCTCTCTCTCTCTCTCTTAGATCCTAGGTGGAAACTAGGCCTTCTGAAGGTGAAAGAAGCAAGAGAAGGGCTTTGAAGTCGCTCAAGTTTATCTTAAGAAGGTCTACATTACATTGTAATTAAAATGTATAACAAATTTCCACAAAAATTTAGAATTTTAGAGAAATCCAAAACAAAAGTCTCTTCAAAAAGTTAATTAAACGTTTACTTGCCTGTAAGGCATACTATTCAATCGAGAAATACATGGATAATGAACCGTGATATCTATACATCTTAATGTATAATTTTAGAATATATATATATATATATATATATATATATATATATATATATATATATATATAACCAGTGCCAGCTCGTGGCTGAAATGTTTTGGGGGCGCGGACACGGTTTTGCTTGGTAAGTATTGTCAACAATAAATTATTACACTTCTAAATTTTAAGAACCATTTTTTTCAAATTCTACCTCTACAATCCAGGGTTCTCAAGCTGATATATACCTCTAAGTACAAGAAGCCCAACAAAATCTTTGCCCAAATTTTCATATTAATATGCATGCAATATATAAAAGGATTATTAAATTATAGATGAGTCATATTTATTACACATCGGCTTCACTTACGTACCTAATTTGAGGACATGTTTCGCAAACCATCGTTCGCATAATCGGCTCTTATGCGACTAAAGCTTGATCCAGTGGTGTGGGTAGTTCTTGAGTTGCTGCTGCCATCTGTTGATTTTGTGATTATTTTAAATGTGGGGTTATCTTCTGGTGGGATTTCAAAATCCATTAGTTGGTTTTTATGTTTTTCTATGTATATTCTCTCCCATATGACGAGTTCAATATGTTTTTGTACGTATTTTAGTAATTTGGTGCTATCTTCAATTTCATGATTTTCAGACCAAAAATGAGCTGCTATTGCAGACTTATCAATATTGTTGTATCTTAAGTGCCTAAAGTGTTCTTTCTTTTTAGTGCCTATGTTTCTTTTTGTCCTCCCTATGTAAATTTTTTCACAGTCTTTACACTTGATCTTGTAAATGCATGACTTTTCTTCTGGTTTTATCTTATCAGTATTATTACTGCTAAGTAGGTTTTTAATGTTGTAATTTTTTTTTTTTTTTTTTTTTTTGTGCCAATGTTATATTGTATTTCTTGAATATTTTTTGCAACTTTTTTGTGGTCCAGGGGTGGTAAATGGATTTGCTAAATTTACTTCAATCTTTCCTTTTCCCTTTTTTGTTTAAATATAAGGATGTCATTCTGTAATGTTACACTACCTTTGCTCTTATTTTGAAGTTGCTCCTACATGGAGTAGGATTTTGCAGGGGCGGTTCCTCCATAAGTTTGCAGGTTTGTGCTACACCCACTGATTCTGAATATACAACAGGTGCATTTTGCACATTAAAGCTGTACTTGTTTGCATTGTTTTATATACAATCATTTTTCAATTATGCTTATTGTCTGTAGCTGCCCATGACCTTAGAAGTTGAAATAAACAGAGGTTAGCTGTAGGAGCCGCCAAGTTTGCAGCAAAGTGTTAACCTAAGATTTCTCCCAAATGTGGGTTCTCTGAGGGATTTGCGGGAAGGTAAAGAGATGGAAGTGGCTTCTTATACATTGCTTAAATGGAGGTTTATAAACCTATCTCCTCCTACTCTTAGCAACGTCTGTAGCGTGACCTTCAGGCTTAGCTTCTGTGTGCTCTGCTTTTCAAACACAGGGAAAATTTAATTAAATGCATGGAGGTTATTCAGAAGAGAACTCTGTTAAACAACAACGCCACACCTGTTCAGGCTTTTGGGTTTATGACCACTTTGAACGATTATAATTTTGTATTGTGGCTGTCTTTCTTCTACAAGATCATGCCCCATGTGGACATTTTGTACAATCAGCTGCAGAAACGAGACTGCAATGCAACATTTGCCATCGCCCAGCTAAAAGCATTTGAAAGGGACGTGCAAACGGTAAGAAATAGCGTGGATATCGAGGAACACGAAGAAACTGCAATTAAGAGGAGAAGAATAGAAGATCATGATGTGAAAAGAAGAGAAGCTCTTGAAGTATGTGACATTCTTAGAGAAGCAAAGGACAGATTTAGCTTCACGGAACATCTGGTAGCCTCGACTTTGTTTCATCAAGAAAATTTCTAAGACATTTCCAGAGGATTTTCTTAGAGAAACAATAAGGTTCTATCCTTCTATCATTGGAACAAAAATTCGTAGAGAACTGACTGTAATTTACAGTGGAGAGGAATTTCATGGAATGTCCGGCGCTTTGTGCTTGATGGACTTCATTAAGGAAAACAATTTATGTGCTGCATTCAGCGAATATGTCAAACTCCTCCGAGTACTGTTAACTATGCCAATGTGTACTGCTAAAGCAGAACGCTGTTCCTCAACTTTAAAAAGAGTAAAACCTTTCCTTAGGAACAAAATGTCACAGGGCTGATTGTCAGCATTAGCAATGCTTTCAATTGAGAGTTTGTTATGAAGATCAGCGACTTCAACGCAAAAGTTATCGATATATTCGCCAGGTCTAAGGAGAGTAGAGCAGAGAATCTGTATAAATAGGTGAGTCATTACTACTCTGTATTTTATTTTTCATTTGTGCACCATCAATATTTTAACCCACGTATTTCTTGAATATTTTTGGAACTTTTTTGTGGTCCAGGGGTGGTAAATGGATTTGCTAAATTTAGTTACAACCCCTGGACCACAAAAAAGTTCCAAAAATATTCAAGAAATACAATATAACATTGGCACCAAAAAACAATTACAACATTAAAAACCTACTTAAAAGTTATAATACTGATAAGATAAATCCAGAAGAAAAGTCAGGCATTTACAGGATTAAGTGTAAAGACTGTGAAAAAATTTACATAGAGAGGGCAAAAAGAAACATAGGCACTAAAAAGAAAGAACACTTTAGGCACTTAAGATACAACAATATTGATAAGTCTGCAATAGCAGCTCATTTTTGGTCTGAAAATCATGAAATTGAAGATAGCACCAAATTACTAAAATATGTACAAAAACATAATGAACTCGTCATATGGGCGAGAATATACATAGAAAACCATAAAATCCAACTAATGAATTTTGAAATCCCGCCAGAAGATAACCCCACATTTAAATTAATCACAAAATAAACAGATGGCAGCAGCAACTCCAGAACTACCCACACCACTCGATCAAGCTTTAGTTGCTTTAGTCGCACAAGAGCCAATGATGCGAACGATGGTTCGCGAAACCTGTCCTCAAATTAGGTACTTAAGTGAAGCTGATGTGTAATAAATATGACTCATCTATAATTTAATAATTATTTCGCTTCACTGTGGTGTTCCAATACAGTTAAATTTGGATATAAAAGGATGTTATTAGAACATTATTCAAGCTCACATAAATCAATATAAGCTGCCACCACAACAGTGTATTTTTTTTTCACAGATTCACGCGCATATCATTGAATGTACATAGATTAAATCTCGTATTTGGCATTTGTTCAGTTTATCATGAATTGCACATTTGACCAATTTATATGTTCTTTAATTTAATGAAATTTTCCATCATTTTTCATCAAAATCCTGCATGTTATAGGGGCCTTATTTATTTACAGCATTGCTAAAGCAGAGTCTGTCGTTTGTTATTGTGTTTTTAAACGCGTTTTTATCCATTTAAGAATGGAAAAGCAACGTTTATGTTCCGCAGTCTCCTTGGTGTTGTTATGACAATTTTCAGAAGCTTTGTGACTTCATCGAGCACTGACAAAAGTTTATTTTCGTACAGGAAATGAAAAAGTTTCAATGCTCCTTGAATGTCAAAGTCATTTCGTCTTTAAATTAGCTGAAATTCTGTGCACAGTTTTCCTTGCTGTAGAAAAGGATAGCATTGCATCATTCATGTGCAAATTTCTTCCGGGAAACGTTCACAAAAATCCTTAAATAAAACGTTACCATCACACACCTCCTTGGACATCTCCAACCCTTGCACATTCCATACTTTTTCTTTTCTTTGGTGGCTGTGGAAATTCATCAAAATTCAATCTTTCTTTTTCCCTTTTTTGTTTAAATATAAGGACGTCATCCTCTAATGTTACACTATCGTTGCTCTTATTTTGAAGTTGCTCCTACATGGAGTAGGATTTTGTGGAGAACTCTTAACCAAAAAAAAAATGGATCTTCAAGAGCTCTTCTATATCTACTGGCTTCATTTATTCTAGTTGTATTAGTGCAACTCTCTTCAATAATTTCGAAGCAATATTTCAGATTTTATATTTTTTCGTATAAAACATTGACGGTACGAACCTTGTAATTCCATATTGTTAAAGCAACTCTGGGCAATCTTGCTTGCACTACTTTTTCAAAAATATCGGACTCAAAGAGGAATTAGAAAAGAATGCTGGAATATCCAACAGATCTGAAAAGAACACGCGGGGCTGGGAATTAGGGTTAGTTGCCTTTTGAATTGTCGTGAATCCATTATTACGACTGGCGGCGTATGCGCTAAAAGGGTTCGCGCAGAGCGATAGCGCGGCTTGTTTACACAGCGCAGCACAGCGTGGAAATAAAGAGCCTGCAAAAACAGATAAAGATAGCCCGGAGTTAAAAGACTTGCCGACACAGATAAAGTTACACGTCTAGAACGTTCGTGGTTTATCTGGTGACGTGTTAGAGAACACTCTTTAACAGTCCGGAATTCATGAATGGTTGTGTTTAAAAAGAAGCCATGGCTAGTTATCGGACAGTCGTAAACAGGAGTTTTAACAAGAGTGTTGCAAACAGTGGTAAACAGTAGTCATAAAAAGACAGTCGTAAAACAGAGCAGTAGTTGTAAACAGAGGCCAAACGAGAGCTGTAATTGAAACTGGTTAGTTTGGAAAGTGAGCTCTTGGTTGTGGTCAACGACCTTGGTAGATTGTAATTGTGTATGTGACGTAAAGCTGCTACTGTAAGTGTATTACTACGGAAATGAAGAACTTTTGGAATTTCTGCAACTTGGACTTTTAATTCTACTAACCCACAAAATCACGGTATGATTAAAGTAAAATGATGTGCATATCAATGGACAAAGTACGCATATGGATATGTTTCCCTTATTTTGGCCTGTACTCCATAAGTCCTTCCACTTATAACTCTGGCCCCGTCAAAAGTTTGAGCAATGAGTTTCTCTTTGGCATTTCCAAGAGGCGGGTAGATTTCATTCCTTATGCACTTTGTCAGAGATTCCGCATATCTTCCTTCATGGTTCACAGAAGCCCAAAGTATCTCATTTACGTATTTCTTATATACGTAATGTAATACCAAAACCATCTGACCGTGATTTGAAACGTCAGTTGTCTCATCACACTGAATGGGAACAAACCCAGAAGCTCGTATCTGTTGCGCTATTTTCTCCTTATAGACTTTCAACATGCAGTCTAATAGATTATTCTGCACTGTTTTCAAAGTTCCTCTAAATATTGTGGCTGTTTCTAAAGGTTCCTTCATCACTGTATCCAGTTCAGCTGTATAGTCAATGAGGCCCCTGTACAGCCGTGGATTGGAAGAAGTAACAGATTGGTCATGTGCTCGTAAAGCTAGTTCAAACACAGCAGAAAACTTCACACTTGAAATAAGCCTTTTTAAAATATGTCTATTTTTACTCACTTGGATGTTATGTTTCTTAGCATTTTATTTCAACGCGGAGTCAAGATATGACGCAATGTTTTGTTTTCCTAGGAGTGACTTATATACCACACTAATCATATGGTGCACTGAATGTTCATGTTTGCTTATTTTTTTCTGTTAAATTTTTATATTACTCACTCCCTTTACTGTCCACAAACAATTGACACATTTAGGAACAAAGAAAACACACGGGTAGCAGAATAAGGACTTGAGAATTTCGCAGCCACAGATCCAGTCACATTTCTCATACATGATCTTAGAACTAAAGTGCCTCTTAAACACCGGTTCTCATTTTTCTTGGTTTCCACTTTTCCCATTAAGAATTGGGGCGTTTGTCTACCCAAATGTTTCAATTGTACTTTTTCTTGAAGACTCAACCTTGAAAATTGCACTTCCCTTAGTGATTTTACAAAGTTATCCATTATTCTGTAGTCACTGGATTTTATAATGTCACCTGTAACACTCTGTTAATGTTACTTACTCCACAAAGAACAATAAGATAAGAAACCCGTGCATTTTAGCAATATAAAACTTATCTGCGAACTGCTCTAGGTGCGAACAGAACCGCACCGGACAAGCACAGGCTCAAGTCCTTCCCCTTACTCCCTTGCCACGTTCAGAGTTGCATGTCTTCTGTTACGTGGAAATGAAGCATGCCGGCGCTAATCCTAGCGCTGAGCCGTATACTGTAGGTATGAAGACACCACTTTTACAACCTTATGAAGCTTTCTCGTATTTTAAAAATAAACTGTCCTTAGAAGCCGAAAGGTCATGGTTCGTTTATTTCCGTAAGATTTCTTTAAGGGGGTGCGCACCTTCGCGCCCTTATGATGAACCGTCCTTGGTTTATAGTGAAAAGTAATTTCAGTGAGTGCCTCGGCGAAGTTACTAAACTCCTTAAGCGGGTAAGTTACATTTCCAATTTCTTCAGCTGAACGGAAGAGTTTTTTTTTTCTTTATCAACAAGAATTAAAACATTTCTAAGTACAGTAGTGGATGAAGATAATCTGAATGTCCTTGAAATGTCCGTAGAAAAGGAAATGATGACCCAACTATTTGATGTTAATGAAAATATACCTTCTGCAGTACAGAAACAAAAATATTAGTTTTCAGGTTAAAGCGTCCATACTTGTTCCGCATTAATAGGGCGATATTTCTCATATTAAAAATGATTATAAGGCAAGGAATTAATATTCTTTCAAATATTTGTCTTTCTTATTTATTTGTTTATTTCGTTGGTGTTAACTTTTCTGAACTTCAAATGTAATAATTCTGCGTATCTCTTAGAGCCGCCACATTGGGGGAAGTTGATGTCATAACATCAATTGAAATGAACGGATTTCGGGTACTTCTAAAATGTCACAAAATATTTCTCTTGCCTTTATTGCTTTAGTTAGAGTTTACAATTTCGTTGGAATGCCGTATTAAATGTGTATTATTAACAAACCTTTTGTTTTAATGATCGCCAAGGGAATCCCCGATTTGTCTACCTGTTCTGTGATATTACAGTTTAGTGTTCTGTGTCAAACAAAGAGTAGTTTAAATGACACAACGGTTTGAAAAGTAAAAGTGAATGTTCTGTGGGAAATTCTAGAAGCTAGGAAACAAAAGCTATTGTTGTTTACTTCTGTGGTTACGATCAACAACTGTGATTAACTACTAAATACCACAAGTTCTTTATTGGATCACAAGTTGGATTCCTGTTTAAAGGTAAGAACATATATATGTACATAGTGTAATAAGGAGTAGTTTGAATGACACAGCATTTTGATAAAGTAAATTCTAGAAGCTAGGTAAGAAAAGCGATTATTGGCTACGATCAGCAACTATGAGTAACTACTAAAATATAAGTTCTTTATTACTGCTGGATTCCTGTATAAAAGTAAGAACATTATATCTATGTATATAGTGTAATAGAAATTTACAAATATACTAACTTTTGGGTTAGAGTAGCAGAATGCAGGTTAAACGAAGCACCTCTTAATAGCAACAAGGGTTTGAAAAATAAGGTATAGTTAATATATTTGGCAAACGCTCCAAATGTGAAGCCTATCTTAACCATAGACAGATAATGGTACATTGAGTATGCATAAAATGTAACCACTCCTAATTTTTACTACTTTATTAACCATGGAGCAGGCACACTCATTTATGATAGACGAGCAGGCGCCCAGCGTAGATATTCTGTACACAGTGCACTAAATTTATTTATTTATTTATTTCTCTCTTTCTCTCTCTCTTTCTCTCACTCTCTTTCTCTCTCTCTCTCTTTCTTTTTTCTTTTTTTTTTGCTATTCCTTTACTATTTATCACACTGATTAACATAACATTAATTAAATTGATTATAAGTAACCCCTTATCTTCTGCTTAACATCAGTTTCATACATGTTAATACACACTAATTGGTTATATTGTACCTATTAGTATAACTAGGTGTAACAAATTAAAGCCCACCTTGGTAGCGTGGTGGTAGCATGTCTGCCTCACGTTCAAGAGGTCCCGAGTTCGAATCTCGGTCAGGTTGAGTTACCTGGATAAGGTATTTTCCGGGGTTTTCCCTTATCCTGTAAGACGAATGTCGGGTAACTCTAAGCTCCATGGACCCCGGACTCATTTGAGCATCATTCCATTCGTCGTCCGATATGACTTAACGTTGGAGGACGTAAATTACAACAACAACAAAAAAGTAACAAATTAATCCTCGTCGAATTTGGGTGAACGAATATAGCATATTTTCATACAGAACTGTAGCTTGGGAGCGATTTTTGAAAACAAAACGGTTACTCAATACACATTTTGCTGCCCATTCATAAAATCCACATCTGCCTTTTTCCTTGTTTGATGGCTCTTCTATCATATCTCATGAGCTTTGTAATGACACAGATACATGCTAACATCAGCTGAAAAACTTGGTATGTCAGATCTTTCTATAAGATGTGGTTGCATTAGTTGGAAAATAAGGTTCTTCAGAAAAACTTGATGACGATGTTCCTCATTTTTATCATTTGCTTGAAATAGCACTGTGCACTGATGCCGGCATGCTCAACAATGCATAACATAAAGCAATAGTTCACCTTCTTGTCTTTGGTGTTACTGAATATTTATTGCTAAATATGGTCAACAGTATCAACCTCACATTTCATCATGTTATAATCTAATATGTGCTGCGGCTTTGTGTCTATCTAGTGTTCCGTCATTGTGCATCATTGAGATAAGTACAACAACTTTGTTTTCTGCTTAGGTGATAACATGGTAATGGTCTAATGGAATCCAAAACTTGCTGAGCTGATTCTTCTGTTTTTATGGGGCAAAAACCCAAACAGGATTGCTCTTCTATCTATTTTCAGGGTTCCTATACAAGTGATTTTATTTTTTAGCAGATGGAAAGCCAATGGATAGCTACTATTGCAATTATTTATTGTCTCACTTCTATTTGTTCCCTTTAATGCCTATGTTAGTCTATATATGGTATCAAATAGATGATTGGAAACACAAAATGGTCCTTCTGGCTGTTTGCCACAATATACTTCCAACAAAGCAGTATAGATTGACTTAGCACCACTAAGGAAAAATATTTTGATGCCATATTTTGCTGATTTGTTGGGAAGACATTGTATGAAGCTACAAGATCCTCTGAATGTTTCTAGTTTCTAATCATTGGTAACAAATCCCCCAAGACTGTAACTACAAATGTATCCAGAAAGTTCCTAGTTTCTACTAACCTGTTTTGCACCTTATAACCCGAGTTTCTTTATCGTCAAATCTGACACATCTAAGAAGAAATGGAAATCTCTTGTAACTGACGAAATATCTCAAAAGAATCTTTCCTGTTCCATCTTTTGACCAAAGTTCCAATGCGTTTGTGTAATTCCCACCTTTGAGACCAATCAAATTCAGAATACCTAACACTGAATAAATTTCATTTCTGTCAGCTTTGCATCTTTCACTAGAATTATTTTCTTCTAGCCTCTTTCTTTGGATGAATAAATTTTTTAAAACACACAATTTCATCTACTATATCAATATTTATTACTTTATGAAATGATTCCATTAGAGCTCCAATATCTTATTCTATCATTTAGGGCCTGGAAAGTTCTTGACAGTATTTTTTGTTCGTAAATGGGATGTTCTTTTTTGATGTTTCAGTTTTCATCCATTTGTTTCCCCCCGTCCTAATTATTACTCTTAATTTCATACTTGCAGGTTGAGGTGTATACCAATTATCCCTATTCTTTTTAATAGTTTTTTGTCTATTAGCAATATTTTTGACTTTACATTTTCTTTGGGGAATGCACATTTCAAAGACATTTAGAAACATGGTAAAAAATGTTTCAAATGCATTATGTGCAGTTTATAAGATACAAAGATACAAATTACACAACATATCATACCATTCGATTTCACTTAGCACTTTCATAAAGTGCAATCATATCCATGATTGTAATTGCCTAGCACTAATAAATAAATAAATGAGCACACATGAAGAAAGAAAATAAAAGCAAAGAACTGGTTACATCAGAAGAATTTTTTCATAAAGATTCTGAAACCTAAAGTGCATATCAGATATCAGATGACAAGGAACCTCAGAGGAAACAATAAAACGAATTGTTAAAGAACACATATTAAATGAAAATTGGAGCACACCTTTGAATCTTCAGGTAAAAAGCATAGCGTTCCAAAAGAAGTAATAGATCTAGCTGACTTTGACAAATACATCGTTAGAGGAAGGATTCAAAATTCTTTTATTCAGGATAAAGGCGCTAATACAGTAGCTAAATTAGTAAATTACTTATTTAAGAGAAAGCATTAACATCAGGGTGGTAAGTCATCCTTAAACAAAATGGTGAGAGAACTACAATATCTGCATTTATGACTGCATTAATATGAGCAGATTTGCAGACTATTTTAGCTATAAACTATAAAAGCTTTGACATTCAGCAAAAATTATGGGAAGCTGACATATGTAATTGTTCTGGTGATAAAACATGTATACAAAATAATAAAGTAGACATCATTACTTTCAGTTTTCTTTCAGACAACAGAAAAAGTATTTTGTAATAGAAAAGTCTCTCTCCATGAATAAGAAGTATGTTCAGTTTTGTTTTCAAGAAAGAAAGACAACAAATAGTTCTGTTTTCTCTTTCATAGAAAACCTCCTAGCAATTGATAGGAAACAAAGCCTTGGGGTTTTTATTAATCTATGTATATTATTCAATAAGCTTAAACATGACTAGGTTACCGGATGTCCATAGCTAGATTGATAGATATCTTTACTGCCATAAACTTTACAGTATAGCAGTGTCATAAATTAACTTACCAAGCTACATTATAAAGCTCATTTACAGAATACAGTAGGTTGACCACCAATATATGGCATATAATGCTTTTGAAACTTCAAATAGGGAGCTCTCTTATGCTTGTGGTAAACAATGATATAATTTAATTGAAACAACTGTAAAACTATTCTGAATTTTGTAAAGTTTAAATGTGTTTATATATAAATTTAAACAGTTATATTTTGTGTAATTATAAATGTTTGAACGAAGTGTAAACCTACTAAAATTTTCCTTAACATATAAAAGACAATTCAGCACATATATCGATGTCAACGTTAAAATACCCAAATGAATAAATAGTGGTTACAATATCGAAATTTCACTGTATTGGAACACCACAGTGAAGCAAAACAATTATTAAATTGTAGATAAGTCGTATTTATTACACATCAGCTTCACTTACGTACCTATATTGAGAACATGTTTCGCAAACCATCGTTTGCATCATCAGCTCTAATGCAACTAAAGCTTGATTCAGTGGTGTGGGTAGTTCTCGAGTTGCTGCTGCCATCTGTTGATTTTGTGATGAATTTAAATGTGGGGTTATCTTCTGGTGGGATTTTGAAGTTCATTGGTTGGTTTTTATGTTTTTCTATGTATATTCTCTCCCATATGACGAGTTCACTATGTTTTCGTACGTATTTTAGTAATTTGGTGCTATTTTCAATTCCATGATTTTCAGACCAGAAATTAGCTGCTATTGCGGACTTATCAATTTTTTTTGTATCTTAAGTGCCTAAAATGTTCGTTCTTTCTAGTGCCTATGTTTCTTTTTGTCCTCCCTATGTAAATTTTTTCACAGTCTTTACACTTGATCTCATTTGAGCATCATTTCACCCATTCCATTCATCGTCCGATATGACTTAACATTGGAGGACGTAAATTGAAAAAAAAAAAAAAAAAAAAAAAAAAAAAAAAAAAAAAAAAAAAAAAAAAAAAATTAAACATTCTCGTTCTTCAGCCACTTGATTCATATATTTTACACATTCAAAAAGAGAGTGCTTTTGAGAACATACTAACTTACAAATCTTACACAATTCATCATTCCATTTCTTTATTTTCTTCCAATAGGTCCCATGTGGTCCATGTTCTGTTAGAAAATGCAATGTCCTTTTTTTGGGTTTACCTGCGTTAATTTCAATCTTTCTTTAATATCGGCAAACATCTCATAAGTCCTTCATTCGCATTATTCCATTCTATCTGCCAGTCTGATATTAGTTTATCTTTAACACTTCTCAACGAATTACATGTTCTTTCCAAATTTCTTCAACTTTATCAAGGTTATTATTAAATTTTAGATGAGTCGCATTTTTTAACACATCTGCTTCACTTTCGTACGAAATACGAAAGTGAAGCAGATGTGTTAAAAAATGCGACTCATCTAAAATTTAATAATTTTTCGCTTCACTGTGGTGTTCCAATACAGTTGAATCTCGATTTATCAAGGTTGTTTTTCTTCAACCAATGATGAGCATCCCTTAATTTAAACAGTCAATAGGCCAGATTCCCGTTAAAACTAGTAATGCCAAAGTTGGTGACATACTAACAGCTCCTGTATGTCTCAGTAAAATCTTGCGCTGCGAACTTAGAATTTGCTTCTTTAACTTAATATGTTCATCCTGTGGGACCAAACAGCTGCTCTATAGGTTATAATTGAGCCAAATATTGTATAATGGTAGGTTATTATTGTCTTTAGAGATATTTTAAAGTTGTTCTGTAATTGATTAATTAAATTTAAAGGCAGTCGATTAATGAGACTAAACACTCCCATTTATTACAACTACACTGTTTTCAACACTTCCAAGAAAGGAATTGTTCTGTAATATTCTTGTTAACTTCAGCATTACATTTTCAGATTTATTTCATATATAATCCACATGTTTCCCAAAGTTGAGCTTCTCATCCAACCTTACACCCAAATATTTTACGTCAGAATTACGTTTAATATTTATCCAGTTTATCTTTATTATGGGATCTCTCTTTAGAATTCCTTTGAGCAAGATAAACTTGTTTTTTGTGGTACAATGCTTAATTTTTATTTTTGACACCATTCTTCTAAGATGCTTGCTAATTTTCCCACTTTTATTTCCAATTCCATTCTTGAATTTCCAATAATCAAAAATGCCACATCATCCACATATGCAACAATCTGCTGAATATCTGCATTTTCTAGTAGTGTTTCCAATAAACTCTCCATTACAATGTCCCAAAACGTCGGTCATTGGTCCGAACCTTGTAAATACGTTTTCCTTCGTCCTGAATATATACCTTTCTGTCTGTACAATAATCCATTAACAAATTATATATGTTTTAAAAATAATGTATTTTATGCAGAAATAGCAGATATTCAATTATATTTATGGTTCTTCTTGGGAAAATGCCAAAGGTCCTGAGATCTTTATGCTGAACATTCGCCTTATCATAGCATGTTTACTGTTGTACAACGACTGTAAGAAACAAGAAATTTCCAAGAAAAGCATATCACTCAGGGCAAGCACATCACTTGAGAGTCCAAAGAAATGTGAAAGCTGCGGCTCTCGAAGAGGTTTGATCTGGTCCATAATTCACTGTACATGAGCACAACAGCAATAGCACATGCCCTGCATACAAGCCAGTCTTCGGTCCCCATAATTGTGCACAAACTGTAATTAAATCCATATTTCTTCCCAAGCGCTGGATCCAAACAACACTCCACTCTGACTTTAATGTGTGCAGTGATTTCTTTGTAACACATTTAACACACATAAGTCACATTTGGGCACATAAAAGCCCTGGACCTGTTAGAGTTTCAAATTATCAACACCGGTTTGCAGTGAACTTTTGGGCTGGTATTATGAGTGACAAAGTCATAGGACCCTCCATCTTTGGTAGGCCACATTACCTGCAGTTTTTACAACATAGCTTGCCAGAACTTCTGAGAGAATTCTTTTAGAAATATGTCTGTTAATGAGATTCCGAGGTGATTGGGCAATTCAGGTGAATGGGGTCACAATACTGTGGGTGAAAAGGGTCAATGTTTCCAAAGTCAGCACATGAATACTTTGCTCTTTCTTTTCATTTATATGTAGGAAAATATAAAACAAAACCAACTTCTCATTGAACAGAAGAATACATGCAAAATGCAGTTAAAGCATTTTGTGAAGCAGAAGCCAGCGCCACACCTCAGAATTATTCACATATCTGCATTCCTTTATGCAAAGGTAGCTGCAAAGTGAAATTGAAATTCAGTTTTTTTTATAGATGCTCTTTAACTGTTTTGGTTCTTAGCGTCACATTCTAGATTGGGTGTGAAAGAACACTTAATTTTGCTCAGAGGCCTCATTATCAGGCTTGAGGTACTTTGATGTGCCGTAAATCACAAGGGACCAATGAAATATTAAATGAATTATAGGACCCTTCATAATAACAGCTTGTGTTTTCTGTAGTGCCAACTCTTAACTTATTACAAAGCATCTGCCTGGAAATTTAATCATTCTTCTACATTAGCCATGTATAGGCTAAGATTTGGAAAGACAGTTGTTGGCCATGGTAGCTCAATGGTTAAGAGTGACTGCACAGAGACCAGGAGATCCATGGTTCAAATCCCAGCTGTGGCATTGAATTTTTCAGTCTGACTTTATCTATCCAAAGTCTGCCTGTCTATACATCTAAAAGATTTGTTGACTTCATATATAAATTCTTGGCTCTTCTTTCCATTACGTCTCACAAAGCTTTTTTTTCAAGTTTCAAACTCACTTTGATGTTGTGTCACATAAAGAGTCACAAATATCATTGAAACATAGAAAATTATTTTCAAGACTCTCTAAACCTTTAAAATAAATCAGTTCATTTGAAATAAAATATGGTATATTTTAGTTACTTTCATTCTGTCATGTCATATGGAATAATTCTCTGGGGTCATGCAACAGGCTGGGAATCAATATTCAAAACCCAAAAGAAAATAATCCGCATAATAACACACACGGTCCAAAAGAATCTTATAGACCATTATTCAAAAACTTGGAAATATTAACTTCCCCATCGCAATATATACTAGAACGTTGCAAGTATACATATAAATTTTGACAACCTGTGTAGTACACAAAAACAACACGGCTATCAGACCAGAGCCAAAAGTAATTTAAAACCACTAGCACTTAGATTACCACTATTTGAAAAAAGTCCACTATATGAAGGAATAAAAATGTATAATAAATTACCCACTAAAATAAGGCAGACAAAAGATATAAAAGCATTTAATAAAGCGTCAAAGACATGCTGGTAAAAAGGGCATATTACTCAGTAAGGGAATATCTAGAGGATAGTTTATAAACATTAATTGTACTCTCTCCACTTTTTAAAGGCATTTTGCCTACATATTGTACTTTTATTAGTTGTAAATACCTGTATAAATGTAAATAATATTTATTATATATTTCATTGACATGTCACCTGTTTACAGAGCTAATGCTCACTTTGTAAATGTTTGTGATGAATAAAGTTATCATCATCATCATCATCATCATCATCATCATCATCATCATCATCATCAGTCATCACCATCATCATCATTAGTCAATCAATCATTATTATCATCATCAACAACAACTAAACCACAGGGTAAATCTAATATCTAATCTCCCAAATGTCCTCAATCTTTTTCACTGATCTAAAGTATAACTAAACTTTTATCTAAACTAAGCTAATGTTGTAACTAAACAACAGGGAAAATCACCTGAATATCCTCGATCAGCTTTTGAAATGGATCGGTTTGCCTGTTTTTCCAGCCTTGATGCCACAAGTTCTCCACCAAATATACATCCATGTACAAAAGTGAATCGAGAAGATATTGACACACTGCTTCACTCACACTGCACTGTGTGAGTGAAGCAGTGTGTCAATATCTTCTCGACTCACTTTTGTGCTAAGTTGTGCTTCACTGTCTCTACGCTTCTTTCAAGTTTATACTTTGATACATCCATGTGATTGTTTCGGATATCCCCCCTTGATAAATGATGCTAAAGAGACTGCCAGTGTAACTCAGTGTTGTTGGTATGGATATTTGTTATTGGATCCACAAAATACAGGCTGTGATTTACTGTTTGGTGGGCTGCAAAACCCAATTTAAGCTATTGTATCCACCGCAGCAGTTGGTGAGAATTGTGGCAGCGAACTCTGCACGCTCTTAAAGCAAAGCACATTCTCTTTGATTATTGGGACTTAATGTTATCTTTACTTCATTACTGACCACATCAATCAGCCCAAGGATCCACTTTTCTTTGACAATGTAGCTGTGATCGTGCTTCCTCCTTCCAGTCTTGCATTTGTCAATCTGAACAACATGGCTAGCACTTCCTATTTTGCCCTTGTTTATGTATTTATTGTTCATTGAGGATAAGCACACCTCCTGACAATAGCTGAACCAATCAGGTTATTTTGATGGGCTTATGTTTTTGTCTGCAATGGAACAATGGATAACTGTTTATTTATATGAGAATGGGTGGGCATAGCTGAGTGTAAGTAGGAGTACTTGGGCAGGTTGTAACCTTGAGTTCTTGAACCATTGTATCCTTTGACACAGACCCTGAGAACTGTTTTGTCCTCTCCTACATGAAAAGATCTCGTGTATCTCCAATCCCGTTTGCCAATGACATGAAGGGCAGCATCGGGTTCCCGACATAAAATAGATATTCTTAATAGAATTTTGTCATAAAGAAACTGAATTCATTGTTTCTCATCATGGCACAAATGTGTGATATCAACAATATTATGCATGTCTGCCTCACGTTCAAGAGGTCCCGAGTTCAAATCACGGTGAGGGTGAGTTACCTGGATAATCCTAAAAGACGAAAGTCGGGTAGCTCTATGCTCCATGGACCTCGTACTCATTTGAGCATCATTTCACCAATTTCGTTCATCGATATGACTTAACGTTGGAGGAAATTACAAACAAACAAAAACAAAGCAATATTACAATCTATCCATAGCAGTGAAACACAACTTTCAATTACAAAGTTTATTTACTGAATGACAGGTACCAAACAAGATAGGCATTTTCCCAATAAGTGGTAAAGATTGCCTACTCCTAACATTGGCATATGTAGTAGAAACGTTTACATTTTTAATACCATCTGCAAAACCTATGTCTGGGGCATTGGTGCTGAGGTTGACGGTGAATGTCTCTGCAACTATTCTGGTTACCTGCACTGCCATTTTTATGGTAAGTTTGTCAGGTTTTGTCAGCACTCATTTCAGCCTGTGCAATGTTGGACTTAGAAGAATTGTTTGCAGAGAAGATTTTCCAGGTCTTCTTTATCTTTTGCATTACCAACCATTGCTATGTCCTCTGCAAAGGCAACTTGTTTTGCACCTTTTTCAAGATTTAAGTTGCTGACTCCATCATATAATACACTCCTAAGAATTGATCCAAGAATAGATCCGCTTGTTATTTCCAATTCTTCTTTATCAATCCTTATGTCCCTTTGAAAGTAAGATGTTAACATGTTCATTAGTTCCTTGAGATATATCTTTGCATAAGACCATCTAATATTATGCCCCATGTATAAGTGTAAAATATCACACTAGTGGTGTTCAGAATCAGCATGTAGCTCTGTGTAAGAAGTGGAATTTTTGTGTACATCAGAGAGAGATTAGTAGGAGCTTATTAAAGAGATAAAGGCAAATTAAAGAGATTTGTCATTGTTGCATGTTTGTGTAAAAGAGGAAGCTGATTATATATTATAACTGCACTAACGATTTTTGTGACAAAAATGTTTAAGGCAAACTTTTGTCTTTTGTCATCTGTCACATTTAAAGGGCAAAAAGGACCAATCTACATGAAAGGACACGTACTAGAGCATGGTGTGGAAAGAACACTTGCCAAGTAGCACATTATAGTATGATAGCTTGTATATATGATAATCTGAAGGCTTTGTGGTACTAGTGAATAACATATGTTGGAATTAAGTGTAAAGTTGATTCAATTAATAACACCAAAAAAACACTTATTTCTGTTACTTTTACTGTTTAGTGTTATTAATCAGGTCACCTTTAATTCAGTCTATTACACAAGACTGTTTTAATACTGCCATCAAAGAAGATAATATGTTGGAATGCCTTATAAAAGTTCTGACAACTCAGAAAAACAGTTTTGGATCACAGTATTGCAGACCTGCCTTTTTTTTTTAACTCTATCTGAGATCTCATTGAAATAATAATATTTTACCAAGTGATGTGTCTTCAAATAAAAATGTCTTGTTATTATATGTTATTTCCATGAACATAATCATAAATATTAAAAGCAGAAGCAATATTAACAGTGAAGTATTCTTCATTTTTGAGTTTGATTTATGAGCCACTATGTTTACACTCAACTTCACTTACTATGTTGTATAATTGAGACGTTTTCAAGATCATTTGATCTCATCCTCAGCTGTTTGTTGACTAAATGAACATTCTTCTTTCTCCACTACTACCTTGCTCCGATCCTTCTGCCATCTGGTGTTAGGGGCACTAAGTTTTAATACTTCATTTAATGCCAGGATTTCAAAATTTATAACTTTATCCCGGTTTTTGGTCATAAATATGTTTTCCCAAATATCCAATTCTATGGGTGTACTTAAAGATTTTAACAGTTTTATGTTATGGCCAATGTTGTTTTCTGTCCAAAAATGGTGTGACACTGCTGATTTTTCTGTTTGTTTCAACGTTATGTTCCTCTGGTGATGTTAACCAGGCAAAAAGAACACCAGAGGAACATAACGTTGAAACAAACAGAAAAATCTGCAGTATCGCACCATTTTTGGACAGAAAACATTGGCCATAACATAAAACTGTTAAAATCTTTAAGTACACCCATAGAGTTGGATATTTGGGAAAAAATATTCATAACCAAAAACCGGGATAAAGTTATAAATTTTGAAATCGCGGCATTAAATGAAGTATTAAAACTTAGTGCCCCTAACACCAGATGGCAGAAGGATTGGAGCAGGAGTGGAGTTGTGGAGGAAGAAGAATGTTCATTTAATCACCAAACAGCTGAGGATGAGATCGAATGTTCTTGAAAATGTTTCAATTATACAACATAATAAGTGAAGTTGAGTGTAAACATAGTGACTCAAAAATCAAACTCAAAAAACATAATCATATTTAATGAAATTTAAAAGTCATTAAATGTTTTAAACTATTCAATATTTTTTTTTTATTTTTTTTTATTTTACAGATGGTACTACGACTTGAAGACCTGGCACTGCAGAGGTACACAGAGCTTATAAAGAGGCTTGTTTATACAAAGGAGCCTGAAATTCAAAGAGAGACATCAAAGACCACAGTACAGAAGATATTCTCCAATTTTGGTGAAGTGAAAGGATTGGAAGCCATTACACTCAGTCGTATTTATTCACACAGTAAGAGTGTTTTACATTGGGAAACTATGAAAAACATATTAGAAAGTTCTCTCCAGTATTGTGAAGTTGTAAAACAGAAATACTACCCCTTACTAAATGGAAATCCGAAATTTTTGAAAGAAAGTGCTGTAATTTCAAAAGAGCAAGTCCAGTTGGAAGAGCTCACACTAGAAGTCATAGATACCAGAAATGAAACAGGTTTGAGTGTTCCTACTCTTGAACATGACCATTTTATCAACCGGTTTATTTCACATATGTTAGCAGGAGAGAATGAAATAGTTAATTCATTTAAGATGAGTGTAATGCCCCGTTACGAAAATATCATAAAGGAGACTTCTGCATTTGTTGAGTCACATGCTAAGGAGATTCCAAATAACTACAGATATTCAAAAAATCTTTCTCTTAATGAAATTCTAGCAGAGTTTGAAAGCATAACAACTGTTATCAAATTGATACAAGTAATACAAATGACAGTTAAGAAATATTTGGACACAGGCCCATACAAAACATGGGAAGAAGTACAAATTGATTTCGTGCGATATTTAATCCAGCAACCAGGGCTTCATTTATTTGCAAATGAACTTTCTAAATCAGTGATCTGTTTCTGTACAAGTATTAAGCCATGTGGATTCACTACATCACATTGGCAGAAAAGGATGATAGACGCTTGTATACATCCAGCAGTGACTAAACTGAATGCAAATAAAATACCCATAGATATTTTATTAGAGCTACTACCCAAACTCAAAGATTTGAATACACTGAAAGTAAAAACAAGAATCAGAATAGATGAAATATATATAGAAGATGCAGACGTATTTGCTTACATGTCGTGGTATTGTACTAAGCTCAAATGTTTATGTATAACATTTGAGTTATGTACAGAGGTTTCAGCACAACTTAAGTTGGATGATGTGATGGCACGTCTTCCCAGAACACTCATTTCAGTCAGTTTTTATGGTATAAAACGAGTATTAAATGTAGGATTCCTTGACAAAATGGCAACATCAAAGATTTCAAACTCACTTAACAGACTGACACTGAGTGAAGTAAGTTCCGAGTATCCACTACATCAGGGTTTCAGGAATCTTGTTGCTGTCACAGTACTGAATACACAGTTTAGAGGAAGTAAACTGTTGAGAAATGTTGGTGGATGGCTCAAAGAATTGAGCCTCTCTTGTGTTTTCAATATTAGATTCAGAATCCTGACAGAGTGTTGTCCTTCTTTGGAGACTCTTTCATTAAAGCGTTGCACATTTTCCAAGTCATTTCATACAGAACCAGTTCCAACTTTCAGCTTACTAAAGGAAATACTTTTTATAACACAACCACACCATCTTAGACAAGACTATGATATCTGTATTTGGTGCATTCTGCAGAACAGTCCTGAAATTGAGAAATTGGTGTTCGTTATTTCTGTAGTAAATTTAGGGACTTGTTTCCAGAAACTTATGAAAAACAATAAAATGAAGCATCTTCAAGAATTCCAGCTATATAAATATGATCAAAATAGCTTTGAAGGACTGATCAAACCAGACTTGGCTGTGCAGATGATAAACAAGTTTCCCACTCTCAGTTTTATTGGTGGTATAGAAGATGCAATAACTCAGAGAAACTTAAGTGAAATGTACTCAAACAAAACATTTGTGTGTATACATGAAAAATTAAGACAGTATACTCATATGCCACATTCTGATTGTAAGTTTTGTTGGAATTATGCTGCTGCTTCTGAGTTTGAAGGTGACATTTTTATGTGATAAGAAAATGTTGCTTTATTTCTAAAACCAGGCCCTGTATAGATTGCTAATGCAAAATATACTCATACCTTCTGTGTTGTATGTAGTGCAATGAAGTCAGTGCCTGCTTAGCTGTCCTATGACTATGTTATAGACTATCCTGGCTTAAGGTGAAATTGCTAATATTTAGATCATGTTTGAATGTTTTCCAGAAAAGGTTTCTTTAAGGTATTTGTCAGGTATTTTTTAGGTTAGTGATAGTAAGCACCAGAACTTCTATAATAATTTACGTGTGTTTGGAGGACTTAAATGACAGATACATCCAAATTAATTGATGAAAATATTTGTAGTTTTTCATACATCACTTACATTTTTATTTTTTGAGGGACCAGTTCAGGAGCTGTTATTTCCATTCTCAACCTCGAAGGCTCCACTGTTTGTTTTGTTTTTGTTGCCTGTAGTCTTCTCGCTAGTGATAGAACCAAGAACTTCTTTATAAATTATCGACATTGGGATTTCAAAGTTTATTATTCGGTCTTTATATTTCCAAATTAAGATGTTCTCCTAAGTTATCTGTTTGTTATGGTTTACGAGAGGCACTATTTATATTTTCAGCCTTGGCAACCTTGAATGTTTCCATTAGAAAGTTTGACATTACTGACCATAATTTACTTCAGAAAAATTGTCATAGAGCGTCATTTGTTTTGTTTATATTAACTTGAAAATGTCTCAACAAAAACATGGTTATGTTGGTTCCTGCTGTCTTCTCTCAAGTGGTGGAACTATGAACTTCTTTATCAAATTATCGACTGGTGGGTTTTCAATTACTCTTCCTTTACATTTCCATATTTAGGTGTTCTCCCACATTGTCAGTTTATGATTTACCGTTCCTTTTAATAATTTTGGATTTGGGTCAAGGTTATGGTTTTTGTTCCAAAAGTAAAATGCTACTGCTAACTTGTATTCCTGTTTCATTTTGATGTTTCTAAAATGTTCTTCGACTCTTTTTTTAGTTTTCTTTTAGTTTGTTGTATATAGCACTTTTTACAATCCTTTCAACTTATTTGGAATATTCTGAATCTATTGATTGGTGGGGTTCATGTTTTGTTTTTTAATTTAATAATTTTAATGCTGTGTATGTATTTGTAGGTGGAAATATTATATTTTGTTCTTTGAAAATCTCTTTAAATTTATTAAATTTTTGAATGAAAGCAAAAAATTATTGCATTGAATCTACAAGTACAACTTTAAAAGCAAACAAATTAATCAATAAGAAAGAAATTACACAAAATTAGAGTAGATAATCCAATATTACCAAGAATATATGGATTACCAAGAATACATAATACAGGAAAAGCTATGAGACGTATTACTAGCAGCATAAATGCCCCCAGATATAAGCTGGCCAAATGGTTATTAAACAAATTCAATAGCTTCCCAAAGTTTCAAAGTGCAAATGTAAAATATTCTTTATATACATAGTAGAAAAAATTAAAGATATAACGTTAAAGATGACAGACTGGTTTCATTTGACATCACATCATTATTCCCTAGCGTAATTTGAATACCGTAAAGCAAATGTAGTAACTGATGATGTATACTTTAACAACACTAGAATTGAAAAAGTTGATAACCATAACTTCCTAGGGATTCACATAGACAATAGGTTAAATTGGGAAGCTCATATTGACTATGTATGTAAAAAAAATTAGCTCAAATATAGGTATATGCTTTAAGACAATTATCATTGTATTTAGACAAAAACATGTTACAAACTTTATATTTTGGACTCATCTATCCTCATATTTCCTATGGCATAGAATTATTGTTAAGCACCTGTAATGCGCACATGAATAGAGTATTAGTGTTGCAAAAAAAAAATGTCTACATTGTATCTATAGATTAGCAAGTACTGATTCGTGTAGAAATGTATTTAGAGATAATAAGATTCTTACTGTAGTTGGACTATATGTATATAAGGTAGTTGTAATTGCAACTGAGAAGGAAAATAATGGCACAAGTAACAGCACTTTATGATTATTTTACCAGAGGAAGGAATAACTACCACAGGAAGCATGTAAGTCTCAAATCAACTTGCAAGGATCCATTAATAAAAGGACAGATATTATACAACAAACTGCCAACAACTGTTAAACAACACAAAGGAAAAAAAATTTAAAAAGGAACTGAAAGCATATTTAATTCAGAAATGTATATATAGGTTAGAGGAATTATAATGAATAATTATATAACAAATGTATGTTTATTTTCAATTTAGTTTAATCTTGTAATATTAATGTAACCTATGAACAAATTTATGTATACCCATTGTATTGTAGAATCTGACAATGTCTGAAACTTTGTCTGAAACTTGTATGAAGTCTATAGACAATAAGCATAATAACAGAAAAATTATAGATATTGTTAGAAAATGATGAACTACAATAGAAATGGAAATAATAAAAGCAGTATACTTTTCGTTAACAAACCTATGTATTGAACAAAACTTCTTCAGCTTTAATGGTAAATACTACAAACAGAAATCAGGGTTATCAATGGGCAGTCCTTTTTCACCTTTTTTTTTTTTTTCAAATTTATTTAGGAATTTATTTGAAACATATATAAAAATATCTTCCCATGGATCTCCAAGGTTTGGTACCAATATATTGATGACATCTTTGTAACAGTTCCAAATGGACATTTGTATGATGCATTGAAGCTACTCAATCTGCAAAGAAAACTATCAAATTCACAATAGAAAAGGAAGACAATGCTCAACTCTTTCTTGGAACACAATATAATCAGAAATGACACAAAAATAAAATTTATGATTTACAAGAAGCCAACACAGAAAATTACAAAAAAAAAAAAAAATCATAGCTATCACCCAATTACACATAAACATGGTATAATAAACAATCTTGCATACAGACTAGTCAACATACCCATGGATAAAGCAGAATACTACAAGGAACAAAAAACCATACTTGGCTGGCCCCATAGCTCTGTCGGTAGAGCACCTGCCTGCTGTGCTAGGGGCCCAGGTTTGATTCCCGGCAGTGGAGTGGTGGGGATTTTTCTCCATCCAAGATAATTTCATCTTCCTCAGAGTCTGGAAGTATGAATGAGAGTGCAAAGGTGTGCGTGATGTAATGATTAAAAAAAAAAACAACCGAACAAGAGTTAACACCTTTGATATGTTCCAAAAGAGAACGGCCGCCAATATGACCATTGCAGTTAAAGGCGGGGTATAAATGGAACAAAAAACAGCCATACTTTGCACAGCACAAGAAAATGAATACAACTAAAGTTGGGTATTTAAGAAAATTAAGAAAGCTAAAGAAAACTTCTAATTAATTAAGCACGTTTACTTTTATATAGAATAAAAAGAAGTATTTCAGAAAGTGGAGTGCCATTGTTACTAAAATTAGGCAAGTGAGTCAACCTTGTATATACTTTTCTCCACTAGTAAGTGGAGAAAAGTATATACAAGGTTGACTCACTTGCCTAATTTTAGTAACGTTTACTTTTCTTTATTCTATTTAAAAAAAAATAGCATATTCAGTAGATTCACAGGACACTCAAGAACATTTAATTAATTTTAAAAAATATTTGAAGTACAACATATCAAACTGGAACCTTTAAATAGATACTCATTATTAAAATTGTTGAATTCTAAAATAAAAGATGAAATCCCATCAATTAATAGATAACAAAAGAAGAGCTGTACTCGCGCATTATAGAAAAAAAACACCATCAGTAGAGCAGTGCCTTCTTTATCCTACACAACAACTTAATGTATAGTTTTTTAAGAAAAGTTGAGACCAGAAATTACAGTATGCAATTATCAGAACACCCAAGATATATCACCTATTAATGGAGATGGAAATCTTTATATAGGATATTCTAGATGCACAGTGAAGGAATATATATCCATCATATGTTGTTTCAATTGCCACTGGATTGGACACTTCAGCACTGACTGTAAATCTCCAAAGCAGTGTCTACAATGCTCATGTGAGCATGACTTCAAAGACTGCACAAAATTAGAAACCAAATGTGTTAATTGTGTACAATATAACAACAGAATTATGAATAGAGGCTTTACACAATGTGATAGTGTCCATCTTGCAAAATCAACAATGTCCTGCATATAAAAAAAATTGTTGATATAATAAGTTCAAAAACAAACTTGGATAAATTAACAATTTATCAACAATGTTAGATGTGATTGTCATTCAAGAAAGAGATATAATCTTATTTAACTTCTTTCATATTGTAATACAGACCTTCAAACACCGTTAATTAATATATCCTTTAGAAAGTGTTGCACTTGAGCTTTTGAGCACTTTATTGGCCAAATTTTAAAATTGTTATAACTATTATCATGTCCAGTTATTTTAATCTTTGTATTTATGTGTTATTTTAACTAGAACCCTAACATACCTTACAGGTAAAATAAAGTTATTTCATTTGGATAATAAATAAATAACAGTAGATCCAGAATATACCAAATAACTTGTAAGGATTATGACAAATATTACATAGAGAAAACTATAAGAAACCTTAAAACCAGAGTCAAAGAACATTTTAGAAATATCAAATTGAAACAGGAAGACAAGTTAGCAGTAGCACTTTACTTTTGGAATGAAAACTTCAATCTTGACCCAAATCCAAAGTTATTAAAAGGTGTAATAAATCATAAGAAAGTTATAACATGGGAGAAAATCTAAATATGGAAATATAAAGATAGAATAATAAACTCTGAAATCCCGCCAGTTAATAATTTGATAAAAGTTTCATAGTTCCACCACTAGAGAGAAGACCGGAGGCAACAACAACACAATAGATGATAGTGGGGCCTTCAAGGTTGAAAATAGAGACAACAGCTCCTAAAATTAGCTGCTCTAAACATCAAAGTGTAAGTGACATAGTGTGAAAACCTGACTAAAAATAGTTATATCAATTAATAGTCATACTGAACTTTTTGCCATAATTGTCAGTATATATTGTAAATTTTTTTTCTTTCACGGGCACTCCTGGAGTTTTACCTCTTCATATAATTTGGGTCTATTGGAATCTTGTAAAGATGGCATTGCGCTTGTCATTGAAATGTCAAAATAATGTTGACCGATCAAGATGCTTGTGTTGTCAAAATTCTTATAAATGACAATTGGTAATCCTCCTCACTAAAGATTGATAAACAGTTGCCATACCATTCTAACCTTTAAATGTAAATATGAACTAAAACTTCACTCGGGTTTGTTGGTAACCCTAATTTTCTTCAATGATTACTTAGCATACCGTAGACGTCTCAGTTGATTAGAACTTGTATTCACACAAGAACTATCTTTGAACCATAGAATATCAAACCAGAATTCTGAGTCGATATTCCATACTGACATATCGATATTGTCCTTATATATGCATATATTAACAGCTGTGTAGAAGGAGACAAAAAACCTCATTCTTTGAGGAGCGGTATACTGTGTGGGTGCAGTTTGCCGCAGCAAAGAAAGTCCCAGGGGAAATTTGCTCATTATATAAAGTGAACAGCTGTCAGTTTTGAAAAGACCATACCATTTTTCACCCTGCGGTCCCGGTGTCCCGATAGATTTTGTCGGGAGATATCTGTTGCTCTCTTATTACCAAGATATGTCCTCCCTAATTAAATGTAAAATGACAAAAAGAAACATAGGCACTAGAAAGAAAGAACATCTTAGGCACTTAAGATACAAAAATATTGATGAGTCCGCAATAGCAGCTCATTTCTGGTCTGAAAATCATGAAATTGAAGATAGTACCAAATTACTAAAATACGTACAAAAATATAGTGAACTCGTCATATAGGAGAGAATATACATAGAAAAACATAAAAACCAACTAATGAAATTTGAAATCCCGCCAGAAGAGAACCCCACATTTAAATTCATCACAAAATCAACAGATGGCAGCAGCAACTCCAGAACTACCCACACCACTGGATGCTTTAGTCGCATAAGAGCCGACAATGCGAATGATGGTTCGCAAAACATGTTATCAATATAGGTACGTAAGTGAAGCTGATGTGTAATAAATATAACTCATCTATAATTTAATAATCATTTCGCTTCACTGTGGAGTTCCAATACAGTTAAATTTTGAAATATTTTTGTTTACAGCATCAAGCATGTGCAATTTCAAGAGAGAAATTATATTGATTAATTTCATGCTACTTTTTAAACTTTAAAATACCTTCATATAGGTATACTAGGATTTAAACCAGACTTCTGAGGTAGCATTGAAGGAATTTAAATCAGACACCTTATCTATTGAGAATTAGGTCATAGGTGGTCATGAAATATTTAGTTGAGATGTTTTTGTGAAGTGGAATAAGTGTTTATTTATTACACCTTAATTTCATGCAGTTGAATTTATTAAAAGCAGCAATAAAGTTTAATATGTTTGTATAAAACAATAGTGAAGATAAAAGAAATGTTTATCTTTAGAATGTAGCTTTAAGTAAACAGTTCCTTACTTTTAATAAATGGAACTTATTTTTAGTTTTTTTGCCATTGAGGCAAAACTTGAGCTAATCAAAAATATATGTATATAACTATTTCTAGTCGATTTTTTTGACACTTTGTCACTTAAATTTTTATATTATTGAGGAACTAGTTTCAGAAGCTGTTGCATCCATTTTCAACCTCTATCCAACAATTGTTATCAATAGGTACCAATCATCCAACTATCAATGGATAGACGTTGAAAATGGACACAATGGCTTCCAAAACTAGTCCCTCTATAATCACTATACAACACAAAATTGTGAAAACTTAAAACTATGAAATACCTATGTTATTATGTGCGCTGAATTTGAAAATGCATTCCATTTTTTCATATCACATAAGGCTTTTGTTCAGTAATGCAATTCTGCTTTTTTCTAATACTAGCCGGGCCGTCACTCCAGGCATGGTATGACTGTATGTAAACAAGACAGCGTTGCAGGTAAACACTAGTAGAAGTTAGCAGTGGACACATATCCTATTTATTATTATCCAAATGTATCTTACATGTATATCCTTCCTCCACTGCTATTTTTAAGGCATAAAATTCAGACTTGCTATTGCTGAAACTGTTTGTACATGAAGTTTTGTGTTCATATTTCATGTGAGTTCAGATGTTTTCTGGTTGTGAATAATAATGCTTTTAACAGTTAGAAGTACATTAAACAGACCTTTAGTTCAAACTTATACGAAAGGGGCAATTTACAGCATCAGCATGTAAATTCCTCAAACGTATTTTAAGTGTGTGGTGAATTCACTATAACATCTCAAAGCAAAAGAATTAATCATACAATTAAGAAAGCATATGAATAACTCTAACATAGATAAGGACGAATGTTATAGCGAATGTTTTCTTAATTTGAGAAGGTGGTTAAATGGCACTTGCCCTTCTATGGATTTGCTGTTATGGACAGAACAAAAGGACTACCTTTTAGAGTGTTACCTCAGTTTAACCAACATTTCTAGTTTCTTCTCAAAAAATAAACAAAGTATAGTCTATGCAGATTTGCCCTTAATGCGAAGGCCTATTAAGCATAGCAGTTCATTTCCTATTCCAACACCACCTGGAAAGTTTACCCCACTTGAGGAAGGATCTTGTGTTTCCTCTGAGGGTAGTCCCACTACCTCTTTCACTGCCGATTCTGATTCTGAATTCGTGGAATAAAAAAAAAAAAAAAAAAAAACGTATCTAATTTCACAGACAATGCTATATAATCTTGTAAGATATTTAAATCACACACAAGCCCAAACTGAATTATTAGAATCCATACTAAAGGAATGAAATCTCTTACAAGGGAATCTCAAAAAGATGTATTACTACACAATAGTAATATTTACCCTTCAGTACTAGAAGCTTAGGTGTAAATGTGGAACAAATGTATGAAAACATGGATATTTGCCTAAAAGCAGTAAGTTTATAATGACTGAGAATGGCAAATATGTGGAGATCTAAAAGTTATAGGTCCATCAACATAATGCAATTGGGATATAACTTTTTGTGTGTGAGTGAAACTCTTGGAGCAGAGTTAATCATTACAGAGCGAAGGGGTGGCCTTTGAGATAAATTTAGTACCAGTCTAGGAAAATATAAAGTTTCACCCATCTGTGGATTCTCAGAAAGTGTTATTACTACTGCTCTGTATAAAGCTGGGCTTAATGAAGAGTTTCATAAAAGCAATTGCACAAAAATGGAAATGGTTTTCAGTATTTAAGAGACAAATTTCCCAGGTTAAGTAAAGAAAAAGTGAATGAGGACACTTATTCTTCCTCAAATCTGAAAATCCGGCAGGATTCTATGTTTCAGGAAAAGCTTGCCAAAACAGAATAAGTAGGTGTGCGTTCAAAGACATATGCTCAAAATTTCTGGGAAATGACACAGCAGATAACTACATAGAAGTTGTTGAAAATTTGTTAATGGTGTGTAATGGGGTGCAATATGTCTCTTAAAATTCATTTCCTGCACTCCCAACTTAGCTTTTTTCCACCAAAACTGCAAATGGTGAGCAACGAACATGGAGAAAGGTTTCATAAACAAATATCCCAAATGGAAAGGCGATATGTGGGAAAATTGTCTCCTATACCACTCGCAAAAGTTAAAGGCATATGAATGCTGGCCAATGCTCACATGGAGCGCTGTTGCCAAGCATAGTACTTGTAGTGCAGAGGTTTTGTAGGGGAGGATGTGGCAAGTGAGTCCTACCTTTGGTTTGTTTTCTCTCTCTCTCTCTGTCTGTCTGTCTCTCTCTAAATTTGGTGATGAGTCAAAGTTTCCAAAAATATTTTAAAATACAGCTAGTACATTCAGCTTTTAAATTTCATATATTAAAATGCTTTATTTTTATTTGCAGTTTCGTGAAATATAAAAATAGATCACAAAATGAAAGGGGCAACTGAGTCATCCATTGGGGCAAGTGACACTTGATACATTATCCACGACTTACAGTGCAATGACTTACATTTAAAAGTATTAGTTTTCTAACGATATAACACACTGTGTACACAAGGCAGTAAAACATATATAAATGTCTACATTTCTAAACAAAGATTTTCTTGAGGTTCTTAGTTCAATACCTATCAGCACTTCAAAACTTTATTTGAAAAGTTAATCTGTATTCACTTTATAATGCTGCTAATTCTTAGTTCCAAACACTGTGTAAGATAAGATAAAAGCAGAAAAAGAAAGAAAAGAACTGTTTTTCAATTCAACGGCATGTATCACATACATTGTCATTGCCAGTTTTCTCATACTCACTTGCTTCGCTTCCACTACTCAGAATAAAATGACACCTGTCATAGAGGCTTCATCTTAACGCTAGACAGTACATTGATTCCATTAAAGGTACATTGAGTACGCATTAAATATAAACGCTCGTGATTTGTACTACTTCATTAAACATTATTAATACTAAGTGATATGAAGCAAAAGCTAACTTTTTTTTAATGTGGAAGCATTATTTAACAGTGCTTTTCACTTTTTTTTATAGAATTGAGAGAAGGTTATTTCCAGCAAGATGGAGCAATGTGCCATACATCTAATGATGCCATGGACTTTGTAACTAGTTTCTTTGATAATTGGATAATCTCAAAAGGTCTGTGGCCACCCAAATCCCCTGACCTAACCTCACTGGATTTTTTCTTGTGAGGGTATCTAAAAGATAGACTGTACAAGAATAGGCCATGGCCAATTGATGTTCTCAAGGAATCAATTCAAACCGAAATAAGTAACATTGGCGAGGATACTCTCCGTAAAGCTTCAGAGAATATGGTGAGACTAGTGCAAACATGTATAGATGCTGGTGGAGGACACTTCCAACATTTTCTCTTAGATTTAAATAGTATAGTGTAATCTCCCAATTGTGTATTATACTCTCCCAAAGTTGCATGTGTCTCCTATTATTTGTTCAAAAGTTATAGCCTATTGAAATGGTGCAGGTTTATATGGATCACACTGTATTTATGCAACTAGATGAAAAAAAGAGGAGTTTGTGTAACAGTTTAGTAAGAAATCGTAGTTAACTACAGGGAGGAGAAATAAATTGTCTTGCTTTTACTGTTTGTTATTTGGTGGTGACGGATGACAATAGGTTGTAAGGATCCGAAATGTTTGAATGAACGAATTGCTTAAAAGAGGCAAATGCAATTTACCTACAAAATGCCTATAAAACTCAAATTATTGTGAACTGTTAACATTGCTCCTAAGATTGATTCTGCACGTAAAATATAACTCCAGAAACGTAATGAACTAGCAACTAAAAATAGATATATACGGAACAGAGTTACAGAGTGAATAAAATTTTGCGTAACCCATGATCTGGCATTGAGGCATGACGATGAAACACATGAATCAGCAAACAGATGAACTGTTGGATTGTATATATCAAGTTTACATTGAGGAATTTATGAGAAACATACATACTGCCGATTATGTTTGTGTGCAGCCTGACGAAGCAATGGACATAGCTTGCCGCAGTCAATTGGTAATCATTTTATGATACATTAAAGGGTGTAAACTCGTTTGCAGGTTTCTTTCTTTTGAAGAGATTCGTAATCGAACAGCCAATGATCTCAGTAAAGGTTTGATACGTTGTGGTCTTTTAATATTGAAAGAAAACATATCGCTAATCTCTGTTTCATACAACCTTGCCCTGCTGACATGTATCACTCTGCGTGCAACTACCTTCCCCCTCATCCTAATTGGCTAATGCTTTCGCGCCATAGGCCATAGTCGGTGCCTTCCCGTCGCATTTAAAACTACAGTAAACATCATAATAATTGCCAGGAAGATAGATAAAATTATACAAATAAGAATATGAAGGCGTGCCAAAATAATGAAGTTTATAATGAAAATGAGTAAGTTGAAACTGAATGAATGAGCAATGAAAGTGAAACAAGTTTATAATGAAAGGCCTTCGTCCTTTTCCACTGGGATTTTTTTAAAACCAGCACACATACCTTGCAAAAATGCTAGTCTTTCAGTCTTAAAAAAGTCGTGTCACGCCATACTTGTCGTGTGTCCTTCATTCGCCCAAGTCTTCTCAAGGTAGTATATTTTGCGATTTGTATCCCGGACAGTCTGATTGTCCTTAAATAACGTTTTCGCCACACAGCAATGTCGCCCCTAGAGTGGTAAGTTTTCCTGTTGTCTCAATTTCATGTGGCGATGTTCCTATGGATCTAGCACGCACACCTGTAAGTTCAGAGCACAACTGTTCGACTTCTCTCACTGACAAAGACGGATTCTTCTCTGTGAGTACATTAAACACATGCACCACAATTCTTTTTTCGCCACTTTGTAAAGGTTTTCCCTTGCTATGCTTCAGCGAAAAACTGGCGGTAGACTCTGCTATTATACATATAATTCTCCCGGTCATGACCTTATCCCCAACGTTGTGCTGCGAAATTTGACAAACAAGGCGCTGGCTTATTTATCATCAATCTTCAATGCTGCATTACGCGTTGGTTATTTTCTATCTACATGGAAACATGCTGAAATTATGGTCTACCACAAGCCCAACAAGCCTAGAAACCTCCCCTCAAGTTATAGACCAATCAGTTTATTACCTACCCTTTCTAAGCTTTTTGAAAAGATTATTCATAAACGTCTTTCTCATTTTTTGATTCACAATCACATAATTCCGCCTTTTCGGTTTGGCTTTTGCCCGAAGCATACTACTACTCATCAATTGCTTAGAATCACGCAACCTATTGTACAAGGTTTCGAAAACAGGCACTACACTGTAGCAGTATTCCTAGATATCGCCCAGGCATTCGATAAGGTGTGGCACACTGGGCTACTACTTAAAGCACATCTCCCTTATTATCTTCTACAAGTCATCGCAAGTTTTCTCACAGATAGAACTTTTGTAGTGCGCTTTCCTGGTTTCACATCCACCCGACGGCCCATCTTAGCAGGTGTTCCTCAAGGTTCAGTGCTAGCACCACTCTTTAATATGTACACGTATAATCTTCCTGCTATAGTTCCAATATGCACAGCTTTATATGCCGATGACACTGTTCTCTTTTATTCTCACTCCGATATCTGTCATGTTATTCATGAACTACAAACTGCCCTGGATCGACTAGCTCACTGGTTCTCTAACTGGCGCATTTCCCTTAACACTAACAAGACAGAGATTTAGATCTTCTCTTTTCGTCCTTATAGGGATCTTCCTTCACTACAGCTGCTCGGGGAGCTACTCTCATGGTGAACAACCAGTGTGCCAGTGAAGTATCTTGGGGTGCTACTGGACACTCGACTAACTTGGAACGCCCAAATCTGTCGGTCTGTTCCACTTGGGTCTGCAAGGCTCTCAAAACTGTACACTGTACTCAACAGGCGCACCTCACTTGGTTATGAATCCTCCCTTCTTCTTTACAAATCTCTAGTCCGTCCCAGTTTTACCTATGCACCTCCAGTCTGGGGTGGCACCAGCAAGACTAATCTCCGCCGACTGCAGGTATTACAAAACAGGGTGCTCCGTACAGCTATAAATGTTCCATGGTTCATCAGAAACCAACAACTTCATCACGAGTTTGGTCTTTTACCAGTTCACCAGTACATTCGCCGGCTGGCGCGACCTTTCTTTTACCATCTCCAGGAGGTCGTTGGAGTTGTTACGTACAATCTCGGTGCTCGCACTCGCCAACCAACTCGCCTCAAGTGCAGACTGCCACAAGATCTTCTTCTGAGTGACCTCTCCAGTACAGACGAGTGATACCTATCAAACTTGAAGTCCTCAATTTGTGTTATAGTGATCCTGCCACATTTAGCTAGAGGAATCGTTCACGGCTACCTCAATTGTTATGTGTACTGTTACTATGTCTTAATAACAAACATCTGTAAAGCATATATGCTGATCGATGTATAATAATAAAAAAATAAAACGAATTATACATATAATAAGTACACGCGCAGTAAACGATCAATAAAATAATTTAGCTCTCGCACTCGGCACAACACACCTTTGAATGGCGATATATGACTAATCCAGTTCAAAACAAGGTCAGTGATAAACGTCATATAAACAAATATGTCATCACTACCGCTAAAGCATGTGCTATGGTGTCACGTGCTTGAGAGCAAAGGAACCTCCTCTTTACTTCGTTTAAGAATTAACAGGCATTTCAGATAAATCAACTCTTGCGTAATAAATTTAATTACAACAGTTCCGAAATTATAAATTTGACAATTCTCTTCCAAAATATAAATATATATCACCAAGTTAAATAGCGAACTAATTTTTACCGCACAACAGTCTATACTATAATAGCAGCCATGAAAGGTCATGTGACCGTTAAGAGATACGGGACAAGCTTATGTGAAACAAGGATTAGCATACGGTGGTTACGCAGTAAAGAGCGGTAGTCGGGTGTTTCGACTTTAATGCAGAGCATTTTACCTTATGCCATTTATACTGCCATGTTCACTATTAAATTTGTTTATATGAAATGCTTTATATATATAAAGTGTGTGTGTGTTTATAAGGGCGCTCGACTGCAGCGGTTATCAGCGTCCTCTAAAAATTTATTCATGGCTAACACCAGATATAAATGGTTCTAAAACTGTATACAAATGTAAATAAACTTACAAAAAATATATGTATATAACAAAAAAGTATATAACTCCAAACTGCAAAAAATTCTCTTCGCTAAATTCTAAAATCTAACCTAGAAAAGAACATAAAAACCTTCTCCACTACTTTGTTGTCATACGCTAGCATTCCTGCAAAGCTGGCCGGCAGCTGCAGAGACGTCCTAAGGTGTGCTAAGCAAAAACACTCTAGCAGCACGTGTCGCACAGATAACGTTTCGTTGCAAAACGGACAGACGAGCAGGCTTCCTTCTAAACAACAAAAAAATCTATGCGTGAAAAAGCAGTGCCCAATGCGTAACCGAGCCAAACTCGCCTCACGACGAGATGAACGACAGGAGGTAACCCAGGGAATCGGAAGTTCTTTCACAGATCTAAGTTTATTGTTGCGTAGAGAGGACAACTCTTCCTGCCAGCAGGTTCGCACAGCTCTCCGCAATACAGCCCTAAAATCTTCCGATGTCACAGATGTTACACCAACCCTGGGCTTCATGGTAGCCGTCTTGGTTGCTGAATCCACCATTTCATTTCCCCGCAAGCCTCCGTGACCAGGGACCCATGCGCAGACCACGCTAAAGCCGGAAGCGTGTAAAACGTGGAGGGCATCCTGAATACGCTGTACAATAGGGTGGTAGTTGTACAGTTGCCGTAAGCTTTGAAGTGCCCTGAGAGAATCTCTCAGGACTAAGCAGTCTCCCAACTTTCGTCGACTTACATGTAAAATGGCCCGGTATATTGCATAAAGCTCTGTAGTATAAATTGAAGTGCTAGTATGGAATCCGAATGTATACGGTTCGGTTTCACACACATAAGCATAACCAACACCATTTGAGCTCTTGGAGCCATCAGTATATATTATAAAGTGGTCTTCGTAACATGATAAAAATTCTAAAAAACATGTGCGGATACTAGGCATAGACATGGTAGATTTATCAGATTTAGTCATGCCCAGATGTACTTGGACGCTCTGCACAACCAAGGAGGGTACGCCCTCTCCACCTTAGGATATATCTTGGACATTTCAGTATCAAGCTTTCTAAGGAGTTCCCGGAAACGAAAACCAGGTGGCTTTGATTTATGAGAAGTGTTCCTATAACGCGAGTCCATTAAGGTGTTCAAGAGCGACGTAAACGTTGGATGTGTGGGCATGCAATTAAGTCCACAGACATAATTTGCTAATAACATATTGCGCCTGTACTGCAGAGGAGGTTCTGCAGATTCAGCATACAGCTTATAACATGGCTTGGTTGGAACTGCCCTAACGACTATACGTATGTCACAAATATGGACTATGTCTAATCTCTTCAGCACAGATGGTCGTGCTGAGCTATAAACGATTCTACCATAACCTAATTTGGAACGGATGAGTGCGCGATTAAGTCGCAATAACACTGTACGATCCACTCTCCACGATTTTCCACTTAATACCCGCAAGATATTTAAAGATCGGTCACATTATGCTTTCAGTTGTGCTGTTGTGCTATATACGATGACCGACTAAGTTGTTTCTATCAAATATCAATACAAGAAACCTCGTCTCATCAGCTAAAGGTAATAGATCTGCACCTAAACGGAACCTTGGAGGTAATCGACTCCGACCGCGCCAGAAGTTAACACAGATTGTTTTCTCAGCGAAGAATCGGAAGCCGTTTTTTAAGCTCCAATTCATGAGAATGTCTAAAGTGGTCTGTAGACGACGCTCTAAAAACGGTGTGCGCTAAGATGTACAGTAAATGGCAAAGTCGTGCACAAATAGGCATGACGAGACCTCCGGAGGAACACATTTCGAGATACAATTAATCGCAATAGCAAGCAACGTAACACTCAGTACCGATCCCTGTGGTGCACCGTTCTCCTGAACAAAAAGATTCGAAAAAACCGACCGACCCTTACTCGGAATATGCGGTCTTTCATGAATTCCTGAAGAGTGGTGGGTGTCAACGCATGTTCCAGATGTACAGAGTGCGTAGCAACCCTACCCGCCAACACGTATCATAAGCCTTTTCAAGGTCAAAATATATTCTGACGGTTTGACAGTTCTTAAGGAATCCGTTCATAATCTGTGTCGACATGGACACAAGATTGTCCACTGCTGAACGGCGTCGTCGAAAATCGCACTGGATGTTACTCAGTAGGTTGTGCGTTTCCAGCCACCATACCAACCGTCCATTTATCATGCGTTCCATCACCTTGCACACACAACTGGTGAGGGAAATAGGACAGTAGCTAGAAGGGAGGTGACGGTCCTTGCCAACTTTCAAGATAGGTATAACGGTGGCCTCTCGCCATTTATCGGGAAACGTGGCATCAACCCAAACACGGTTATAGCCCTCGAGCAGGAATGCCTTACCTTCAGGTGAGAGATGTAACATTTGAACGTGGATTCCGTCCGGTCCTGGTGCTGACAGTCGCGAAGATGAAAAAATGTGTTCTAACTCTGCCAAGTTCAAGCGGCGGTTATAATCTTCAAGGTTTCTGGAACTAAACACGAAACCTTGGGATTCTACTTGAGTCTTAATTGAAATGAACTCAGGAGCATAATTATTTGAGCTGGGCATTTGAGCGAAAGCATAGCCAAAGTTGTTAGCCACGTCCAACGGATCATCAATAACTCCTGTATATGTTTTCTGACCAACGATTGGCAAGTGGGTCGATTTTCCGGCCACGCACCTTACCTTATCCCATACAACAGAGGAAAGTGTACGTCTATTAAAAGATTATACAAAATTGCTCCATGAGGTCTTTTTGCTATCCTTAATTATTTGTTTACATTTTGCACGCGCTTTTTTGTACTCAATTATGTTACTTAGGGTAGAGTGTTGCTGGAGTACACTTAGAGCGCGTCTACGAGATCGAATAGCATTCCGGAAGTCTTTCGTCCACCATGGGACAGGAAGTCGACTGGGGTGGGTGCTCGAACGTGGAATAGACTGTTCTGCGACGGAAGGAATTTTCTCTGTGAGATGATCAACTAAATAATTCACAGAATCGTGCTCGTTGTAATTAAAAACAGCCAACTAGGTGTAAAGGTTCCAGTTGGCACGATCAAAGCGCCAGCTAGCTGTACGTAAGGGAGACACATCTTGTGCTAAGAGACTAAGAAAACTTGGGAGGTGGTCACTGAAATGTAAATAAGAGATGACATTCCATTGTAATGAAATTGCTAACTGGGATGAACAAACTGCTAAATCAATGTGGCAATAGCTGTTAAAGGAGTTTGAAAGAAGCGTTGGCTCTCCGATGTTCAGGAGAACCAAGTTATTGGTGTCCATGAATTTTGCAATGAGATTGCCACTCGAACATGCCCGATTTGAGCCCCAAAGTGGGTGATGGGTGTATAAGTCTCCCACTATGAGAAACGGTATTGATGGTTTGGAAACCAGATGTTCTAGATCAGTTAACGAAAGGTCATCAGATGGAGGTTATATACACATTGCAAATGAAAAACTCGATTGATGGTAGCTTAATACTTACAGCTACAGACTGGATGTCAGATTGCAGCTGTATCGGATCTACAAATATGTCATCCCTAAGGAGCATCATAGTGCCCCCGTAAGCAGGAATGCCCTCTTCTGTTTGAATATCACACCTCAGTGGTGTGTAGCGTCTGATTTTAAAATTGGCCTGTGGTCGTAGCTCAGTCTCTTGTAAGCATACCAACAAAGGGTCATGCTTATTGAGCAAAAGTTTGAGCTCTGGTCGATGTGCTCTTAAACCTCATATGTTCCATTCTAGGATAGCCATGGTGACAGTAATGGGATAAAATGTCAAATAAATACACGCATTACGTAGATTTTAGCGGTGGTTGGATCAATTTGCCATTTTTCTTTGGTGTTGGGCTGGTTTCTGCAGTTTTCTCCTGCCTTTTCTTTGCTGCCGCTGTAGCAGCATGGTCAGGTTCTTTCTGCTCCAAATTTTCTATGGAGGAGGACTGTTTCCCTTCTGCAACGTTCGGTTCGAGAGGCTCGAACCGATTGGAAACTACGACCGACGAAGGCCACTGTCGCCGATTCGGAGTCCTCTCCATATGGCTCTTCCGAATATAATCTCGGAGACGATGATCGTGGGATCGTTTGTCCCCTGCATTTTACGGGAGCAGACTTGGCGTTATCCTTGAGAAAGGCGGTTCTATCGTACTAGGTTTTAAGCTTTATTTCTGGTGCTTGGTATATTGTGGGCAGCTTGCTCTTATTAGTGGACGTCGATTGCTTGTCCAGTGACTTAACTGAGGTGCTCACTGTTGTTCGTGCTGGTGTATGTTGCTTTGAATGTGATCTTGGTGTAATTGTTCTTTCGGATATTATTGCCGCTTTTATGTCGCAAGTTTCTGTTGCGATTTCAGGTCTAGGTACCGGCTTAGCTGCAACTCCACTGTAACTAACGGTCCTAGGTACAGAAGGCTGATGAATACGCAAGAGTATCCGGGCTTCCACGAAGGACACCCTCTCTCTTACCCGGATCTCTTGGATCGCCCTTTCCTCCATAAAACGGGGATAACCTCTGGAGTTCGATGAGTGATTACCACTGCAGTTAACACACACTGCAGATGAAGTACATGCATTATCATGCTTGATTTCCCCACAGTCAACGCAAGTAGCAATTCCATTACAAGAATCACTCGTGTAGCCAAAGCGCTGGCATTTATAATATCTCAATGAATTGGGTCATACTGCCTCTCTTCAATAGCTTTATACCCTGCCTTAATCCTTTGTGGGAGATCTATCCGATTAAAGGTAAGAAACAGAGTACGAGTGGGCACTAATTCACCTCGTTCTTTGCGGTGAACTCGATATACATTTGTCACAACTTGTTCCACCAAGTTTTCCTGAATTTCCTCATTGGACAAAACGTCCAATGCGCTGGTGTTTACAACACCACGCGAGGAGTTCAGTGTTCTATGTAATTGCACGTGCACCGGAAAGCTCGCAAGCATATTAGCTTTTAAAATTTTATTAGCTTGCATCGTTGAAACTGCTTCGACCAACAGCGTGCCATTGCGAGATCAAGTACGTGATTTTACTGGACCAGCAATATTGTCTAGACCCTTCTGGGTGATAAACAGATTCACAGTTGTAAATTTTCGACCTTCCTCAGTTCTAAACATAACCAAATAGCGTGGACCACAAGACTCAGCTATTTCCTTTCCACTTTTCTTAACATTTTTATTATAATTGTGGTTTGCCATAAGAAATGGAATGAGTTTCATCCCCCAGTGCTCCCCATCAACCAGGGAGCCCAACAAGGGGTCATCCCACTGTGATGACAGGGCTACACAAGGAATATAGCGGGCTCGCCTTCCCATTCACGCTGGAGTTTGGTAGAGTACCTAGTCCTGGCCGATTGATTAGGGGCGGGTTAGTCCCTAACCTCCTGTTTAAGTGAAGCAGAAACCAAAGTAGTGTTTTGGAAATACGCACTCTCCCCGAATTCAGAAGAAGACTGGAAGGAGCTCAGATGCGCATCCCTCAACCACCAGGACAAACCTTTCCGGGTCTCCACGCACGGCCTACACGTGAGTGGGTGTTTTCTCTGACCCCTCACCACTAAGAGGAACGCACATCGAGGGTGTCAGGATGGCTCGGGACCCCGGGATCGCCAATTCCCATATCTACCACAGTAGGCCCCTGGGGGGATACGAAATGCTTGTTGCAAAAACATAAAATCAGTAAAGTTATTTTTCGCCAACATTGCTGGATTCACAAAATTGTTCTTATTTTCTCCAAAACACGGTGATTTGTTGCTTTCAGATTGCAACAAAGACATTCCAGTTGCTTCCACAAGATGGAACATTTAATCAGGGGATGTGAACAGCGTTCATGAAAACAAACTTTATTTATTACAGTGTTTTGAGAAGATTGAGTAGAAAGATGGGTAGGATGATGTAATAATATGGGAGCTCTTGGATTGAACAATTTACTGGTGGTTAAAAAATGGATTGTGTTTTGACGCATTTCTGCTATTGCAGTGCTTTTGGTGCTCTTGGCAATGCTACTAAAGGTGACCTGTTTTAATAGGTATACCCCCACCTTACGTTCATTACAAGCATCTTCACATCTGGCCCCACCAAGAAATATGCTTACAAGCTGCCACTGGCACCATCCCTTGCAGAAAGAGCGTTTTCTCTCCAGGAAAGCAAATTTCATTACTTCGGAAATATCATAATGATAGTTTTATGCTTATGGAAGAGAAATTAAACAATTTTTGAGTAGAAATCAGATTCACATGTGTATCTATTGGCATTTATTATACACCTTATGAGGACAATAGGCTAATATATCTTACATAAGTAAAGATTAACATGTGAGAAGTCAAATGCTGGTAAAAGGAAGGCTGATTTTTGCCGAAAATTGTCCTATATGAGTAAGTATCTTTATCTTTGCGAATGATTATATGGCTAGCAGTAATCTTAGGTTTAAGGTTTATTGGCTCTGGTAAAAATCTTTATAGATAGCATTTATTAATATCAAAATGTATTTTGCATTATATTATTACAGCTTATAGAAACATTTACTGCAATTATTATAAGCTGACATGCAGGGGCGTCTCTTCCTTATGTACTACAGTGCTGCAGGGCGCTATTTTCTGTTTAATAAATCATAATTTACACATTTTGAAAGACCATATAAATAACAGTGCGTTATTGTAGGTATAAGAAAACATGCACGATCAATAATGAAAACTTGATGCATGGAAATCACCTGCGTAGCTAATGCAACGCATCGGACGAGCTGTGAGCCAGCAAGTTCCGTAAAAGCGCATGCATACAACCTTCCCCTCTTGCCTCTCAGATGACCTCAGTTTCCTAGATTTTCGCACAAATGCGTGCTGCATATCGATGTAGTACGGTATCCATTCGTTGCACTACTGCGTACGCTGTAGCTGGCGAAGCAGGGCCATCAACATTCATAGTTATTGCCTTAGAAGTTGAATATGCATTGACGTTTATTAAGTAGTTTGTCATTGCGTTAAATTTTGGTTCTAGAAATAACCTAATGGTTATTAAATCACAGGCAGATTGCTTGTCAAGCAGTATGCTGGCACGATACTCCATCCACACGAACATGATAGCAATCCCCCACAACTAGTATTTTTTTGTGTAACGTTATTCAGTGGCAGATATCAGTTTATTTTGTGTGTGAGTGTGAAACGTGTCATAAATTCACTTCATTCATTGTATGAGTAATTTAATATTACGAAATATTTAATCAATACATAATGAACTCGGTTAATAAACTTCTAAAAACTCTTTCCAAGGCGAGCATTAGAAGAAAAGTTTACTAAAAATGTTAGGGCGACCTGCATCCAATCTAAAAATTGAGCAAAAAGTAATTGTGCTTCCTTTGCCTTCTGTTCGAAGTATTGATTCATGGTCTAAGACGGATGTTAAAGATCTTGGCCACATTGAGTACATAAAATGAATTCAAATAGCAAGAAGCACATAAAAGCTTACATTCTTGGTATCCTTTTTAGGACATTGTTTACACACCTCGGTTCCTTTTCAGAAATTGAAACAATTTCTCAACTGATATATTCTTTCAATTTATTCTGTAATCTCCGCTCAATTTAATCCTGCAGTGCAACAGGTTTATTGAACGCTATTAAGAAAAAAAAACTCATTTGAATTCTCAATGCTTGGAGCTGTAAATATTCAAACGCAACTATTATTTTCTCGGGTGTTTCCTGAAACAGAACTGAGCATTGTCAGTATCGTTATAAGAACTTCACAAAAGCAAACTTCGAACCAAACTCAACATTTTGTATCAACATTTGAAATTCAGGAAGTTAGAAGGTGCCCTTCCGCTATCGCAGTTAATACTGAAGAGCAATCTGCAAAACACATTTGGAGAAATTACCAAGATTTCAAGCATTACTGTGACAATTCTCATGCCTACTGCAGAACCAGAACGCTGTTTCTCGTCTTTGAAGAGGTTAAAGAACTTTCTGGGGAACACCATTACTCAGGATCGGCCTACCTATATGATTATGCTGTCTATACAGAAGAAGCTATCACAGGTATGCAGGACTTTAACGGCAGAGTGATCGACATACTCTACATGAATAAACATCGACGCATCACTTTTCAAAACTAGGTTAGCTGCATGCCTTTTTTCTCGTAGTACATTATTTTCCGGCACGAGCCACACCTGCTGACATGTCTTCGAGAATCCTTGATTTATATGTAACACTATTAGTAGGATGTGTCAGGCAGGGATGGGCTGTCATTAAGGGCCAGAGAGGAGAGGCCCCACCGATAGATAATATCAAGCAAATTATAGGCGTTTATTAATTTGAAGAAAGTAATTTAATATATTGTTCAATTGTAATAATCATTACAACCAAGAAATTATTATACAATAAATCTCAATGGCTACTGGAGCTTGCTACCCGTGGTGTTGTATAATACACGACAACCGCACCAGTCTCCGCGAAGCAGAACGTTGGACCAGATTATGCTGGGCCCGCGCTCACTCCTCTCCCCTCTACACACATGTATGCTTTCCTTGCTCTCCCACTCTCCTTTTCCTAAATGTTCACAGCAGAGGTTGGGGGCCTTCTTGTTGCGGCCCGATACATGAGGTATTAGCATTCAACTGTATTGCAAAGAAACTGTGATGTAGTATTATTTAATTAAACTTAAGTTAGATTTCTTTGAACCCCAGATGCAATAAGTGAAGAGCCGCCACTCATATCTCTTCGAGCGGCCATATTAAGGGAACTATAGATATAGCAGCCTCTATTGAAATAAACGGCGTGTGAAAAATCAATGCTTTTGATTCTTTGTAAAAAGCCAAATATTTTTCTTGTCCTTATTGCTGCTGGACACCTTTAACAACATCGTCGGAATACCGGCGCTATTAAATATTGTGAATTGCATGACCAAAATTGAACTGTTAACTAATATGTTATGCGTTTTCAGACATGGTAGAACACACATATTAATAGTAGAACCCATTATTAATAATTCCTTCCGTTCTATTGATTATAATGATGGCCAGGGATTCCCCGATGTGTCCATGCATAGCATTACAGTTTGGTTCTCGTCTCAAACTAGGAGTAGTCTGGATGAAGTAATTTGTAGAAGCTAGAAAAGTTTTCGGAAAGCGATTGTTGAGTACTCACAAAGTGCCACAAGTCCTTTATTTGTGTTGGACTTTTTGCGGAGGTTGGGTACTCATCTTTCTCATGTTGGCTGCAACGCGACAACGTGCCTGTTGTCTGTACCTGCACCACAGACCTGCGCACACCAGCCTGTTGCATTTATGTGAAACTAGGGTGCTTAGAACTTTGAACATATTCTGGTGTCATAGAAGAGAAACTTTCCCCAACACAAGAGAAGCTTTTTGCGACTCCTTTATAAAGGTAAGATGTGAAAATCATGACTTCATATAAACTATATATATATAGGAGTTCACAAATACCAACTTTTAGGTTAGAGTAAAGGAAGTACATTTTTAGCAATAACCGTTTGAAAAGTAAGGTATAGTAAACATAATGGAATAAAGTTCCAAATGTGAATGCCGTCTTAACCCTAGACTGGTAATGTCACATTGCATATGCTGAAAAGATAAACGCAGAAACCGCAGAACGACGGCGTAGCAATATGGCGGCGTAACGTGGTAGCTGAAGCGCTGCCAAGAAAATGTCAACAGTACGAAAGCAAATTAGCGATACTGTAATACGTAAGGAAACTGGCAGTGTATCATTATTTACCCACCCTAGTCTGGCCAGTTTGTTTCTTTTAATTTGATTAGTGCATTAGTATGCTGTTAATAATAATGACGAAAATAATAATAGATCTAAAATCCAAATTGCATAAGCAGCTCACTAAAAATAGATTACAGAGATTCTTACATTAATAACTGCAAAATATAACTTTTTTTCACTGGCTTACAATCTGAAAGGTGTTTTTAGCTAATTTCGGTGTGCTAAATTGAATGATGCTCTCCATTTCTCTCTGTCACATAAGGGTTTCTCACAAATCACAAAATAATTTGAAAAATGTGGTTTTATGTAATAATTGTGTTACAAAATGAATAAAACAAATAAAATAATGATATACAAGAAGATGTAAAATAAAAGGTTAACTTTTTTGCTTAAACTGCAGAACTACGGCATGGAGAATGTTGGGTATGATGTTAATGGCTGGAGTGTTGCCAACAGTGAGAACATGCATTGTTAAAAATACCAACACCCATAACCGGTTTATTGGCTCTATGTCTCCATCACTTATGCTGCAGTGGTATGGTGGCCTTGTGTTATAACACAGGCTACCAAAAACAAACTAAATAAGATCCAATGCTTAGCATGTTTGGGGATTACTGGAGCCTTGCGCAACACCTCACTCAGTGCCCTAGAGGCACTGCTTAGTTTGCCTCCTCTGGATTTGTTTATCCAAGGAGAGGCTGGGGTGACTGTTCATTGTCTCTGGAGTTTGAGCTGTTGGTCTTTTAAAAATCCGGTTAAAGGACACAGAGAGATATTGAACAGGCTTCATAAGTTGCAGACTATCCTAGCGATGGGTTGCGACAATATGAAACCTATTTATAATTTTGACTCTGAATATAGAGTTAGTTTTCCGCCCAGAGAGGGATGGAATCATGGCCCACGGGTTCCTGGGTGTGTCAAGGGGTTCGTCTGGTACACAGATGACTCCAAGATCGACTCGGGGACCGGGGCTGGCATTTATGGGCCTAAGACAAGGCTATCGTACTCACTGGGAGATATTGTACAGTATTCCAGGTCGAAATATATGCTGTTTTGGCCTGTGTTTATCATATCTTAGGGATGCCTTAGCTGCATGGTCAGATCAGTATCTGTTCTGACAGCCAGGATGCCCTGAAGGCACTATGTGCTAGCACAACAAGGTCTAGGTTGGTACGAGAGTTCCAAGAGACCTTGAATATTCTCTGTTCTTGCCGACCAGTACAGCTCTGCTGGGTTCCTGGGCATGCTAGGATCAGAGGAAATGAACTAACTGATAGGCTAACCAGGTAGAGCTCGGCCAATGCATTTATTGGTTCAGAACCTGTCCTTGGTATTTCACCAAGAAGGGCCAGATGTGAGATCCTTGATTGGGTATCACTTCAACATGGCACTTTATGGCATAATGTTACCATGGCTAGCAGACTCAGTCTATGATCAAGGGACCTAGCAAGAAGAACAGCAGGATTCTGCTAACCTTCAATCGGGTACAACTTAGAAGTGTTGTGGGCCTGTTGACAGGGCACAGCACCCTCAAGAGACACCTGCATGTGATGAAGCTTAGTGCAGATTCTACATGCAGGAAGTGCGGTGGAGAGGATGAGTCTTCTCTACATATTTTGTGTGAATGTGAAGCACTTACTGCACTTAGGCACTTTATTCTGGGCTCAGACAAACTGAGACCAGATGATATAAGGAGTGCTCATCCAAGATTTATCCTGTCCTTTTTGGAGGCCACGGGACTTGAATAAGCACTCCAGTAAGAGGGGCCTAATATGCGGCCTATGTGCAAAGGACCGAAAGGGCTCAGCCCATTTATTTTCATTCATTCAGTACCCATAACCGAAGTACTGCACAACAGATCTACCCAAACTAATTAAAATCATTAACAATATCTTTGATATAAAGATACTGATATTGGCATATTTCTTATTGTGAATTCTCAATAGTGTTAAAGCATGACATACCACTCTCACGGATGTAACAGTTCCTATAATGCTTGCATTTTACATTGTGGGTGCATGTTTCAAAGGATACCTTCCTCTTTAGATAATTCTAGATGTATCATTCCATGTCTTATTGGACAGCCTTGCTAAATAGAAGCATTCTCTACCTTGAAAGATGGATACTTATATGCAAAGTGGTCGGTAAGATCGGTATGCACAACAATATTGGAACAGGAAGAAACAGAAAGAATATGTGTTGGCAACATTTTGCTATCTGGGCTTTATATCAGAACTCTGCATTTGGCAACAGCTTGTTTCTGTTATGCCATTGCTTCAATGCTGCCATTCTGCAGTTTAACCACCTTTGTTTTAATGTGGAAGCATTATTTAGCAGTGCTTTTCACTTAAACATGATTACTAATTGCAATTGATGTTCTTTGCAAAATGCCTTTCTGCAATGGCTACAATAGATAGTTATGGTTCTCTTCTTTTTGTGCTGGGCATATGTAGCAAACGGTACATTTTCCATGTTATTATTGTTGTTGTGGAATATGTGGTTATTGAACTAAACCTTCATTGTGTGTTAAAGTGTTTAAATTCTCAATAGCTCTCTTCAAAAAATTGTGTAGTCCTGCTGCAGTGAAGCGACACTCATTCCAAGGTTTCGTCAATTCTTCACAAAGTTGGAAGAGAAACATCTTTCTAGATAGAACTTTTTTATCTTTCCTCATCATTTTATCCATATAAATTATCTATGAATTAATTTCATCAATGTTCAGAATGTTGAAAAGCACAGCAAGTGGCCAACATTAGATTTTTCTATTACATTAGAAATTACAACACATTTGGTCAGGTGTATCTATGTCACCTTTTGTGTTATTATAGTATTCTGCATTTTTAGACTTTTTAGTTTCTATTGACTTCAGACTGCTCATGCATTGTGGAGAAAAGAGTTGCTGTTTTGCTTTCATTTGCCTTTTATGATACAATTGTTAAATGTTTGTCAAACGTTTGACTTTCAGCTTTTATCTTTTTGAATCATCAAAGGTGGAATTAGGTTTATTCTGTCATATAGTACTCACAGTAGTCAACTATATTTGATTTTCGAAAGCTCTGTTGTTAGTTTCTTAAAAGTGAACCAGTTGTTCAGTGTGTTGTTCTTACGTTTAGTCAGAAAAGATTTAGCCTTAACATAATACTTTGATAGAGGTAAGCCATTAGTATTGGTAGATTTCACAAGGTATGGTGAAGCATCACACATAAATTTGGTTCTAACATCACACATCATCATGATTTTTATGCTGTATTTATCAGGTTTGGATGGTATATTTTGAAATGACAACTGCGCACAATTCTAATAAGTGTTCTCAATGGTCAGTTAAGATCCGCTTGTAATTTGTTAGACACTTCTGAACAAACTGTTACCAGATTTTCCTTATGGCTGCAAAATTATCTGTTTTATCAATTCACTTTTTTTTTTTTTTTATTTACTCCTCCAACGTTAAGTCATATCGGATGATGAATGGAATGGGTGAAATGATACTCAAATGGGCCCAGGGTCCATAGAGCGTAGAGTTACCCAACATTCGTCTTTCAGGATAAGGAGAAACTCCGGAAAAAACCTTATCCAGGTAACTCACCCTGACCGAGGTTCAAACTCGGGACCTCTTGAATATGAGGCAGACACTCTACCTCCACGCTGCCGAGGCAGGCAATTCACGGATGTGGCTTTGTCATCTAACCTCAAGCATGAAACTGAAACATTTCTCACTCATGATAGATGGCTGATTATTTATAGAAATGGAATAATTTTATCCTGAATGCAAACTACCAGTTATGCCAAATAAAAGGTAGGAGGAGGTAGGAGCATGAGAATTCTCCTAAACCAGGAATTGTTGATGATGATGAAATTAAAATGTTGCTAAAAACAATTAAACATTTATGCAGCAGTAACTGATTACCTAAGTTGCCAAATATATGGAAGAAAGCATGTAACTTGAATAAGCTTACCTCGACTGTTTGTGGAATAAGCTACGCTAAAAGGTAAAAGTTAGGTAAATATAAACTCTTCAAATGTTGTGAGCACACTGAGTCATCAATACCTCACTAGGGTATCAGATAGTATCAGAGTATCAGATAGTACGTGCAAACAAAGCATATCAGTAAATGAGAATAAGTTGTAGCATCATGACTTTTACAAGCCTTAACCTGTCTATGATTAAAACTGAATAAGAAGTACTGAATGTAAATAAAATTTACCAAAATAACTAAAGAGTTGTCATGAAGGGTTGATGTGACCACTTTCAAAGCTTCTGTCATTGAAGTCTAACTTCACAGATTTTACAACTAAACTTTACTGTCATGCTGCAGTTGCTCCTCTACTTCTAACAAACAACCCTCAGCTATGTTTTGCAGCTTAGTCCTCCCCTCAATCCCTTTGCTACTTGTTTGTGGCACAGAGCGCTCAACTCAGGGCTACCTTTCTAAAGAAAACATTGTAAGATTAGCTAAATTATAGATGAGTCGTATTTTGAGTCAAGAGAAAAGATATTGTAAAATTAGTTGGTGGTGAGTCACAGACTCTAAAAGTGCTCACATCAACTATGAAAACAACTTCTAAGGTTTTCCAGCAAGCATTATTCACACTCTAGTTCTGTCAAGTTCTTGGAATAATAATGTTAAAGAAGACCTAAACCTATAGAAATAAGATGGTAGGAATATTTATAACACTTGAGTGTAATGGGTGCCATGCAGAAGGTGATTTTTTTTAACCCAAAAGGAAGTTGAAGATGAACAAGTAGATTGTGTAATGTACATATGCTTTAATGATTAGAAGATCAAATCCAGCTTATTTTGTAAGTTAGTGTTAACACAAGTAAATATCAGCAATTATTGATTCCTAAGCAGTTACACATGTATTAACTATAATAAATCAAATATGAATTGGTAGTAATATTCTTGTTAAAATCTTGACACTCATCTTCCAAATTGTTTTTAGCTATGTATTGCCCCAAGTAGAAAAGCTCTTTTTTTGTAAAGTGATTCTGCAAGCATATTGTTACCCCAGATTAACCAACTAAATTAATAGTTTAACATTGCAGAAATTACTGCATTTGCTTAACTAAAGTAAAAAAACAATACAAAAACCTTTGAACAATAAACTTTAAAAACTTCCCCAGTCACTTTTTTACTCTAAGCCAATTACTCAGAATTTCATTCTCTGCAAGAAATTTTGGTGATTTGGGTTGAAGTTCTATGTGACTAATCAGAACTTTCAGTAGCTATAATATACTTATTTACAAATTATATGGTGTAATTGTAACGCACAAGTTTAGTAAAATATACTGAGAACCCTAAGTTGTAAAGTATAACTGAGATATTGAGCACCGTAAGAGATTTTTATACAGGGTGTTAAGTAACTACACCAAAATAATTTCAGCCAATATTGATGTGACTAATGTAAACAAGTTGAGATAGGCAATGCATGGTCTGTGGCTAATTGTGTTAAACCTAACTGGCATTGTTATTTAAAAAATGTGGATGCTATTATTGGATTAGAATGTCTTTAAAACTGCTTCCCAAGTATAGAAATACAGATTCTTAGTAGCTTGTTGTTAGCGTTCTCATGATTTAATGCCTCAAACATCTCTCAAATCTCAAACTAATCACCTGGCAGTGCGACACTGAACAGCAATTAACTTCTCCTTACATCTTGTAGCCTACTCAAGTGGTGTTTCTGTAACCTGGTGGTCCAATCCGTAATGCCAAAATCTGGTATTCCTAAGGTCAGTGGTATGGTTCCTGTCATGCAGTTAATCTTTTTTACTTCATGTTTTTAATACATAAATACTAATAGGAAGAAATGGCGTGATTCATAACTAAGAATGTGAATCTAATTGGCCAGTGCATTTTTTTTTTTTTTTTTTGTAATTTATGTCCTCCAACGTTAAGTCATATCGGACGATGAATGGAATGGGTGAAATGATGCTCAAATGAGCCCAGGATCCATAGAGCTTAGTTACCCGACATTCGTCTTTCAGGATAAGGGAAAACCCCGGAAAAATCTTATCCATGTAATTCACCCTGACCGAGATTCGAACTCGGGACCTCTTGAACGTGAGGCAGGCATGCTACCACCATGCTACCAAGGCGGGCGACCAGTGCAATAACATTTCTACACTTTTTCTGGGGTCACCTCAAGTCTCTGATGTATGAAAACCTTTTACCTCAGAAGAGGACTTAACTGCCTGAATAATAGCATATGAAGTTATTTGACACACACACACGCACGCAGACAGACAGACACACACACACACACACACACACAGAGGAATTTGGACAGTGTACAACAGTTGTTCATTTGCCGCTGTCAACTTTGCATTGAAAATGCAGGTTGCCATTTTGAGCAGTTTGTATAAACCTAACAAAGAGTTGCATTTCCTTTTTATTTTATGTAAGTTAATTTACCCTTTAAACCACCTCCCGTTTAAACTTAAAACATGTGAAAGCATTGAGCAGGATTCAACCTTTGTTAGAAAGAATTGTAATTAATTATACTGTAAAATGCATACAATTATACAACAATTAAAAGCTGAAACAAAATATTGGGGGGGAAAAAAAAGATAACAATTAAGGAAGCTCAAACTAGTTAACTTCTGACTCGAAAGCTAATTCATAACCATTGCACCAGAGGGAGTGCTCCAACACATCTCTTCATTTTCGTGTGTTGTGCACTCAAGTTTTATCAGTAGCGTACTGGCACTTTAGAAACTTATAGCCGTAACTTCCACATTTGAACCAAAAGGCCATAGGTCTACTATCTCAAATTACTTGCTCTCATTATTTTAGTTAATTTATGGAAATTAAATGGAGAATTTGTCATGATGGCAAGTTGGCCATGGTAGCTCAATGGGTTAGAGCGACTGGACGGAAACCAGGAGATCCGTGGTTCAAATCCCGGCCATGGCATTGAATTTTTCATGTTGACTATCTACTTGCTCTCTTACTTCTCCACTTGCTCTGAAAATATGTCAGTGTGGTTCACTAACGCTCTGTAAACGCAAAGGAGTGTAACATTTCTGCAAAGTGATGAGAAGGTGTAGCTGAAACTAGTATTGTTAAACCCGTTGAGCTCCATTACTCTTTGTTAATTCAGGATTAAACTGTACCTCCTTGAAACTGCTAACATTTCTTTCTCACGCTTTAGTAACTGTTAGTCATATAGAATGGAACCCTGACTTGCCCAGGATTACTAATAATCAGTGTGGACTTTGCATGGTTCAGTGCATAGTTAATGATAATATAACTCTTACTAATTTATTTATCATTGTCAAAAGCATAATTAGTGAAAAAATAGGATATGTATAGAATAAAAAGAAGTATTTCAGAAAGTGGAATGCCATTGTTATTAAAATTAGGCAAATGAGTCAACCTTGTATACACCTCCACTTACAATTTTTTTATGAAGACTAATTTCTGGTTACTTCTTCCCTATTCTCAGTTTTGTGGTCGACTGATCAGATATAATTCTAGAGTAAAGGCATTTTGTCATGTGAAAACACTATGTAAAGTATTCAAGCTTCTAGCATATTTAATGTAATTTGTTAGGGGTTGAATATTAAGGTACTAGCAATAAATATACCAAAGAGCAAGGAATCAGATAATTAGTGCATCCTGATAACTACTACTTGCACAACATGGATGCGTCAACCCCTCTGTTCTTTACCTTCTCATGCTCATTCCACCTTTAGTTAAATATAATTGGTAAATACACTGTTATATTGATTTTATTGGTATGACAGAGGTAGAACTTAAATGTCCTAAATACAAAATCTTTCCTCCTTACAGTTATATTGATTGTATTGTTATGACAGTCAGATACAAAATTTTACCTTCTCATGTTCCCCCATCTTTTCAGTTAAATAAAAATGTTATAGTGTAACTAGTAAATACACTGTTACATGGATTGTATTATTGTGACAGGCAGAACTGAAATGTTCTAAATACAACATTTGGGTATATTATGTAAAAAATGAAGCTAGTTACAGTGAAGCAACAAAAACTACACAAATATAATTATTTGTAACAGAAACTTCACTTATCTTTGAAGAAAATGATGTAACGACATTCGTCTTTCAGGATAAGGGAAAACTCCAGAGAAAAACCTTATCCAGGTAACTCACCCTGACCGAGATTCGAACTCGGACCTCTTGAACGTGAGGCAGACATGCTACCACCACACTACCGAGGTAGGCGTGTTAATAGGTGAATGCATAATATCTATCACAGCAGTTGTATACAAGTATTAAACAGCATGAGTGATTAACGTACACAGATAAGAGGGTTGCCCAATAAATAATGCCATTTTTTAACTCCAAAAGTATTTATTCCATAAAATTGAAATTTATGTATATGAAAGAATAATGTTTTGTCTGGTCACTTTATTTTTCTGTATAATCCCTTCAAGGTCCACGGCCCTTCTCCAGCGAGACTTGAGGGCATGCATTCCCTGTTGGTAAAAATCTTTACTCTTCCTGCAGAGCCAGGTTTTCACTGCGTGAATCACTCGTCATTTTCTTTGAAATGTCTTCCATGAATGGCATTCTTCAGTGGCCCAAACAAGTGGAAATCTGAGGTAGCCAAATCGGGACTATAGGTGAATGGGTTAACACTGCCCAACCTTGTTTGGCAATGTGGGCAGAAGTATTCAAACTTGTGTGGGGTAAGCATTACATTCCACGTACAACAACTAAAATTATATATTTTGCCTTTATCCACTCAGCCTTATCCTATGGGATAGAATTTTGGGGTAACACCAGTAAACAAACCTCAGTAGGATATTCATACTCCAAAAATGTGCTATTAGATATATAGGGAATTTAAAGCATACAGATTCTTGCAAAAATACCTTTCGGCAAACAAAGACACTCACACTCCCGAGCTTATTTATTTATAGATCTATTTTTTACTTGGTTAATCATAAGTTTCCAATGAAAACAAACTCAGATTCCATACCTATGATACAAGGGGCAAAAATAATCTCGCTATTCCAGGACACAGAATGCACTTATATACAAAGATGCCTAGTTATACAGGAATAAAATTCTATAATGTACTTCCCGCTTCAATTAGAACCTGTAATAATTTAAATACATTTAAAACACATTTAAAAGCCTTTCTAATAGATAATGTATTTTATACCATCAAAGAATTTATGTATCACTGTAAAAATAACTAGGTTTATTACTGATTTTAGAATATTATATTTAATTTTAGCATATTATATTTATTTTTAAATTCTATACCATTAAGCAATTTATGACTAGCTTGTATATTTAATTTGATCTCTCCATTATTTTGTTATTTCTAATCATTTATTTTTAAGAGAGAGTATGTATTACAAATGACATAGCTTAATTCTCACGTTCAAGAGGTCCCGAGTTCGAATCTTGGTTAGGGTGAGTTATCTGGATAAGGTTTTTCCGGGGTTTTCCCTTATCCTGAGAGACGAATGTTAGGTAACTCTGAACTCCATGGACCCCGGACTCATTGGAGCATCATTTAACCCATTGCATTCATCGTCCGATATGACTTAACGTTGGAGGACGTAAATTACCACCACCAAAAAAAAAAAAAAAAAAAAAGAACATAGCTTAATTGTGTTCAAACACTGTATTAAGTTGCAATAAATATGAATATGCTGAATGAAAACCTTTACCAGGTTGATATGGCGCTATAATTGCTGGGAGCGTTGCTTAAATTTGTCTAATGTTTTGACGTAACTTTCTGAATTAATAGTACTGCCTTTTGGCATCACATCAATGAGAATTAATGCCTTCACAATCCCAAAACACTGTGATCATGAATTTCCCATCTGAAGGAACTGTCTTGAATTTTTTTTCTGTGGAGAGTGAACATGTCAAAGCATTTCAACAAATCGAAAGCAATGTCTTTGCTTGCGATTTGTGATCAACAGTAAGACATCAAGGAACCCATCTTGCACACACTTTTCTGTATCCGAGGTCATTGTCAATAATAGTATCCCCACTTCCTTTGCTTATGACAGCTTCAATGACAATTGCTGTGTTGTAATGTATCAGTCCTCTTGAATGACAACACCAGCCAGTTGCAACATTTCAGGCATGACAGCCTTCCTGTCTGGGGCAAATTTTGGAGCTCTGCAGCTCTGGAGCTCTCTGATGGTTTCACCCTCTGTGCCAAGCGACCAATGGTACTCCTATCTGAAGATGTTCCATAGACTTTGCACAAACATTTATGAATATTTCTCATGGTTTCTTTCTATGCCGTGAGAACTTCAATCACAGCAGGCTGTTTTGTGATGAATGTCACTTACAGATGCCATTTTAAAACATTCCTACACTTACGCCTTCTTTTGGAAGAAACTAAAACACAAGCAATAAAATTCATATAAGTTGCACCCAAATTTGTACATTTCTCAGAAATGTTTTTCACTGTAAAATAAATTGTGAAGCATTATTTATTGGCAACTCTCATACATTCTCAATTTGTAGTGAACAATTATACTAGATGAGCAGATTGACAGTTCAACCCACTCTCACCATCAGATCTCTCGTACATTTTGTTACAGGTGGAGAAAGATGTGTAAGACATAAATTTGTACATATGTGAAAGTTATATTTTTAAAAATATACTGTCAATGACAGCCACTAGCTGACATCATGAAGCGAGTCATACTATTACTGTGCAATACCATTCAATACTGTTCCAGAATGTACGAGGGCTGTTCAATAAAGAATGATCATAATTTTTTTACGGTCATAATTTTTTGCACTAAAATTCAATCTTATTATATTCTGTAGCTTAATGTGAAACAAACACGCTATAGTAGATTCAGTGTTGGTACTCCTGGTTCCCGCCTGTGAGAACCAGGCAAGTTCAGACATGTTTAAGTATCGCCTACCGCTGTAATGGAGGTAACATGCAGTTAAAGCTGATGTTTGAGGAAGATCTGGAGTTTCTTTCAAAAGTAATCACTGCTGATGAAACTTGGCTACATCATTTTGATCCTGAGAGCAAACAGCAAGGCTCAGTGTGGAAATCTCCTTCATTACCATCCCCCAAAATTGCAAACGTGGTTGGTTCTGCTGGGAAAGTTATGGTCATCTCATTCTTTGATATTCATGGAATGGTTTATCAGCATGTTGTACCTGCACACACATCAGTAACTGGACAATACTACAGGGTTGTCCTGAAAACATTGTAAGTCCATATCAGGCACAAAAGACCACATTTCCATGAAGCAGGCCTGGATGCTGCACGACGTTAATGCGCGGCCACATATTGCCAATGTTGTTGGAGAATATCTTGCAAAACTCAACATGAAGTGCATTCCTCACCCTCCCTATAGTCCGGATTTAGCCCCATGTGACTTTTTTCTATTCCCTAAGTTGAAGAAACCCCTTCGTGGGAGGCATTATCCATCATCAGAAGCAGTGGTGAAGACTACGGAGGCGATTTTGAAGGAACTCTTAAAAAATGATTTCCAGCATGTCTTTGAAGACTGGCAGAAATGCTGGGACAAGTGCATCACATTCATAGGAGACTGTTTTGAGAAGCACCATCAAAATTATGAAGATGAATAAAGGTACGTTGTCAAAAAAAATTGTGATCATTCTTTATTGAGCAGCCCTCGTAAGTAGAAACATTTGAATACTGGAGTGATCTCCTATGCATGGCAGACTGTATAAGCACCTGTGTGAGGTTAGAGAGACATGAAAGTAGAGAGTTTTAGTGCTTGGAGCTTTGAGTGTAAGTTGATGAGTGCGACTCCTGGTGAGAAGTCAGTGCAGTGAAACAGTTCACGAGTAAATATCAGAGTAGTTGTGTTCAGAATCGGCATGCGGCTCTGTGTAAGAGGTGGAACGTTTGTGTACACCAGAGAGATTACTAGCACAAGTTGTTGTATACTAAAGAGACATAGTAATAGTAATAATTTATTTCCTTTTACATCAACAAATGGAAATACAAAATCAAGATTACAATTATAAAATCCATACTGAAATATGCCATATATTCCTAAATCCTGAAAATCCTATCATGTTATCATGTTGCCCACCATTGAATAGTAATTCAGTCCCCATACACCTAACCCTAGGTTTTTGTGTAGTGGAGGCCCTCTGCTCCTTTTTACACTTTCTGCCATTTCACCTATCTCACACTACATTTTTCTCTTAATTGTTCTTAGCCATCTCTCTTTATCTTTCCCTAAATAATTCCCTATATTTCTCCTGTTCTTTTCTCCTTTTACTGACAACATTTTTCTAATTACTACTTCACCCCCCCAAACTGTCCCATTTACGTAGCCAAGCCTGCTCTCTCCATATCTTTGTTTGACTACAATTTAATATACAATGGAAATCTGCATTCTCTTCTCCACACAATGGACATTTATCTAGCTCTCTCTCTTGACCTATACCTTTCAAGTTTCTCACTCCTTTCTCGCCCAAGCAAAACCTTCTCGCCCTAACTTACTACATATATCTATATATCCTTCCCTCCCCCAGGTTGTTTTTATTTCTGTATATAATCTTAGTGAGCTTTTGTCACTTGTATTGGCAAAAATGTCTTGTCTGTCAATATCTTCTAATCTTAGCTTAACCTCTTTCCAGAAGCCTCTATACCCATACTCTGCATTTATCCAAGAATGACCCATACCTATCTGCTTCAACAAGTCATACATATTATGTGCCCAAGACCCATCCCAGTTACTTCTCTTTTGAATATGAAAACATTTTTTAATTATTGTTGCCATCTTCCAAGTTAGTGATTCTGTATAAATATTTCATTGCTCTTGACAAGATTTTAATTTTAGTAGAATGCCTGCCTAGTTGTAATTGTGCTGCCCCATTAGGTGATGCTATTGGTAATCCCAATATGTATTTACAAAAGGATCTATGCACTCTATCAGTCTCTCTCCAAGCCTCATCTATTCCCCAAACCTCTGATCCATGTAACATTCTATTTTCTACTACTGCCGTATAGATCCTCTCCAACCATTTGACATTTATATCTGGTAGTTTACTGTAGCATGATCTTATCACTCTCATGGCCATTTTACCTTTTGCCACAGACATCTTTTTTTGTTCTTTCCAGCTGCCATCTGAACTCAACCTTGTACCCAAATAATCAAATCTCCTTACTACCTCTATTTCTTTTCTATTAACCTCCCATTTCTCATCCTTACGCAACCTGTATCCTATTTTGAAGACCATAATCTTTGTTTTGTTTTCATTCACTTTCAAACCCCATTTATTGCAATAAGAATTGGCTGCCTCGATTGCAAGAGACATAAGAAACATTAGAGATGTGTCAGAGTTGTGTATTTTTATAAAAGAGGAAGCGATTGTATGTTAGCATTGCACTGACAATTTTAGTGATAAATAAACATGTTTGAGTCAAACTTTTGTATTTTGTCATCTTTGTCATATTTTTTAAAGGGCAAAGGGGGTCAATCTATATGTAAGGACAGGTAGTAGGGCACGGTATGGAAAGAACACTTGCCAAGTAGCAGTTATAGTATGATAGCTTGTATACATGAAGTATCTGCAGGCTTTGTGTTAGTACTGGATAAACATATGTTGGAATGCCTGCAAAAAAGTCTGTTCTCTTCTTGAAGTTATTTTATTTTACCGAGTGATGTTTTTCAAATAAAAATGTCTGGTTATTTTAACTTAAAGTTATTTGCATAGACATCTCCCTTCCTTAATATATTTAGTGTAATTTAAAACCATTAAATGTTTTAAATTATTCAATATCTTCTTTCTTCAGATGGTACTACGACTTGAAGCTCTGGCACTGCAGCAGTACGTAGAGCTTATAAAACAGCTTGTTTTTGTAGAGGAGCCTGTAATTCAAAGAGAGACATCAAAGGCCACAGTGGAGAAGATATGGTCCAATTTTGGCGAAGTGAAGGGATTGGCAGCCTTCGTAGTCAATAGTATTTATTCACACAGTAAGAATGTTGCACATTGGGAAATTATGAAAAAGATATTAGAAAATTCTCTCCAATATTGTGAAGCTGTAATACAGAAATGTTACACCTTAGAAAAGAAAAGTCCTGAACCTTTGAAAGAAAGCATTATCATTTCAAAAGATCAAATTCAGTTACAGAAGTTAAAGTTAGTTATCAAAAGTAATAGTACTGAGACATATCTGAGTGTTTCTCCTAAACAGTTCAAACATAACCTTGTTATGAACAGGTTTATTTCACAGATGTTATCAGAAGAAAATCAAACAGTTAATCCAGTTGAAATGATGTTAATACCCCTTTCCTTAAATAACATAAAGGATGCTTGTGCACGTGTTGATTCACATGCTAAGGATATCTTAAATAACTGCAAATATGCAAGAACTCTTTCTCTTAGAAATGAAATGCTAAGAATTATAGAAGAACTTGGAAGCCTAACAACTGAAATTAAATCAATACAGGAAATTCAGATGACAGTTAAGAAATATTTGGACACAGGCCCATACAAAACATGGGAAGAAGTGCAGGTTGATTTCCTACGGTATTTAATCCAGCAACCAGGGCTTCATTTATTTGCAAATGAACTTTCTGAATCTTTGATGAGTCACTGTATTAGACAAACAGAATTTAATTCATTAGCAGAGGAGAAAATGATGATAGAAGCTTGTATACACCCAGCAGTAACTAAACTGAATGCAAACGACCTACCCGTAGATATTTTATTAGAGCTACTACCCAGACTTAAAGATTTGAATACACTGAAAGTAAAAGCAAGAATCAATACAAACCGGATACGTGCAGAGGATGCAGAAGTATTTGCTTGTATGTTGAAATATTGTACTAAGCTAAAATGTTTATGTGTAACATTTAAGTTATCTTCAGATTTTCCAAGAAATCTAATACCATTGGATGATGTGATAGCATGGCTTCCCAGTACACTCGTTTCAATCAGTTTTTATGGTATAAAACAAACATTAAATGTAAAATTCCTTGACAAAATGGCAGCATCAGTAAGTTTAAACTCACTTAACAGACTCACTCTGTGCAGAATATGTCCCAGTTACCCATTACACCAGGGTTTCAGGAGCCTTGTTGCTGTTACAGTACTCAATGCGCAGTTTGGAGGAAGTAAACTGTTTAGGAATGTTGGTAGACAGCTTAAAGAATTGAGCCTCTCTTCTGTTTTCAATATTGAATTTAGAATCCTGGCAGAGTGTTGTCCTTCTTTGGAGACTCTTTCATTAAAGCATTGCACGTTTTCCATGTCATTTCATACAGAACCAGTTCCAGCTTTCAGCTCACTAAAGGAAATACTTTTTATAACACCATCACATCTTTTTAGACAAGACTATGATGCCAAAAATATCTGTATTTGGTGCATTGTGCAAAACAGTCCTAAAATTGAGAAATTGGTGGTAGTTATTTCTGTTGTAAAATTTGTGACTTGTTTCCTAAAGCTTATGAAAACCAATCAAATGAGGCATCTTCAAGAATTTCAGCTATATAAATATGATAAATACATCCTTCAAGGACTGATCGAGCCAGACATAGCTGTGCAAATGATAAATAAGCTTCCCGCTCTCAGTTTTATTGGTGGTATACAAGATGCAATAGCTCAGAGAAATTTAAGTGAAACGTACTCAAACAAAACATTTGTGTGCATACATGAAAAAATATTGGAGTATGCCCACGAACGACAGTTTAGGAGTGAGTTGTTATATTGGAGTGATGCTGATGAAGATGATGATGATGGTGATGACGATGACAGTTACTAGTGTGATGATAAAAATGTTGCATTATTTCAAAAACCAATAATTGATACTGTATTGAACACTAATGCAAAACATACTCATACCTTCTGCTGTGTTAGTGGAATAAAGTCAGTACTTGTTTAGCTATTCTGTGACTATGTTATAAAATATCTGTAATAAAGTGAAAGTGCTAATATTTAGATCATATATGAGTGTTTTCCAGAAAAGGTCTCTAAAAGGTAATTGTAAGATATTTTTCAGATGAATGCATATCAAGCACTAGAACATCAATGATCATTTATATGTGTTTGGAGTAATTTAGTGACAGTGACATCCGGATTAATTGATATAACTATTTGTAGTTGGTTTTTCATACATCAGTTACTTTTTAATTTTTTGAGAGACTAGTTTTGGGAACTGTTGCTTCCATTTTCAACTTCGAATGCCCCACTGTCATCTGTTGTTGTTGCTGCTACTGCCTGCGGTCTTCTCTCTAGTGATGGAACCATGAACTTCTTTATCAAATTATCGACTAGTGGAATTTTAAATTTTATTACTTTGACTTTGTATTTCCATATTAAGATGTTCTCCCATCTTGTCAGTTTGTTATGGTTTATCACACCTTTTAATCATTTTGAATTTGGGTCGAAGTTTTCGTTCCAAAAGTGAAATGCTACTGCTTACTTGTCTTCCTCTTTCAATTTGATGTTTCTAAAATGTTCTTTAATTCTGAGTTTTAGGTTTCTTTTATTTTGCCCTATATAGAATTTTTCAAAATCCTTACAACTTATTTGATACATTTTGGACCTTTCTTATTGATTAATTTGCTTCCTTTTAACGTTATGTTTGTAGATTCTATGCAATAATATAATACTTGCATCAAGAAAGCAAGCTTATTCACTAAAGAAAAAGAAAGCCATAGCATATTCATTGGATCCAAATACCATCCAAAAACAGTTAAATTTAAAAATCTTTTAAAGAACAAAATATTATATTGACATGTACAAATAAATTCTCAGTATTAAAAAACAAAAGATGAAATCCCACTAATCAATAGATCTCGAATATACCAAATAAGTAGTAAGGATTGTGAATAATTCTTCTTAGGGCAAACTAAAGAAAACTAAACACAGAGTCAAAGAACATTTTAGAAGCATAAGATTGAAACAGGAAGACAATTCAGCAGTAACATATCACTTTTGGAATGAAAACCATAACCTTGATCCAAATTCAAAATTATTAAAAGATGTGATAAACCATAACAAACTGACAATGTGGGAGAACATGTTAAAATGGAAATACAAAGTAATAAACTTTGAAATCCCACCCATTGATAATTTGATAAAGAAGTTCATGATTCCATAATTCCACCATTAGAGAGAAGACTGTTGGGGAGGTTGAAAATGGAAGCAACAGCTTCTGAAACTGGTCCCTCAAAAAATTAAAATGTGACATAGTGTGAAAAACCAATTAAAAATAGTTTTATCAATCAATAATCATACAGAACATTCTGCCACAGTTATCAGTTTATATTATGATATTTCTTTATAATGCAAAAATAATATTTTCACTGTTTATGACACCTATTTATGCTAATTTGTTGTATTGAACAGAAAATGGTCAAATACTGAGTGATGTGTAGCTGTAGTCATTTTATTATGTAGATGAAAGCGAACAGAACTTAATATGATATAGTTTGAATTGCTGTGATATACTGTATGTTAAAAAGCAAATATTGATATTCACGTTGTGTGGTTGTTATAAAAAATATGCAAACATTTTTTATTTATTAACAGAATGTTGGATACTGAGCGTTATTGTGACTTTATTTTTTAAGAATGTTGAATGTTGTTGCTTAAAGAAGCTTGACTCAATCACTTCATATGGTGAACTGTATTCACTATAAGGCGTGGGGTATTAGAAGGTGTATGAGGTGGAGCTAATTAGGGAAGGCTTGCCTAGAGCGACTGTCCTATCATAGGCGTACAACATTGCCTAGTTCAGACACGCACAGCACAAGTGTGAGCAACAGAAATTTCTCTTTTTCATGCACCTAAAGTTACTACTGGAAATTCGACAATATAATATGCCTTGGTATATGTGGCAACCTGTACAAATGTCATTTTCTAAGATGTATGCTTCTCGAGTTATCCATTTGAGAATACATACCTGACTTCCATGTTTATAATGTGCTTCAACCTCCAATCTTGCCTGTATGTTATTGCTTTTCATTACCAGTACTAGACATTATGAAGTGTCATTAGGAAATGCATATATTCATCAATTAACTGACTACGGCTCACTGCAGTCAAGGACTGCGCATGCCTGATCTTTGAAGTTCCATTTAAGACCAGTCCATAACGCAAATTTGAGTGTAAAGTGCTTTGTGTAATTGTGATAATAAGCAGAAAATTCACTTGTTTACATTGTGTTTTGTGAACTGTTAACAATCTCACTTTCAAAGCCTGGTACCAGTGGTGCAGTATTAAGGATAAAGTACTTCTCTCCCTGGCCAGAAATATTATTTTTAAAGTATACAGTTTCTTTAAGGAATTTTCATTGAGGAAGTGCGTTACCGAATCAGTTTTTCACAAAGCCAGGTACTCATGATTAGAGCATGCAATGTAAGTGTGCATACCGTGTTGCATATTCAGAAACAGGGCAAACTTCCAGCAAAGGAATTGGTGCAACCTTTATTTTATTAAAGCTGCCAACTCCTGTACAATAAGTCATTTTCAGAGTCATTACGTTATTTTCAGTAAATAAGCTTGTTAATATTGAATGTTACAGTTTATAATCATAATTATCCTTTACTGCATAAGTTTACATTCTGTCAATTTGTCAGATGACAAATGTTACTTTCCTCATTCCATCTCCCTATCTTCCACTCTCTGGTGCATCAGATGGCAACAGGGCAGCCACTGTGTGCACGCATTGGTTCAGCTCATATGCCTTCTAAAACTGTACTCCATATAGGTTAGCAATGGTATTTAAATTGCATGATGAGCATAGCCCACAAATATGTTCTGGCCAACAATACTACAACATATTTCTTTAATTATCTGGCGACTTTCGAAGGATCTCCTTAGATTTAGAAGATTAATAAACAGAAAAATTAATACTGTTGGTATTGAGAAGGATACATCATTTAATATATCATATTCAAGTGAAACTTGGTTTGTAATGAGTGTACTGATTGTAAAAATGTGACAGCATAACAAAAAAGTTTATATTTCCTATCAGTGAAACACAAGACTCGGCATTACAATAATAGGCAAGTTGAGAAGGAAAGGTCAGACACCCAGAGAGGAGTTAAAGAAATTGAGCACAGAAGCAAATGGGAGGTGACAGTGTATACAAGGATGGTTTGATAAATTCTCAGAACGGAATAGAGAAAAAGTACTTAAGACACTGCAACTTTGTATATTTTTCAACATAGTCTCCTTGTAGATTAATGCACAGCAATGTTCCAATGCCTTAATCCCATCTTGATAATGAGATTCCTCCAGGCCTGCAAAATAATTAACTCTGGCTATCAATTCTTCATTTGAAGCAAATCTTTGTCCACCAAGGAAAATGTTCAGTTTTAGGAAGTGATGGAACTCTGATGGAGCCATATCAAGTGAAAAAGGTGGTGTGGCAACAGTTCATACCTTAGTTCATGTAATTTTGTCATGGTGACAGTATAGGTGTATGGACGTGCATTGTTTTGATGGAAGATTACTTTCCACCTTGCTAAACCTGACATTTTTTGTATATATTTTGTTGTAATTGGTCCAGGGGTTAGCATAGTACTCTCCAGTAATGGTTTGCCCACTTCACATCCCAGAAAATTTATACCATGATCTTTCTGGCCGGAAGAATTGTCTTTGCTTTCTTTGGTGGCGGAGAATCAGCATGCTTCCATTGTTTTGACTCTGGGGTATAGTAGTGGACCCAAGTTTCATCTGTGGTCACAAACCATCCAAGAAAATCTTGTTTATTGCCCTTAAAATGGGCCAAACATTGTGCCGATACATTCGCATGCACCCATCTTGCAGATAATTTTTTCATATCTAATTCTTCAGTCAAAATATAATATATCCTTTCAGATAACATCTGGCAAGCTTGAGCAATTTCAAGCACTTTGAATCGAAGATCCTCCATTACCATTTTGTGCACTTTTGCAATGATTCCTGGGATAGTGACATATTTTGTTCGGCCACTGCATGGATCTCATCTAAGTTCTCGTGACCAAATTTAAATTCGTTTGTCCACTTGGCAATAGATGAATGTGAAAGAGAAGAATCCCCTCGTGTATTTAGAAAATCAGCATGAATGTCCTTTGCTTTTCTATCTTTCTTTAAGAAATTCTTAATCATTGCTTGAATCTTGATTTTTTTCCATCTTTGCAACAAGAGCCATGTTACCACTACAGCTGTCTTCCAAGTACATTGATGTGGCTTGTGTTTACAGGGAACACTCCAATGAATATGTGAACAACTCATGGTGCTAGGACTAACCTCTCGTGGTGATTCTGAGAACTTATCAAACCACACTCGTAAGATCAGATGTGCTTGCTACAATTTCTTGATAATGCGTTCAAATGGAGGTGAAACATGTTGAAAGAAAATGTGTGGTATGTGAAGCACAGAGTGTCAGTCAACTCATTGTATAATTTTAATTAGTGCATTACTTCACAGTGTTGATTCCATTTTAAAGTTTTCAAATTAACAATTCCATGTTAGTGTTGCAGAACAAAAGTAAAGTTTCTGGGCATTATGTTTCACTTGCAGAACAACCAAACTATAGTTTGCAGGGCTTCATTCATCTTCCTGATACTAATGTTAATCTTAGAAGCCTCATCTGAGTATCATGTTCTGCTTTTGTAATGACCTAAATGTTACTATTTTACCAATGTTTGTATTATTTTATTGACTTTTCTTGGATTATCTGGAATTTGGTAATGCACATTACTTCCAGTTCCACATAGTCCAGATAAATGAGGTTCTTGACTACTAGGGCTTACAAAGTGTATGTAGATGTTCCACACATTTGTGGATATGTTTTCTCCAAAGAATACTTCTTTGGAAACTAATTTCACCTTTGTATTGTGTTATGTAATAACTGTCAAATGTAGACTTTTTTTGCTTGTTGTCTACAATAAATAGTACATGCCAAATTCTTGATGTTACAAGTCTTTAAAACAAAGGAGGTATATTATATTCATTTGTAAGTGTAATCACATGTAAAATTACATTGTTTCTTTTGTATATGAATAAAGTATGCTGGTTCGGATGTAAATTTACATAAATCTACTCTGACTCATCTGGAAAATACCATTAGTTGGAATTTAAAGTCAGTTATTTATATTGTTGACTACATTTTAAAGTCAAATATCCCAAATTCAGATTTCCTTGAAGCCATTGCTAAGACAAATTTTCAGTAGGACTGCCTAATCACATTGAAGCATCAGCTCATCCATATAATCATGCAATACGTTGCAGCATAAGGCTTTCACTTTCCCAGTCACTTATTAGAGGAAATTCTGTATTCCATAAAAAAATTTGGTGTCAAGATTTTATAAGAAATACATGTTTTGAGACCTTCTGAATCTAGAAAAACTATAGTAGAAAAAAGTGTATGTCACTAATTACGAGTATTGAAAGTTTTTGAACAGTGAGGTTAATCATACTAATTGAACATCATACTAATCATACTAACTGAACATTATACTATCTCATTTTTTCTAAAATCAGAATATGTTTTATGGTAGCACACTTTTGTAACAACGAGCATGATATTATCTTGGAAGTCAACCTCCTTAGACAAGCAAAATACCCAGCTGAATTCTCAATAGGGAAAACATTCACATTGTAAAAGACAAGGATGAATAATGAACTTTCACCTCCCACAATTGAACCAATTCCAGTTCATATTACCAAAACCAGTTATCTCCACCATCAATACAATTATTTATAGGGTGCATTCAAAAATAAATGAGCTGGAGACGTAATTACAGAAACCAGTACCTGTATGCTAGAAGTATTGGCCCGGCTGTTGAGACACTTGTCCCACTGTGACACAAGGCAGTGAATGGCTATCTCATAAAAATCCTGGGGCTGCAACGTGAGCCATTTCCACACGTACAGCTGGATGTTGCTTCTCAGAGCCTTTTTAAGTGGATCAAAAATGGTGTAATCACAAGGAGAGAGGTCTGGACTGTTTGGAGGGTGGCTGAGAACCCCCCATTTGAATTTCTGCAGTAGTGCCGCTACTGTGTTGGCCGCATGAGGCTTTGTATTGTCTTGGAGCAGAATGACCTCATGGGTGAGATTGCCTGGTCGTTTTTATTTGATTGCTTGGTGAAGGTTGGTCAAGGATTGTGAGTAACGCTAGACATTCACTGTTGTCCCGTGCTGCAGGAAGTGTATCAGAAGGGGGCCATCTTGGTCAAAGAAGAACGTCAGCATAACTTTTCCTGCACTTGTGTGGATGGCCTTCACTTTTTTTGGTGGTGGTGACCCTGGATACTTCCACTGGAGACTTTGTTGTTTTGATTCTGGTTCGAAGTGATGACATCGTGACTTATCTCCAGCCACCACTTGTGCCAGGACTCATTCCCTTCCCAAGCATAGCGCTGCAGATGACCACGACAGTGGGCCATTCGACATGCTTTCTGGTGTGGTTGAAGACTGTGGCACACCCATTGGGCACACACTTCGCACTTTGCACAAGAGCAGTCGTTTCTTCATGATGGTGTGAACACTTCCGATACTCAATCCAAACTCAGCAGCTATGACTTTTAATGTCATTCAGCGGTCCTGGGTAATGAGTGCATCAACCAGCTGGACAATGTCATTGGTAATGCAGTGTGGTGCTCCAGACCATGCATCATCGGCTAACGACATCCATCATACCCTGAAGCACTTGTTCCACGCCTTAACCCTTGCAAGGGAAATGCAGTGTTCGCCGTACACTTGTGACGTTCGCCAATGAATGTCCGTTCTCCTTACTCCTTCCGCTGTCAGAAAACGAATGCTTCTTTGTTCTTCTTTTGATTCCTCCATTTCACTGTTTGCAATGTGACTGTCAGCATCGGATGATTGCTGCTAGTTTTGTATAGTCACATGATGTGCATGCATCACGCATGTGTTGCCCTCTAGCGACAGGCTGTGAACTTTCACGCTCTGGTCGGAAGAACACTTCGTTACACACATCACGATATTACCATCCTGTCACCAGTTTGCACATTCCAAACACTGGCTCCTTTCTTTTTGAATGCCCCTTATATGTTGTTGTTAGTCAAAGATGGGAGCGAACATTCCCAAAAAATGTTCTGATTTTACAAAAGTAAGATAGTGTAACCATAACCAATGTTCAATTAAAGGTCTGTGTTAAGACTTACACAGTAGTACTTTATTAAAATTTAAAACTTCACTCACTGTTCCAGTCTCAAAAATGTTCCGGTTTTTAATAGTGACGTAAGTGAAGTTTTAAGTTTTATTACAGTATGACTCAATAAGTCTTTTAATATGAAATTAGCTTAACCATTAAAATTGCTTTTATTCATAACTATTTAAAAGGTCTTTGTGTGTAAATAGCATAGTTAAAACTGAAAAGTTAGTTAATTACCAAAGTAATATTTAAGTTCAGCATATTCAAAGGATGAGGCTCAAAGACTTTTAGAAAATGTCCACTCCTAACTGCACTTTAAATGGAAAGTGTTCAATAATTTTGATTTCCTCAAAGACTGTTTAAAGGTGATCAAAACTTCATATATTAAAAAGTTATCTTCCAAAATGCATATAGGTACACTTGTTTAAGGAGACTCGTAAATTGAAGAAATAAGTGTCTTCAAGTATTCACACATTTTTCTTTAAAAGCATGGCACTCCACTGTCTAAAATAGTTGTGGAAATCCAAAATACATCTAAAATAAGACCTGAAGCTTTCCTGGCAACAAATATGCTCAATTTCTTCTCGGGCAGCAAGCCAGGTAAAAAGATGATTAAAAATCAATGTTTTTGGGAGTGTGCATCTTTCCCATCATCAGGATAGTGACCATAGAACCAATTTTCGAGAGACAACCACCTTGGCAATATGCAACAGTTACTGGGAGTGGAGAATTAAGGAGACTTTGGCCATTTCCTCCGAAAGAAGCACGCTTAATCGTGATGCTGGATTTCAGTTCAGTTCCTCTTGGAAACCGGCCTTAAAAATGGAAATCTATTGATTTAAGAGGCACAGATGAATACAGCTTGATAATCAAGTTAAGTAGCTGACCCAATTAATTTTCTATACTCACAGCATCTCCTGACCTGCCATTTAATTTACTAAAAACAGTCTTTTGTTCAGTAATGCGAATTTTGATAGTGTTTTGTCTTTGTTTATATTGGTGTTATATCCAGTGTTTCATTTGTGATTATAACATTTAATAAATATCCTGATGATGGGAGGGATGCACACTCCTGAAACGTTGATATCTAATCGTCTTTTCACCTGGCTTGCTGCCCGAGAAGAAATTGAACATAATACATCTGCCAATATATTTATTTCTATGAATATTTGGAGATTTTTCAACTTATCATTGTGTGATTCATACTTTCTCTTATTCTCCTTTAGGTCACATTTCCTACTTGTTTTCCCTTGCAGGAAACCACCCACCCCCCATTTTTTTTTTTCCTTACACAATTTTCTTTTACTTTCCTTGAAAACTCACTCAGAGTCTTGACTTGTTTTTTCTTCTTTATTTGTTAACATTTTTATAGCAGCCATTTCCTCACTCATTTTGTCCAACTTCATATCCAATGCCTCTTTTTTTAACTCTTTATATTCTTGCAAGTCATGTATTTTCTTCTTTTCTTCACATATGACATATATTTGTGACTCTGTCCCTCTTGACCCTCTTAGGAAGGTTGCTGATTCTCAACCATGTAAACCTTCCCTTTTGTTTCTGCTACCACAGCCCTGAACTGCCAACGGCTGCTATTACTGCAACTAACATTGATTGCCTCTGTGCGAAAAAAGAGGTATCAATGGTGCACTAGCCCTTGGCTGAAAGAGCATTTTTTTTTTTCCAGAAAAAGTAAAAGTTCATGACTTCAGAAATACCATAATGATAGCTATTTTCATGCTTATAGAAGAAAAAATTAAGAATTTTTTAATAGAAACCCAATTCACAATTGAATCTACTTGCATTTATTATATATACCTTATGAGGACAATTGGCCGACATCAAATCTTGCATAAGTAAATATGAACATGTGAGAACATCAGTTGCAAGTAGAAGGAAGGCTAATTTTCCGCTGAAAATTGTCATATTGAGTAAGTATGTTTATTTTTGTAAATGATTATACAACTAGCAGTAACCCTAGGTTTAAGGCCTGTTGTATCTAATAAAAGTCTTTATAGATAACATTAATTGATATCAAAATGTATTCTCTATTATTTTATTACACTTATAAAAGTATTCAGTGCAGTTATTGTAAACTGACATGCCTTCTAGAATCCTTCACTTATATGGAACATTAATTACAGGGTGTGTCAGCTAAAACTACCAATAGAGATATCTCTTAAACCAAAATAGGATTGTTGCCCCCAAAATGTACTATAACACACAGTTCTGACTTTGTCAAATTAAACAAATTACCAGGGTTAGGATTTTTGGCACAAATTTCAGATGAAAAAAGGAAGGGAAAAGCTGCTCAAATAAGTAAAAAAGGGACAAAAAGATGCTGGTTTATTCAACTAATTCAACAATTTCTCTTTCCTCTATTCTAATTTATTGAATTACAAACAAGTATACCATAATATCACTCATCAGATGAACGAAAATACATGAAGCTGTTATACTTCAAGACATTAACCTTCTCTACACTTTTAAAAGTAAGTCTGCTTCTATTAGAAGATAAAATATCTTTGTAGATGCTAAAGCTTCTTTCAACATCCACAAAAACCAGTGGGAAAAATTTTGTATTCATTCAGAAGGCAATCTACAGATGTGGAAATCCTCAATGTCCGGGTTCTTCTGAAGACTAAACTCAAACTCAAAACCATTTAACTGGTCCCTCATGGAAGTAAAAGTATCCCACTCTTTCTCCTTTTCTGGACCTTGCCCTAATAGTTTAATAGCTTCAATCAGGTACTTCTAACTATGGAAACAATATAGTGCTGTCTGCAAATTATGTATTTTCTCCGGGAACAGAAGTTGCTGTGCCTTGAAAATTGCACTTGCGTCGGCTGAATCCAAAGAAAGCACAAACTCATTAATTTTGCCAAAATTCTCACACAACATAGCAGCACACTCAATCCAAGAACACAATGAGTAATGATTGAGAAATATGGAAGGGACAAGCCAGTGGTTTCCTTATAATAATAATGATGATAATAATAATAATAATAATAATAATAATAATAATAATAATAATAATAATAATAATAATAATAATAATAATAATAATAGTAATAATAATAAAAAGAAGAATTTTAATGTCATTGAGCTTTACAGCAATAGACAACGTCAAGAAGATACAATACAAATTATTACAGTATAATACAGAGTATGTACAAAGTTAAGCTTAATGGCAATGAATGTCGAAGAATAACATAAAGATTACAATACAGAATGTTTCTCTTCAATTATACAGAGATGTACAAAAGAAAGTACAGTATTGTACAAAGTCAAAGTTACGATCTGTACTGTACAGGTGCCTCAAAAGTTACCACTATATGCATATACAGAGTAACATAGATAAATGAATCAGTCAACAAGTGTTTATAGTGAGGATGCTTACATCTCAAAGTACTCCTGTAATGAATAAAAAGGTGTGGCCACAACACAATTCGGAGCTTTCAGCAGAATCTTCTTCACGGCAGAGATGAAATGATTTGCAATGTCGTATTTGTTCCTTATAGATTCACAAACCCTGTGATTTTTATTTTTTTATTTTTTTATTTTTTGGTAATTTTACGTCCTCCAACGTTGTCATATTGGACGGTGAATGAAATGGGTGAAATGATGCTCAAATGTGTCCAGGGTCCATGGAGCTTAGAGCTACCCAACATTCGTCTTTAAGGATAAGGGAAAAGCCTGGAAAAAACCTTATCCAGGTAACTCACCCTGACTGAGATTTGAACTTGGGACCTCTTGAACGTGAGGCAGACACTCTACCATCTACACTACAGACGCAGGCAAACCCTGTGAAGGACATGAACCAAGCATGTCACATGCTTCAACTTAGGAAATAAAGTTTCAAATGGTTAACAGCTGAAATCATGTATAGAGCCTGGTCCGTAACCACAAGAAGTTTTTCAAACTCGATACCAGCAGGCCAGAGTTTTTGGCAAAAGTCCATAATTGGTTGCATTACTGTACTGGCATTGGCTTTCTGCAGATTATACATTTTTAACAACATGGGCTTAAGTTTTTCTCCTGCTAAGGGAAAAACTAAAATGTTCAAATGTATTGTTCCATTGAGTCTATGGTTTCATTCACAATTATTCCCACATCTCAAGCAGACACTTTCTCCTTGATTCTTTTGTATGGTGTGTTGGTAAACAGGCTCCATGTAGTTTTTTCTTAAAGTACTCTCATTCGGCATTGACATCTTTTTGTGTATTTTTAAGAAATCCCTTGAAGTTTACCTTATCGAGAGGAATTCCTGTTTGAGTAGGAGCTGCACACAACTCTGTGTTGATTTCCTAAAATTTTGGCTTTTTCAAGAACTCTGTTGAAACACATTTCGTAATAGAGGCTGCCAAGATTTATTTACCTGAAGAGTCTTGTTCATTTGATGCTTAGAGCTGGAAATGTGCTGTTTGTAGCGATCTCGCTGGTATTTCATCTAAAGAAACTCCTGAATCACAAATAGTACATTGAATAACAGTTTCATCTGTGTCTATGAAATCTTGTTTGAGTTCTTGAGCCAGAAGAATAAGTTGAGCACTGGACACCTATGGCATGATAAAATCCAGTAATACACTCGTATAGTAATGTAACAAAGGACTAACACCAGTTCACTTTTGTGCTAAGTTGTGCTTCACTGTCTTTAAGCTTCTTTCAAGTTTATACCAGTTCACTTGCTAACTCAATGTGACTGTTACACAACTCATTCACTTGCTTTCCACATTCTTATATAACACTGCAACAATTGCCAGAATGTTCTCATTCATGCTGAAACTGTGGTCTCTCTGAGATCTAGTAGCTCAAGCAGGATCCAGAGTCAATTCTTAGAACTACGTGTATAAGGTTACTGCTCTCTGTGTGACCTTGGAATCCACATGAACAGATGATGTCTGTCACAGTAACAAACTCACATTCACAAAACAGTAGGCTACTGATTCTGGTGAAATTAAGAGGATAAAATGATATACAGTGACAATGAGTCATTGTCAGTTGCATTATTGCAGGCTGCTTTATAGCGGTAAAGCAAGAGGATTTGTTGTACACAATTATTTTCCATTGTTGTAGGTGTGCTTTCAACTCCAGTGCAGCATTAACTGAAAGAGTTGGGCTTACCCTTCGCATGTTCACGGCAAGCTGAGGGGATATTAATTAAAAAGTTAAATGTTTTATATTGATTAAAATCATATAGAGTAAAATGGATGGAAACTTAAAAGAAGAAAGGAGGAAAAGGAAATTACGGGCATGATTGGGGAAAAAGGGATAAAGTATCCAAAAAGGAAAAAAGGTGCATGGAAAAATGCCTCTTTTGAAAACTAGAAACAAAACTTCATACTATGGTATCTTTCCGAAGAGCTTAAATTTACCCTAAGAAAAAAGGTGTGCACCTAAAAATGCTAACCCTACAAGTTACAATGTTACAGATAGATTCTATTGCCCACCCCGGTAGCATAGACGGTAGCATGTCTGTCTCACATTCAAGAGGTCCCGAGTTCGAAATTCGGTCAGGATGAGTTACCTGGATAAGATTTTTCTGGGGTTTTCCCTTATTCTGAAAGACGAATGTTGGGTAACTCTAAGCTCTATGGACTCTGAGCTCATTTGAGCATCATTTCACCCATTCCATTCATCGTCTGATATGCCTTAACATTGGAGGACGAAAAATTACAAAAAAAAGCTATTTTTGTCCAACCTTGGAACACAACAATAATGGGAGAATTTATATATATGTACATTATGTTATTTAATTTATGTTCTTCTGAGTATAAAAGTATGTTGTAGTAAATACTTGTTTACAAATTTTAATGTACATTTATTTGTAAATAATAATTTTTAAATAATAAATAATGTACATTATATATTTTATTAATAAATGTACATTTATTTTATTCCTTTAGATAACTTTTTGAATAGATGTTTCCCCACACTTCTTGCATATTATCTGTTTATTATACCCCTAAGGATTGATTGCTCATAAATATTCATGAAAATTTTCATTTTTTTCTTTATCCAATACAATATTGAAATCTTATGCTTTTTAAAATTAATTTACATAAATGCTGTTTGTCTGCTTTTTCTAAAATTCTAAGATGTTTTAGGGGGTATGTAATGTGTGTAACATAAATATCGCTTTCTTGCTTATTTCTTAATATTTCTATTTCCCCATTTCCTGAACTTCATACTTCATGAGTGAATAAATGAAAGCATAGTAGATGTACGAGGGTTTCCTTATCCATAATATTCCCTGGCTGTTTCCTTATATAGATATGCTTTTTTATTTTTTTATTTTTTTTTTTTTTTATTCAGCCTGTATGGATACTAATTCAATTGTCAATGGCCAGCCCTCAAAAGTTACTGTGACTTGTTGCTAGGATAATTTCTCTATTTATTTCTATTTTAATTTTGCAACTGTTTATGTAGTTCTTTTATAATTAGGAGCTATTCCAGGCTATCTTTCTAAGATTTAATACTAAATCCAGACTAGCTTAATACTGGTACACTACTTTTTATTCGTAGTTTAGAATTTGCTTTTGCCTCAACCTCAGTTATTGCTTTGGCTTTTATTATTAGTGTCATGTCATCTGCATATCCCATCTCTAAATTACCACTTTTTGAAGTTAGTTCAAGTGTGTCTTTACACATTGCAAAAAAAAAAAAATGCAGAACCCCCTGTTTAATAGTTTGATAGCATGATGATATTTCCTGTTGTTTTGTCTTCATTTCTGTAATTTAGTTATGAACCTGTCCAATCCTTTGCTAATCCCTGAACTCCATAATTTTCTAGTTTATCCACTAACAAATCTATGTTTATGCAACCAGAAGTTTTTAACAAATTTAGGAAGGTGTCAGTTATTTTTTCATGATCATTTAAACTTGTTAGTAATAATACTTCCTTTATCTGTTACCTATATTATTGGTTTTTGTTGCTGAAAACCAAATTGCTACTCTGATATTACATTATATATTTTTTTAAATAGGTTTGTAGCATTAAGTGCATACCTTCTTATAAATATTTTGAAAAAAGTAGAGTATAATGTAATAGATCTGTCTGATTTCTTTTTGTTTACATAATGGTGTCACAAGTATAGGTGGCCTTTGCCTTTCATGGGACATAATAGGCTATCTTTAATCTCTAATGATCTGACAATTATTGTTTTAATATACATGGAAACATATCTTGTTTTAGTGATGTATGTATGTACCATATTGGGTAGGACCTTTTAGTATTGCATTTGACGTCTCATCCAAACCACCAGATTTTTCTGATTTTAGTTTAGTTTTTGTATAACAATTTCCTTGTAATTTTAAAAGTTCCCATAGAATGTTTCTGTCTTAACTGATACTGTTAAAGATACAAGATATTTTTTTTATTATTTCTTTGTCCAAAATTTTAATAATATTTTCATTCTGTTTATTTTGCCTTTGCTTATGAATATTATTTGCTATGTTTCACGTTAATTTGTCTTATTTTCTGATTATATTATTAATATCCTATTATCTAGGGGTAACATGCTAGTTTCTGGTTCCCAAAGTCACAGGTTTAAACCCAGCAGAGGGCAATGGATTTTTTGGGTGTGAAACTGCTTAGCATGCTTCATTCGGAACGGAAGTAGAGTCAGCAGTCCTGTGTCAGTTTTATGACACATAAAAGAGCCTCAAGTGTGATAGAGAGGCCTTTGAACAAAATTAAGCAGTCTCTCAGATTCAGTATAAAATGTCATTCTTTTAGGCGCATTTGTTACTTTTGTAAATGTTTCATTATAGTTCTTCATATATTTTAATGATTCCACTTCTATGTGTGGATTTTTTATTGTATTTAGAAATCTCATTCATTTCCATGACTTTTACGTCCTTTGTCATCTATTTTTTTATCTTTATGATAATTTATATCCAACTTTAATCTGTTTAAAAAAAATACATTCTCATTTAATCCATGTTTAATTATATTATTAAAAATGTTATATGTATTATTAATGTTATCAACTGTGTATATATTCTCCCAACTTACATCAGAAAATACGAGGGTCAGCTGATAAGTACCAGGCCTCACATAGAGATGGTGCCACTCGGCCAGTTTGATGGATATCATCATATAGTTTAACTCCAGACTAGCTTATACCCATAGTTACAGATCAATAGCTTGTTTAGTTTTTGAATGACAGCATTTTAAACAATACAAGTGTAGAGGTTTCACGAAAGTGGAGGATTTGGAAAAATGAGCAGTGATTACTTTCATTTGAAAGGCTTAACGCCTAAAGACATCAAGGAGGAAATGGACAGTACACTGAAAGACTCTGCCCCTTTGTATACAATGATTAAATGATGGGTTGCAGAATTTAAAATGAGACTTACAAGCCCTAGTGATGAACCTCGCTCTGTATGCACAATGGAAGTCACAGCTCCAGAGATCATTGAAAAACTTCATCGTTTAGTACTGGAAGACTGCAGATTAAAGTTGTTTGAGATAACAGAGGCTATAAACATATCAAAAGAATGTGCAGGTAATATTTTAAGTAATGTTTTGGGCTGTCAGAAGATCTATGCAAGATATTGACATGTTTGTTGACACCTGATCAAAAGTTACAAAGAAAAACCGTTTCTGTTAAGAATTTGTAGCTCTGCTGAAAAAATCTCAGTGAATTTTTGAGCTAGCTTATTACCATGGATGAAATTTGGATACATCACTACACTCCAAAAAATAAATCACAGTCAAAACAGTGGATTGTGCCAGGTGAACGAACTCCAATAAGGGCAGTCAATTTTGTCAAGGTTATGGTGAGTGTTTTCTGGGATATACAGATTCAGATTTTTATTCACCAACAAAATTCATACAGAATATGGGTTTTGTCAAAAAAAGTTAAGTCAAATATTATCATACTTACAGTATTTAAAAAAAGTTTAAGAAATAACAATTTTGCAAGGTTGCACTGAGGTGAAAATACAGATACCCAGCATTTGCTTTAACGACTGAGGGAAACCTCAGAAAAACCTCAGTCAGGTATACAATTGAGATTTCTATATACATTGTAAAAACATAGATCATCTGGAGTACAATCTTGGTCTTGGAGTTTGTCGTCAGGCTTCTTCTTGTGACAGAGTGCATCTCCCAGATAAACAGGATCCATGAAACAAAAAAGTTAAAAGGTAAAACTTATTTACTAATTTCTAATACTAAATAAACAGGTGATTTAGTACAAATGGTAATCAAAATTGGATATTCATGAATTTATCAACTGAGTAAAACATATATTTTAAGAGTACTTCATTTTTAAATGCTTTGATCTGCAGAACTTTGATGGTCTCTGGAATTTTATTGTACAAGTTAACACCTTTATGGGAAACTGATTTCAAACTTTTTGTTAATTTATGTTGTTGGAGATGGATAGATGTTGCTATTCATGTACTGTATGAATGATATTCACTGTTAAGCTTAAAGAAGCTTTTATTTTCATGTGGGAATGAAACTGTTTCTAAGATATAAATATATGGTAAGGGTAGAATTTTTAGATCTGAAAAAAAGTGGTTTACTTGGAGTACATTGATTCACTTGTTTGATTAATCTTATTATTCTTTTTTGTAATTTGAACACCTTAATGCAGTTTTTAGAAGATCCCCAAAATGGAATTCCATATTTCAATACTGAGTACACACAGCCAAAATAAACTGGAGTTATTTTATTGATTATTATAAAAGGGTAAAAGTATTCCTGGTAGACCTCATTGGGCAAAGAGAAAATCTTGTTTCTTCACGACAATACTCAATTCAGTTCAAATTTATTCATCCTTTAAAATCAAATCTGTACATAGTACCTTGATATAGGATATGTCAGTAAATTTACACTATATTACAAAGTTAAACATCAAATATACCTAACCTACATTCAATTATAATGTAACACAAATTGGATATAATTATAAATGAGAGACATGAACAAGCTAAGTAAATTCATGTTTTATGATTATCTGGATTTGTTAAATTGCAGATATTCCTTTACTGTGTAAAAGCAGTGCTCCTGCAAGAAAGCCCTTGTTCTAGTTTGAAACATGTTGTAGTTATTACATAAATAAAAAAATATTTGCCACTTAGGCTTCACTTATCTTAACAAATTGGTGTTGATACTTCTTTTCAAATGGAAATCGATTTCACAAACAAATTGTTTGCATCCTCAGTCCACAGATAAACTCTGTTGTCAAGCATATTATTATCCTTAATTAAATGTTGTAGTTATCTTGTTTTTAATGTCATTAGGAAGGGAATTATAAACTATTGTACAGGAATGCAGTACTCCATTCTTAATCATTGTAGTTCTGATTGAGGTTAAGTGTATATTCTTAATATGCCTCGTGTAATGCATATGAGCACTTCTGTGTACTCTGGCCCATTGTTCAGTCATTGCAATGGGAAAAATCTGTGAATTAAAGTTTGAATTGCTAGAACATCCATCCTATGCGCCAGAATTAGTACCCAGTGACCACTCGCTCCAGAACCTCAAAAAATGTGTTGGAGGATGAAGATTTCATAACAACAAGGAGGTCATTGATAAGGTAAACAGCTATTTTGAGGACCATGATAAATTGCACTACAGAGATGGTTTAATTAAATTAGAACACTGACAAATGTATTAGCCTTTCTGGAGATTATGTGGAGATTTTTTTTTTTTTTTTTTTTTTTGAGGCCTGGTACTTATTGTACTTATCGTAATTCCTTTAGTTTATATAAAAATACTTATGTTTTTGCCTTTTGTACTTAAAAAGATTTCAGCATTTTAACTGTACATTTAAGAGTTGCCCATAATTGAAAAGTGACTTTAACATCCCTTAATGAAGGAAAAGGGCTTGTTAAAGTAGATGACAAAGGCTATTAAAAATGTTAAAGGAATATGATATTCAGCATAAATTTGTTTTTTAAATATAAATCAGTACCTAGTTTTTAAACAGCTAATTACAGGGGATAAGAGTGCAATTTTTTGTATCGTAATAGGCCAATTACAATCTGAAAAATGTTAATGGAATAGAGTAGACCAGAATCTTTGTCACATGTTCATTAACTGATGACTTGTCAGTGGTTACTTAGACTAAAAATATAATGGACATTATACAATATACATTAAGAATTTATTTTTTTAGTTTATATAATGAATACATTTGATGTTTACAGTATTGTGTCATTCACAAATTCCAACACAGAGTAATTTGTTGTTCAGTAATATTTCTTTAATTTCTAGATAGCATGTCAATTTATTGACACTAAATATCACTTTTTAAAAATGGGACATATTTCAAGAACATAATGGTTCCCATCCTCAACCTGATACCAACCCTAGAGCAGAGTGTCATGTTGGAGATTTTAGCAGTTGTCTGGTTTCTTTACAACGGATTTCTTGCTGAGGAAGTCACTTGGAGGTTGTCCACTGTTATACTATCTAGACATTGCTTACATATCACTATTTAAAATTTCTCTCAGAATGGTTCAATCTCTTCAGTTCTGTTTTTGAATTTTCCACATCTTTAAGTAATTGCAGCAGGCTATTTTATTGTTTTCCAAAATGTTAGAAAATTGGAGGCAGTTTTCTGGTATCATAATAATTTGGTTTTGTTTTTTCATGAAATTGTCAATTTTTATCAACGGTTCTGAAAGATTCAAGGGGCACTATTTAAATTTTGAGCCTAATCATGAAAACAAAGTAATTTCTGACTGAAAAATATTTTATTTTTCAAAATATTCTCCTTTATGATCAATGTACTTTTGCAGCTGTTTGAACCATTTATCATATTATTTATTACAGTCTTCTTGAGACACCTCCAACACATGGTTTTTGAAGACATCAGCGGCTACTTCTGCTGACGAAACTCATTATTCTTGAAGTTCGGAAACAAAAAGAAGTCATTGGATGCCAAATCAGGACTGTATGGCTGATAAACCATTAATTCAATTTTTTTGAGTCTTCAAATACTCTGTTAAAATAAGACCTGAAGCTTTCCTAGCGACGAACACGCTCACTTTCTTCTTGGACAGCCAGCCATGTGAAAAGATGATTAGATATCAACGTTTCGGGAGTGTGCATCTCTCCCATCAGGATATTTATAAAATGTTATAGCCACAGATGAAACACTGGATATAACACAACTATAAACAAAGACAAAACACTATCAAAATTCGCATTACTGAACAAAAGGCTGTTTTCAGTAAATTAAATGCCAGGTCAGGAGATGGCATGTGTATAGAAAATTGTGTCAAAGAAACTTAACTACTTAACTTGATTATCAAGCTGTATTGATCTTTGCTTCTTAAATCGACGGATTTCCATTTTTAAGGCTGGTTTCCAAGAGGAGCTGAACTGAAATCCAGCATCACAATTAAGCTGCTCCTTTCAGAGGAAATCCCCAAAGCTTCCTTAATTCTCCGCTCCCAGTAACTGTTGCAGTAGCGATGGTCCTTCCTGTTTGTCCTATATATGGTGTCCCACATTCACAGGGAATGCGGTACACTCCTGAAACTTTGAAGATCAGTTTGTCTTCCACTGGTCTCAACAGATGTTTAATCTTCGGAGGTGGCTTGTGGATGGTCCTGATGTATTTGGCGAGAATTCTGCTGATTCTGCCAGATAGATTGCCGGTAAACGGGATTCAGGCTGTAGCAGTAGACTTATCTGATGCTTGCTGTATTACAGGTTTCCCTTTCCTAGCTTTGGTGATCGAGGCTTCTTCATATTCGGAGTAGCCGTTTTGATGGAAAGTGAGTCTCAGGTGCTGTAATTCTTGTTTTAAGTGGCTGGGATCAGAGATAGGCAAAGCTCTGTGGGTCAGTGTATTGAGAACTCCCAGTCGTTGAGACTTATGATGGAAACTATGAGCATTCAGATAGAGATCGGTGTGTGTAGGCTTGCGATATACAGCATGCCCCAGTGTACCGTTGCTGTTTTTTGAAACAAGAATGTCCAGGAATGGAAGAGTTCCATCCTTCTCCACTTCTATAGTAAACTGTATTTGAGGTCGAAGGCTGTTGAGATGCGCAAGAAAGTTAGGCAAAGTGTCTGATCCATGTGGCCAAATTACAAAAGTGTCGTCCACGTATCTATAGAAATGAGATGGTTTAAATGAAGCTGTGGCAAGTATTTCATGTTCTAGGTGTTCCATATAGAAATTAGCTATAGCTGGTGACAAAGGGGAGCCCATTGCTACTCCGTCTACTTGTTCATAGAAAGTACCACCAAACAAGAAGAAAGTGGACGTCAAGGTATGTCGGAAGAGCTCTATGATATCAACCGGAAATTGCTCCTTCAGAAGTTGCATGGCCTCTTGTAAATAGAGAAACCACGTCGAAGGTGACAAGAAGATTAGAAGGGCCAATGATAATGTTCCTAAGTGTATGTACAAACTGTGTGGAGTTACTCACATGATGTGGGCAATCACCTACCAGAGGTTGTAACAGATCAGCCAGGTGATGTGCCAGCCGATATGTAGGGCTGCTCCTGGCGTCCACAATGGGGCATAAAGGAGCGTCCAGTTTGTGGATCTTCGGAAGTCCATACATTTCTAGGAGGCCTGGAACCCGACGATGATACCGCCTTCTTAATTTCTGAAGTAAGGCAGGATCTTTCAATAAGTTGCACAGTCCGACATTCGATGGAAGAGGTAGATATCTAATCATCTTTTCACCTGGCTGGCTGCCTGAGAAGAAAGTGAGAGAAATACTCTGTTGTTAGATGAGATGTGTGTGCACTCTCATTGTTTTGATGAAGAAAGCTCCTATGGTTCTTGTTGATTTTCCTCACTTCACTAAAGACTTCCAGCAAACAAATGGTTATGTATCATTCCGCACTGACCATTTTATGTTTCTCTAAAGGCACTGCTGCCACATGGTCAGTTTTGCTGAGAAAGCAGGCAACCATTTGCTCAAAGTGCTTCAAGTACGAACAACTTTCGTTGGATCCTAAAATACCCATAGAGACGACTGCTGTTTACGTTCCGGCTCATACGTATAGTTCCATGATTCATCACCTGTTACAATCTTATATACATCTTTTGAGGCACCGCCATTGTATTTCTTGAGCATTTTTGTACATCAATCAACACGAATATCTTTTTTGAGATTGCGTCAAATTATGTGGGATCCAATGAGAGCAAACCTTTTTTACACCTAATTAATCATGCAATATTGCCTAGGGTTGCCTCAATCCCACAGTATGTCGCAAGGTGATCTTGCATCATTAGTTTTTGCACAGCATCAATGTTTATGAACTTCATCACTGAGCAAACGACGGCCACAATTAAATTGTTATACCAGCGTTTCACAGTGGCAAAGGATGGAGCTTTGTCACCAAATGAAGTAGTTAGTTGATCAATGCACTCTTGTCTTGATAATCCACATCGAAAGTCCTAATAAATCATTGCATGAACATATTCATGAGTTAAATCCATGTTTTTGTTGAGACACAATTTTCAAGTTAATGTAAACAAAACAAATGACACTCTATTGACAAAATGTTTGAAGAAGATTACGGTCAACAATGGAAACAAACTTTCCATTGGAAATGTCAGATGGCACATGCAACATTCAGGATTGCCAAGGCTCAAAATATAAATAATGCCCCTCGTACACAAAGGGCAACATTAAGATTTTAAAGTTTTATTAAAGTGGTTTAAATTCTCTTAGCATAGTTTGTAACAATTTTTTTTTCTTCTGTTGGCAAGGGGTGTTATGCCATAACATTATAAAATAGAACATGATCAGTGGAAATTATTGTAATGAACCACCTTCTTTATTTCTAAATTAATTATTTGTGACAAATAAAAAATATCAAAACAGGCTGAGTTTACAATAATGAATGAATTTGACTACATTTGGGTTACATATGCATTTACACTTATCACACTTTCCTTTATTTGGGGTACTTTAAATTTATCTTAGGATCCCATACAGTAAACACTGATTATATTGTATTTGTTGAGCCCTCTCCATCTCCAGTTTCCATTTGTGTGCACTTGCTTCCTAACTTTTTCCTACCTATCCTGCTCCCACTCTCTCTTTTAATATCTATTTTATTTTGTATTTCACCTCTCCCCTTGTATTTCTATTTTATTTCATCTTCCCTCTTTCTCAGCTAATCTCATTTGCTGTGCTCTTATTCAATTTTCATTATACACTTCATTAATCTTCTCTAACTCGGTTGTACTATTTCATTACAACTTCACTTTTGTCTTATAATAAGTAAACTTACAAAAGCAGTACATAGTGAGGTAAAAATATGAATTTGAGTAATACTGAGTCAAAATTAACACTATGAGCTTCATTAATGTTAACTTAAATAGTACATACTATATGCGCAAGATTTCTTGAACGTTCGGGTCCCAAGTCCTCATTCAGTAGGTTTCGCTTATTTCCGTAAACACTTGACAACTTTGAAACAGGAAATGCGCTACACACTGTGACATCTAGTGGCTATGCTAAGCTTTCACACGTACGCCATTTCATTTTGAGCAATTTTGAGGTTAATTATTAGCTAACCAGTTTACAACAAATCTGAAAGCAAGACTTGTTGTCAGTGTTATGACTCTCGAAAGGAGACACACTATTTTTCGTCTACCTCCGTATAAATGTGATCTGAATGCAACTGAACTGGCGCGGGTAAAAAAGAATGTTTACAAAGTACGCAATGTTAATGAGAGTCACAAATGTGAGGAAACTTATAGAAGCGGCGGATCGGGAAGGATACGCTAAGAAGGTCCAAGAGCTGGAAATTCAATATTGGAGAAACGATGGTGTAATATAAAATGCAATTAATGAAATTATTAACACATTAGAGGATACAAGCGATGAAAGTGACGCAGTAGACTTGGAAATCAAAGAATCACAAAGCGAGTGAGTGTTTATAACTATCATAATATTTAATATTTTTATGTGTTTTATAACAGTAAATATATAATCATACAGCATATCGGATGGAGTTCAATTGTTTGTTGCCACATCTCATACTTTCGGCGCATATCTTCGCTTATCTTACTGCAATTTGGCTGAATTGTGTTTTTCTAGGTTGACCACACTGCAGAAACAAAAGCATGTTAGCTCTTAGGAATATTAGCTTGCACTTTAATTCTGTCTATATATTAAAACTTTAAGTTAAACTAAACTAATATCCTTCATTCTTCCCCTCTGCCCGCACTACACCGTAAATCCAGCGCTCCAGAAATCTTGCGCTCATAGTGTTAATTTTGACTCATTGTCACTAAAATTCAAGTTAAATTATTTATTTGTTTATTTATTAAAGTAATATAGACATTTCATTTTACTATGAGTAGTTTCAGTATTTTTCTGTTTTTTTTCCCCCCGTTTGATTGATTAAATTATCTTATTCTGAAATTGCATTAATGTAAAGTTGAAACTTGAAGTACAATGAAAAAACATTCATCAGTTGCACATTGCACATTCTGAGCTTCATCTGCAAATCTCACATTGCAATTAATCACAAAATGACATATTACAATAAAATAGAACTTGTCGTTATTAATTGCACTGGAAATAACACACAATTTCCAGTCACAAAAACAGGAAAATAAATATTTTACTTTGCAAACTAAACATATGCTACAATTCACAGGAAACATGCAGTGCTGTAAGAAGAGCAGTTTGCAAAACAATGAAAAGGCAGTTGCTGTGTTTCTTAAAAGGTACGTAAATTGCAATTTAAAAAATGCTGTTTTAACTTCTAATGTTAATCACTCCGATTAACCTTAGCTTTATAGATGGTGCAAGATTATCCAGAGGTATTAATGGCAATAACTACATATGCACTAATTGAAAATGAATTGCAAATTTAGCTGAAAATATTTAATTGTTGAAGAATATGAGGTACGTCCAGAAAGTAAGTTCTGTTTGGTAATAAAATTAAATTGTGTACAGATACAAAAAAATTATTTATTGCACAAAATTCTACAACTCTTAAACTACTTTTCCACATAACTGCCAAAATTTTGCAGGCATTTGTCATAGCGAGGTACAAGTTTTGTATACCATCTTCATAGAAGTTTGCCACCTGTCTTCAACCAGTTGGGAACATTTTCTTTCAGCTCTTCGTCATTGTTGAAATGTTGACTGCCAAGGAAAGATTTGAGATGCAAAAACAGATGAAAGTCGCTAGGACCGTGGTCAGGGCTGTAGGGGTGGGGGTCAAACACGTCCCAGCCAAATCCCTATAGGATGTTTTTCGTCACATTTGCAGTGTGTGGTCATGCATTGTCGTGAAGAAACACAACACCTTTTGACATCGCAAATTTGCCGATAAATTTAAATTGATTTCACTTTCCTAGCATTCAGAAAACGAATCACAGATCTGATTTCACAAGCGCAGGATTTTCAGTCAACACCGACATTGTAAACAAGCACAAGGCGTACGTGGCTGACAGTGATCTCACAGTGGTGCACGTTCCTTCCCTGATACAGCGTGTCTACCGCGCATGTGCGGAACTGCGATCGCAGCGCTGCAGCGGAGATACATTGAAACAGAACTTACTTTCTGGATGCCCCTTGTATTATGTAGAACATTATGCGGATGTAGTCTCATCATTATATATGCCGAAACCAATATTAATTTTTTACTATCAATACTTGATACTGAGTTTATAAAATTTGATTGGAATAGATCCTTAACTGCACTATCATGCTTTTTCGTTTTCTTAGGGGAAGGGGAAAGGTTATACAAACATAACAATTTTGTACTATATTCTGATAGAATTCCCTTTATTACTAACAGAGCCCAGTTTGTATGCAAAAGCAAATGCCAAAATATGCATTAAAAACTAGTAAAATATGCATAAACAATATGCAAAATAAAATGTATGCTTGATAACTATTCTCATAAGTTCACAATTTTATTATTATTTAAACTAGCACAACTTGAAACATTACAGAACCAAGCACTCAGACTAATAATGAGAGCAGTCAAATCAACACCAATTACTGCAATGCAAATTGCTACAAATAACTTGCCAATTAAATGTGAAATGGAAAAACAGAATCTCCTCCTAAATGAAAAACTACAAAGGCTCCCCTTTAATACTCACTGGAAGAACTACAAAAGCAGAGAAAGGACCTTAAAAACACAAGAAGGATTTATGCAGAAAGCCTATAACCTACAGAGAAAATACAACCTTGAAGACACAAACAAAATTGAACATCTCCCACTCCCACTCCTCTATGACAACCTAAAATAAATAGCAGAGTAAACCTTCTGCAAAATATAGAGTCAAAAAGGGATGTAAGTGCAGAAACCCTTAAAATGCTAGCTCTAGAAACAATTGAAACTTATTATCTACAAGACTCATGGCTACACATATACACAGACGGCTCCCTATTTGACAAAGAATGTAATGCTGGAGCAGGAATACATAGTAAAATATTCAATTTTTACATCTGTTTGGGCACACTATGAACCCACTATGATGGAGAATTAGAAGCAATCAACACCTCGCTGAAACAAGTCTTCAACCATGTGAACTCTTTCTCTAAGGCAGTGATTCTAAGTGATTCTAAATCAGTACTCAAGCCCTATTCTCACTGTTCCCTAACAACAATAGGATATGTGTTTGGAGGAATTTAGTAACAGTGACGTCAAAATTAATATAAAAATTATTTGTGGTTGGTTTATTGACACTCGTCACTTACTTTTTCATATATTTATGAGAGACTAGTTTCAAAGGCCCTGGCCTCCATTTTCAATCTGAGTTGGGAAGAGATTGAAAATGGAGGCCAGGGCCTTTGAAACTAGTCTCTCATAAATATATGAAAAAGTAAGTGACGAGTGTCAATAAACCAACCACAAATAATTTTTATATTAACAATAGGATAATTAAATTTTAGATGAGTCGTATTTTTTACACATCTGCTTCACTTTCGTACCTATTTTGAGAACATGTTTCGCAAATCATCGTTTGCATCTATGGCTCTTATGCGACTGAAGCTTGATCCAGCGGTGTGGGTAATTCTGGGGTTGCTGCTGCCATCTGTTGATTTAGTGATGAACTTAAATGTGGGATTCTCTTCTGGCGGGATTTCAAAGTTCATTAGTTGGTTTTTATGTTTTTCTATGTATATCCTCTCCCATATCTACCTCTCAGCCAGCAAGAATATCAAAACGAATACCATCAAATGTTAAAAACTGCAATTAAAAATGGATATGGAAAAACCTTGTAGATAAAAAACTAAAATTATTCAAACTTCAAAAGAGATTAAAACAGATCACAGCTCTCACACCAATAAAACAAGAAATTAGATTTACTAAATTTACTTACCACCCCTGGGCCACAAAAAAGTTCCAAAAAATATTCAAGAAATACAATATAACACGGGCCCAAATGACCTTGCTGTCGACGGGCCCTAAAACACCACACACTCACTTACAATATAACATTGGCACCAAAAAGCAATTACAACATTAAAAAACTACTTCACAGTAATAATACTGATAAGATAAAACCAGAGGAAAAGTCAGACATTTACAAGATTAAGTGTAAAGACTGTGAAAAAATTTACATAGGGAGGACAAAAAGAAACATAGGCACTAGAAAGAAAGAACACTTCAGGCACTTAAGATACAAAAATATTGATAAGTCCGCAATAGCAGCTCATTTCTGGTCTGAAAATCATGAAATTGAAGATAGCACAGAATTACTAAAATATGTACAAAAACATAGTGAACTCGTCATATGGGAGAGGATATACATAGAAAAACATAAAAACCAACTAATGAACTTTGAAATCCCGCCAGAAGAGAATCCCACATTTAAGTTCATCACTAAATCAACAGATGGCAGCAGCAACCCCAGAATTACCCACACCGCTGGATCAAGCTTCAGTCGCATAAGAGCCGTAGATGCAAACGATGATTTGCGAAACATGTCCTCAAAATAGGTACGAAAGTGAAGCAGATGTGTAAAAAATACGACTCATCTAAAATTTAATAATTTTTCGCTTCACTGTGGTGTTCCAATACAGTTAAATCTCGAACAATAGAATACTTGAAAAGCTCTTTTGGATTTTAAAATAATCTGTCATTAAAAGTTCATTTATATTATCTTTTATAAAATAGTAACTTTATAAGTGTGGTAATCATGTAACTAACACAGGTCGGCATCCTAACAGTCCTGATGAATTTATGACACATGTATTTGAGAAATTTTCGATTACATCATGCAATATGTATGAATTGCATCAGTCAAGACTTCAGGAACTAGAAGTGTCGCTGTAAGAGACTAGTTTGTGAGGTGTCTAAATTTATTGTGCTGTGGAATTAAGATGCCGAAACAAATTCAGTACTGATGGAACTGTATTGTTCTGTAAAGTGTGCAAAATTAAAGTCTCTGCAGACAAACTGTTCGCCATACAATTTCCATTGGGCAAGAAAATCATTTGTGAGTTCTTCAAAATGTGGGGAAGAGGAGGAAAAAAAAAAAGTAAAAAAAGACAAGTGTCTCAGTTACTGTTAAAAGAAACTGTGTCAACATCAAGTAACAAGTCTTAACTTAAGACAAGATCTTAACTAAAATCAAAATCCTTTTTGCTTATTATTCTATGCCATTTTTGCTTTTCCATAAATTCCCCTAGTAAATTTATATATCCTTTTTTCTTTATCTTTATTTTTATTCTCCCAATTTTCAGATATATATTGCTCCCTTCACAACCTTGTTTTTACACATTCTGACATATAATGTAATTACTTATTATCTCTCCCACATAAGGGACACATAGTGTAGTTAAATTATAATCAAACCCATTCACGGCATCTCTCTGCTACGTGAGATGGTCGGCAGTCGCAGAGGCGGACTAGAATTCTTAGCTTATAATAGAAGCTGCAAATATTGACTGCTCTCAAACAGGCATCATATCTTGCATAAATATTCTCATCCATTCTCTGAAGCTCAGCAGCAGGTATTCTTGTGATTTCGTGCACAATGTTTTCCCTAAGTTCCTGTAGTATATGAGTATTGGAATGATACACTTCTGTTGAAACTTAAGCTCTATTGCTACACACACCAGGCTCAAATGACCTTGCTGCCAACCCCCCTAAAACTCCACATTCTCACTCACTCGCTATACACATGTGCAAGCATTAAAACCAAATGATCTCGCTAAATGTGTGAATTATTGTAACTGATATTTTCCAATCATAGGAAGGGGTTTCATTGACCCACAGCTTTTGTATTTCACTGATGAATCTTGGTTTCATTTAACTGTATGTTTGAATACGCTCAACAGTTGATACAGGGCTTCAGAAAAACCTGTGCCACTGGATGAAATGCCTCATGATCAGAAAATTGAAGTGTGATGTGTGATAAGTGGTGGAGTAATAGAGCCCATGTTCTTTGATGAAAAAATAAATGCAGAGTGATATCAGAGGTTAATTCTAAGGTCATTTTTCAATCTTTTTTTTTTTTAAGTTTGATTTATGAGTCAATATATTTACTCTCAACTTCATTTTTAATATTCATCATTTTTCAATCGTTTGACAGAAGAGAAATTGTATGAATGGTTCCAGCAGGATTCTGCAACAGCACATATGCTGTCAAATCATCAAGTGCAATATGAGAGGTGTTTGATGATGGAATAATTGAGGGACTCTGTTGTAAAGCACGTTAAGTGACATAATTAAGAATTTAGGGTGTTGCATGTAAAGCACGTTATCTGACATGGAGATTTAGATAAGATAAGATAAGATACTTTTATTTATCCTTTGAATACAATGATTTAAAGGACACGTCAATGCACTATGGAGTTTACAAGACACTGCACAAATGACTGTGAAATTATGTCGCTATTGTGTGGTACGTACAGTTCCGTTCAAGTACTCAAGTTTAGTTTATTTTTACTGAAACATACTTTCTTACAATTCCAATCACAAATTTTACATTTCTATTCTAAGTACATACTTGTCAGATGCGCATATTTATGGGCTGATAGTTTTATTGGCTCCCTGGCTGTTTACCTCTATCCTAGCCCTTATGCGACCTTGACCTAATATGCCCGCCTCGTTAGCATAGATGGTAGCATATCTGCCTCACGTTCAAGAGTTCCGAGTTCGAATCTTGGTCAGGGTAAGTTACCTGGATAAGGTTTTTTTCCGGGGTTTTCCCTTATCCTGAAAGACGAATGTCGGGTAACTCTAAGCTCCATGGACCCCGGAGGCATTGAGCATCATTTCACCCATTTCATTCATCGTCCAATATGACTAAATGTTGGAGGAGTAAATTACAAAAAAAAGATCTAATATTCTGTTGTGTCCTCCATTTCTCTACCTCTTAATTTCTTTACTCTTCTCATCCATTTCTCTTTGATTTTGTTTGCATACTTCCCCACCTCCCTTATTATTTTCTCTCCTTTAAGCATAAGCATTTTTATTGCTACTACGTAAGCCCCTTTATTATCCCAGTTCTTATCCCATATTAATTTCCTCCTGTTTTCAATTTCTTTACATTCCACTACATAATGTTCAAGGCTTATTTTATTTCAACATAAAGTGCACTCCTTTAGTGAACCCCCTCTCAATATGGCTCCTGTCCTTAACCAAGCTAAACCCTCCCTCTCGTATCTATCACATAGTCTATATCTGATGCCCTTCCCCATTCTCTCTTCATTTTGAGGTATACATTCAGTGATTTCTTAGTTATCAGATTTCCCCACGTCACTTGTCTGTTAATTGTCCTCTACTCTATTCTTAAACATTATCTGGAAACCTTTTACATTTCTTTCTCCCTCATGCCAGATATCCCCCATCCCTATTCTATCCAGCATTCTCTCTATCTCTCCCTACCAGCTTCCTTACATGTTGAATTCTTCTGTTCTTCTAGACAGATCTTCAATATATCATCATCCTTTTTGATACAGCTATACCAATATTTTAAGTATCTTCCTATAATTACCCCATTTCTGCAGGGTCTTCCCAGTTCCACTCTAGCTACTCCATTTGGCATTGACTTATTCAAACCTAATATCTATTTACAGAACTGTTCATATGTGTGTTCAACATGCTTTCTTATCTCATTAGTCCCCCAATATCCCACGCCATATGTCATTTTTTATTCTATTATTGCTTCAGAGATTCTTTCAAGCCACTTGCCTGACATATCTGGTAATTTGTATTACAGCTCCTTACCCCAAACATCACTATCTTATCTTTCATCCATGTGCTCCCCATCCTCTATTATAGCACAGTCTTATTCCTAAATAATCAAACATATTTACCACCCCCACTTTTTGGTCATTTAAATACCATTTGTAATCTTTTCTTAACTTACTACTCTTCTTAAACACTACTATTTTTATTTTATTTTTATTTATTTGTGTACTAAGCTATTACAATTGTTGAGCTGATTACCAGTATTTGGCCCAGGTCATTAATTGGTGGGCAGCCCGTTGAATTACAAAATGTGTAGTACACTACTTACATTTCTATTACTACTAACATTACTACCATTAGTACTATTGCTTACACACTATTGTTCATTTCCTTTTTTCACAGTCCACTTCCATTTATTTTTCACTTTATCTAAGAACTGTCCTACATTCTTGAGATTTTTATCTATAATTTTACATATATCAGGACTTCGCTTAATTTTTCTCCAGATGTATTCTTTTCGCCAAATCTCTGTTTCTCTGCATTCAAAAAGGATATGTTCCACATCTTCCTTACCCCCACACAATGGGCACTTGTACAAACCCATTCCGCTGCCCTTTTAGCCTCCACACTCCTGCTCTCAGCCATGCTATCCCCTTCCTTTCTTCATTAATGGTTTTATCTATATACTGCTCCCTTCCCCAGCCACTTTTTAACTCAACATAATATACCAATGACCTCTTTTCACCTAACTGGCTGAACAGTTTTTGAATCTCTATATCTTCAAATCTTTTTCTAACACCCTTCCAGAAACCTTTATAATTTCTCTCTTTTTTTCTCCAAATATCCCCTAAGCCATTATTTTCTAAATTGTTTCGTAGAGTGCTTGCCCAGCCCGAGCTTTGCAGACTTGCTTCTTGATATTTTAAACATTGTTGCAATAAGCTGCCTTCATCTAAATTCAAGATCCTATGCCAGTATTTCAAGGCTCTTTCCATTATTAACCCTTTCCTTGTTACTCTCCCCAATTCAATTTGAGCAACTTCGTTTGCTGTTGCCATTGGCAGCCCCAAAACTTCCTTACAGAACATCCTGTGTATCTGATCCACAACTTCCCACCCATTCTCAAGCCCCCATATTTCAATGCCATATAGCATTCTGGCCTCGACTACAGAACTATACACTCTTTCCAACCATTTCATCTCCATCTCCAGCATTTTATATAGACACCCTCTCACAGCCATCATTGCTGCTTTCCCTTTTGCCAGTGCTGATTTCTTTTGTTTTTCCCATTTGCCTCCTGCATCTAATTTTAATCCTAAGTAAGTACAGTCACGCACTACTTTGTATTCAGCTTCTCCCTTCTTCCACTTTTCATATTTACTCAATTTAGTTCCTTTTTTAAATACTACAATTTGAGTTTTTTCGCTGTTTACCTTTAAGCCCCAATGTCCATTAACGGTAATGGACATTATTACCAAATCGTCTGCAAAAAGTAAACCTGGGACTTGTAAGTTGTTTATTATTGATATGAGACTATTATTCTTACTTATATTTTGTAGTACATCATCAATAAATAAATTGAATAAAATTGGACTTAGCTTGCACCCTTGCCTTAGTCCTTTTCCCTCCAGTTGTATTTCTTTAGTTGTTTAGTTGTATTTCCTTCATATTTTATGCAAAATGTATTTTCATTATACAATTCTTTTAGTATAGTTACCATTTGATTACTCACTCCTTTCATTAACAGCTTATACCACAACAGTTTCAGCTCTACCCGGTCGAAAGCTTTTTCCAAATCGATAAAAGCCATATATAATGTACCTTTCTTATTTTTTAGGTATTTATCTACTAGTGTTTTTATGATGAATACATTATCAACTGTCCACCTCCCCTTTCTGAAGCCCATTTGGAATTCTGAAAGAATATTATGCTCCTCTACCCAGACTTGCAGCCTTTCTGCCAAGATACCCGTATAAATTTTTCCCACATTCGATAACAGTGCTATGCCTCGGTAATTATTGGGTATATCCATATCCCCTTTACCTTTATAAATTGGCTGAATAATAGCTTTTTTCCAACTCTTAGGTATATACCCTTTGGTTTTCATTGAGTTGAACAATGATGTTAGAACTTTAACTCGGTTCACGTCTTTGCTCCATTCCCTAATGAACTCTCCGGGTATACCATCTATACCTGGTGCTTTGTTCCTTTTAATTTTTTTAATTTGATTCATTACTTCTTCATCTGTTATGAGACTGTCCAAGATTTCATTGAAATTATTTTCTATTTCTGGGATTACCCTCCCTACACTAAAGCTTTCAAATGTATATAAAGTTGCAAAATACCCTAACCATTCTTCTTGAGCTATGTTAGATTTGACAATATATTTTTTGTATAATGTCTTAATACCTTTCCATATTTTACTTACATTATTTTCAGTAATAGTACTCACTAGTTTGCTGGCATTTCTTTTCCTCCATTGAGATTTTTTATTTTCCAGCAACTTATTATAATAATATTTGCTTAGCAGATATTGTTCTTTCAGTTTGATATTCCCTGATTCTCTCCATTTTACCAACTCCGCTTTTACAATACCTTTATTTATTTTACACTCCTCATCAAACCATGTGTCACTTTCAATAATTTGCCTGTTTCTAACTTTCATCTGTTCCCCTGCCCATTGCAATACGAAATTTAAGATATTCATCGCCTTTTCAGTTTCAAAGGTTTCCGAATTATATAGTACCCCATACTGACATATTTTCCCTCGCTCGGAATTTAAAAGATTTTCAAAGTTTGCCTTATGCTCTTCCTTCCACCTATATCTAACATGTTCTCTATTAGCTGTTATTTTCTCTCTTATTTTGTCAGCTTCCACACTTTGAGATTTGATTTTAATACATGTTAGTAATGGGAAATGACCACTATTGGTACTTATGTTAGACACTTTAAAATTAGTCACTATATGTCTAATATTATTGGACCAGAAAACAAAGTCAATTACACTCTGGCCATTTGCATTTATGAAGGTGTATTCCCCCTGCTCATCTTCACCGTATTTCCCATTAAGAATGTCAAGCACATTTATTTCACAAAATTCAATGAGTTTTTCACTTCCTCTCTCGACGATCTTGTCCTTGCTACGTCTAATATCATCATTTTTCCCTGTTAGGTTATTATTTTCCCAATCATCTGTTAGATTTACGTCACTTTCCCCAATTCTTATATTTAGATCTCCCATTATTATAATCTCAGTGTTAATGTATTTATCCCTTAACCTCTCAATGTCTTTGTCTAACAGATAAAATATTTCGGGATTATGAAACTGTAAGGAGGCTGGCGGGTTATACACTATACCTAAACATATCATGCTGTCATCTAGCTCCTTATCTTCTATTACAACCCAAAGCACTTCTTTATGCCTAGACCATAATTATTTCATTGTTTTACACAGAGACTTACTAATAAAGAAACCTAGGCCTCCAGATAGTCTCCCTTTCTTTGCATATGCTTCTCCCTTTCTTCCTATGTAACTAAAACCCTGTATGTCAATGACCTCATCTTTCAACCATGTTTCAACCACTGCTAAATAATCCAGCGTCCCTAAAAAGTGCTGTAAGATTCCCGTATTAATTTTATTTTTTATTCCCTCACAGTTCCAAAATCCTATTTTCCTGACTGACTGCTATTGTGAACCCGTTCTGCCCCTTGACCATACATACTTTTCCAATGTCTTCTTGCTTCTCAGCTGAATTCCTCCAACAGCTGAGGATCGTTTGTCTTTGTTTATCACCATTATACTTCCATGCGGCGAAGTTATAATATCTCCCGCCTCTGCTTCACTACTATTTGTGACTTGCTTATAATCTTATCCCCCATTCCTTACAGTAACTGCTAATTTCGTTTATACTCTCTGTATTACCGACTTAAACACCCATTATGCAAGGGGGACCGCACCTATCGTTGGTCAACGGGTCCATCGGACCTAGCCAGGAGGACTAAATAGGTGTTATTTAGATCCACTGACCTTCCCCTCATGTGCCTCTGAGGGACGCTGTTGTGCTGTGATAGGTCAGCGCATATGCAAATGGCATTTCCTCCATTTTAGATGAAAGAGTTATACTGCTGTGACTCGGTCCTCAGAGCCTCATCTGTTAAAAGCAGGGTGTACCACAGGTAGGTTGAGGCTGAGAATTGGATAGGAGAGGCTATAGGAGGCGCATCACTACCCCTTACACCCCTGCAAAGCATTAAGATCAGAAGAAACTACAGTTCAAAAGTATTGGAAAGCACGAATGCTAATGGCTTCATTACCAGATGCAAGGCACTAGAAAACAACAACAACATTAGGGAGATATGGTTTGATGACACCCTGAAATAAGAAAGGGTATCCTAACTAGAGAACTGAGGGTGATGGAAAAAAAACGGATTACAGATTCACAATCAGCATGGCCAAATTATTATAAGTCAGGCTTTTTCAAATTAGTTCCTTACATCTAAATGTAACTGTATTGGAACACCACAGTGAAGCAAAATAATTATGTATTAATTTAATAGTTCCTTACAGTTTTTAAAAATTGGTAGAGTTGTGTTATGCAAATGAGAAATAAAATGTAATTTCTGTCTATAAGGCGTACAGTATTTGAAGGCATATGAGGTGGAGCTAGGGAGGGCTTGCCTAGAGCAACTGTCCTATCATAGGCGTGCAGCATTGCCTAGTTCTGAATGTATAGCATAAGCATGAGAAACAGAGATTTCTCTTTTTCGTGCGCCCAAAATTCCTATTGGAATTTCAACACTCTGATATGCCTTGGCATATGCAGCAAGAATCTTTGAGGCAGCCTCTACGAAGCCCATTTTTCTATGACATATGGTTTTCAAGTTATCAGAATAAACACCTGAACCCGTGTTTATGCTTATGATTTGCTACAACTTCCAATCTTGCCTGCATGTTATTTCTTTTCATTATGCAGAACGGAGTAAGACATGACGGAGTGTTGTTAGAAGCAGCATATATTTAGTTCTAAATTAACTGACCATGGAGCACTGGAGTGCAAGAGCGCGCACATGTATTCTTTGAATGTTGCTTTAAGAACATTGCATAGTGCAAATTGAGTGTAAGGTGCTTTGTAGAACTGTGACAATAAGCAGAAAATTCACGTGTTTACATTTTTTTGTGAACTGTTAACAATGTCATTTTCAAATCCTGGTAACAGTGGCACAGTTACTAAGCATAAAGTACTCCGCTCTCAGGCCAGAAATATTATTTTTAAAGTGTACAACTTCTTTAAGGAATTGTCATCTGAGAAAGTGTGTAACTGGATTAATTTTTCACAAAGCCAGGAACTCATGGCCAGAGCATGCAATGTGAGAGTGCATACTGTGTCACTTAATGTGAAATAGGGCAAAACTTCTAGCACAGAAATTGGTTAACCATTGCTCTACAATAAGTAGTTTTCAGAAATTCAGATAGATTATTTTCAGTAAATAAGCATGTTAATATTGAATGCTACAATTTATAATGTTATAATTATCCTTTGCTGCGTTCTGACAGTGTCAGATGACAAATGTCACTTTCAGCATTCCTTCCCTGTCTTCCACTCTCTGGTGCATCAGTCAGCAACAGGGCAGCCACTGTGTGCATGCATTGGTTCAGTTCATATGCCTTCTAAAATTGTATGCTGTCATAGATCGCTATATATATATGTATGCATGTGTGATCAGCCAAAAACAGTCAAGTTATACAGTTGTTATGTAGTTAATGGGCCTTGGGGAATTATATTCAATAGCAGTTGCCAAGTCAAGTTTTTTTTTTTTTTTTTTTTTTTTCATTAATACTTGGTGAAGATACTTCACTACTATGACTTACACAATTGTTAGAATTGCCAAGTTAGTAAGATTTATATGTTTCTTTTTTCAGAACTGAAATGAAAAAACTTCAAGAGCTTGCACTTCAAGTACTTATTCGCCATATCAGAAGTCTTTGCTCTGGGTTTAAAATGGTAAATTTAGGTTACCTATCTAGCCAGTTAAAGTCTCTAAGTTTTGCTGAGAATGAATCTTTGTGGACTCTCCCTTTTTTGGAGGAACTTGCAGTATTTACCTTTGATACCATGAACTACAGACTGACACAAAAAATATTGAATGATGCTGTAAAGCTATTTCAACCCTTATCAAATTTAACACCTGCTGAGAACTTTAAGAGTAAATTTCTAAATGCAGTGAAGAATAAACTCCTGCATGTTTTACCAGAGAGTGCTATAGAAGATGATGACAAAAATACTAGTACAGAAGTAAGACTTTCTAGTCGCCGGTTTATTGATAGTGATGAGATTGTGAAATTCCTACAAAGTGTTCTTCAAGAATTTATGAGGTTAAATGCTCAGAATTCTGCATATGATATGAATAAGCCATGTTTGGAACAACTTAAGATTTCTTTTCAGTTCTTGGGTGTTCGCAAACTTTGTGCATATATTACAATGTACACTGATGAGGTCATAACACATAAGAAAAAGGTTAATCCAACAGAGTTTTCAAGACTTGAAAAAATGTATGAAGGTATTCCTGAAATGTTGTGCAATATTATCAGTGGCTTTCTACATGCAGGATTACACAAAACAAAAAATGAATATATTTTTTATGCATTAAAACAGATATTAAATGAAAAAATGTCACCTCAAATATACTCAGAAATTACAGACTTGATAAATGAGGCTGCATTTGGTGACGTTCCATTTGCTACTAAAAAGAAATTAATTTCACTCCTCAACCCAGAAATCTGCTCAAATCTCTCTCTTCCATACTTGGAACAGACTTCACTTGTGCAAATCAAAGATTTCACAAAGCTCAAAGTGCTGTCAATTAGTGACAGCTACTTTGATGATATTGACGATATTCATTTTCTTAAATGCTTGAAGTATTTAAAGATTATAGCCATGCAACAAAGCTTCTCAAGCAAACTTTCAGATCTGAAACTTCCAAATAACCTTGAGGCATTAATTTTAAAAGGCTTAGTGGAAGATAAGAATATACTTATCAATTTACTCAGTGAGATTCCACATCTAAAGCAGTTGAATGTATCAATGAAAATTCCAGGAGGGTATGTTTATATTGGTGGGCAACTTAAAGAATTAGAAGAACTTAAAATAAAGCATGTTGACTTGTATCCAAAATACAGAATATTTTTCTTACACCTCCCTGATGGAATGAAGAAGTTAACATGTAACAATATCCGGGCTGGGTGGTTAACTCATCTAAGTTTGCAGACAAGCCGTTCTCTTTCAAACGTCTCCTTTCAGGGCCTGATTTGTGATAGCCCACTCTGTAGTCAGCTTTCTGGTCTTAAAGCCATCAGTTTATCCTCAAGCACATTGAACCGTCAGGATCTATTTATAAATGTGGGAAAGCAGTTGACATCTCTAAAACTGAAATACTGTTTTTCCGTTAATTTGGATTGCATAGCTTCTCACTGCCCAAATCTTTTAAACCTAGAACTTGTTAGGTGTGTTTTTGAGGATTATGATCACTTAAACTCTCCTCAGTTTCTCCGATTAAAAATAGTGCATATAGCTCCTATTTGTATACCCACATTCTGTGGATGGTGTCTCATTACTCACAGTACAGAGCTTGAGGAAATTACAGCTTTAATGCCATATAGTGATAGCAAATGCTTTGATAGCTTCATTGATGTCAATCCTTTATTACACCTAAAGAAGTTTGAGACTAGAGTAAGTGATCAAAGCTGGTTAATAGTAGAGCAAGCACAAAAAATTGTACAAAAATGTAAACATTTCAAAATAGTAAAGTGTGCTCAACCAAAGAAGGAGCCAACTTATCAGAGTCGTTATAGTCTGTTAGCAAAAATTAAGAAAGGTTTTTATGTGTCCAGCTCAGTAAAATGAACTTATAGACCAAAGTAGGACTCAATCTATAAGAAATAAGATTATATCATTTTTACACTCTAGAGGAATAACACATGATTTGCTTGCTTCAAGTTTATATCGTAATGAATGTTGTCACTGCAATTTCAAAATCCATTTCCTTAGTTTTATTTATACAATATTTTTAACTGTGGTTAAATTTATATAACGCATCCATTGCTATAAACATTTTAGATAAATGGTGGCTGTGTTCAAAAGTTAAGGTTTCGTAAACTCTCTTTTGTTGTATGCAACTGTTTAGTTCCTGCTTTTGTCTCTGCAAGAGCTTTTGATTTATCTAAATGTTTAATATGCTAACCCTTTTGTGAATCTGACTTACTATCATAAAAGAAAACCATAGATTAGAGCCCCCATGATTTTTCCACACCAATATTCAACAGTATTACATTAGCTTAGTTTGCTAATAATATTGTTATTTTGATCAAGAGATCTTTTGGATCTACTGCAACTGAGCTACATCATTTTGTTAACTAGATATATGATAGGAGCAAGAACTGAAGACTCAAAATGAATTCGAAAAAGTAACATTCAGTTACCAAAAGAACATTATCAGTCATCCTGCTTTTGTTTGTAAAGAAATCTTACCTCAAAGCCAAACAGTAAGGTATTTAGGTATGATTCTGGATACCCATTTTATTTGGAATGCACATATTGCACATTAAGAAATAGAATGCATCAGATCAAATTCGTGATACAAGGTAACTCCCAGCTCCTCTGCACCTCAAGAATTTAATTTACTATTCTATAATTAGACCAGTTTGGACCTACTCCTGTGGCATATGGAGTTCCAAAAAATTTAACATAAAAAGATACTAACATTCCAGATCAAATTTGTGATACAAGGTAACTCCCAGCTCCTCTGCACCTCAAGAATTTAATTTACTATTCTATAATTAGACCAGTTTGGACCTATTCCTGTGGCATATGGAGTTCCAAAAAATTTAACATAAAAAGATACTAACATCCCAGAACAGGTTCTCAAGACTAGTTGCTGATGCACATTGGTTCATTTGCAATACTACTCTCCATAGAGATGTGTTCCTGAAGTCATCAAAATTTAAAAAAATATTACAATAAACTTCATCAGACATTCACTGATCATCCTAATTTACTACTCAGTCAAATCCCAGAGTAGTAGTCATCTCCTAGAGAAGAAAGAAGATTAAAGCAGACAGTAGAACTTTTCAACCAATATTCATAAATTATCCAATACAGACCGGAATGGTTATGTTTTTGCTTTGTTAACCCAATTTCCAAATATACTGAACCATGCCAATTTTATGTTTTCATATGAATGTGCAATTTATTGCAGCTCATGAAGTAGAAATGTTGTCCTTTTGAACAAGAATACTCATTACACAGACAAGTTAGAAAGGAACCCGCCTCCCATCATGTTATGGACAGTAATGATATCACATCTGCTTGGACTGTACTATTTTTGAAAGCACTATGAATGAAGCATTATTATTTACACATGTTACAAATATGATTAAATACCTCAGTTTGAGGAAAGGAGTCTTCGCAGAATGTATATGGCTGCAGCAAGATGGAATACCTCCTCACTATGTGCATGCACGAGGTCCTAAATGAAGAGTTTCCAGGTCATGGTTTCAAGAACACTATTTCCCTTGTAATGGTCACCAAGAATTCCTGACCTTACCACACCAGACAATTTGCTATGGGGAGTCATTAAGGTCATTATCTGCACAATGAAGAACTGTGCAATGCTGTTGTGGATGCATTTCATACTTTTAACACTAGACATACTCAAAAGTATGTCAAGAAGAACGTGAAACTATATTAACAGCATAATGAGAAAATATGTAGTATATTGCACTTTACACCTAAGTGCATATGCTAAAATAAATCAATTAGCACTCAATACTATGGATAGAGAGACTTATCTTCCATTCTGTACAAGAAATATCTCCATCTGTACAGGTCTTAACAGAAAAAAGGAATCAGGATTAGTTATGGTAACATGCGGCAATATTTAAGTTAATTGATGGAAATTAATAAAATCTTCACACTAGCTGTATATAGGCGAAGGCTTTTGATGGAGTCAACATGAAAAATTCAATGCCATGGCCGGGACTTGAACCACAGATCTCCTGGTTTCTGTCCATTGAGCTACCATGGCCAACTTGCTGTCCACATTAAATTCTCTACAGAGAACACCAACAGAGATGCCCCTATTGCCTTTCAACCATTGTTTGTTTTCCATGAAGGAATCAGACCCTGCCTTGGCACATTGAAATGAACACAAAATGTTCTCTGCAATAACTTACTATTGTGAAAGAAATGCATGGCTGAAACACTGCATTCCACTGACCAATGCTGCATAGCTACTAATGCTGAAGTAAACAAAAACAAAAATGTATCGTTCCCATTGTTCATTGATATGGTATTATCAACAGTATGGCTTCATGTTTTCCCAAGATGTGGAACTGAAACTAGGGAATTTGCTCTGTGCTAGCCTGTATATTAAAGCATAAACATAAATAGAATGAGGCTTTAATATACAGGCTGGCACATCTGGTATGTTAGCAACACCACACTTCACAGGGACCTGAACATACCAGAAGTGATGGATGTCATCAGAACAAGCTATACCAGACTACACCAAACTCTTGCCAATCATCCAAATCCAATGCTACAAGACATTTTCCTACACCCTCCTCCACAACTGCAAAATAGAAGACTAAAAAGAAAACGACACAACGACCTGCTCATTTAATATCATGTGTTTTGTATGTATGATAGTGTTCTTTTTTGTTTTGTGATTATAATGTAATATGTTTGTTAATGTGTGTTTGGAGGAATTTAGTAACAGTGACGTCAAAATTAATATAAAAATTATTTGTGGTTGGTTTATTGACACTCGTCACTTACTTTTTCATATATTTATGAGAGACTAGTTTCAAAGGCCCTGGCCTCCATTTTCAATCTCTTCCCAACTGGCATTTGTTGTTATCTGCTCTCTCTGGTGGTGGAACTATGAACTTTTTTGTCAAATTATCTGCTTTATCAGCAGTAGCATTTCATTTTTGGAATGAAAACCATGACATTGATCCAAATCCACAGCAGTAGCATTTCATTTTTGGAATGAAAACCATGACATTGATCCAAATCCAAAATTATTAAAAGGAGTGATAAACCAAAATAGATTGACAACATGGGAGAACATATTCATCTGGAAAAATAAGGATCGCGTAATGAACTTTGAAATCCCGCCAGCAGATAATTTGACAAAAAAGTTCATAGTTCCACCACCAGAGAGAGCAGATAACAACAAATGCCAGTTGGGAAGAGATTGAAAATGTAGGCCAGGGCCTTTGAAACTAGTCTCTCATAAATATATGAAAAAGTAAGTGACGAGTGTCAGTAAACCAACCACAAATAATTTTTATATTAATGTTTGTTAATATTTAAATGTAACTGATGTAGGACTGTTATTGAACAGCACTCTTAACACACGCTTCAAGGGATGTAATATTACTCTTGCTCACAACTATAAGTACCATAATAAATAAATATATATATATATTGTGTGTGTGTGTGCTAATAAACATTTTTTCTAGTTGTTGACTTGGAAGCCAAATGTAAAGAAGTTTGTATATTTTATTGCTGAAATATTTTCTGTATATTTTACAATAGATTTAAAATCAAACAGAATCCTGCTATTTCTTGAACTGTTCTCAAGATTGCATCCATTTCAGAGACACATGTTCCTTATTTCTAGCTCCTAGCATCTTGCTGACTGGTAATGCTGACCAAAGCATTAAAATTAAGTTTCATTTCATTTTATTTCATCCATATGATCCAAAATAAAGTTTAACAAATACAATGTGTACATAACAATATAAAAATAATAAAATAAGCAGAGGGTACATATACAACTTAGGCTTTATTTAACCTTTTATACTCATCTATAAAGTAGACTGGGTTTTCTACGAGGTACTTTTTAATTGCTTTAAGTTTAAATTTTTCTTCTGTTATCTGTTTTATTTGATTCGGTAAATGATTGTACAATTCTTTAGATCTATTTTCTATATTTTTGTTACTTAATGTTCCTCTTAATCTGTTTAAGAAATAATTTTGTTTTGTTCTTGTGTTATGTGTATGTATGTACATGTTTTTATTTTGGTTGCTGCAATTTTTTGTTACGTATTTAATGCACTCATATATATACAATGCTGTAAATGTTAATACATTTAATGTTTTATAAACATTTCTACATGAATCCATCTTTTTTAGTTTACAAATTATTCTGATGGCATATTTCTGGAGTCTTAATATTCTTATCATTGCTTTTTTCTGTGCATTTCCCCATAATACCACCCCATAGTGTAATACTAGTCAGTGTCTGCATAAATATTCATAACTGAGTTGATCTGTTATTGTACTCAAGTGTCTTAATGTTTTTCAAGTGTGTATAGTAATTTGTGTAAATTATCTGTAAACTTTAGATTGTAAATACCTCATAGATGAATTGTAAACATTGTTAAATACTCTAACTATATTGACAATGCCTATAATTCTGTATGAATTCCTGTGGCTAATAAGCATTGTATTGTATTGTAATGACACCTGTTTGAATTGGTACACAGGAATCTTGAATATATTACAATAAGTTTTCTTTCAACTGCTTTAGCTTTAAGAAATATGTTTGTGAAGAATTATAAATGTGTAAAAATGTATTATTTGTTAAGTGACCTTTACAGTAATCCAAGAATTGAAATGTATTTACATATGTTTAATGCAAATAAATGAATAAACAAACCTCTGGTATCAAGTTATTTTCATCCCTGTCTCTGCAGAGTGCATCACATTAACATATGAAATCAATAGGGGTAGGTGTAACAAAGTCTAACCATTTTACCGTTTCATACTGGACACACCCCACAACCCTGTGCTATTAACTTAGTCATACCAATCATTCTGTTGTTTAAGGACTATGATACAATGAAGCACAAATTCTACATTGGAAAAACAAAAAGGAACGTGAACATTAGGCTTAAAGAGCACTTTAGGAACATAAGGAATAAAGAAATAGATAAATCGGCGGTAGCTTACCATTTTTGGAAGGAAAATCATGACATAGAACGAGAAATTCACTTACTAAAAAGTGTCCAAGGTCCAGCTGCATTAACCACGTGGGAAAAAATCTTTATAAAGAAATATGAAAGTAAATTGTTTAATTTCGATACTACCTTTGAAGACAACCCCAATTTCAAGTTCATCAAGATACCGACAGAGACGCACCTATCACCTCCGAGGAGTTCACTGAACCGGCATCCATTAGTCGACAACAGCTGATGATGTTAGGAAGTCCTAACGAAACGCGTTCTAGGTAAATACTAGCAATAAATGGAGCATTGAGTATTAGTTCGACTCAAAATTGTATTCATACCAATCATGTTCATCTAGGTATGTTGAGCCTCTCCATGTGATTTGAGAGCACACACTTTTATCACTTGTCTTATCTTGTTTAAATTTGCAAACAAATCTATTAGCTCTGTTGAGGGTTAGCATAATTTCTGTACCCTTCCTGGGATTGCAGAGTAGAAAGAAAAAAAAAGTGTGCATTGAATAAAGTATTTATGTGGGGATTTTAATGTGAAAGTAGCCTAAACCAAAATGTTATTCCAAAATAAAAGCAAAACCTGCAGCAAGCGATAAACATAATTTATTCAGTGGAAAACTGTATAGCCCAAATCACGGATGCTCTACCGGTTGAAAAACCAAACTTAATTGCAGAAGATGGCTTCCACATGAGGGTCACTGCAAACATGTTAGCAGCAGTTAATCTATTAAAGTGACTCTTTGTAACTGGATTCACTTGAAAGAGCAATATTTTAAAACTATAATCACACTTTACTAAGAAACAATGTAGAAGGCATTTTTGCAAAATGCGGTCAGAAAATGTTCACACAGATACCCAAAGCTAATGAAGTCATCAAGGTGTGATTTTCACCCAAATTTACTATAATTTCAACTGCAAGTGTGCAGAAGTTATTAACTGAGAATCCCCTACAACATCTGTGTCAAAAGAGTACCCTTCACATGGCAAGGAAAGGGGAATACCATCTTACATGAATATCTCAAAGTAATAACACATTGCATTTGTTAATACAGGACCAGAAAGAGACGTATGGAATGATGCTGTTCCGCACTGGAAAAATTCACAACAGAAGCAATATGCAGGGGATAAATCATGGTTATAACGCTATTTCCTGAAACGATACAACAATCAGCAGTCACTTTTCAAATGACTCCACTAATAAAAGTGCAGGAAAGAAGAGGTAATTCCTCCTCAAAAACTGATCATTTATTGCTGTCACTCTGGAAACCCAAAAAGTTACTATAGAGTGGCATGTGAATATGTTTATCAGAACATGGATCCAAGATTGAAGACTACTCACGTGTTTATTCAGCATGACAATGCTTCTGCATGCATTGCAATCACAATATTCATTTTCTTCTACAATCAAAATATCAGTCCTTCCTAACACACTTCGTTCTCCAGATTCAGCTCTGTGTGACTTTTTCCTTTTCTCCAAAACAAAAGAAAAGCTCTATAATCACCATTTCTCATCACACAGAAATGCCATTGCGACTTACAAGGTTGTGAATAACCTCCCTAAAGCAGCTCAGTCAAAGCAGCCTTTTCAAAGTGAAAATGAAATGTGTAGAGCTTAATGCCTGCTTTTACTACATATGGCACTGCAGGTGGTGACACTGATGGTACATGAGATGAAGATGGAGCACTGGTGAAATGAGTTGGCGGGGGAAACTGGAGATCCCGGAGATGCCGTGTTGTCCACCACAAATCTCACTTTGCAGTCTCCTGGGATTGAACCCAGGCCGCCTTGGTGGCATTTTCAAAGTGATATGAACAGATGCAGAAAAGTATTTGTCATGATGGAGAATAGTTTTAAAAGTTGTGAAGCTTAAACTCAACTGAAAAATTAACTGCTGATAAAAGCTTTCAGAGTGATCCTCCTACATCATTAGTATTGAAAGGTGAGAATAAGAAGCAAGCTAGGGTTTCATGCTGAAATCATAAATGAAGAGAATAGATAAAAAACAAACCGTTTCCTTAGGTTGGCTAACATTCACCATTGTAAAGTAGCTCTAATTTTATGATTAGAAGGGAACAGAACTAAAAAGGTTAAATTTACTAATTTTTTATGCATTAAAAATTGAGAATATATTTATCAAAAGGTTAAAAATATAAAATATGTTGTTGTCAAATGCTAGGCTTTGGCAATGAAGCCATAAGATAAGATACTTTTATTTCTCCTTTGAATACAATGATTTCAAGGAAACATCGACATCAATTATACAAAATTTCCAATTTTATATACATACATAGTTTTATCTTTTTACATATCCCTATACTTGAATTCTTCCAAACTATAGAATGCATTTGTTACTAAGAATTTTTTTATTGCCTTCACTTTATATTCCATTTTAATTTCTTTTGGTAACTTATTATATAGTTGGAAATTAATTGTTCTTTCACACTAGCCGTGTGTAGGACGCACTATGAAAGGGTAGAGCCAGAATGAAAAATTCAATGCCATAGCCAGGATTTGAACCACAGATCTTCTGGTTTCCGTCCAGCCGCTCTAACCATTTGAGCTACTATGGCCAACGTGCCAACATGACATTAAATTCTCCAACTGAGGTAGTTGTCTCATAAGTTTATGAGAGTGGTTTACCGGGAGAAACACGAGTCAGTTGGAGAATTTAATGTCATGTTGGCACATTGGCCATAGTAGCTCAAATGGTTAGAGCGGCTGGATGGAAACCAGATGATCTGTGGTTCAAATCCCGGCTATGGCATTGAATTTTTCATTCTGGCTCTACCCTTTTATTATATAGTTCTTTACCCATGCTTTTACTACAGCGGTTGTTTAGTGTTCCCCGATACACTGATCTAAAATAGTTGTAATTATTTCTTAGAGTATAATTATGTATACCATGATTTTTTTGGTTCTTTTCCTTGTAAAATAATTTTTATTGTTTCATATATATGCATGGAACAGTTAAAATACTAAACTCTTTAAACTTTATTTTGCATGTCTGCTATTTGTTTTTGCCATTATTCAAATTGCTTTTTTTTTTTTTTTTTTTTTTTTTTTTTTGTAGTTTGAATACTTTTTTTACTCCTGTTGCTGTGATGTTTCCCCATAAAGCTACCCCATTTGCTCTCCTGCTCTCCAATATTTCTATGTAGTGGATGCAGCAAGTAGGACTTCACAGGTAAGATGTTCTTCAGTCATTTCCTCTTCTTTGTTGCACAGAGGACAATTTGGACTTGTATAAATTTCTATTCTGTGTAAGTGTTTAGCAAATAATCATGTTCCATAAGTAATCTTAATTTTGCTACTGCAGCTTTATGTGGAATTTCTGGAATAATATCTTAGAGCTAATAATCTTTCTTCCACTTTTTCTAAAGTGTTAAAACTTTTGAAAATAACTATTACTCTGCCTCTAACAAGTGAATCTGAGCGCTGTTTCTCCACACTGAAAAGAATTAAAACATTGCTTAGGAACACTATTGGAGAAGATAGATTAACTGCGCTTGTTATGTTGTCTATAGAAAAAGAAATTATAGAAAACATTCCGAAGTTCAATGAGAGATTGGTTAATAAGTTTGCTACAAAGAAAGATCGCCGTATGCAGTTCATCTTCAAATAATTAAGGTAAGGTAAAATTTCAATAATTGGTGCAGTCCCCCTAGGTATAGGCAATTACTACAAGCTATGAAATTTATTTTGGCTGCCTGAAAGCAGGTGTCATCCTCCACAGTCAATTACCATTTCTTTAAATCTGGTATGGATGGTGATGGTATGGTAGTGATGAAATTGTGCCCTTAATAAACTAGCTCTACGGGAGGGTGTAGATTTCGATACCTTGTGTATTTTTATCAGTCTAGCTGCCCAAATGACCTTGTTGTCGACGGGCCCTAAAACACCACTCACTCACTCGCCAGCTGTATGTGGGGGAACTAGGATAAGGAGATTATTGCTGATGTGTGGCAAAAACATGGTGATTTAAATAAATAAATAAAAAAAAGGCCTGATTAAAGTGGCATTGACAATAATGTGGATCACACTTTAAATACCTAAAATGGGTAAGTGTTAATGCTCTTTTAAAAATAAATTTAAAAAAAATTGACATCCTCGAACATTGTCATATTGGATGATGAATGAAATGAGTGAAATGATGTTCAAATGAGCAGTGTTCATGGAGCTCGGAATTATCTGAATTCATCTTTCAGGATAAGGGTAAACCCCCCTAAAAACACCTTATCCAGACAATTCATGCTGACCCAGATACAAACTCAGGATCTCTTGAATGCAGCCTGTGTAGACATTACATCAGTGCGAAAAATTGTAGTGAAAAACCTCTAAGTTAATATGTTTTGCCAAATGAGTTGTATGCATTTAATGCAAGGGAAGTGAAACAAATGAAATTAACTGAGTTCTTTATTCATATCTTTGTAAAGCTTTATACATGCAGGCCCACTGTATTTCTTTTTTTTTTTAAATAAAAAATATATGATACATTATCAAAACTTCATTTGTAAGCAATTCTGAGTTATATTCTTCCCCTTGATAGCCATATAAATCAAGTTCAACTGTATATCTATATTTAATATTTATTTTCATGCTTGTAACTGTAAGCAGAAAAAATATTTACCTAAAAATCCATTCCTAGTGATTGTAACCAAATGAATATATATAATACCTCACAATTAATGGTTTCAACACAATCAATTAACTCAAATAATGATAGAAATGTTAGGGATTTCTAAATAAAAATAAATGATTTTGACTAAAATAATTACAGATACACAAACTACTCCAGCAGCAGTTTCACCATTATTGTGTTTATGTGGCAGAAAAAGCAGAAACTTTTCATGCGCAATTGGAGGAATTTAGTAACTGTGACGTCAAAATTAATTGAAAAAAGCCATCGGTTTTTAACACTTTGTCACTTAGATGAAAGTCTAAACGAAACAGTTAAACTCTTAGGTGTAGTTAGAGATAAAAAACTAAGCTGGAATCCACATATAGACCAAGTGTGTAAAAAATTATCATCAGTGGTATTTTTGTTAGCAAATTTAAAAAGAGTAGTTTCAGAAAAATTTGTATTAATGGCTTATTACTCGTTTTTTCAAAGTGTTTTTAGATATGGGTTAGTTCTATGGGCTAGCAATTCTAGAATAGTTGAAATTTTAAGAATTCAAAAAACGATTGTTAGAATACTGACAGATTCAAACAAAACTGAACACTGTAAACCATTATTTATTAAATTGGGAATTCCAACGGCAGTAAATTTATATATCTATGACATATTGGTTAAGATCAAAGAGGATCTACATGATTATAAAACTAGAAATGGAATACATAAACATGAGACAAGAAATAATAATGTAATTGATATGCCATACCATAGATTGCAAAAAATATTTAACAATCACAAAGTAATTGGTATAAAAGTTTTTAATGCGCTTCCACAAGAAATAAGGAGTTTGAATATTCTAACGTTTAAAAATAGATTGTACAAATGGCTGATAAGAAATCCGTTTTATTTTTTTGCACGAGTTTTATGAACAACACAAGAGGGAATTGTAAATTGTATTCTTTGTGTGCGTGTGTGCGTGTGTGCGTGTGTGCGTGTGTGCGTGTGTGCGTGTGTGTGTGTGTGTGTGTGTGTGTGTGTGTGTGTGTGAGAAATGTGCTTATGTATATAATTTGTTTATATTTATATTCTGGATGACAAAGTCTATTGTAATTGTTTGTAATTACCAAATGACGAATAAATAAACATTAAACATTTGATAATGGACTCAATGGCTTCTGAAACTAGTCCCTCAATAACATAAAAAGGTAAGTAATGAAGTTCCTTTCTTGGAAGTGTTTAAAACAGCGTTGTTATGATAAATTAACTTTAAAGAGAGTCGATTAATGACACTAAACAACACTTACTTTTAAATTTTTCCGGTACATGTTTCAGAGGCTTTGCCTCTATCCTCAGCCGGCCATCGACTAGTTCTCACTGGCGTAGTTGACGATATTTTGTCACAGGTCTCCTCTGGTGGCGGTTCAAGGAACTTGCTGAACAAATCCTTCTGAGGGATGTCGAAATTGAATACTTTGTTCCTATTTTTTGAAATGAAGATTTGTTCCCATGTGGATAGTTCTTGTTTTCCTGATGTATGTTTTAGTAGTTTTGGTTCTGGATTTATGTTGTTTTTTTCCCCACAAAACCACAAATCCTTCTGGGGCATGTCGAAATTGAATACTTTGTTCCTATTTTTTGAAATGAAGATTTGTTCCCATGTGGATAGTTCTTGTTTTCCTGATGTATGTTTTAGTAGTTTTGGTTCTGGATTTATGTTGTTTTTTCCCCCACAAAACCACAACATAAATCCAGAACCAAAACTACTAAAACATATATCAGGAAAACAAGAACTATCCACATGGGAACAAATCTTCATTTCAAAAAATAGGAACAAAGTATTCAATTTCGACATCCCCCAGAAGGATTTGTTCAGCAAGTTCCTTGAACCGCCACCAGAGGAGACCTGTGACAAAATATCGTCAACTGCGCCAGTGAGAACTAGTCGATGGCCGGCTGAGGATAGAGGCAAAGCCTCTGAAACATGTACCGGAAAAATTTAAAAGTAAGTGTTGTTTAGTGACATTAATCGACTCTCTTTAAAGTTAAGTAATGAAGTGTTAAAAGCTGACTACAAATAGTTTTTTTCAGAAAGTTTTTATTCAAGGTCAATGTCTGTTGTTCTGATTTACATGTTATGATTACTAATAAAAACAATGGTACTAGGGATTTTGTAAGTAAAAATGATTAATTTTAAATAAAAAGAATAAAAAATTGATGGAAATTAATCATTCTTCCACACTAGCTATGTGTAGGCTAAGGTTTGGACAGTAGAGTCAGATTGAAAAGTTCAATACCATAGCCAGGATTTGAACCATGCTTTTCTATTTTTCCCCCCTCTCTTTATTGCTCTTTATAAGAAGTACAATAGTATACACAATTGAAAACTTGTTTAAGATCATATCCAGTTAACAATAAAGACAATTACAAGTAATAACAGTTAAGGTGATAAAATAATACATAAAGATGATTGTAATACAAATACATTGATAAAAAGTTACTGTAGGTCAATTACAATATCATTATCATAATTCTTCCATGTCATAGTAAGCTTTTGATTTAAGAAAATTAGTTAATATATTATTAATTTATAGATGAGTCGTATTTACTATGAAGCCGATGTGTTATAAATACGACTCATCTATAAATTAATAATTATTTTGCTTCACTGTGGTGTTCCAATACAGTTAAATCTTGATATAGTTGATATATGTTTAAACTTAGGTAATGGAGTAATATTTCTAAAATTTATTGGTAATTTATTGAATAATTTACTGCCAATATAATCAATCTTTCTTTCATATAATTTTAATCTATGTGATTGAGTTATCAAGTTCTGTTTTCCTCTAGTGTCTCTGTCTAGTTGCTCATGTTGGCCATGGTAAGCTCAATGGTTAAGAGCAACTGGATGAAGACTGGGAGATTCATGGTTCAAATCCCAGCTACGGCATTGAATTTTTCAGTCTGACTCTACCTATTCAAAGAATCATAAATGTTTATACTTACTTCTCAAGTAGCAGTTTCATTGCAGCTACTTACCTTATTGTGTTGAGATTAACAGGTGAATCAGAAGATGCAAGATCAAAGTTCATTGTATGGAGGAGGAAGAGAATAAGAAGAAATTGTTTAAAGGTGTGAAGATTAGCATGCCATCAATGGTGGATATGTTAAACAATATGAACAGCTGAATTATTTAGTTTATTTTATTTTTATCTCCCATATTTCGAGACATCACTTAACTGGCTATGAAAATTTATATTGCAAATGATTTAATTACTTTATTTTTACATGTCATATAACATGATGTGATGTATTACTAAGCAGTAAGGATTTCTAAAGGTGTGGAAAAGGTTCATAAAAATGTCACTAGAATGTGATTGTTAAGTACGAGGACGAGTCAATCAAGACAGAGTCATTTTTTTTACCAACAATGGTAGAACTAAGGAAACAATTTTGCATGATGGCAATGGATCAGCTCTGATTGGCGGACAAAACACACGCTGGTCTGTGCATGCGTTTGTACACAGGAGATGAGCAAAGTAGGTCAGTTTGCCAGCTGCTTACAGAGAAAATGGAGATGCTACGTGAATAACAATAAACTACATTAATGTTTTGCTTTCGTTTGCAGAAATCCGGCATGAAAGCTTACAGAATGTTGCAGGAGGCATATGGTGATGCCACAATCCACGGCACTTTAATGGTTTAAGGAATTTAAGTAGTTTCATGATTAAGCGTGCTCCTTTCAGAGGAAATCGCCAAAGCCTCCTTAAAGAAAGGAGGAAAGGAGCACACTTAATCGTGATGCTAGATTTCAGTTCAGCTCCTCTTGGAAACAGGCCTTAAAAATGGAAATCCATCGAATTAAGAAGCAAAGATCAATACAGCTTGATAATCAAGTTAAGTAGTTACGTTTCTTTGACACAATTTTCTATACTCACGCCATCTCCTGACCTGGCATTTAATTTACTGAAAACAGTCTTTTGTTCAGTAATGCGAATTTTGATAGTGTTTTGTCTCTGTTTATAGTTGTGTTATATCCAGTATTTATTTTGTGGTTATAACATTTTATAAATATCCTGATGATGGGAGAGATGTACACTCCCGAAACGTTATCCTGATGGGAGTGATGTACACTCCCAAAACGTTGATATCTAACCATCTTTTCACCTGGCTGGCTGCCCGAGAAGAAAGTGAGCGTATTCGTTGCCAGGAAAGCTTCAAGAGGGAAGTGTTTTGCTACTTTGGAGGCGTCTTGAAGAAGGCCAAGGCAGTTGTAAGGGTGGCTTTCTGCACTTGTTCCACGACTAGCAAAAGCGCTGAGAAAAGTGCATTCAACTCAATGGCGAATACTTTGAAAAGACCACAGCAATCTGGACCAAGACTAGCATATTTTGTGTGCAAAAAGATCATGCTCAGTCTTTATTGACTCACCCTCGTATATAAGGTATCACTGGAAGATTCAATTTGCAATGATGCTAAAGAGGAAGTAAACACAAAAGCTTAATTTACATTCTTTTAACCTGTGAAGCCCTACCTGCCGGATCCACTACACAGAATTATTTGAGAGCAAGAGAGCTAATGGCTTCATTTCCAAACCCTAGCATTTGAAAACAACAACATTCTTGACTGGCATGCTGTACTAAATGCTAGAGTGAAACATATTTAATCTCTCTCCTCTGACTGAAAATGTAATCACATTCCTACTATAGCTACAGTGGATGAAGAACCTCTACAATATTGCCAGAATTAATTTTTAGACCTTCAGAAAACGAGTCATTTCAGATGCTGGTCTGTGAATTAAAAATCTGTGTTTTATGTGCTGAATATGTTAGGTGAAATATTTTTTAAGAAAAATTACAATAGGCTTTCAGTTATAGTCAATGACAATTCAGTCTAATATTGCTGTCACTTGGTTTCTGATAAGAAAAGGAATGTCTGATAAATACAGGAAAACAAAACTGCTTTTCTTTTTCATATAGCTTGCATAAGTGTGCAAGGATTTGTCATTATTTATTATTGGACTTTTTATATCTTCTTTGCATATTATACACATAAAAGCAGCATATTGATGTCAGAAGATCCTGTATAACCCAATTATAACATCAACAAGTTATATAAACAATGTCAAACATACTTTCTGACACCACACAACCCTTTGATATGATCTTTCTATTCATTTACGCAACAATAACACATACATTATAAATGGGTATACAGAATATAAAAAATCACAGCTATGCAACACTATTAACCAGTAAAGAATATGGAGAAACATACTGTTTTTCTCTCCCTTTCTTTTTTTTTTTTTTGATGTTACTTTCTATATTTCATCTACAATTTTCTTTGCTATAGGCTTCTCTTCGGCATCTTTTTCTGCAGGTGACTTGGTGTTGTTCAATGCCATTCTTAACAAGTGAAGCAGATCCCCCGATTCTTCCACACACTGCTTACTTCCTAGAATTTGGGTGGGAAAAACAGAGTTTAGATTTTGTTAAAGTCAAAATTATTACATTTATTTACAAACTGTGACTAAGCTGTAAACAGATTTCATTCACCTTTGAGCTCTAATTTGAAAGTACCAGAATGATCCCAAAAGTAATGCACATTGCACTATGTACAGGGACGGACAAAAGTATTTGGAAAACTTTAAGTGAATGCTGTGAATGGCTACACATTTTTAAACTAGCATAATGTTCATAACTGGATAATTGCAATAGACTGCCTAGTATTTACTCTCCATTTCCTCCACAATGACAGTATCTCTTTATGTTACAGGACTGCAAGTGGTTTCGTGGTGCAACTACCTTACCACATTAGACAAAAATATTTGTAAATGCGCTACGCAAAAGGAAAGTGACTGATAAACAGCGTGCTTTGATTTTCATCATGCTTAGTTGCTCTCTTCTGTGGATGGTGAAGGGATTGTGTTCAAAACCTCTGGTTTACCTCGCTGCTTCCTACCAAGAGCAAATATGGTTCGCAAAGCAAAGGAAACCACTGTTGAGAGATAAATTATAATTTGCACACAGAAGGGAAAACCTTTGCAGAGATAGCCACAATGGTGAACATAAGTCAACCATTTTTAGTGTAATTCAGCGCTACAAGCAGGGGCAGATGCTTGCCAATTTATCCAGAACTGGAATAGCAGTTGAAACTGAATAGCAGAGACAAAAGAGCTGTGATTAATATGGCGAACAAAACTCCCAAGAATTAAAGCACCTAAAATTATAGCCCAGCTGAAGGAATCAGTTTGTAAAGGAGTTCATTCATGCACAATCACCAGATTGTTGAATATTGCTGGTTGCCATGCAAGGGTGCCAAGGAAGAAGCCATTCGTGAGTAAAGCAAATCAGAAAAAGAGGAAGAAATTTGCCCAAACATATCTGACGCCAAGTGCAGAATTCTGGGATAATGTTCTGTGGTCTGATGAAAGTAAATTTAATATTTATTGAGTGATGGTAGAATCTTAGTCTGGAGAAAACCAAACACTGAATGGGAACCAAAAAGTATGGTAGGCATAGTAAAACATGGTGTAGGTGCATGACATCTGCAGGTGTAAGGGATCTTGTTTTTATAGATGATACCATGAATAAGTTTGCTTATTTATGTATACTTAAAGAACATTTGGAAAACGGCTGAGAAATTAGAATTGCAGGGAAATTTTTATTTTCAGCAAGATAATGACCCCAAGCACACCGCAAAAGTAGTTCTATTATGGCTTCTCTACCATATTCCACATCTTGTACACACACATCATAATCTACAGACAACCTAATTGAAAATATTTAGAATGAACAGGAAGAACGAGTCAGAAGAAGACATTATAAGTAATAGCCAGCTGAAGGAAATATTCTTAGAGGGGTGAAATAACATTGGAGCTGATGTGACAACAAAGCATGTGCACTCAATGCCTAAAAGGTCATCAGCTGTTCTCTTGCAAAAAGGTCTAATGACAAAGTATTAAAATCCAAATACTTTTGCTCACTTACAGTTAAATTTTTCTATGTATTTCTTTAGAATGAATATTTAGGTTATTTATATAAAAGAATGAAATATACTCCTTCAGTTCGTAGCTCAGTACGTAATCACCAGGGTTAGGATTTTTAGATACAAATTTCAGATGAAAAAGGGAAAGGAAAAGGTGCTCAAATAAGGTACAAAAGGAACAAAAAGGTGCTGATTTATTAATCTAATTCAACAATTTCTCTTTCCTCTATTCTAATTTATTGAATTACAAACAAGTACATCAAATTATCACTCATCAGAAGGAAAACACATGAAGCTGTTATACTTCAAGAAATTAAGCATCTCTTTGTAGATGCTAAATCTTCTTTTGACATCCACAGAAACCAGTGGGAATGCTACAAAATCCTCAATGTCCAGATCTTCTGAAGACTAAACTCAAGTTTGTCTTTGACAAAACCATCTAACTTCTCCATCATAGAAGTAAAAATATCCCACTATTTTTCCTTTTCCAAACCTTGTTCTTTTAAGAGTTTAATAGCTGCAGTCAGGTACTTGTAATATGGACACAACATAGTTCTGTCTGCAAATTATGTATTTTCTCCGGTAACAGAAGTTGCTGTGCCTTGGAAATTGCACCTGCATTGGCTAGACCCAAAAAAAGCACAAACTCTTTAATTTCATCAAAATTCTGACACAAGATAGCAGCAAACTTGATCCAAGATCCCCAGTGAGTAATAACTGGGAAATTTGGAAGAGGTTTCCTTGTAGACCACAACATGATTTGGAGCTTCCAGCAGAATCTTCTTCAGGACAGAGATGAACTGATTTGCAATGTTGTATTCGTTAGTACAAAAGTGAATCGAGAATATATTGACACATTGCTTCACTCACACTGTTTATTCACAGGACATGTTTCACGAACTCTTGCTCCTATCCTCAGCTGATACTCGATTAGTGCAAGTTGTAGTGGTTTCTTCTTTCTCCATATTGTCAATAGATGGCGTGATGTACTTGTCAAAGATGTCCGGTGGTGGAGTTTCAAAATTCATGACTCTATGACAATTTTTGTTAATGAAGATTTTTTCCCATATGGAAAGGTCTATGGGGTGATTAACGTATTTTATTAGAGATGTTTCCAAATTGATGTCATGTCTAGTATTCAAAAAATAAAAAGCCACTGCTGATTTTTCTGTTTCACCATTTTTAATGTTTCTAATATGTTCTTTAATTCTGATGTTAATATTTCTTTTTGTTTTTCCTATATAAATTTTAGGGCAAGTTTCACATTTGATCTCATAGATTCCTGGTTTTTCTTTGGTAGTGATTGAATTTTTGGGAGGGCCTTTTAACAAATTTCTGATATTAAACCTATTTTGAGGTACAAGAGTTATGTTGTGTTTTGAGAAGATTTTTTGGAATTTGTTATAGGCTGATGGGTGGAAGGTGAATTTTTTAAAAAGTTTTTTCTCTTTTTCTCCTGTAGGTTCTAGGGTGGTGGTTTCTTTTATTTTCTTAGCTTTGTTGAGTCTGTTAACAGTTTTGTCTACTAAATTTGGGTTGAAACCGTTGGATATAGCTACTTTTTTTATGTGTAGGTATTCTTCTTGATAATCTTCTCTGTTTAGTGGAAAGTTGATCATCCGAAAGATTAAACTGTTGAAAATGGCATGTTGGTGTTGTTTTGGGTTGAAACTGTTGTTCTTAATGTAATTATCTGTGTGTGTCGGTTTCCTGTAAATACCAAAAGTGAGTTTGTTGTTCATTTTTTTGATCTTGGTGTCCAAAAAGGGGAGCACACCATCCTCTTCTGTGAATAAACAGTGTGAGTGAAGCAATGTGTCAATATATTCTCGATTCACTTTTGTACTAATTCGTGCTTCACTGTCCCTACGCTTCTTTCAAGTTTATACTTTGTTAACTTTAAAGAGAGTCGATTAAAGACACTAGACAACACTTACTTTTAAATTTTTCCGGAACATGTTTCTGAGGCTTTGCCTCTATCATCGGCCGGCTCAGTCGAGAGCCGGCCGATGATAGAGGCAAAGCCTCAGAAACATGTTCCGGAAAAATTTAAAAGTAAGTGTTGTCTAGTGTCTTTAATCGACTCTCTTTAAAGTTAATTTATCATAACAACACTGTTTTCAACACTTCCAAGAAAGGAATTTATACTTTGTATTCGTTCCTTATAGATTCACAAACCTGTGACATGCAGAACCAGGCATGTCACATGCTTCAACTTAGGAAATAAAGGCTTCAATTAATTAACAGCTGAAACTATGTATGGAGCCTGATCTATAACTACAAGAAGTTTTTCAAACTCGATACCAGCAGGTCAGAGTCTTTGACACAAGTCCATAATTGATTGCATTACTATACGGGCATTGGCTTTCTGCAGCTCATAAATTTTTAGAAACATAGGCTTAACTTTCTCCCCTGCAGAGGGAAAAACTAAAATGTTCAAAACATATTGTTCAATTGAGTCTATGGTTTCATCCACAATGATTCCCACATCGCAATCAGACATTTTCTCCTTGATTCTTTGTATGGTTTCTTAGGCTCCATGTACTCTTAGTTTTTCTTAAAAGTACTCTTATTTGGCATTGACATCGTTTGTGTATTTTTCAAGAAATCCCTTGAAGGCTAGATGGTTCACCTTATTGAGAGGAATTCTTGCTTGTGTAAGACCTGCACACAACTCAATGTTGATTTCCTTAAAAGTTTGGTTTTTTGAAGAACTCTGCTGAAACGCATTTCGTAATAGAGGCTGTTGTTATTTGTTTGCCTGAAGTGTCTTATTCATTTGATGCTTAAGAGTTGGAAATGTGCTTTTTGATGCAATCTCACTGGTGTTTTTCGTCTAATGAAATTCCTGAATCACAAATAGTATATTGATAACAGTTCCATCTGTGTCTATGAAATCTTGTTTGAATACCTGAGCCAGAACAATAAATTGAACACAGGACACCTTTGGCATGGTAAAATCTAGTAATACACTTGTTTAGTCATGTAAAAGCACATGTAATGTTTAGTAATGTAACAAGTTCACTTGTTAACTCAATGTGACTGTTACACAACTCATTCACTTGCTGTCCAAACTCTTATAAAACACTGCAACAATTCACAGTGGAAACTGAAGAGGACTGTACTCTACCTTTTTTGGACCTTAAAATCACAAAAAGCAATGAAAAACTAGAAGAGCAACACACACAGATAATTACATCAAAGCATATTAGTTTCAACCCAATTCCACACAAACATGCCACCATCAACAGTCTCCCACACAGATTAGTAAATCTACCCCTCAGCCAGCAAGAATATCAAAACGAATACCATCAAATCTTAAAAACTGCAATTAAAAATGGATATGGAAAAAACCTTGTAGATAAAAAACTAAAATCATTCAAACTTCAAAAGAGATTAAAACAGATCACAGCTCTCACACCAATAAAACAAGAAATTAGATTTGCTAAATTTACTTACCACCCCTGGGCCACAAAAAAGTTCCAAAAAATATTCAAGAAATACAATATAACATTGGCACCAAAAAACAATTACAACATTAAAAACCTACTTCACAGTAATAATACTGATAAGATAAAACCAGAGGAAAAGTCTGGCATTTACAAGATTAAGTGTAAAGACTATGAAAAAATTTACATAGGGAGGACAAAAAGAAACATAGGCGCTAGAAAGAAAGAACACTTCAGGCACTTAAGATACAAAAATATTGATAAATCTGCAATAGCAGCTCATTTCTGGTCTGAAAATCATGAAATTGAAGATAACACAGAATTACTAAAATACGTACAAAAACATAGTGAACTCGTCATATGGGAGAGAATATACATAGAAAAACATAAAAACCAACTAATGAACTTTGAAATCCTGCCAGAAGAGAATCCCACATTTAAGTTCATCACTAAATCAACAGATGGCAGCAGCAACTCCAGAATTACCCACACCACTGGATCAAGCTTTAGTCGCATAAGAGCCGAAGATGCAAACGATGATTTGCGAAACATGTCCTCAAAATAGGTACGAAAAGTGAAGCAGATGTGTAATAAATACGACTCATCTAAAAATTAATAATAATTACCAGAATGTTCTCATTCATGCTGGAACTGCAGTCTCAGTGATTTCTAGTAGGTTCAAGCAAAACTTGGAGTCAAGCTTGGAACTACGCATGTACAGTTACTGCCGTCTGTGTGTTCTTGGAATCCACGTGAACAGATGATGTCTGTCACAGTATCAAACTCACATTCATGAAACAGAAGGTTACTGATTCTGGTGAAATTAAAAGGATAAAATGATATACAATGACAATGAGTCATCGTCAGGCTGTTTTATAGTGGTAAAGCAAGAGAAAGAGGATTTGTTGTACACAATTATTTTCCATTGTTGTTGGTGTGCTTTCAACTCCCGTGCAGCGTTTACTAAAAGAATTAGGCTTACACTTCACATGTTCACAGCAAGCTGAGGACATGTTAATTAAAAGTTAAATATTTTATATTGATTGAAATCATATAGAGTAAAATGGAAGGCAAATTAAAAGAAGAAAGGGGATTATGGGCATGGTTGGGAGAAAAAGAGATAAAAGTACCCAAAAAGGGAAAAAGGTACAAGAAAAAATGCCTCTTTTGACAACTAGAAACAAAACTACACACTGTGGTATCTTTCCGAAGGGCTTAAATTTATCCTAAGAAAAAAGGTGCACACTTAAAAATCTTAACCCTTATAATCACATTATTGATATTAATAACCACAGCCAAATATTTATGTCTGCCTCTGTCTATAGAAATTTGTGATTATTACCTAATGAAGTACTGATACACGGGCAGTTCAATAAGTACCTGAGTTAGTACTGAGTATGCAAATGTTTTTGTAAGGCAAGTTATTCTGTAACACACCTCCCTTTTAGAGATATACACTTCTCTCAAAGTTCCAGAATTTTTTTTTTTAACTCTTTTAACCTTTCCATGTTTGGAAACACAAGATTGCTGGGAGTCACAATGGTAGAACATGGAGGCGATATGGTTTTTAAAAGTAAAAAACAAATGACTGAATATTGCACCTTTTCCATTTTGGTGAAAACATGCTGAACGACTAACTGAAATACCAATTCTAAACTAACCTATGAATCAGTACCAACTTCGTTTTATGACAGTACACAATAACATGAACTTGCCTAGCAATGCCATCGATTTGTAATGCAGTGCTTATAGAATTCTTTCATATAGAGAAGCTGTCTTACTACAAAAAAGAATAAATAAAAAAATTGAATTCAGAAATTGAATACCATGGAAATAAGATGCAGCAACTCCAAATAAGCTAATTATAGGAATTGCAATGAAAGTTGGTTATTCACTTATAGCTATTATATTAGAAAACAGATATTGAACCACCCTCGTATGTCATTCTAAACAACTCTGTGCAGTAACTCAACAGCTTAGAACTTCTGTTTAGTTATTATAGAAATAACTATGAAACTCAGGTTATATTGAACTCTTAGATAAAATATCTTTCAGTATAACTGGAAGTTGATGTGTGCATAAACCAACTTATTACTTTAAGAAATGTGCAGTATTCTTGACTGTAGTATAATTTCCTATCTTTTTTTAAAGGCCAAGTCTGCAGAAATTATGATTGTGATTACTTTAATTCTCACATGAGCTGGTTTCATCAAGTTAAGTTAACTGATATTTATTTTATGAAAGATATGGAAAGATCTAGAAAACAAAACTCCTATTAAAATCCGAATTCATACCATTCAAGTTGGGGCGTGACACTGTTTGAGAACCACAGGAGTGAGCTTTTCTAATTATCTAATAATTTTCAAGATCACATTGCTCTTCAAGACAATCCATTGAACCCTTTTCTTTCTTTCTTTCTTTCTTTGATCTGTGTGAGAAACATAACTCCAAAACTAAAAAGTTCACAAATGTCAATCTTTATATTTAAACCATGTTCCAAGGATGAGCACAAACATTTCCAAAAACATTCCACCAAACACACCAAACTGACCATTACATGGAAAAAAATTCTTTGTTATTTCTGACTTATCCCAAATTTAACTTATTTAACATTTTTGTAACCATTTAAAATTGGACAAATGGTGGTTACATCACCCTAAGTAGAGAAAGGTTTGAACAGGAAGGAAAATGAAATCATCTCCTAGGTCTTGAATACTCTAAATACTGCCGGGGTCATAGAAAACAAGAGCTGAGTCAAGAATGACTGGATAAGAAAGGTAAAAGAGGGGATTTGATATATGGAAAGGAAAAAAAATATCAGTCCAAGTCAACTCAGCAAGCTGACCAGTGCATTGATGAGCAGCCCTTCCCTTTAGTTCATCTCATAATTTTGTTTAGATTTGTTCCTTTAAATCTTCAGATTATAAAAGCAATTAAAGGGTCACCTTTCTACTCTAACAAAATTGATATGTGATTACTAACAGCTGCACTGTGAGAAAGTGAGGAATTGAACGATAGACTTTAGTCAGGTCGTTTCCTTTAAACCTTCAATTAATCATTAAAGGCACTAGAGGTTCTCCTCCCCATCACTAACAAAAATCTTTCCGCAGCCAACTTCTCAAAAATGGTTCTAATAATTTTTAATTGAAAAGCCATGTGCTTAAGGTATTTAACTGACTTATAAAATGTGAATTTTCTATAAATAGCCTATGAATTCTATCTCATTCAGAATTAATTTTGTGTAACTGGTAAAACAAAGGATTAAAACTTACTGCACAAAAATGTGGATATATTTCTTCAAAAAAGCTTTCATTGTGGCATCAACCGTTTCCAAGATATTCATTGTTAGTGGTTTGAATTGCTATATACTTTTAAAAATTTTTAAAATGCTGTCACCATTCAATATTTTCTTATAATGCAAACAGTACAATAGTGGACAGAGAAAGCCATGTAAATGTAACACATAAGGTATTTTACTGGACACTAATACTTGTTGAAAAACGAATCATTATGTGGAATAAAACTATAATCATTACTGATCTTGCAATTTTCTTTTACATAGACGTGTTCACACATTGTTTTAAGACCAACAAAACTTTTGAAAACACTCCTATCTTCAAGCCAAGATTAAATGGATAAATCATTATGAAATTTAATGTGTAACATATCTAAGGGCTTTGAAATGAATTATTTGTAACTTCAATACTTCTGCAATACAACAAATACAACAATAAATTAAAAATCTATGATTACTATAACTAAGGCTTTCGCATACCTTAATCCCACGGTTGTATGTATGGTAAACAGCATCCAAAAAGTCACCATTATCACAGCAAAGTATTGTTGCATGCTTCTTTAAACTTCTCATCCATTTATCCTTTTAATGTTCTGCTCTAACTTCATGATCTGCCAACATTTTAATTGCTATCATATAATTTTGTAGTTTATCCCATTTTTTATTCCGGATACTATTTCTCCAAATTTCTACCATTTCAAACTCTGTCACACAATGGAAAGTATCATTTAGTTCCCCATATGTAATAGATCTTTACTCTAACTTTCGTGTTAACCCTGTATGCACCCTTGCAAGTGACTTGCTTGGCTGGACTGGACTACAATACAGAGAGGATTTGACACGGAATTCCAAACTTGGTGTATTGTACCTATGGCCCCAAGTGGGGCACCCATGGGGAGGAAGGATGAGGTGAGAGGAAACAGAGGGCAGCAGTCCCAAGAGCCACGACAGTGGAGAGTACATTTTACCAGTTGGACATTCCCCAGCAGGCCAGAACAACTGACAACTCATCCTACTGTGGTCTGGAAATGGCTCCACCAGGCTGGGTTCGGAAACTGGAGACCATTCTACTGGAGGAAGTTTTACCAAGAGCATATCATCCTGCCATGCAACACTGAGAAACCTGTTGACTCTTCTACCCTGAAAGAGACCACCAGATGGAGAGATGATGTGAAATGATAATGGAGATGAAATAGATGGGGGGATGTAATGAATCTACCTGTCATTTGTCTGGCAACCCAGGAAAACTCCCAAAGAAAACCATGGGTCAGATAGGTTGGCCTTGGGAATCAAATATGGGCTACAGATGAAACTACCTGAGCTATCCTGCTCGGTAAGTGCTTTGCTACAAAAGAGTGCAAACAGGAGACATACATGTATCTAGTAATCCTGTGTTAATCATCACAAAGGAATTAAATAATGCCGATTTTAATATACTAATGGGTATACTGTAAACTGTACAATTCAGAGCAGTAGTGTAACAATGCAAATGCTTTCAAGTTGGAGGGAAGGAGCCTTAAATTTCTATGCCAGATTAATGAAATAAGCCATCATGCTCTGCATGTGGTAAGCCTAATTATCGACTGAAACATTTATGCTCCATCAATCTAATGCTCTGCACAATCATTGACAGATTTCACCAGGGTACAACAATACCACTGTGATTAGTTAAAATGGATTCACAATCCTAGTTTATGAGGTTATACATGCTCATAAAAAGGTGTAAGTAGTTCAATATTTTTAGAGCTTTTTGTATATGTGAAAACGCCATCCTAATAGAGAAATACTGAAATAATATTACAGAATTCAAGATAATTCTCCCGACTCTTGAGTTATTTGACTCAAGGGCCCAAAAAAGTGATACGAAAGCCCATCTATTGCAACCTCCAGTGATAACATCCTCCAACGCAAATCATATCAAACAATGAATGAAATTGGTGAAATTAGGCTCAAATGAACCCAGGGTCCAGAGAGTTAGAGAGTTCCAATTCATCTTTCAGAACAAGGGAAAATCCCAGGAAAAAGTTATCCAGATAACTACTCACACTGACCAAAATTAAAACTTGGGACCTCTTGACATGGCACAGAGGTGGGCTTATGATGACAGACCTGGATTTGCAGGTTTTTGTTGCTGTCAATAATACGAGTACTTTTATCTTCAAATACTGGAAGTTGAGAACAGTAATTTTGAAATCAAATTAAAAGTAGAAAATGAGTCAATAACTCAGAACACTCACTTTTTAAATCTCCTGCAACATGTTACGGAAGCTACCTGATCCTTCTATAGGGTATTCTGGTGGTAGTTTTAGGAACTAGTATAATGATTCTCTTTGTAGAATATCAAAATTTAATGCTGCGTCCCTCTTTTTCCAAATAAAGTTCTATTCCCATGTTGACATTCTTTGTGTAATAGCTTTTATTCCAGATTAATTTTGTGATTTATCTTCCAACATCTGTTTATACAAACAGGGCCTATAATGTAAGAGAAGAAAGAAGTATGATCTAGAAACAAGGTTACAATGCATTCATAAGAAATATTAAATTGTGGATTAATTGGCATGTGGAAGAGGAAAACAGTGACACATGCAATTATAAGACAGCAGAACAACCAAACATGAGGTGTGGGACAGGAATGCATATCTCAGCTGGAAATGAAATTGTCAAAGAAAGTAATAGCAGACAAAGTTGATACATCAATTAGCAGCAGTGCTTTGTGATCCAGAGAGGCAGACATGCTACCATCTATGCTATGGAAGATAGTACTATGCATGTGAAGATAGTACTAATGGAAGAGAGGGAGGGATACTCAAAAATGTTGGTCAGTGGAATGAAAAAGAACAGGTCACTTGAAAAGAATTGAGAAGGTCAAGACGATATTCATGAAACAAGTCTTAGGAGTCGGAAAAACAGCGCCATCACAAATAGTAATTTTTTTTTTAAAAATTTATGTCCTCCAATCACAACTGGTATCTGAATTCATGAGGGAGAGCTACTTTATAAAGGATATAAGGCTACAGCACTGGTTGTCAACCACAAGGCCTTACCAGGGGCTGATTAACATACAAGAAATGAAAAGAAAAAAAAATGGGAGATAGAATTGGAATTCTACACCACCCACTTATGTTGGACAACTGGAAAAAGGAGTGCAAGCATCAGAGACATGTCACAAGAACAGCAATCCATGGGTTCCACCGTAAAGTATGTAACAACAAGAGATAGCACTATCCAAGTGAGGAGTGCCAGTGTGTATTGTGCAGACAAAGCTGTGAGAAATATCACCTACTAACTCATACAAAAAGGATAAAATCTGTTACAGACTGCAACAAAGACTAAACTGTTATTTTATCCTTGTTTGTTATTGCTCCACTTGAGTGCACCTTTCTTGTTGATGATGATGATGATGATGATGATGATGATGATGATGATGATGATGATGATGATGAAGAACCTGAACTTTCATGGTAGAATTTTAATTGGAATTGAAAAGACTTTGTACTATGCATAATTTGATTAATTTGAAGTGATTTTGAAATTTTCTCTGAAGATATCCCTGAGGATCTGCCAGTTTTAAATTAAGTGTGGTAGTTTCTCTATAGGAATATTTGGAAACAGTTTTACTTTAAAGGCATGCCGTCTTTGCACTGTAAACTGTGATAATTTCTACTAGTTCAAAGGAACTTTTTATGTTCTGGACTATTGAATTCAGGGAATGAATTATATTCTTGGTTAGAATTTTGGTAAACTGAAGATTGCTGTGCCAATATTGCTCATTATGGATCTCACAGTTATGACAGGTTTGTGAATTTTTGGTAGGCTGCATTGTCTAAAATCTTTTTTGATTTTATAGTGTATTTTTGTGGAATTATGTTCATTTCTTGTGGTTTTTTCAATTATTTGTAGATGTTTTTAAAGAGTTTTTTTGCTGATTAGCTCAAATTTACCAACATTTCACACTTTCTCCCTTTTGTTTATGTAATTTGTTTCCTTTATCAGTCTTTTACATAAGATTTTTTGTTTCAAAGATGTGTCTATTTCTTCTGTGGGGTCTAGTATTGATTTCTTCTAATATCTGCGTGCAATGACTTTATTTTTCTATTTGCGATTGTTAAATAGTGTTTTCAAAGATTTTTTTAAATTACATTTCCCCCAACTTATACATTAATTTTAAAGGTAGATTATACAATTTTAACTTTATATCATCCACACATTGGTAATGTCTGAGAACAGATACTTCTGAAAAAAAAAATTCTCAGCAACTTTATGTGCATTAATTTGTTCTGTTTAATTGTCCTGTCATTTCTCCCTTCACCACCTGTAAACTTAGTCTGATCAATTTTTATGTCTGTGAAAATACTTCTTCTCTTTCCTTATAATTTTCAGAATGTTTTGATAAGTGTGTGTATTGTGTGTATTTAAGTTTTTGTTGAACACTTCCAAGTTTTTCAACTTAAAAGATCTTGCTTCGTTCACCATTTTGTTTTCTTGTTTCTTCCAAGTCTTAAGTTCAGTGATGTTGTCTTGACTTCCTAAAGGCTGGTTTGCTTGTTAAATGTGTTGGCATACTGGAAGTTGGGAGCACTGATACAAATAGAAAAATGGTTTCCAAAAATCTCTGGTGGACAAAAATGTTAATATAACAAAAAGTAAACACCACGCTCAATACATCAGAAGAGATGCCCTTAAAAAAAAAAAAAAAAAAATTTCACGTCACACACAGAAATTCAGTAAATTCAGAAAAATTTTCTTCAGAGAACACAAGATCCAATTGACTCCAATTAATACACAATAAAAAGGCCCTTCAATTTACCACTTAAATAAGCATGCCTTCAAATAGAATGCAATAAATGCTACCGAATATGTTTAGGGAAAACTAAGAACAAAGACGAAGAAAATTTTCAGATGTATAAAACATAAAAACCTAACCAAACTAGCAGTTGTCAACCATTTTAGAACGAAAATCACAAAATTAATCGGGAATCAAAACTATAAACACACAATATGAAATAAGGAATTTTCAACACAGAAGCAGAACTGGACAGTACTGTCATATATATAAAATGTTTAAAGTAATTAAATTTAATAATTATCTTCTTCATTTAATAACTCAACGACTCACATAGTAGCAGAAGAGTCCATGCATAAAGGCAGCTTCATGGAAAACTCTAGAACATTTGGGTATAGTAACTCGCATAGCATCAGTTAGCAGAGAAGGAAGTCAACAGTCTATGGGATGACTCAGTAGAAGAGGGACATGTGGTAAGGCAATGCCCTCATGATTAGTGGAGACAATCAAAGGTGGAGCAATGAATTCCTCAAGTGATTTGTTTTGTGATGTGAAGGGAAACCTAAAGAATGGATTACATGCTGTGGTGGAATGAAGGAGAATTCATTTGTGTAAGTAAGCAGTGAATTTTTTTTTAAAGAAGTTGGTATACCTTTAGTTCCTAAAAAAATTTACTACATTTTTCTAAAAAAGATGAAATTCCTAATAATAAAAAAAAATCTGGTATTTATCAATTTAATTGTTTAGATTGTGATCAGGTTTATGTTGGAAAGACAAAACATAATTTGGAAACCAGAACGAAAGAACATTAAGTATAAACAAACTGATAAATCGGCCGTAGCAGATCATTTTTGGTCATTTAACCATGAAATAAATCCTGAAGTTAAATTATTAAAACAATTAAATGGTCCGATAGATTTAATAGTTTGGGAAAAGATATTTATTTTAAAAAATAAACATTGCATAATGAATTTTGAAATACCAGCAGCTGAATCTGTTTTTAGAATTGTTTCATTTTCAGATTTTGGTAATACTGAAAAAACAAAAGAAAAATATGGTAACCGGAATCCTTGACAATGGTGTTAGTTTGTGGACTGAAGATACAAGCAATCTGTTTGTGAAATCGATCTCCATTAGAAAGAAGTATTAACACCAATTTTTTAAGATAAGTGAAGCCTTTGTAACAAATATTTATATTTGTGTAATAAGCAGTGAACATTTTTAATTTAAACATGTTATGTACCAAAGCTCTGAGTTCCTCTCAAATTGCATCCTCGTGTTATTTAATAATTGTCCTAACTTTTAACAATTATCCCCTAATGTAGCTAGTGGAACGTTATAGTATTTAATTTTGATATTCCACTGAGTGAACTGTTCTAGTTCCTAAAACCACCACCAGAGAAGTCTATGAAATGATCAGCTTCACCACTTAAATTCAATGTACAGTTGGTAACAGAGAGAAAAAATAGCCAACTGAACATTTTCCAGAAATAATAAAATTTTGAGTTGAACTAGTACTTAATGCTCCATATATCTGCATTATGTGTTTAACTAGAATGCGTTTTGTTAGGACTTTCCTCAGCTAACGTTGACTGTTGATAATTTCGACACCTCCTTTGAAAAGAACCCAAACTTCAAGTTCATCAAGATACCCTATCACCTCCAAGGAGTTCACCAAATCAAAATTCAACAGCTGACATCAGCTGAGGATGTTAGGAAGGTTCTAACGAAATGTGTTCTAGGTAAACACTAGCAGTATATGGAGCATTGAGAACTAGTTCAACACAAAACTATAATTTGACCTTCTTTGTATCATAGTCCTTACTCATTGGAATGTTATAGGAAATTTAAAACGTTAGTGTCATTTTGCATTATCAGTTGAAATATCCAGCACTGCCTGTGGTTTGCAATTTAACCCTACAAATTTTAGATATAGGTCACACTTGTCTAGTAGCCTTACGTTTAGTTAATTGATGGAATTTGTTCACACTAGCTGTAAATAGGCTAAGGTTTTTGATCAGGAGATCCGTGGTTCAAATCCCAGCCGTGGCATTGAATTTTTCATGTTGATTTTATCTATCAAAAGCCTTACGTTTCTCTGCACTTTTAAAAATTATTACCTAAAACACTTAAAGAATTAAATAAAACTCTTAGGACACTATAAAGAACAAAAAATAAATTAAATACCAAGAAAACACTACAAAAATCTGTTGAACAATATGTGATAACTTACTTTTTTATAATCTTTACTTGCAGAAACAGAAAGTTTAATCAACCCAAATTTGGATACAATTCATTCAGTAGTTTTTGCATAACCAGATTTATAGTAGTGTCATGTGGGATTTTACTTTGATTCCTGATGACATCCCAGGGCTCTTAAAAAATATTAATTTTGTTTTATATGGTACCTGATAGAAATTTATACAAATAAGATTAATTTCATTTATCATCAGTATTGTCCACGCTTGATGGTTTATCATATGTTGTTTAGCCTTAGGTTGCACTCGACAAACAGCCTTGCATTTCTTAGGAGAAATTTGAAAAAAGTCACACAAAACTCTTATTAGGAATTAAATAAAACTCTCACAACACTTGGGTTACCTTTTCACTATTCGTACAGAAAATCTCAGTGGAAAGAAATAACAGGAGTTTAAATATTAGTGTAATTTTGCATATTCTCAGTACCTCGCCAACATACAAATTTTAAATAAATATTTTGTTTGTTATCAACACTGTCAATTGCCAGGATCATATCAGTGCTGCAAGTGTGCCAGAGTCTCATTCCTACAGGAGTTCTTTTAAATGCCAGTAAATCAACTCATGTACTGATATGGGGCTGTCACTTTTAAGCACACTCAAAATTCATTGGTCTGGGACAGGTTTAAGCCAGCAACCTCGGGATCAATAACCTAATGCCTAACCAATGAGCCACTAAGCAAAAAGATGAAAGTCAAAAGAAAAGATCAAATTTGACTGTATTATTACTCTATGATCTTCACAGAGGAGACCAACAAACACTATAATTAATTGTGTGAAATAATGTGGAATTTCAAATTCTAAGCTGGAAAGTAAGTTTCACTTTGTGTCAAAAATAATCTAATCATCGTCAAAATTGGTGTAATGTGCAGAAATCTATGAGGAACAAATGCAGACAAAATTACACTCACTTTTGTGTGTTAAGCTTAATTAACTCATTTTCTAATTCAGCATGAACTTATGATACAAATAAACCTGTATACTAATATATCGAAATTTAACCCTCACTACTGGATCAAGCTTTAGTCGCATTAGAGCCGATGATGTGAACAATAGTTAGTGAAACATGTCCTCAATATAGGTACTTAAGTGAAGCTGATGTGTAATAAATATGACTCATCTATAATTTAATAGCTGTATACTAAGTTTTGAGCACATTGACTCTTTTTGCACCCACAATTTTAGTTCACTTTTTTAAAATCAGCATTTAGCAGAATATAATCAACTATATTTATATCGCATAATGTGCATTTATAAATGTAAATAGCATACTATTTTCAATTTTGGAGTATGTTCGAGACAATGTATCTAAAACTAAAACATTCTGGATGGACTAGACTATGAAGGGGATTCGGCATGGAGGTCCAAACTTGGTCTATTGTACCTATCCCCAGGAGGCTGAGGCGAGAGAGCAGCCATACCATGGAGCCACAACAGTGCAGACGGCAGGATCCCTACACTTTACCAGTTGGAAACTCTCTGGCAGGCCAGAACAACCGGCATCCCACCCTACTGTGGTCTGGAAACAGCCTCACCAGACCAGTTCGGAGACCGGAGAACATCCTACCAGAGGAGGAAATTTTTTACTAAGAGCATATCATCCTGCCATGCAATGCCGAGATACCCGCTGACACTTCTACCCTGAAAGAGACCACCAGATGAGAGATGATGTGAAATGATAATGGAGATGAAATGGAGGGACAGAAAATTTGGGGGATATAAGTAACCTACCCATCATTTGTCTGGCAACCTGGGCCAACCCCTGAAAAAACCCATGGGTTATGTAGGTCGGCCACAGAAATCAAATCCGGACCTCCCAAATATGGGCCATATACGAAACCACCTGAGCCATCTTGCTTGGTCACATTTTGAATGAATGAATTTACTTAAATTTTCATCAAGCATATAACTGTTGCCTTTGACTTGCTTATGAGGGGAGTATTGCTTTTTAATGAGATCTTCAAGTGTACGTGACTGATATTCTTTGCAGTATGAGTTTCTGTTGCTTGAGTAAATATATACACGAAGAGTTAATGCGGTGAAAAATTGATAAATAACAATTGCTCTCCTCATCTTACACTTAATCAGCACTCTCAAAACTGGTAATCCTGTTTGGGGGTCACGAATTGAAAACTCTTAATTTATCATTCAGAAATTTCAAATAAATCACAGAAATTAATTTCTATTTCACAAAATACTTTAGTGTTTATTTTATTTAAAAAACAGATGTCACTGTCATTACACATAATAAATATGGAATAAATTACTAAAAACTACAGCAGTTTACTAAATTTTTCTGACCAGTTTAGGACTTTTTTAATCTTCCCCAGGATCCCTGTGTTGTTTTGTTCCGCCTGAGCTTCTTGAGACCCTTCTGATGGGCCTTGGGTCTTGGTCCCTGCACAAAAGAAAAGCTGTTTTTAATTCTCTGCTATTGATTTTGCTTCAGTGCCAAAAAATGTCTTAGTAAATTATAAAATATGGTAAATTGATATCTAATGTTGGGCAGGTGGCAATAAAGCTCTTTGCTCTCTTGCTTTCCAATATTTGCTCATGTCTCTTTATTTATACAAGGGACCATTTGTTAAGAAATTCAAGCGAAACATCAATTTTGGATAGTTATAAAAGCAAAGAAGCTAACCACAATGAAGCTGAGGTAAATAAAGTTTTAGTAGCTAATACTTAGTAGCATTTATAAATTCCTTTTTAATTTCATTTAATTGAGATTTATTTCAAGCCTAAACGAAGCACAGAAGGGGATAACAAAGCTACAGCAGTAATAAAATAATTACTTTTATATCGTACTGTTATGTAAAAAAACACACACACGCACGCACACACAAACACACACACTTGTACACAACCACAGCAAACACATGCGCGCACATACCACGTACACACACAACACGCACATGTGCACGCAAACATGCACCCAAAAACAAGAAATAAAAGATCAATTGTTGCATTTATGACTTTCTCTACTTTTTAATAAATATTTTTATAAAGCTTACTTTCCTAGCTATTGCTATTTGCTATTGCAGATTATTAAAAAGCATGTCATTATATGATGGCTCTTTGCATGACCATCAAGGGGACAGTGACTTCATGTTTGAGAAAACTGTAATATCTGAACATTCAAACCAATAACATAAAATATTTTGGAAATGGTTACCTTTACCCCTCTCATCCCCTAAAAATCTTTTACTTACACCTTTTGTTTATTAAGAGGCTATCCTTAAAAAAATTCAAGGTATCATTTTATATGTAATTAGAATATGGTATTGAATCAAAATGGTTAGTGCTATTCTTGTGAAAATTAAACTTTTGAAACATTTTTATATATATAAGGTAAGTCTGGAGTAGGGAATTTTCTAGAATATCTTTGTGGTACATCCTTGGATTATGCTGAGTTTAAAACAACCTCTTTGTTTTTGGATTATGCTGCTCTCGCAAGCATGTACAGATCTTTTTATAAAAATAACTTTGTTTCTTCCTCTTTTATTCAGGAAGTTTCTTAACAGGCATGTATGGTGAAGTATCAGGATCAAATTTTTAGGCAGTATAGAATACATATTCTATTTACTATGTAACTACATAGTAGAAAAAGTAACAATTATTTTTAAAACCATGGATTTGTAGGAAATATTTATTATTAGATTCAATGATGCTGGTCTTGACCTACAAATGATCACAAAATGCTGCAAGGATAAAGAGTTGGAACAATCTTCAAGTCATTGCATTATTCAGCAGTACAATATAAGTTCTTACACAAATGCAAAAAGAAAACAGTAACCAGGAAAAAGAGGCCTTGCTAACCTCATATGAATATTAAGCCATAATCTTGCATGCTATCATAAAGACATGCATTTAAAAACTAGCATACGAAACCATTAATTTCTAAAAATATGTGTTAAATTCACATACTTTTCCTCTATCCATCATTTATATTTATACAACTTATATAAACCATTTCTACAAAATCTTATTTTTCTATCTATATATGTCTCCGGATATAGTTTCATTACACATTTCATTTAGAGTAAAAGTGCAGAGGATGAAGGAAAGAAAATTTATTAGCAGATGTTTAAAAGCAAGTCACATGTTGGACCTTGAAATTTCATACTCTTTTCATTAACAACTGAATAGTAATGGTACTTTAAAAATGACAAAATACTATAAAATTCAAAGCAACAGTAATAGATATCCTAGAACACCCAAAGGCACAGAAAGAATTATATGAAATAAGTTGTCTCCTTTAAAGGTCTACATTTTTTGCAAAGTATATTTTTGTCTATTTTGAAGTTCACCATTTATACACAGCTTTACAAAACTCATTCAAAATGAAAGAACTTCACACACTCCCAGAATACTCAAGGTATAGATTTTCTTTGCCACGCAAATTTTTTACTTAAAAAAACATATCAATTTAAAATCTCCTATAATTTAAAAGTTAACCCAATCACTTAAAAATTTCTTTAAATGTAAAAAACGAAATATTCTCTTCAACCTAAATCAATATACTTAATTGATCTTAAACCAATAGATAATGGCAATTAAAAAATATTGTAATGCGAAAGGTAAACGGGAAGATCTAATAGGATCAAATCCACATTCGAATGGTAATCTTTTTTCTCGGTCTTCAGTATTTTTTTTTTTTTTTTTTTTTTTATAAAAAGTCTCAAATATATGGTACTGTCACATCAATAATCACAGGGCTTGTGGTGGAGAAGTTATGCCATTGGAAGGAGCAGGAGTAGGGTAATCGTCTCTCCTTGTTTATTAGTTTGTGGAATGTAAAGGCACACCTTCAAGGGCAGGCAGTAGCTGACATCACAGGGCAGAAGCAAGTCATATTATTACTATGCAAAAGACTTTTAAGATTGTAATTCAAGAGGTTTCTAGTTCCAGAAGTATCGCCCCCGTGTGACAGGTATATAAAGCTGATGCGAGGCGTGCAGGACAGACCTTTCTGTCGCAGCAGGAGTACATAGCATTCTCCAATGGACAGCCGACTATAGCACACAGTAAACTCATCAGCTCCTTCGCCACCATCGGAAGCAACCTTTGGGCAGCTATCAGTGAATCAAGCTGTAAGCAGCCTTCCAAAGCAGAAGCTCAAAGTGCAGCCATCAAAGAGAAGCTCAGAGCGGCCTTCTTTCTAACATTCACATGACAGGCAGTAAGCAGCTGGCAGCTAAAGGTCAGCCATCCAGTACTTCTGGTATTAGGATAAGGCACACCTTTGGTATTCGGCCTTCTTACCAGCACTCTGCTAAGCCCTGCTGCTTGCAGGTGAGGATGCCACAGATCCGTCGCGCTGCACTGCACCCTAGGGTGCAGTCCTTTCTTTCTTCTTACACCATGCCAAGAAATAATCCTTCATCCCCCAACCCCTCCACCAGCTCAGCTGAAAACTACTGCCCCAAGTAACCATCATAAAATTAAAGGTAACACATGAAAAAAGGTAGATAAATAACTGGTTGTAGCCTTTGAAGTAATGCAGAAAGGTGGTTCCACAGAGCTGCAACGAAATGCTGGAGGGGTTTTAGTGGGTGAGAGCCCTACAGTAGCCAGTGATACTGGGCTGCATAATGCATTTCCCCTCCAAGGGAGGGGGGGAGAAGTACCTCCACTGGTGATACTAGGAAAAGAGAACCTCACCAATAATGCCATGGCCGAGAAGGCAAGGTGGTTCTGCTGGAAGATTCCAGACATTACCAACCACATCTCATGGGAAAACGTTCCTCGTGCAGGCAATATTGTGGAGTCTGACTCTGACGAGGTGCGAACTTCACTTTCCCATCATAACGGGTGAACTCCTGTGTTCTCCAATAACTCTTCCTGCTTCTTGGCACATGAGAGCGACCCGGAATTCAGCTCTACTACGAACAGTGAGGGAGATAAGGAGTTCTGTGAGGTAAACACATGGAAAGCTAGGCGCTAAGCAACGCTGGCTGCAGGGGGTTGTGCCCTCTGGCCAGTCTAGCCACCCAAGCACCACCAGTTCTGGTGTCAGCCAGAATGGAGGTCAGAAGAAGCATGTTCCTCCTATCATTGTAAACGACTTCATGGGGTCTGTATGTAGGCTTCCTTAAGGAAGTCATGTCAACCCTGTCAGGGAAGCGCATGGTACGGAGCAACAAAAGCCACTTTATTTTCCATGCTAAAGCAGTGGAGGATTACATTCATCTCAAGACATGAGGAATTCCCCACTTTACCTTTGGTCTGTAAAAGGCTCGAGGTGTGTGTAGGGTGCCTTTGGACACCTCAATTGAAGACATAAGGATTGACCTCATCCAGGGCATCACCTCAAGAGTGGTGAAGCAGTTCACCTGGTTTGCTCCTGATGGCCAAGAAATAAAAATCCCACTCCCCCCCATTCCTTGTAGTATTGGAGCAAGCCAGTGACCTGGAAGTCAAGATTGATATCATCTGCTACATTTGGGTTCACTCCCCAATGTTCCTGTCACTTATGCCACTGCAACAAGCACTGCTTAAGGTGCAGTGGCACCCACCTTAAAGAGGACTGCCCATGTGCCATGCAGAACTATAAATGCTGTTATAGCCTCTAGAAGGGTGCCAGCACCAGCATCAGAAAGGCAGGACAATCCCCAAAAAGCCAGAGTAGTTGCCTCTGGTAAACAAGAACAGCAAGTGTGTCGTGCTCCCACATTTGCCGAGGCGGCACCCAGACCACTGGATTCACCTGCGACATCATGGGCAGAAACACCAACACAACCCCGAGCTACATAAACAGCTCCCCCCCTCAGAACAAAGAGAGGTTGTACTTTCAGAAAACAAAAGTCACACTCCAAGGCTTCGAGTGGGCATGGTACTCCCAAACCTCCACGACAGCTTAAAGACGACAGGGTCAATCATAGACTGGCACCCCAATGCTCCTCTCCCTCTCTCATTCCAAAGAAAAACCCCTCATCTTTTCCTACCTTGCAGGTTTCAGACCTGCTGGAGAAGTTGCAGTTGTTGCAAAATCACGGCCAGCAACTCTGTTGACTGCTGGTTAACTTCTTAACCTCTCCTGACTCTGTTGCCTGAATGGTAATCAACATCATCATTTACAATGTGACGCACTTAATAGAAATTCCCAAAAAATTTCAGACATACATTTTGTCATGCACTAACATCTGTTAGCTATTACGTATAAAATGAAGCTAGCTACAGTGAAGCAACAAATATTACACAAATATAAATACGAGGGTCATTCAGAAAGTAACCTCCGATCGGTCACAGTGCGGGTAGTAGCGACGCTATCTGTGCATTCACGCACTCAGCAGGTCAGTCGGCATCAAGTCGTGGTCGAGTGAACGTTGTATCTGCGCTAGTTTAGTGTTTGTGGCCGTTTGAAATGTGTGCTGCAATAGAAAACCCCGCCAAATGTGAAGTGTGTGCTGTTATAAGGTTTTTTACAGCCAAAGGATATTCTGCAGCAGCTATTCATCGTGAGCTTTGTGCCGTGTACGGACCAAGAGTTATGAGTGAAGGAGTGGTCCGTGAATGGGTACGTTTATTTAAAAGTGGACGAGAAAACGTTCATGATGAAGAGAGGAGTGGTAGACCATCATTGGTGACGGACGAACGTTCAGACAGTTGATGCAAAAGTTCGTGAAAACCGACGTTTCACAATGTCTGAGTTGTCTACTGATTTTCCACAGATTTCTAAGACTCTCTTGAGATGCGGTCACAGGCTGGCTCCAGGCACAAGCGGGTGATTTTTATGCAGAAGGAATTTCAAAGCTTGTGAACAGATACGATAAGTGCCTCAATCGTTATGGAGACTATGCAGAAAAATAGTGCAAATATGTAGTTGTAAGATGTATATATTAAAATATTTTTATTTAACTTGGTGAATTTTTTGCAATCAACCGGAGGTTACTTTCTGAACGGCCCTCGTATTTGTTACAAAGGCTTCACTTATCTTAAGAAATTGGTGTTAATACTTCTTTCTAATGGAGATCGATTTCAAAAACAGACTGTTTTCATCATCAGTCAACTCCATTGTCAAGGATTCCAGTTACCATGTTTCCTTATGTTTTTTTTTAGTATTACCAACATCTGAAAACGAAACAAACTTAAAAACAGAATGAACTGCTGGTATTTCAAAATTCATTACGCGATGTTTATTTTTTAAAATAAATATCTTTTCCCAAACTATTAAATCTATTGGACCATTAGAAAGAAGAATTAACACCAATTTCTTAAGATAAAAGAAGCCTTTGTAACAAATATTTATATTTGTGTAATATCTGTCAGCTATTTTTAAGAAAATTAAAAATCACAAAATGTTTTACATGTTAAGTTTAGTTTGGACTGGGAGAATTTTCTTGAAAACCTTAGTCTTGCAGTAAACAGCGAAAAAACTCAAATTGTAGTATTTAAAAAAGGAACTAAATTGAGTAAATATGAAAAGTGGAAGAAGGGAGAAGCTGAATACAAAGTAGTGCGTGACTGTACTTACTTAGGATTAAAATTAGATGCAGGAGGCAAATGGGAAAAACAAAAGAAATCAGCACTGGCAAAAGGGAAAGCAGCAATGATGGCTGTGAGAGGGTGTCTATATAGAATGCCGGAGATGGAGATGAAATGGTTGGAAAGAGTGTATAGTTCTGTAGTCGAGGCCAGAATGCTATATGGCATTGAAATATGGGGGCTTGAGAATGGGTGGGAAGTTGTGGATCAGATACACAGGATGTTCTGTAAGGAAGTTTTGGGGCTGCCAATGGCAACAGCAAACGAAGTTGCTCAAATTGAAATGGGGAGAGTAACAAGGAAAGGGTTAATAATGGAAAGAGCCTTGAAATACTGGCATAGGATCTTGAATTTAGATGAAGGCAGCTTATTGCAACAATGTTTAAAATATCAAGAAGCAAGTCTGCAAAGCTCGGGCTGGGCAAGCACTCTATGAAACAATTTGGAAAATAATGGCTTAGGGGATATTTGGAGAAAAAGAGATAGAAATTATAAAGGTTTCTGGAGGGGTGTTAGAAAAAGATTTGAAGATATAGAGATTCAAAAACTGTTCAGCCAGTTAGGTGAAAAGAGGTCATTGGTATATTATGTTGAGTTAAAAAGTGGCTGGGGAAGGGAGCAGTATATAGATAAAACCATTAATGAAGAAAGGAAGTGGATAGCATGGCTGAGAGCAGGAGTGTGGAAGCTGAAAGGGCAGCGGAATGGGTTTGTGCAAGACAAGTGCCCATTGTGTGGGGGTAAGGAAGATGTGGAACATATCCTTTTTGAATGCAGGGAAACAGAGATTTGGCGAAAAGAATACATCTGGAGAAAAATTAAGCGAAGTCCTGATATATGTAAAATTATAGACAAAAATCTCAAGAATGTAGGACAGTTCTTAGATAAAGTGAAAAATAAATGGAAGTGGACTGTGAAAAAAGGAAATGAACAATAGTGTGTAAGCAATAGTAGTAATGGTAGTAATGTTAGTAGTAATAGAAATGCAAGTAGTGTACTACACATTTTGTAATTCAACGGGCTGCCCACCAATTAATGGCCTGGGCCAAATACTGGTGATCAGCTCAACAATTGTAATAGCTTAGTACACAAATAAATAAATAAAAATAAATAAAAAATAGTCTTGCATTCTTGGAAGATTTACCATGTATGGTGTTACACCTCTGTTTCACATGCACACAAACCATTCTCTAAGAGGGGGCGGGAATCCATAAACCTTGAAATTTAAATTTCCATTGGAATTCTGACATCAAATTTTTGGTCGGAATGCAACATTTCATCTACTTATTATGAGTAAACAGTAGAGAGAGTAAAAAGACTGCTTAACTTGGAATTTTATATTCCACTACACATTCTTTTTTCACTCTATGTTTCATCCTTGCCTTTCTGTGATAGCGGCAGATGGCAATGAGCACCAAGGATGTGGACAGGTAAAACACAGTGCAGCCGGCTTGGATATATATAATCACCATGAGGTAACAGCTAAACAAAATAGGCAGCTGACAAATGAAATACCAGTTGCCACTCAAGTTTTGTGTACTGAAATACGATAATACAAAGGATTCCAACATATTGTGTACTTCATTTACTTCAAACAATGCCAAAGTAATTTTTTTTTCCATCCTCCAACGTTAAATCATATCAGACGATGAATGGAATGGGTGAAGTGATGCTCAAATGAGTCCGGGGCCATGGAGCTTAGAGTTACCAGACATTTGTCTATCAGGATAAGGGAAAACCTTATCCAGGTAACTCACCCTAACCGGGATTCGAATTCGGGACCTCTTGAACGTGAGGCAGACACGCTACCATCTACACTACCAAGGCGGGCCCAAAGTAAGATTAACAGATACATTGAATCAGATATAGCAGTTTCTTTACAAAATATATACAATTATTTTCAATCTGCAACTTATTTTGTATCAGTGGAAATATCATTGTTGTTATTATTAAATCGTGCAATATAACTATACAAAACAGACAACAAACAAAACATCACTCATTGCCCATATCTGAATGTTTATTAATATCCTGAGAAAAGGATTTTTATTATCAGTTATCAGAACAGTAAATGTAAGCTTTCCAGCAAGAAGGAAAGGAAACCACGCTCCATGGAATGAAAATGAATAATTCCTGCATTTGACTCAATAACATACGTAGTTCTGCTACTAATTTATATTTTTAATGTTAAGGATACAATGCAAATGAATGATAAAGCTTAGCAACTCTAAGAAATGTTAAAATAAAATAAGGAAAAAGCACTGAAGTACCATGCAATATACAACATTACAGCTGGCCATTAAAACAGGAACACTTACCATCCTTTCTGTATGTGATGCCTCGAATGATGCCTGGAGTGTCCTCCTCAAGTTCAGCGTAAGCTTGTATCAATGCTCTTTGTTTCTCGGCTAATCTCTTAGGTGTTACAATTTTAATGTTCACATAATGATCACCATAACCATAGGAATTCATTTTTTTCAGGCCTTTTCCAGTAAGTTTGATTTTTGTGTGAGAGGAGGTACCCTCTGCAATCTGAAAAATGTAAAGTATTATATTATTGTCACCCAATTATCGGGAAGCACAACAAACGACAGCTGAGAAGGGACCAGAGGCCACGCCACACCCACTCATTTGTCTCCTGTCACTAACTGAAGGGATGATTAGGAGAGGGATTGCGGGCTACTGAGCCGTCTCTTTACCCTCCCCCTAGGTTCTCGAACGTGCGGGTTGTTTCGTCTAATCTGGAAACTTCTAGATTGGCCAGCTGACCCTATATAAGCAACATGTCGGGCTGGAGGTCAGTGTGTGCTTGATGAGCTAGTGAACGGATGAGAAGACTGCGTACGTGCGTCGCGAGTGCAAGTGGAACTTTAACGGACGAACTGGTGAATCGTAATTGTGTGCATTACGTAATTCTGTGTAATTGGCTAGTGTTCAACTGTAAGTTGGTGGAAATAAAGAACATTTTTGAGTGGTGCAATTGGACTTTTCATTTCACGAACCCACAAAGTCACATTATTATAGTTATTTCTTGAGTATTTATTTCCTATAAAACAACTCAGGTCTAAGATAAAATGAGCAGAATAAGCCTAATGCTACCTTTGTCTACAAGTAGAAAATGTAACATTTTGTTCACCTAGTGCTGTATGAATGGGCGAGTTCAAAGAACAAGTTACCCCGAATTTATTTCTCAAGAAATATGAAAAACTCTTCTGGCAGGCTTTTAATATGTTGCTTGACGGCACTGAGTTGTTTGGATTAAGTTTTGATGATGATACTCTTACTATCTACAAGTTGTGATAAGAGGAGATTGGTATTTAATAACTTCCACTTGGTATGGATTCCATATGATTTTATTGTCAAAACCTTATTTAATATTTTAATTAATTCAATGTTAAATAGTGAAACAACTATAACAAGTCTGCTTATGTGTTGGAATTATTTACACTACTCTATTTGCAAAACTTATATTCTTCTCCCTGACAAAATTTTTGCTTGGTATTTCACCAATGATTATCTCTAATGAAGTTCTTAAAAGAAGGGAAATATTTTGTAACTATTAATTTCTCATTTCATTATCATAATATAAAACAAATAACTTTGTTATATGTCAATCCTCCATGAATTAATAATACATATGCATATTCTATATCTTATTATACACAAAAGGCCATGGTAATTTAATTTGGAATACAGTAAAACTTAAATATTCAATGTAACTTCCCTAATATGGAAACACCACAAAAGTGATTCATAACACATGTAATCTTCAACAATTATATATTATTGGCAATTATATAAATCAACATATCTCACTGTGAAACAATTGCATTTACAACAAAATACAACACTGGCAACCATTTAAAACTGCACACTCATATTTATAGCAAATGCTTCTTTATGTAAAAAACCTTTTTTAAATTCTTTAAAATTTAAAACACATCTATCTCCTTCCTGACTATAATCATTACAATTTGTTGTCATTTACAAATTTACAATTGTGTTTACTTTTTATTACCCATAGAGACACAGGTCTGTACACGGTATGTTATTGAGTGAGCTTAGGCTTTCATGGCCAGAGCTAGTAATTTTGGAAAACTTTTGTGGCTGCAGATTTTCTGAGTGAAACAATGTTGTCTATGAATCAATCAGAAGCTAGTAGATAGCTAGTTCCCTGCTATTTCTCCTGGCCCCCCGAGATACATAGGTAAGACCCCCTTACAGTAGCGACGATAGTTCTGTGCCGGAGACCTACTTCGCGCAACTGGAGAGAGTCTATGCCTAATGCCACTTGCATCTTCTGCTAGCGCTAGAAGAGAGAAGACAACGCAGCATGGTCACATTTCCCAGACTTGTCTTTACTAAAACGCATACCTTAAGATATATAAACACTTGCTCATCTTAGCCACTGAGAAACAACAGATCTTCTTTACTGTTTTACTTCTTTGCTTTCACAAATGTTTTAATTTACAGGAAAATAAAAATCTGGGGTGATGCCTTTGTGACTTGTAGCACATGAAAGTGAGTTAGCCGATTCTCGTATGAAGATAACCGCTTCATAGATAACCGACCTTCCTTCGTCTCTAGGCCTATTTATGACACGTAAATATCACACGCACCAATTTCTCATATAGCTTTCCTATAACACGACCCTGTTGTTCCTTGTTTTCTTCCACTTCAAAACCTATGCCACTTAAGATAGTCTTTAAACTTATGCTTCCCCCTTTAAAGTTAATGGAATCTTGATGTTTCAGGAGTACCAAATTTTGACAGTGGGCACAGTTTTCTCCTGAATATACAAATATAAATTGCTTGGCAAATTACACACCTATCAAAGACATCAATGACAGTGATTGCTTCTGGTACATGATGTACTTTCCAGATGTTTCAAAGGAGGTCCCTAGTGCTTCATATTTCTCCCCTTCTTTAATTATTTGACGAAATTTTCTCTCAGATACTTTTGTTGCTGCTCTCACCCTCCCTTGCATTTTGTTAGCATATCGCTAGAAACTGCTTCCCATTTCAGAATAGATAGACATTATTAATAACTTCGCAGCTTGGCTGTGAAGTGTTTTTCCACCAAGTTTGCTTTGAATTGGAGGCATTTTAATCTAAATAAGAAAATATATAGATGCGCACACACACACACACACACACACACACACACACACACACACACACACACACACACACACACACACACACACACACACACACACACAGACAAAATGCTAATCATCAGTGCGATTAATAATCACAATTTCTAAAACTTTAAAATCTTAACGTGACGGCACCGAAGCGTTAGAACTTATCCGGTCAAACCTCTCTGCGATACTGTCCATTTCAGTGTACTGCGCATGAGCGAGAGTGTAGGCTCAGCACCTGGATTCGAAATGATTGCGCACATGGTCTCCACCGGCACAGAACCATAGTCCATACTGTATGTATAAATACCACAACCCAGTCAGTTAACACTTCATATTCAACTGAACCTTCATCAAGAAGGATTTGACTGCACCACTGATGATGTCCACCACAATTGTGTCCTGAACGTCTTGACCTACATACTCCAACAGACCACGGCAAATCAGCCCAGAAGATTCCTCTAGTATTATTATTTGTTATTGTGTAAGTACAATTGTTAGGGGCTGTGAATATTTGCCTCTATAAAGTTTTAAAATGATACCTCTCTAATACTTTTCCTTGCGGATACTGTTGGTTGTAAGTATATTCTTCTACCTGTTCTGCTATTATTGACAAACATGTGTACATTAATTCCATTTTCTAATTACTTTTGACAGATGATTTAGAAAGGTTGCATTTTCAAAATAAAACTTTGTTCCTCAATTTTGGTGGCTATTTTCTATTACGTCTTTTTACTTCAAGTACCCCTCTTTTCTGTTTTCTCTTGCCTTCTCTAAAGAGAAGGTGATATTTTGCTTCTTCAGTTGATTCTCTTTTTGGTTTTATTTTAACACTGGCTCAACAGGTTCAAATTTAGCTGTTGCATTGATTGAATGATTTATCACTCTTCTATATGTCTAGTCTAGCCATTAATTCAAACTTTAGCTTGGACTGTACAACCTGCTTTCCTGATAGTAAGCAACCATCAAGCTAAAGGTTAGTCCTGACCAGTGTATGTTCAACAGTGAAAGACAAAGACGGAATCTGCTTTCCTTAAGCATGAAGTGGGGCAGTTACAAAAGCAAGGTAACTGTAATTGCCTTACAGAGTGCAGGTATATCACCAATTGTGATTTTCTAAACTCTGAGAACACTAAAATTAAAAAGGTTCATCTACTAGACAACCCAGCAGTCTACCAAGACAGGGCAGTGTGAAAGATTGCATAAGATTGATTGTCCTCACAATGTGAACTGGAGTGAAGTGGAGATCTAACAGACTGGCTCACTACTGTTGGACAAAGAAGAGAGATGTTCCAAATGCAAAATATGCCCGGGGAAAAAAAAAAAACTATATATATACTTCCTAGGTAAGTTAGAATTAGATAACTAGTTATTGATTTTACTAAAAATTATAAACAATTCATATCAATATCAGAAAAGGCTCCTGCCTGATAGGAAGAAAGTGAAATGATATGAATTCTACATGAAGAATACTTCTAGAATCTGTTATCTTCATTCTTGTGAAAGAAAAAAATATAATTTTTGTCGACCAGTGTTATTATAGTAGTAATGCAAGGATGTTCCTCCTCCAGCCGGGTAGCGTAGATGGTAGTGAGTCTGCCTCACGTTCAAGAGGTCCCGAGTTCGAATCTCGGTTAGGGTGAGTTATCTGGATAAGGTTTTTTCCAGGGTTTTCCCTTATCCTGAAAGACAAATATCGGGTAACTCTAAGTTCTATGGACCCTGGGCTCATTTGAGCATCATTTCACCCATTCCATTCATTGTCCGATATGACTTAACGTTGGAGGATGAAAAAAAAAAAAAGGAAGTTTCTGACAGGAATGCGCTACCCTTACTCAATGTGACAGGGACAGCCAATGCGTGTGACAGAGAAAGCATGCTACACAAGGAGTAGAACCGTTAAAAAAACCATGCGACCTGTTCACTCAGTATACTAAAACCGAGAAGATTTATTCACAAAAGTAGAAGGCATCAGAATGTTTTTGAATGGGCTGTAACTTAACTGACACGAGTGTCATAAACAGCTACCAGCAGGGGGATGGGAACTGTGTCTAACTCGCACTGCTCCTCATTCCTATGGGAGACTTTCTTGTTACAGCAAACTGTAGATCAACCTCTTTTAGCATCAATTAAGACCTTTTTTTCTTTCTCTTGTGGTTGACCAACTGTACAAGTCATTCAGAATAGGGAGGCCTTCTTAGGGCTATATATGGAAAATTCAAAATGTACATTGTACTTGGCATGTAAATATATTTTATCTGCTATTGCAGTAATTAAATCACAGACATTATCACTCTGTAATGGTTAACTCACAAATAGCAAATGATCATAAAAGTCATGTATCTTCCTATATACAGAAAAGACAAGAAACCCATTTTCTTGGGAATTAAGGATTTTATGACAGTCTCAGGACTGCCGAAGAGGTTCAACTAGTAAGCTGCTATTTATTTCCAAAGGTGAGCAAACAGTAATAATTTATGCACAGTAATCTTACCTGTATAGTCTGATCTTCATATATCCCCCTAACACGAATTGTCCCTCCTAAAAGGGCTTGAGAAATTGAGATAGAAGCATCCGTATGAATGTCAGCACCCTCTCTGTGGAAATAATTTGACTTATCCACCTTGAATGTGATGAAGATTTCCTTATTTCCTACTGGCATACGCACTGTCTGGCCATTTTCCACACCTGTTAAAATCATATTATATTACAATTCATTTTTCTCATTTTGCACTACAAATTAAATTCACATGAAATCAGATGGAGGACACTGCTTAAAGAAGCTGTTAAGCAGGACATAAAACTTTTCACAAAATTGCAAGAAAAAAGAAAGAGAATTGCCGCCAACATAAGATTTATCATTATGTGTATCAGAAAAACAGTAGTGTCCAATTTCGTCAGAAAAGTAGTAAAATTTGATCAAAATAGTAAATCTCAAAAAGCAGCAGAGAAAAAGGTGTTGGAAGTAGAGAAGAATAAACATTACAAAAATAAAAACACTTTACAAATAAAATTGTACCAAGTGCATCAAAAACTTGCCAGAAAATTACAAAACATATTTTGCGAAAATGTTGAAAACAATTTGAATATCTGAAAGCAAACCAGCAAAACTAAAAAACAAACTTAAAAATTTATGAAAAAAAAAAATACTTTTGAAAAGCCAAACAAAGATCCACACATAACATAAAAGATCAACCAATATATGTAGTTAACTTATCCAACCAAACCTCCACAATGCCAGAGTTGAATATACTCGATCAAGGATTAAAAACATGTGTAGACTATGCTAAATTGAAAACTATATTGCTGACATACAAACTACCTCACAAACAATAAATGAAGAAAATAAAAACATACTAAAAACAAATGCTCCAAAATAGTAGCACAAATTAAAAATGAAAAGAAAATTAACTTAAAACAACCACATCATGAAAGCTCCAAAAAAGAAACCAGTTATTTACACTACAGCAGACAAGGGGAATAAATTAGTAATTCTGAAAAAAGCAGAATACAGAAAGAGGATGGAAGACCTGTTACAAGATAGTAATTACCAAAAAGTAAAAACCAACCCATTAAAGTACTGCATTGAAAATAATTGTCGCAAGGCATTGCTTTGATGCTGCCGGCCCACACATAGGCGAACACCGAGAGAGAAGCGGGTAAAGGAAGAGACAGGAGCTATGCGAGCACTGAACGCTTGCCAAGAGAGAGAGAGAGAGAGAGAGAGAGAGAGAGAGAGAGAGAGAGAGAGAGACAGACAGAGATGTCTGAAAGTTTTGTCTTTTCTGATGCCGCCTCAATTGTTACCGAGTGTTCCACTAATTTCTACAAACAGTGATTGGAGGTATAAAAGCAGCACGGATGGATGAGTGAGTCAGCTTTTGCTAGTGAGTTGTTAATTGCGTGTGTGCAGCTGTTTGAAGTGTACTGCAGTGAATTCTTTTGATTATTTACATGTGGTGAAGCAAAGAGAGACCTTGGAGATTGTGTTTGTATATGTTATGTCAATCTGCTGAAGTTAGGGTTGTACAATGTTTTTAGTTGTAATAAAGAGCATTTTAAATTTCTACAAACAATACTTTTAATTCTACGAACCCACAAAGTCACAAGAATTTCACAAAATTAGAGCAGATAATCCAACATTACCAAGAATACATGGTCTACCAAAAATTCAAAAAACAGGAAAAGAAAGCCATGAGATCTATCATTAATAGCATAAATGCCCCCATATATAATTTGGTCAAATGGTTACTAAACAAATTCAACAGCCTACCAGTTTGAAAGTGCAAAGTTTAAAAAGCTATTTAGACCTGGTAGGAAAAATCAAAGAAATAAAGTTGGACAAAAATGACAAACTGGTTTCATTTAAAGTCACATCACTATGCCAAGGCATACCAAAAAAAAAAAAAAAAAATTACAGACACAATTAAAAATAGGGAAATGGAAATGTAGAAGCAGAAGAACACGTTTCACCAACAAAATTATGGATTGAACAAAACTTCTTCAGCTTTAATGGGAAATACTACAAATAGAAATAAGGGTTATCAATGGACAACCCACTTTCACCCTTTTTGGCAAATTTATATAGGAGTGCATTTGAAACACAAATTGAAAGGGCCTTCCCATGGATCTTCAAGATTTGGTATAGGTATGTTGATGACATCTTTGCAATAGTTCCAAATAAACATTTAGATGATGCATTAAAGCTACTCAATCTGCAAGAATTCACAATAGAAAAGGAAGCCAATAAACAACTACTTTTCTTGGACATAAATATCATCAGGAATGACAAAAATACAACTTGGAATTTACAGGAAACCAACAGTCTGTAAATTACATAAAAAAAATCATAGCTATAACCCAATTATACATAAACATGTAAGAATAAACAGTCTTATACACAGACTAGTCAACACACCCATGAATAAAGCAGAATACTTCAAAGAACAAAAAGCCATGCTCCACATTGCAGAAGAAAATGGATACAACAAAAGTCTTGTGTTTAAGAAAATTAAGAAGGCTAAACTACAGAAAACCGTTAAGGAAGCAACCACATTCTCTAAAGAAAAAGAAAGCAACAGCATATTCAGTGCATTCACATACCACCCAAAAACATTTAATAAATTCAAAAAGATATTGAAGGAAAAAAATATCATCTTGGCACCTACAAATAGATACTCAGTTTTAAAACTGCTAAATTCAAAAGCAAAAGATGAAATCCCAATAATTAACATATCCAGAATATACCAAATAAGTTGTAAGAATTGTGAAAAATGCTACATAAGCCAAACTAAAACAACCTAAAAGCCAGAGTCAAAGAACACTTTAGAAATATCAAATTGAAACAAGAAGATTAATCCGCTGGCCTTGATAGCGTAGATGGTAGCGTGTCTGCCTCATGTTCAAGAGGTCCCGAGTTCGAATCTCGGTTAGGGTGAGTTACATGGATAAGGTTTTTTCCAGGGTTTCCCTTATCCTGAAAGACGAATGTCAGGTAACTCTAAGCTCCATGGAACCCGGACGCATTTTAGCATCATTTCACCAATTTCATTCATCATCCAATATGACTTAACGGAGGACGTAAATTACAAAAAAAACAACAAAAAGATTAATTAGCAGTAGAATTTCATTTTTCGAACAAAACCCATGACATTGACCCAAATCCGGAATTACTAAACGGAGTGATAAAGCAAAATAAACTAACAACATGGGAGAACATATTCATATGGAAAAATAAGGGCCTAGTAATGAACATCGAAATCCCATCAGTAGATAATTTGACAAAGAAGGTCATACAAAGTAAAGAAATTTGAGCATCAGCTCTTGAAACATGTCCTGTGAAAAAACAGTGTGAGTGAAGAAATGTGTCAAAATCTTTTCGATTCACTTTTATTTTAAAGAAGTTCATACATCCACCACAAGAGCGGAGGACATGGGCGATAGTTGGATAGAGATTGAAAAAGGAAGCAATGGCTCTTGAAATTAGTACCTCAATAATATAAAAATGTAAGTGAAGTGTCAAAAACCAACTACAAATAGTTTTTTATTTAATACTGCTTTAATTAATACCTATAATAAAGATTTTGTACATAAAAAGATTGAAAGATTTAAATATAAAAAATGTTAATTGTGTTTCTAACCTTAAGAAAATAATTTCAAAAATTTACTTACCATCCTTGGACTAATAAAAAAAATTTCAATTTTTTTTAACAAATTTGATATCTTGGTTACTCCAAATAAGTATATTATAAAAAAGTTAGTAAATTTTTCTAAAAAGAAAAAAAAAAAATAGAATTTCATATAAGAAAAAAATTAGGCATTTATCAATTTAACTGTTTAGACTGTGATTGGGTTTACATTGGAAGGACCAAACATAATATGAAAACCAGATTGAAGAAATGTTTTAGAAATATTAGATATAGATTGATAACTAAACTTTGACAGATCAATTTTGGACATTTAATTATGAAATAAATCCATGAGTTAAACTATTGCAGCAATTAAATTGACCAATAGATTTAATGGTTTGGGAGAAAATTTTTATCTTAAAAATAGATGAATGTGATGAATTAAGAAATACTGCCGATTGAATCTATACATAATTTGCTGTGCTTCCAGTAGATGACATTAAGATAGCGAACAATCCATCATCTAGCGGCCTTGTGAAAATAAACGGTTAAAACAAGAGCTGATGATGCAAATGAATGAACTGTGAAACTAATCCTGTGCACTGTGAAGAATTTATAATTTTTATAACAATAAGTAAAGTTTTTAACAAATTATTATATTTTATTGTAATAGAGCATTTCTTACCTGCTGGAACTGGTACAGTGACTTTTTTCCTTTGCACTGTGCTCCCCTTGCCTTCACATTCTATACAGGGGAATTTTATGTACATTCGTGTTCCTTGGCAATATCGGCAAGTTGAGCGCATAACAAATGGACCTGAAAGGCAAAAACCAGACATGTACTGTATCTCAAATGCAATATAAACCCTTTTTTCAAAACTTAATTTCAGAAATCACGTATATCCGTTTATCAAAATTAGATGCAATATTCTATTTACACAACATAGCTTAACATAACACATCATTGTTTTACGCATTCAAATTTGCACAAAAATTCCATGGTCAGCAAGAGAGAGGGAGAGGGGGAGGGCGAGGGGAGGGGGGAGAGGGAGGGAGAGGGAGGGAGAGAGAGAGAGAGAGGGCTACTGATACAACCGAAGTGAAACGAAATGTATTTTTATTTTAGTCTCCAATATATATCTTTTCTTCAATGAAAATGCGTGCAATGCCACTAAGTCTTTAACAACAGACTTTATGGCATGAAATGAAACAGGCAAAATATCTTGGCAAATGAAATATGCAAAATATCAGAATCTTGGCACCAATCTTTAGATTTCTCCCATGTTTCGCCACTACCAACATCATTCGGTATCCAAGAAATTTGAAACTTAGCTTTGTCACCATATCGTTCACAAAGCATACATTGGAAATGAATGATGAATTTTAGTTTTCAACATTAATATTAAAAAAAATCTTGTATTAGGATAAAAAATTTATAGAATTCTAAAATATGCTAAAACAATAGAATATTTAAATTTTTCTTAAATTCTTAATATTTTATCGAAATTTAACTGTATTGGAACACCACAGTGAAGCGAAATAATTATTAAATTATAGATGAGTTGTATTTATTACACATCGGCTTCACTTACACTAGAAGTGAATATATCGACTCAAAATCATATTAATACTATATCTGTTTACCTGTGCTGATGGTTTCCATGCCTGTACCACTACAGTAGCTGCATCTGACTACCTTTGTACCTGGCTCACACCAGGAGCCACGACATTTGGGACAATATGGGTACGTAAGTGAAGCCGATGTGTAATAAATACGACTCATCTATAATTTAATATAATTTAATAATGTTAATATTTTGTTCACAATTATTTATGAAAAAGAGTACTTTTGCATGATTATTCTGATCTTCCCATGAGCCAAATATATTTTTCAATTTATTACTATTATTGTTGCGAACCCAATCGCGTGGCTTGTGTACACAAAAAGCCTGGAGATAAGGAGTATGCCGGAAGAAATAATGATAGCGCGAGATAAAAGACTGCTGGCACCGATAGGGTTACGCTTCTGGAAGGTGATAGAACATTCATTTCCTGTTTGGTCCAGAAATATCTCGAATTTACGAAATAGATATTTAAGCAAGTGACGGCTCGCAAAGGGAGTTAGTTATTGTGAAACAAGAGGAGTTGTAAAGCAAAGTCAGTTGTAAAGCAGTTGTTGTGACACGAGAGACAGCTGAAAGTGTTATTGTAACAAGAGCTAATGATGTAATCTGCTGTCACGGTTTGTTATTGTCATCGACCTTGGAAGATTGTGTGATGTAATATTGTTACGTGAGAATTGGACGGTGTATTGCTACAGAAATAAAGGAGATTTTTAATTTCTGCAACTCTGCCTTTTAATCTAAGAACCCACAAAGTTACATTATTACTATTTTTTTTTCTCTTTATTGCTTTCCACTCGCAGAAGATATTTTACACTCTTATATGTCATATAGGAAAGTCATAATTTGCTCCATTCTGAGAACAATGTTATCTTAGAAATTACTAGAAGTGAATATACTATATCTGTTTACCTGTGCTGATGGTTTCCATGCCTGTACCACTACAGTAGCTGCATCTGACTGCCTTTGTACCTGGCTCACACCGGGAGCCACGACATTTGGGACAAGTGTCAACTACATTGACACTGATATCCTTATTGACACCAGTAGCTGCTTGTTCAAAGGTCAGATTCATCACAACCTGTAACACGTTACATAAGTTCAATATAAAACATTCAGAACCATTTAAGTGCCCATTAAATATGGCCATTAAAACATATGTTAACCCATTCTGTGGGCTTTCTACACTGTGCAAGAAAACTGTGAGTTATAAGGAAAATTGTGCTGTCGGAGGCCTACTAAAATTTTTACCTTACAGCAGATGCTGGAAATGTTAGATTGATCTCAAACAGGCACCATATCTCATAAAAATGTTCTTGCCCATTCATCTAAACTTAGCAGCAGGATTTTTGCAACCCACGTATAATACAGAAAACATAGTGAAAATATTATGTAGGAAAGCAAAAGAATATCTGCTGTTTAGCTTAAGTAAATGAATAAACAACTATTTATGACATATTCTGCCTGTTTTAGAGTAGGTTAACATTTCCAGCATCTACTATAAGATAAAGATTTTAGCATGTGGACAGGCATGTTTTGGTTTTAACTTTTAAACACAAAGAATTTTTTTTTTAAAGTGGGTGTAATTTTTTTTGTTAAACATTTTTGGTATGTAAATGTGGATATTTGTGTAGTGTTTGTTGCTTCACTGTTACAAGCTTCATTTTTTACGTAATTAGTGGTTTATGTAAACAAATTACTGTACAACTGGAAAAGAAATAAGAAATGAGTGAATTCATCACTCTCCCCAATTAGTTAAATTTTACACTTCATCTATTTCAAAGATATTGCAGATTCCTACATTTTTATTTGTAAATAGAATTTACTGCTCTCTTTGTGTTCACTGTAAGCAAACATAGATATTATATATGTAAATACTGCAAATGCTGAGGGCAAATACAGCTAATTTTCCTCCAAATTATTTTTTCCTATATAGTAAGATATTAAATTTCAATATGCTTTATGATGTCTTGTTTAATTTTCCTCCCATATTAAGCATGTTTATCAAGTATTTCATGTATTGTTCTTTTTTTTTCAGTATTCATTCTTTACAATCCCAAGACTATTTACAAATTTAATAATGTAATAATATTAATTTCTAAACACTTCATGAGTTAAACTTAAAAGATTTTAATGTTCTGCGCTTCATTGCTGCACCATTTGAAAGAGATTATAATTTTGTGCTCATGTTGGGTTGTATTTTGAAAGAAATTGTATGTTGCTGGATGATAAGACTTAACAGTTCCAAAGGTGTGATCAATTTAGAAAATATTAATTTCGAGTTCCCAGCCCGCACATGAAGATTCCCATCCTGGGTCATTGTCTCAGATTGATGTCTTTTGTGATCTAAGGTTGATTCTCCAAAATAAAATAATTTGTTTCCATACACTCATTAAACATTCATAACCTTCCATATACACATCTTGTCCATTTTTCTTTTAAAATTTCATTTTTGCATACTTGTTATAAACATAATAATATGTTTAAACCTTCTTTAAATAGTTTTAAACTCTGAATAGCCAGATCAAATAAACAAACAACATTGATTTTTTCGAGGATAAATTAAAACTGTTACATACTCCAATAGAAATTATTTCATCTAAAGTGTCAACAGGTGATATTGCAACTGTTTTACATACTGCAACCACACTGATTTAACAAACATAATAACACTGTATAACCTTACTTTTGATTATTCATACAAATTGAGCAGTAGCATGTGTTAATTATAACTTATGTTAGTTATATGTATAACAGTGCAGAATCAAAGCTTTTCATTTGTAAGTCATCACTAATAAATAAAATCACTAATAAAACTAACAAATGGTATTTGACACTGTTGATTTAAATTAATATTTGTCACTAACAGTAAGACAATGTTGAAAGCTTATTAGTGTTAAACTTCATTTCCTTGATTATTTATATAACATAATTATTTGTATATTTTTACAAAATCTTCAAACAGTGAGATACCATTAACTGAGATTTCTTGAGAGAAAAACTAAAAATCAAACAGTTTAAATTTTTATTTTTGACTTTACAAATAATGCTTACAATTTTATAACTGTTCTGGATGTGATAAAACGTGTATTGTTTTTTTCCTGAGACTTTGTGGTAAGATGTATAATCTATTTCAAAATTATACTACCAATATAATTCAAGACTTTTTTTTGTCCTTAGACCTTACATATATTTTATTACCATATTTAATCATATTGTTGTGAACGCATTGTGCGGCGAAGCGGTGCAAGTTCAAAGGGACGGACAGTACAGTGCGAAAATAAAAGCTTACTGAAATGGTGGGGGAAGGAGACGGATTTCTGGAGAGTTCGTCTTTCTTCTAATGCTGTCCTGATTGAGAACATTCTGCCGCCCACCAGAGTCAGTCAGTCAGTCAGTCAGTCGGTATTTGAATACGTGTGCATGAACAGCTGTAAAAGTGGACTTTGTTTGAGGTCGATGGCCTTGCAAGTTGTATGTGTATGTGATGTAATTGTGTTTCTACAGAAATAAAGAGCAATTTTTAGTGTTTGTAATTTTTTTTACATTTTTAAATTACTACAATCCCGAACTATTACACGCAAAATGTTTGGGGGAAAAAGGTTTTGGTCCATTTATATTGTCACATGTATGGTTAAGGAAGACTTAGGAACTTATCAAATTCTAGAGTCTTATTATTCAATCCTCTCTGCTTATGACTTCATTCATTTGCACATTCTAAAGTACTTAATTCTGCTGTTCTATATGAAGAACGTAATATGAGTTTTCACACGATCTTGACTTATGACATCAGCTCCCTGTTTACTCATGTTGACGACATACAGGTGGCTGGACAGTCTTTGCTGAATAGTGTAATCTGAGTCATGTGATGCTGAATTGTGGTTAGGATTATTAAATTATAGATGAGTCGTATTTATTACACATCGGCTTCACTTACGTACTTAAAAAACATATTTCGCGAACCGTTGTTCGCATCATCTGCTCTTATGTGACTAAAGCTTGATCCAGTGGTGTGGATAGTTCTGGAGTTGCTGCTGCCATCTTTTGATTTTGTGATGAATTTAAATGTGGGGTTCTCTTCTGGCGAGATTTCAAAGTTCGTTAGTTGGTTTTTATGTTTTTCTATGTATATTCTCTCCCATATGAGTTCACTAGGTTTTTGAACGTATTTTAGTAATTTGGTGCTATCTTCAATTTCATGATTTTTAGACCAGAAATGAGCTGCTTTTGCGGACTTATCAATATTTTGGTATTCTAAGTGCCTAAAATGTTCTTTCTTTCTAGTGCATATGTTTCTTTTTGTCCTCCCTATGTAAATTATATCACAGTCTTTACACTTAATCTTGTAAATGCCTGACTTTTCTTCTGGTTTTATCCAATCAATATTATTACTGTTAAGTAGGTTTTTAATTAAATATTAAAAATAGAAGTATTATTAACTTCAACATAGGTTTTTAATGTTGTAATTGTTTTCTGGTGCCAACGATATATTGTATTTCTTGAATATTTTTTGGAACTTTTTTGTGGCCCAGGGGTGGTAAGTAAATTTAGCAAATCTAATTTCTTGTTTTATTGATGAAAGAGCTGTGATCTGTTTTAATCTCTTTTGAAGTTTGAATGATTTTAGTTTTTTATCTACAAGGTATTTTCCATATACATTTTTAACTGCAGTTTTTAAGATTTGATGGTATTCTTTTTGATATTCTTGGTGGCTGAGGGGCAGATTTACTAATCTGTGTGTGAGACTGTTGATGGTGGCATGTTTGTGTGGAATTGGGTTGAAACTATTTGCTTTGATGTAATTAAAAACCTACTTAACAGTAGGTTAAGTAGAGAACAGTAGAGAGCCCCTAGTGGTTTACCGGGAGAAACACGAGTCAGTTGGAGAATTTAATGTCAAGTTGGCATGTTGGCCACTGTAGCTCAAATGGTTAGAGCGGCTGGATGGAAACCAGAAGATCCGTGGTTCAAATCCTGGCTGTTGCATTGAATTTTTCAGGTTGACTCTATCAAAAACCTTAGCCTACATATGGCTAGTGTGAAGAAATGATTAATTTCCATCAATTAACTCAAATAATAAGAGTTTAATAATGAAGCCTGGGATTCAAGCACTTACGATAGTAAGTCGTCACAATCAGTGTATCTCGAATACGAGAACCCCTAGTGGTTTACCAGGAAATATACATATGCGTCAACTAGAGAATTTAATGTCACGACGGCATGTTGGCCATGGTAGCTCAATGGGTACGAGCGACTGGATGGAAACCAGGAGATCCGTGGCTAAAATCCCAGCTGTGGCATTGAATTTTTCATATTGACTCTATCAGAAACCTTAGCCTATATATGGCTAGTGTGAACAAATTATTAATTTCCATAAATTAAATGACATTGACTGTTAATGCACATGAAAATACAGGTATACTTTTAATTACTGAAAACTAATAGTTCATTTTCAAAATAAAGTTATACTGAGGTTCTTTTTCCAAGTCATAGAAATACTGCATTAGGCATTTATATATCTAAAAACATAAATATTTAAATAATAGATCAGTGAAACTTACTTCTTGTGCTGCATTAAAACCAAAACTAGATTCAGCAAAGTCATCAAACTCTTCTCCAAACATTCCCTTTTTGAAGCCTGCTTCCCCAAATATCTTTCGAAATAGTTCTTCAGGATCAACTGAAGATCTGAATTGAAATCCTTGATCAAATCTCTGACTTCCCATTCCATGACCACCACCACCACCTCCACCCATTCCCATTTGCTCAGAAGTTGTACCCCAAGCATCATATTGCTTTCGTTTTTCATCATCACTCAATATCTGAAACAAGAAGATTTCTGAAACACTCTTAAAAATATCCAAAAAGTGTTAATACCATGCAAATAAAAAGCAATTAAAAGGAGTTTGAGTCAGACTGATATTTGAGATAATTGTATAATATTCCAATACAGATCCAAAACAGTTAATGAAGTATCTTTTATTTTGGCAATCGATAAGTACCTGGCTGCACTTCATGATCACGAGTAGTCATCATTTCAGAGGAAATAACACTGCTTCAAAATAAAGGTGCATACTTACTTCGTAAGCTTCAGACACTTCCTGAAATTTTCTTGATGCATCTGGATCACTTTTGTTGGTATCAGGATGATATTTTTTGGCTAGTTGATAATAAGCTTTTTTTATATCCTTTGCTGAGGCATTTTGAGATACTCCAAGAATCTCATAATAGTCTCTCTTTTTCTGCCTCAACGTAGTTGATGTATGCAGAAAACGATGGCATGGAATAGCAGCAGCTGTTGTTGCTATAACAACAAATGTTTGTATTAAATCAAAATAACAATCAACCTTAAAAAATTGCACTAGCCTACTTGCCATGACAGGTAATCTTTAACTATAAAAAGAAGACAAAATGAAAAGATACAATAAGAAAAATAGAAACCATAAAACATACACGTTAATGTCAGAGGTTCTACTCCCATTAGTCCTGGACCCGTAGGACCAAGGACTCGGGCCTGCTTTGACCAGGGAGTTACCGAGCTGTCCCAAAAGGGTGCCCAGAGCCTCCGTGGAGCTTTCCATAGGGCAAGACCTAGAGACTAACAAGCCCCCCTATCTGGTCCTATGGACTCAAGACGGCATGGAAGTGGATACGCCACTTACGCGCACCAACTCAAAAATGGGAAAGCTACCAATATGACCTCGGTGGGGCCGCCTGGTGATCTAACACACCTTCTACTAGCTATGCTGGCTAGTACGCAGGAATATTAATGGCTTCCCTAAACCCCGTCCGGAGATGTACCTGATCACCCACGGGTATCGGGAACCACTGCCCCCTCGAGTCCAACCCAATCCGAACAACTCCCAATCAGGGACGGGCTCGAATGTTCGGCCCAAGCTTACTCTAGTAACGTCAGAGATACCACGAGTGCTAGAGGTCCGCAGCGCCTGCACCACGGCAGCTGAAGGGGACGGATCCTCTTCCCTATGGGACCATAAAACATACAATGAATTACTAGCAATGCACCATAAATTAAGTTATAGTGGATGGACTTTTATACAGCCTAATTGCATTTCAAGCTGTACTGCTCTGCTGTTTCAGTTTTTGGTGAAACCATTCAAATTCCTATGAAATTCCAAGCAAATTCTGTTCAAAAATCAATACTAAATCATGCTTTGATCCTTGCTTCTTGGTTTCTGCTCACAACCGGGCAAGGATAAGTAGCAGGCTGCCAAAATATAAGGAATAAATTTTGCAAGACAAAGACAGAGAGACAAATAATGTAAATTGGAAGAGAAATCTGTATTTCTTAAAACTTTGGTTTCAATACTAAAGGAAAGGTAATTATAATATGATAATTATTTTTGCACATCACCAAGTTTCTACATATTACACTGCAAATATCTTGTTACACCAATTTTTCCCAAATATCAAGTCTAGTAACCCTGGTAGTGATTTGCATCTCTCCTGCATACAAAACTGAATACTAATGATGAATATGAATGCAACAGATGGTGTGCAGCACAGTGAACAGAAACTTAAAGATGTTAAAAATAAGCACTATGCATTGACAAAGAAAGGAAACACAAAAAAATCAGGCATTTGCAAATAATCATTTACAAATCACTTAGAAAATTAATAGAACTTGTGTGACTTTCCCATTCACTTCACTTATTCATTGCAGATGATAGTGTTTTGTCAAGAATATATTATAAATAATACAAATACAAGCAATACAGAAAACCCATAGCTATAATGCATGAGATTTAACTTGTAACACTTGGCTCTGTCCTCAAGTTTGGAGCAATCTAAATTAATAGTATTACAATCATTTTTGCCTAGCCTATGAGATATAAAAGATGCATTAAGAAATGATGGCTTATTCGATGTCAGCATAAGAAGCTTATGATATATTCGGAGAGAAAAAAAATATTATATATTTATCAAAACATATATATCTGTCAAAAATAAACAAAGGAAATACATAATGAAAGTCCCGACGTCAGTAAGAGATTCAAAGTTTTTAAGAAAAATGAAAGATTGTACCAATATAGATTGTACCATTGTTAAATTGAAGGCTTTAAAACACAAATGTTCCTTCCATAATGCACCTAGAAATTGCAGTTTTCAAGTTTTAATGTCCTCAGTACTTTTTTGTTTTGTGCAAAGGATTCAGTACAGGTCTTCGAATGAATCACCACACCATAAAACATATTTTAGGAATTTTTATGCCAAGTCTAAAGTAGACACGCGGCATGTTTTTTAAGTCAGTACCGTTTTGCGATTCTGCTGCCGCAGTGCTACAGTCGGCATTCCGCGCATGCACGCTGGTTACCTACATCTCTTGTCTACGCACTGACGCCATTACAGTCTGATTCTTCATTGTATACGTTGGTTACTGGGTGTTTAAGATGCCTCCGAAAATCGTGAGTCCCGCCGATTGTGAAGTACGGGCTGTTATACGATTTCTTAGTACTAAAGGCGTAAAACCGATTGATATTCATCGTGAGATCTGTGAAGTTTACGGACAAAACATTATGAGTGATGGAATGGTAAGGAAATGGATGAGAGCATTTGAAGATGGCCGCACAAATGTGCATGATGAAGAACTAGGTGGACGTCATTCGGTCGTTACTGAAGATTTGGTGCAGAAAGTGGACGAAAAAGTGAGAGAAAACAGATGCTTTACAATTTCATCATTGTGCGACTATTTTCCTCAATATTCTCGTAGTGTTTTGTATCGCATTGTGACCGAGAACTTGAAGTACCGGAAATTGTGTTCACGTTGGGTTCCGAAAATGTTGACGGATTTGCACAAAACCCAACATTTAGGCAGTGCATTGACTTTCCTTGAGCGGTACCACGATGAAGGTGAAGATTTTTTAGACCAAACTGTTACTGGTGACGAAACATGGGTGGCTACATCACACCAGAATCGAAACAACAATCCATGGAATGGCGACATTCATCATCACCCACAAAAGTGAAGTTTAAGCAAACAATTTCTGCCCGGAAAATCATGTGCACAGTTTTTTGGGACAGAAAAGGAGTATTGCTAGTGGAGTTTCTGCCTCGTAATGAGACAATCAATGCAGCGTCTTATTGTGGGACATTGAACAATCTGTGCCGTGCAATCCAGAACAAAAGACGTGGCAAGTTGAGTAAGGGTATCGTTTCGCTGCATGACAATGCCCGTCCACATGTGGCAATGGGACCAAAGATCTCATCATATCTTTTCAATGGGAAACTCTAGATCATCCTCCATACAGCCCTGTTCTGGCGCCCAGCGACTACCATTTGTTCCTGCACTTGAAGAAACATCTGGGCGGTCAGCGTCTTCAAGACGATAACAAAGTCAAAACAGTTGTGGTACAGTGGTTAACACGTCAGGCGGCAGAATTTTATGAGGAGGGTATTCAAAAACTGGTGTCATGTTATGACAAGTGCCTCAATATTCACGGAAATTATGTAGAAAAGTAGATTAAGGTACAGGCTTTCATGTAAAAATAAAATTACTGCGATATCTATGCACGTCTTTTTTTAATTCCAAAATGGTATTGACTTAAAAAACATGCCTCGTATATCAGTACTAATACAATATCAAAGTATCTGATATATTACATTTAAGTGTCTTAGGTGGAATATAGAACTACTCCTACAAGGGAACTATCATTATGCTTGTATCTGTATTCACTTGAGTGTTTAAAGGCATCATCTCTGCACTATGTGGGGCCTGTGTGTGAAAAATCTGGTGCCGAGTATAGCTGGAAGTACCTGAAAATGAGTCCAGAATACGTAGGAACATATGGACATAACACAGCCTTGTATGGGAAGAAATGTTCACCCCTGAAGGGCAGTGGTTCACATATGACATACCCCACACAGGGTACACAGCTGACGAGGGATGTCCAGCACCTACTTGCAAGAGGTTGCATGAGGCAGTTTTCATGCTTCAGTTTTGGGTGTTGTGGTTCTACTCTGCAGCAGATTCTTGGTGCACATGGTTTATATATAGCGGGCATCATACCATCAAATTTTCAGGTGCATAACAGGTGATTACAGTGATAGTTCCCTTGTTAGTGTAGAAAAGCAGTAGAGAAAGTCAAGGGAAGGAAAACAAAATTAATGTGAACATGCCCATTTAATTTTGGAAGCGTTCTGCAGTGAGGGTGAGATCTACCACCTCCCTTCACACTGCTTATATTTGAGAAAATATACCTTGGATTGGCAGATTTAAAAATTCATATTCCTTACACTTTTCTGTCAGCAATCAACAGCCCCTCAGAACTCCCACCCTTTGTTTTTGAGTGACATCCATGCCTGATAGCCAACAGAACTTAGGAGTTTAAGTGCCCTTCCTTTGCAGAAGATAAAGATAGTTCTCTAGATATGCATTCCCTGAAAGTTATTCTATAAGTGCAAATTGATTTGCTCTGTAAACCTAACACAGCTAGCAACCCTGTTAACATTTGTGCCTCAGGAGGAAATTCTAGCTAGGAAGACAGTGACTGGCAAGGTCATGCCATTGACTATACTGTCTGGGTAATTAATGATCAAATTGCAGTTTTGCAAAAACTGTTGGCGCAGCACTGTTTAATTGAGAACAAGAACTACGACAACTCTCAAGAGCCACATGCAATGCATAATTTCAATGGCAGCACTTCTTGCTCTTCCTGTGGAAGAAGAAAACCTATTCATTCTTTGCCAGAAGTAGACTGACACTGGAATAGGTGCTTCTTTTTATTTACTGGTGGGCATTTGAGCAGCCTCAGTAGCCATTTGTCATACCTCATGGACTGGTGTAATTTTCTATGAGAAGAATTCAAGTAGTGGTTGAAAGAACACCCAAATTTCATTGGTGGTTTAAACAACAATGAACCTATAATACAAATAAAATATTTAGTGATTATTTTCCACTTATCTTAAGGAGTTGATGACAATACTTCTATCTTCTCGAATTGAAATTAATTTCGTAGACATTTGCCCACATCTTCAGTCAAACACTGTGTTTGGGCCACTGAAGATGTGGGCAAATGTCTACGAAATTAATTTCAATTAGAGAAGATAGAAGTATTGTCATCAACTCCTTAAGATAAGTGGAAAATAATCACTAAATATTTTATTTGTATTATATTTATTATTCCACTGTAACTAGCTTCATTTTCGGTGTAACAATGGACCTATCATGGTGGACATTGATGAATCCAAGTTCTTCTACCACAAGTACCACAGACAACTGGTTAGAGGGTCACTTGGTATTTGACGGTATAGAGGAACACTGGGAAGTGTACATCTGAAGAGCAGAAATCCTCAAAGTGCTAATTATGCATCATATTTGCCATTATCAACATAGGTTCCATCTCTATCACATCTCTCTCCAACAAGAGTTGCATGGAAATGATTTTGAGGATCGTGTTAAGTTTTGCACATGGGCATTAAGACATGATACTCCAAATTCATCATATATTTTGTTTAGTGATGAAGCAACATTTACTAATCATGGCCAGATAAACCAAGAAACATACACTATTGGTCTGCTGACAATCCCCTTGACTTCGTCAGGTGGAACGCCAGCGTCCTTGGAGTTTAAACATGTTGTGTGAGATAGTGAACCATCAGCTCATAAGCCTTTTCTCATAGGACTAAACTCGCGCAAGTATCTCACCTAACAGACCCTCTTCCACAGATGCTAGAAGACGTTCCTGTGCAGACTAGGAGGAACCTGTGGTTCCAGCATGATGGCTGTCTAACCCATAGTGCACGAATTACTATAACTGGTCTTCACGGATAGTTTCCAAATCAATGGATTGGATGAAGGAGACCTGTACCTTGGCAGACCAGTTCACCGGATTTGACTCTGTTAGACTTTTCTATGGGGAAAACTGAAAGACACTGTTCTACTAGAACATACCAACTACACCAGATAATATGAAACAACGTATTACTGCTGCTTGCTCTGAAATTTCCATTGAAATGCTAGAACGAGTGCAGCAGTTTTACTACAGGAGACTGGAAGCTTGTATTGAAGCTGCAGGTAGTCATTCTGATCACAAGCTTTGAAGGTCAAATTTCTCTTTACTTGTCAGGATCCACAGATGCAGCACACTACCTTTTGTGCCACCTCGGCAGCATAGATGGCAGCATGTCTGCCTCATGTTCACGAAGTCCCGAGTTCGAATCTCGGTCAGGGTGAGTTACCTGGATAAGGTTTTTCCGGGGTATTCCCTTATCCTGAAATACGAATGTTGGGTAACTCTAAACTCTATGGATCCTGGGAACATTTGAGTGTCATTTCACCCATTCCATTCATCGTCCGATATGACTTAACGTTGGAGGACGTTCTTTTTCAGTTTGCACTACCACAGGTAGTACAATTGAAGGTGAGTAAAAGTTTCAAAATAAGATATCTCGTGGACTATTGGCACTAGAATCCTGCAGTAAACACCATTAACATTCTAATTTACAGTACTTTTGATTTTTCATATAATTGGGCATTGTTTCATTTTAAAAAGTGTATGTTTGCTCCAAAAATACACCTTCTAAGTGTTATTAAAATCTATTTATAGGCTAAAACTACAAGCTCCTAACTACCAAACAATGCTGTGAAAACCACACATCAATAACACCTTCCATTTTGAAAATAATGGCAGTACAAGTTTTAGGTGATTCATCTGTATATAATATAAGCATACAGTAACAGAACTTTCCTGACCCAAAGAATGATTTCATACACACACAGAATGTGGAAAACTTTCGAATGAGAATGAAGAGGAAAAGTCGGCACCAATTCGGTACTAATGATTGATACCGAAATTAAGAATTGCAATGAGTAAAGAATTGTAATGGATTTCAAAGGAGTATTGTATATTTGTTACGACACAAACAGGTGCAGTTGGTTGAGTTGTGTAACAAAAGACAAGGGAGAAATAGAATTCTAAGGGATAGCACTTGACTTTGTTTGAAAAAGGTATTCTTCAGACCCTTAATAATGGCATGGCCGACAATAATAATCACAATGGACAAAGATAGTCACAAAGGGAATCTTTGTGTGAAAAGAGGGCTTCCAGAAAGTGAAAGTTACACACCCACGTGCAGCTGTGGAGGACACTCAGTTGGTGGCTTGGAGCCGATTATGGCAGTCCTCTTCTTCTCTCTTGGTCACAGCAGACCAGAAGTGATGAGAGAAGATATTTGTCGGTTCATATGTATGTGAAGAACGAATTAAGTTTTATCGATAATAAGCATTTCACATATAGTAACTTTAAACAGTGATATTGGCAACCCTGGTCGGCAACTTCAAGTTTGATGTACTGATAAAAAGAAGCAGTCATTAAACCAGTTTGAAACGGGCATTCAAGTATCATTGAAACTATCCTTCTCATACATATCCACGCATACCCTGAGATAAACCTCATTGCTTTACTCTGAGCTAAACACAATTTGCTTCAAACTAGCGTCAACGTGGAACTGTGCGCCACCATCATCTTGCTGCTTCATGATGCTCTCCTCACATCTAATCTACATAAATTCCTGTTCTGCAATTGTTTTCAGAGTCAAGAAATGTTCTTCATTTTACTGGATATAACTGCACAGCACTACCCAATGTAGCTTATTTAAGTGACATGTTACGGTTGACACTTCTTTCCTTATTAAGTGACATTATTGGATTCTCATTATGATCTTCACTGTGGTAAAAATATTACAATGTGTGCTTTGTGGCTCAAGACTATAACAACAATGCAGTCACTGCTTCTGTGCATAATGTGTATTACTTTTATGTCACTTAATTTACCATTTTTTCAACACTAATTTACTGTAGTAAAGTACTATAACAATGTACATTTTGTGCTTCAAATGCTATAACAACAATACAGCTACTGCTTCTGTGTAGTAATGTATGCATAATCGAAATACCATTTATTTCCAATAAAAAGTTGTCCCAGTTTTATTCATAAAATGTGCATAATAATTATGCTAACTCTCAAATTAAGCATATTCGTTGGGTATGAATTTTTTTCACTTTAACTATGAATGAATTCCTTTATTCTGAACGTTCCGCTGAAGCTTCCATTTCTTTTAGTTTTAAAAATGGTTCAACTGCAGATGCGTGGCTACGAAAATGGCTGATGTGGCATTGGTGGCTGGAGCATTGCCAACAGTGACAACATGCATTCGTTAAAATTACCAACACTGCCTAAATAACAAGCGATACTGTAATGTGTAAGAAAACTGTCCAGACTATAGTAAAATAATGACACTAAGTAAGAAAGCTTAAACAATAATTGGCAAAAAAATAAAAAGACATATGGTCAGAAAGACAGTAAAAATAACGATAAAAGACCAAAGATGCAACATTATACGAACAAGGGGTGGGGCACACTTTTCCTGGAAAAATCCAATTGCACAAGAACCATTAAGACTATACTATTTGGAAATATTGGTTAAAAACTCAAAATTTCACTTTTTTTGCATACTTTGATTGTTAAAGCCAAGAATTTATATGCAAATGCAATAACTGTAACATATCTAACTTAATCTTATTGATTCTGTATGATAAGGATAAAAATGGAATATCAAAGAAAAAGAATATGGATTGGCAACAGCTTGCTACGGTTATGTCATTCATGCACTCCACTCTCGTAGCCACTGATCTGCAGTTTAACCGTAAAAATGTTTACCATTATTATTAATTGAAGCTTTGTTACTTAATGTATTACTATTTGTCCACTATACTCTGGCGAGTTTCCTTATGCATTACAGTAGTGCTAGTTTGGTTATACAGCACTGGTACCTTCAACAATTGCATATTTTCACTGCTGGTAACGCCCCAGCCACAGAGGCCACGCCCATTATTCTGCTAGCAGTCGAGGGCCATCAAAGTGCACGATAACCCACTCCAGGAATGGTCAAACGAATATTAGCTGCTGAAGAAGGTATGGTTAACAATCATATCAAAATCAATCACAATCACTGCTTTCAATCAAATGCTTGCATTCTTCCTTGATTCGTAAGCTTTTCGTATGCCTTTTACTGGTTTCAAAATATCTAGATTACTGATAAAATAAAGCTATGTATTAGTGTAGTAAAATTGAAACTTAAGTTTTTATTTATGGACGCACTTTAACTGCTGTGGTTCTCAGCGTCCCATTCTACAATGTGAATAAAAAACTTAAAACTTCGCTCACGGGCCCAAAAGTGCACGAATGACACATTCTCGATCTTTTCTCTTTGAAACCTGGTCAACCTACAATAGGCTAACGCTGGTCTTGCACCTTACCTTTTTATATTTTGTGGTTAAGCATGTTTATTTTTAAATCAAACCGTAGATTCTAAGGTTGCCTTATGTGATGTTAAAGCCTTAACCATTAGCTTACAAAGTAACCTAATAAAATTTGATAGACAAGAACTGTTTAATGCATGCGGTATCATGTCCCAAATTCCAATACTTAATATATTATGTTAATAAGCTATTACCTAACGATGATGATGCACAGTTCAGGAATCCAATCGTTAGTTTAGTTGAAACATGCAGTTTTTCACATTCTCTACACTTGTGTAAAGACCGACAAGAAATTTTACTAAACGAATGCAGTCTAACTAAATTAACATTTCTGTTGCCAAAAACTCTGATGAGTCCTCTCGTGGTGGCCATACTTTGTTTCCGTTTTTTCAATTTCGAGCCCTTTCCATTTCGTTAATACTTCCCCAAACTTATTGCATCACACTGCCGAAAATGCTGTTTGTTTCCGACATATTTGTTTCTAGATCACATGTAGCGCTAACAACGGAGAAGAGAGAAGTTTCATTTAACTTCTCAAAAGTTGGTCACCTGCAGTTCCTGTCAGGTGGTTGTCATTTTTCGTCATTTCCAGATCTACTTATTGCACCAATGGGCGCAGTAGATAACTTGTCACCAAATTATATACATGTGTTTATAAAATTAGAAGGTTAAAGAAATTGGAAATTTCTCCAGAAACAATATATAATGACGTAAGATTTCAGTTGATATACCCTGTGATATTTAAGTTTTAGTTACATTATAGTTAGTCATTTCTTTTAAATAAGTGTAATGTTTAACAATCGCTACATGTTGGCATATGGTGTATTTCTTTCCTAGAACTCAATGAACACATTTTCATTTTTAGGTCTAAAGTCACATTCAAGATTACGCTGACATCGGATCCGAAATTACCTTTTAAAGTGTAAGTATTGGTGTATTTTTTAAATGCTATGTGTATAAGCTCCACCCTGATGTTGCGTTAGAAGTTTCCGAGTCAGCAATCGTGAGCCACTTCAGCTGAACATAGCTTAAACATTTGGGAATATAATAAATCTGATTTTTATAGGGAAAAAATTATTGTGCTTAGGTTTTAGATTGCAGATACGTGGTAGAAGTAGGCCCATTGGGTTTAGCTGAGATTTCCTAACAAGGGAACTATATGCTCACACCTGTACGCCCTTGTCTGCTCTCTGTGGGCCCTGTGTACCAAAATTCTGGTGCAGAGTATAGCTAGAAGTACCCTAAAATGAGTCCGAAATACGTTGGGACATGTAGGCATAATAACACAGCATTGTATAGGAGGGATTGTTTATTCCTGAAGGGCAGCAGTCTACACATGACATACATAAGGAGCGCGGTGTGCTACACTCGGCACAGAGTTGACGAGGAATGACCAGCTCTAACAAGTGGTCGCATGCAGCATTTTTAGGCCTCGTTTTTGGACGTTGCGGTTCTACTCCACAGCATATTTTTGGTGCACATGGTTTATATACAGCAGGCATTATACCATCAAATTTTCTGGTGTGTTACGGTATGAGTACAGTGATGTGTCCTTATGTTCTGGCATGAAAGGGGTAATTACAATTGTCATGTCGCCATGTAGAGGAAGGGCAGCTATGCCATCCATTGGCATTTCCAAACTATGAAGCTGCAGACAATGATTTCTAAAGGTTTGTCCCATACATGTTATATTTATTTGTGGTCTAATGATTGTAATGTCTCAAAAGATGAACCCTATTTAAACCAGGTTATTCCAAAAATAAATTTGGATTTGCTCTCTCTTCTCAATGAGTATACAATCTGGACTTGTACTGGGTGTAGTTCTACAGGTTTTTTTAAGGTCATCATAAATGGCATTGGATCAAGAGTTAGTATTTTTGTACTTGAGTGTACTGTATTTGGTGAGATTATTACACTAATCTTCCCAGTTAATCTTTTTTGCTCTATGAAAAAAGTGCCTTGCTATATTATTTAAGTTGATGGAAATTAATTGTTACTTCATACTAGCCATGTATAGGCAAAGGTTTTGGATACAGTCAAACTGAAAAATTCAATTCCATGCAGGGATTTGAACCATGGATCTCTTGGTTTCCAACCAGTCGCTTTTACCCATTGAGGTACCATGCTCTAGTTATTTGTTACACCGAATTGCACCTCTATGCTGAGTTTGGTTTGGACAGGACAGTTTTCCTGGTATGAATTTATTATAGCTTTTTGTAAATCTGAAACATTAGTTTCAGCCAAAAACTTGATTTTCCCATTCATGTATCCCAATCTTACAACTAAGGTTTCATGATAGGGTTGCCAATCAGTTCTTTTGATATATCTAAATTTACAAAGTTCTAGATCTGAATTTAGATAGTAACAGATCTGGAAATGTTCAGAAACTGAGGAGTCTTATGAGACATGCATTGAGAGATCAGAATTCCAATAAATTCAATGTTAAGATCTTCCTCTCTGCATGCTCCTGAAAGTGGGTTCATTTCTGATGTTATGGATTACTAAATTATTAATGACTTATCATGTTTTAAGTAGCATAAATGTAACCGTTTTTTAAATGGAAACCAATTTTTTGCTTATAATGGTGGTTACATCATCCACTCACTTTAACCCCCAGTACGTCTGGAGGGTCACACCTGTCTTTGGTTAATGGGTCCATCGGACCTGGCCGGGAGGAGTTTTAAAGTCCATTGGCTTTTCTGACAAGCACAAATTGTGGAACATTTGTACGCCATGACAGGCCAGCGTAAGAGGTGAAATAGCATTTCCTCTATTTCTGATGTAGTTATACCGCTAACGCTCGAAATCGATTTCCATTTGAAGAGAAGTATCAACACCAATTTCTTAATATAAGTGAAACCTTAGTGACAAATATTTTTATTTGTGTAATATGTTAGGCTTCTTCACTGGGCCAACACCACACTGGAAACCAAGAAAAAAAAACTGTAAAAGTGGTTATAGAACAATCCCTGTAATGGAATAGACCACTGTATCTGATTTTTATTGGCTTTGTCAAAGCCCTAAGTTCGGTAAATAGGAACTTTATGTGTAGGAAGCTCCAACAAATTGGTATGCCTGCCAAAATTATTAGTATAATCAGAAGCATGTATGAGTGCAGCATTTGCTATGTTAAACATTAAAGAAATGTTTATTAAAAATTAAAAAATATCAAATTATTAAAAGGAGTGATAAACCAGAATAAACTGACAGCATGGGAGAACTATATTCATATGGAAAAATAAGGACAGAGTAATGAACATCAAAATCACACAAGTAGATAATTTGACAAAGAAGATCATAGTTACACTGCGAGAGAGAGGAAAGCAGACGACAACGGATGCTAGTTGGAAAGAGGTTGAAAATGGAGACAAAGACTTCCGAAACTAATCCCTCAATAATATAAAAACATAAGTGATGAAGTGTCAATAAACCGACTACAGATAGTTTTTCTGATTAATTTTGACATCGCTGTTAGTAAATTCCTCCAATCACACATTACTTTTCATAGTTGAAAAAAAAGCTTTGATGCCTTTAGCCTTAAGAGCTTCAAGCGTAGAATCATCAGTTAAGGCAGCTATAATTTGGACTGATGGGCTTTCTATTATTATTATCATTATTCGTATCATCATCGTCATCATCATCATCATCTTGCTTATCATCATTATTATAGAAGCTAAAAATTTTCCAGTTGGATGTTTTTAGATCCTTATTTTGTTTTTTAATTACATCCAGGATTTTGGAAGGTTCAAAAACTTTTGAGTAAACTGTAGGTGCTTTAGAAAGCACCAAGAGTCACTCTCAGGATCTCCTTCCATTTACCTTTATAGAAGTGTTGTTTAACATTGTGAGAGCTCCTCTGTAGCCTTTACATATGGTACACTACCTTCTATGGCTGAAGAGGATGATGAGATTAAGGTTAGCACAAGACCTTCACAAAATTATTTCAGTTAGCCTCTTCTATGGTTGGCCTTCCAATCCGATTTGGCACTCCCCATCTGCATCCTACTCCTTATACCAACAGAGAAAGAGTAGGAAAGGTGAAAGACTCCCTGAAAAAAATAGGTATCAAAAAATAAGAGTTGGTCAAGGGAAACCTATAGTATAGAAGAGAAAAGTGAGTTTGGTGCAAGTTAAAAAAACACCAAACTCAGCTCAGGACCCTGTTGTCGCCATCCACATAGTTGTAAGATACAAGCCCTGAGGGGTTGAAAAGGGTAAACATATTCATGTGATTTGTACGTGTAGTAATGATTAACCACACAGATAAATCCAGATAAAAAACAATTTGCTGTTACCCCATGGATTAACTATAACTGTGTAAATACACGCCTATTAATAACATGTGACAAAGTGTTGATCATCAACACATTTTTAAAATCCTCTAATATGCCTGACAATATTCCTGTAATAGTTTTCTTTCATTCTGAAACAGATGCTATTCATGCACAGAGACTTAAACATTTTCTTGCAGTTGGTGCCTGGCATATCTTTTGGGTTTGGCAAGTGTACATGTGCAGGAACTTCAATATTTTCTTGCCATCTGTTCCGAGATACTGAGTAGCACAGTTTTTAGGACTGGTGAATACACATGTGTGGAGACTTAAAGATTTTGTTGCCATTGAAGTGGGGTGACAAGTGCACATGTGCAAATATCAAACCATATTATATTTTAATGAACTTTTAAATATTTCCTTCTATATTTAAGTTTCATTTTATTATAGCTGAAAGATGTTTTCATACAAAAAAAGCAATATTAAAGTTATGCAAATAATAGAAACTTAGTGCAGTTGATTCTCCTTCATACAACTTAAATCCATTTGGAAATCCAAACAAATTTCCTTGACACTTAAGAAAGTTTAACAATGCAGGTTTTCCAAGGAAAAATCTGATTAGATATATTTACACAACTTTCTCTACCAATGCAAATCCACATAACATATATCTGTTGTAGTGCATAGGCTTTCACGTCCGGAGTAATTGGTAGATAATAATTATCCGGGCTTGAAAGCCGTGGTCTATTGGAAAATCTTCTTCCAAGCGTTTCGTTCGAAACTGTGTCGAACATCCTCAGTGGCATGGCCATAACACTCTCGTTGTACTTTCGGCTGCGACTGATATTGGAAGAAGATTTTTCCAATAGACCACGGCCTACAAGTCCAGGTAATCATTATCTACCATATATATCTGTTGTTTTGTGTATTAAAGTGAGTTTTCTAGATAACGGAAATGTTCATAACCCTCACACTAGACATAAATAATTTGCACATGCATTATTATAAAACCAACATAGTAAAACATTGTTATCTAGCACATTATGCACATTTAATCCTATGATTCCAAAGGGTAGGGGTTCAACAAACACAGAGCAAATGTTTATTTGTGATAACAAGCTTATTTGTTATATGACACCTTTATACTTGGGAGAAGTATGCACATGAAATGTTTAAAAGAATGCCTAAGCATACAAAAACTTTGACGTAAATTGTGTACTTTCCTTAGTTATTCAAAAAGTTAATCAAATAAGGACTTCACAGGTTATTCATAAGATACAAGGGACATTATTTATATTTTGAGCCTTGGCAACCCTGAGTGTTGTAGTTGCCATCTGAGTTTCCACTGGAAAGTTTGGCATTGTTCACCATAATCTGTTTCAGACATTTTGTCAATAGAGCGTCATTTAAAGTATAAACTTGGAAGAAGCGTAGGGACAGTGAAGCACAAATTAATACAAAAGTGAATCAAGAAGATATTGACACATTGCTTCACTCACACTGTTTATTCACAGGACATGTTTCAAGAGCTCTCGCTCCTATCATCAGCTGATACTCGACTAGTGCGAGATGTAGTGGTTTCCTCTTTCTCCGTTTTGTCAATAGATGGCGTGATGTACTTGTCAAAGATGTCCGGTGGTGGAGTTTCAAAATTCATGACTCTATGACGATTTTTGTTGATGAAGATTTTTTCCCATACGGAAAGGTCTATGGGGTGATTAACATATTTTATTAGAGATGTTTCCAAGTTGATGTCATGTCTAGTATTCAAAAAATGAAAAGCCAGTGCTGATTTTTCTGTTTCACCATTTTTAATGTTTCTTAGATGTTCTTTAGTTCTGATGTTAATATTTCTTTTTGTTTTTCCTATATAAATTTTAGGGCAAGTTTCACATTTGATCTCATAGATTCCTGGTTTTTCTTTGGTAGTGATTGAATTTTTGGGAGGGCCTTTTAACAAATTTCTGATATTAAACCTGTTTTGAGGTGCAAGAGTTATGTTGTGTTTTGAGAAGATTTTTTGGAATTTGTTATAGGCTGATGGGTGGAAGGTGATTTTTTTAAAAAGTTTTTTTCTCTCTCTCTCTCTCTCTCTCTCTCTCTCTCTCTCTCTCTCTCTCTCTCTCTCTCTCTCTCTCTCTCTCTCTCTCTCTCTCTCTCTCTCTCTTCTCCTCCTCCTAGAACCTACAGGAGAAAAAGAGAAGTCTTAGGTGTTCTAAGGAAAACCAACAAGAACCATAGGATCATTCTTCATCAAGACAGTGTGAGCACACACACATATCTCGTCTAACAATAGAGTATTTGAAGGCTCAAAAAATTGAATTGATGAGTCATCTGCCATGTAGTCCTGATTTGGCACTCGGTGACTTCTTTTTGTTCCCGAACATCAAGAATAAATTGTGTGGACAACGATTTTCGTCGACAGAAGAAGCCATTGATGCCTTCAAAAACCATGTTTTGGATGTGTCTCAAAAAGATTGGAATAAATGCTTTGAAAAATGGTTCAAACGGATGCAAAAGTGTATTGATCATAAAGAAGAATATTTTGTAAAACAATAAAGCAGTTTTCAATCAGAAATTACTTTGTTTTAATTATTAGGCTCAAGATATAAATAGTGCCCCTCGTAATCTAGATAAGCATTCTTTTTGTTGTAAATATTTGAAAACATTTGGCATTTTAATCAAAGTAGTAATTTTTGAGACAATAACAAAGCACTAACTTATTAATGCAAAGAGTAGTTTGTTTTGGGGTACTTGTTAAAAATCTTCGCTCTCATTCTTTGAAGGTACTGAACTTAAATACCAAGTTCGCTTTATTGAGTTATGCTGGCCTTTTGTATTAATGAGCTTGACACAGTTTCTTTTATTTTTTTTTAAGTTATTTTGTTTTCTTTTTCTGTTAGATACACCAGACATGATTCAGCATGATAAAGCAGAAGAGATGGACATTCAAGCTCACCATGTAAAGGAAATTCTGAAATGTCTTGATGTATTTTTAGAAAGTTATGATCATTGGGAATGGATGCGTAAGGCAACAGAAGATGACATTACCAAAATGTTCAAGTGTGCAAAAGATGTGGAGAACATTTGCTTTAGAATGGAAGAAATTGATTGCAAACCTGAATTTGAAAACAAAATAAAAACCTGGTGGGAAGTTAAGCACATGGCAAAAACATGCTACGACTTTACTTTCTTCAGAAATGCATGTGATATGATACTTAAGAAGTTTCTAACAGGCTACGGTATAGAAAATAGTGTGGCAGTGTTAGCTGTGGACAAATATGTAAGTCATTGTGGAACAGAAAGATTGAAATTGTTGCTCAAGAACTTAATACAACAGGTGGAAGAAAACAGAACATTAAATACCACAATAAAAAAGCTCATAGATTCATCAGAATGCAGTGAGATAGTTTTTAAGAGTGAAGCCACAAATGCACTCTGGAAAGAGCATGTAACTTTCGGCAGAGATGTGATAGTTTCACAGCAAGTTTTAAAAATGACTAGTGATTCAAAGGATGTAGAAGTTGTTTTAAGGATTATATTAATGAATTGTAAAGATGACAAATCAGGTTTAAAAAGAATAATTTCAGAAACATTGTTGGCAGAAATGAAAGCAAATAAGAAAAGTAAACTCTGGCCTATACTTTTCAGTGATACTAATAAAAGTTTAATATTGCTTGTTTGCAAGCATTATCCAGCTTTCTTGTCAGCTATTATTGATTTTATCACCATTAATGCTCGTTCTATGACATGTTCTTACACAGCAGAAGGAAGTAAGTGGAATTCCACAGAGAATTCCTGTATAGAATTTGCTGCATTGGTTAAAATTGTTAAAAGCTTAATGGAATCAAAGGGTGTAGTTAGGCATCGCATGAACCTCGTACTGCAGGAAATGAAGAACAATCCGAATAGTGCTGTGTGGGTTGAAATAGAAAGGCAATGTGCCTTGCCAGTTTATTTAACATAATAATGATAAAGCAATATTTTTTTATGCTGAAATTATACAGTGTGATTCCAAAGGTTGTCCACAAACTTAAAAAAGCATATAGAGGGATCAATGTATGTGTGGTTCATAAGATGATCATGTGTAAATGTAAGCCACGAAACACCAGGACACTCAATAAATTATTTTGTGCATGCAATAAATTATTTTTAAGTTAAAGATAGTGTTTAATCAGCAAGTTAATGTTACAAAAGTTAAGTTAAGTTAATTAGGAGTCGATTAATAACACAAAACAACACTCACTTTTCACTTTTGTGTTATTAATCGACTTCTAATTAACTTAATTTATACAACAACACTGTTTTCAACACTTCCATAAAAGGAGTTACAAAAGTTGTTCAGAATTGCAAACACTACAATCAATAAAGGCCTAAAATCATTGGAAATGTTGGGATACTTTACCAATTACATTATGCATCACATAGACCTCATTACGTGCTACAAGTATCCTGGCAATAAGTTGTATCTGGTTGGAAAGTGGTGTCTGGTACACAGAAATGTTTTCAATATGCTTCCAGAAAAAGAAATCAAGAGGTCTCAGATCCGAACAGCAAAGTACCCATACAGTTGGGACCTTCCTTCCAACCCAATTCTTTGAATGGGTAGCTTCTAATTAGTACATTGCATACTTGAAGAGAGAAATGTGCTACTATTACGTGTCTATTTGTACCCACATCTAACTAGGCACAATAAGTAGAACATCCTCTAATAGTTCTGGAATAACTATTGGTAGAAGACCCTGTAATGCAGGAGGTACGCCACATATGTGATCTCAAATAATACCAGCCTATATATTCACTGCAAATGTATGATAGTGGTGGTGTTCGAATACATCTTGGGGATTGTTCTGTGCCTAGACCTGGCTATTAACAACAATTAAAATACCCATCTCTGGTGAACTGCGCCTTACCTTGTTTAAAAAATTGGGCTCACTCTCACAATGATCAACATTCCATTCATAAATTGAAGTCCACGTTCAAGCCATAAAGTCTGTGGATGGTATGGATGCAGCTTTTCGACAAGCACAACTCGCTAAACACTACTTTGGAAACTTCCTACAGTACAGGTGATGGCACTTGTGTGATTAGATGACTGTTCTTCCATGTGAGCAGTACCTCTCTTCCATAGCTAGTGTTTGAGTCATATATGGCCAGCCCATTGATGCACTGGACATTAAGGATCCTATCTCCCTGAGTGGGTAATGAATATTTTTATTTGACGTTATAGTTGATATCTGTTTGGATATAGGTTGTTATCAGGCATTGAGCTTCATGTGCATTCCCATTTGCTCTGCCATACTCGAAATGCACATCTCGGAGTTCTGAAAATGTATTCCATTACTTCTTTTCTTAGCTTCCGGAGTGATCTGCATCCTGTCAGCAAGATTTTAAGCTAACAGAACGCACACCACACCAGAAGCCAGGGAAAAAAGTAATGGATAAAGGCATGGAAGTCTACGTAACCATTTAATGTGTATTCCATTTCACAAAATACTGAAATATTGCTGAATTACCAGTTATTACCATAACTGAAAGTTCAAGGTAAGATCATTGTGTACCTATAGTCCATTACGTATCCAATATTTACAATGAAAACAACTTGTTTTAGAGTTTATGAATAATTATGAGAGTAAAGAGGAAATATGCATAATGTACTTGGTAGAATGTGCCAGAATTTTCTACAATTATGTTATACCTGTATTGATTATGGTAGCTGTCATTTTGAACAACTTTTGTAACCTTAACTTGATTAAACATTATCTATGCTTAACTTCAATGTTTGCACAAAATAATTTTTGACCAATCTGATATTCCAATGCTCCTAGGATCATCTATTAGAACACTATTATTGTTTTTCTATCCCTCTATAAGCTTCTTAAGTTTGTGCAGAACCTTTTGAATCATCCTGTATGCAGTGCTTTCACAGAACTATCCCAAAAGGATCTAACATACAAAACAAAAATGTATTTATTTTTCTGCATAGTCTCCTTTCAGCTCGATACACTTTCTCTAACAATGTGCAGCAGCTTTAATATGCACTTTAAAGAACTGAAAAGCTCTGAAACTAGCTGCAGATGCCAATTCTTCATTTTGGCAAATCTTTTACCATCAAGTCATTTGTTCAAGTTTGGAAACAGGAAATACTCAGAGGGGGCTAAATATGAGGAAGTCATGTGAACTTTAACTCATTGATTCTGGCAGTAATGAAACCAAATTTTATTTTTTGCTAAATGTGGCCATTTTTTATTTATTTTATTACTCAAACACTGCAATTAAGTTTGATAATACTTGCTTTTCCCTTTTCCAAATGATTACTGAAAATTATTTCTCATGCATTCCAAAAAATTATATTATTACCTTGCCTGTGGATGGGCTTGTCTTTGCCTTCTTTGAAGCCAATTCTTCATTGTTTTGACTGTTCCTTCGTTCCATCTGTGAAGTGATGCTCTTATATATCATTTGTGGTTGTGAATCAACAATAAAAACTTGGCTTTCCTGCGGCAAAACATTGCCAAACACTTGAATGAAACATTCTCAGCATTGCTTTTGTTTCATTGAGTAAATGGAGCAGCCAATTTGTGTACAGGTCTCTCAATGCCCATGTCTTAAAACAGTATGCAATGTACAGCCACAATGCCTCAATGTCTGCTAGCTGGACATTTTCAGTCAACAGAAAATCAATATCATTTTGTGGATTTTTTCCACAGTTTCTGGAATGGTCGCCTCATTTGGTCAACTCATTTAGTCAATTTGGTCAAATTGCTTCTCTTGGCAATTTGTACTACCTCATAAACTTTGCCACCTAATATTTTACAGAAGTAATAAAAAGACTAAACTACCCCAGAGTAGATCTAGCTGAACTTTAATATTAGTTGGACTAAGACCTTTCAAATGAAAGTATTATGTTGTATAACAGTGGCCAGTTTTATCCAGATTTACAAATTTGTTTAGAGCATTCGCTATTAATGGATGCCAAAAAAAAGCATCAATCTTCAAACTTAATTGTTATAAAGATGGTACTTTCTACCATATAAATATTTAAGACAACTGCAATCAGCAGTTGTATATAATAAAATACAATCTATATTTTTGGGACAGTCCTTGTATATGCATAGAGAAGTTTTGCAATATTTCTTATTTTTTCATTTAAATAGTAGGAAAAAGTAAAATAGAATAATGGTTTTGTATACATTTATTTTTAAGTTTTTTTAAAGAAAAGTATAATTAAAGACTTAACAGTATGAATAAATGTAAATATTAAGACTTTTTGGTCTTTCACTAAATAATTTTATATTGAAAATTGTTCTTTCACACAAGTTCTGTGTAGGACAAACTTTGGAAAGGCAGAGTCAGACTGAAAAATTTAATACCATAGCTATGATTTGAACGGCTCTTGACTGTATGTTTCCAATCCTTGCCCTACACACGGATAGTGTGGAAGAATAATTTTCATTAATTGACCTAATAGTAGTCTAAAGCATAAAGCCCAGGACTTAAAGTACTTATACATTGTAAAAGTCGACATTGAGATAGTTGATAGAGTCAACATGAAAAATTCAATGTCACGGCCGGGATTTGCACCACAGATCTACTGTTTCTGTCCAGTCGCTCTTACCCATTGAGCTACCATGGCCAATTTGCCCTCATGACATTAAATTCTCCAATTGACTCATAAATTTCCCCGGTAAATTCTCAGTCTGACTCTACGTTTCCACAATTTAGCCTACACACGGCCAGTGTGAAAGAACAATTAATTTCCATTAATTGGCCTAATAGTGGTTAACTATAAAGCCCGGGCCTTAAAGTACTTACAATATAGTAAGTCGCCATTAAGGTAGTTGTCTCATGTGTTTATGAGAACTCCTAAGTGGTTTACCGGGAAAATACGAGTCAGTTGGAGAATTTAATGTCATATCAGCACGTTGGCCATAGTAGCACAATGGTAGTGCGGCTGGACAGAAACCAGAAGATCCGTGGTTCAAATCCCGGCTATGGCATTGAATTTTTCAGTCTGACTCTACGTTTCCACTATCTCATAGATGTTTGTACAGAACTGACAAACTGTAGCACCTATATATGTACATGTGATGCACATGCAAATAGGTTTTTAGGAAACATATCAGCTGTTGATTTTAAATTATAAATAATTTAGTAATTAAACTTAACAGGTATAAATCATTGAAATATATAGTATATAAAATATAAATTGTCTGAATTGTACATATGTAATTATGATTTTGTAAAAATATTAAGTGCAGTAATTGTATCCTGCAGTTGTATTAAGTGATTGAAGTGTATAGATCATTCAAAGGCTAAAACATGTATTTCATGTCTATAATTGAATAAACAATTATTATTATTATTATTATTATTATTATTATTATTATTATTATTATTATTATTATTATTATTATTATTATTATTATTATTATTATTTTTATTATTATGAGCCTGGGTTCAGTGCCAATCATAATATGTAATATACGAGTACTTATAATGAATGTGTAGTGTTTAATGCCTGCTTTTACAACATGCAGCACTGCAGGCAGTGACATTAATGATACATGTGTGCACCGGAGCACCAGTGGAATGAGATGGCAGAGAAACCGGGAATCCCGGAGAAAACTCGCCCCAGTGCCATGTTGTCCACCACAAATCTCACTTTGCAGTCACTTGGGATCAAACCCAAGCTGCCTTGGTGAGAGTCAAGCAGTCTAACCACTTGACCACAGCGCGACCATAAGTACTTATAAATAAAGACTAAAGAAATATGAGGTTTTCCAAAGCAGTGGCAAGAGAAGTAGCACAGATGTAGATGGGAAGGGTGTCGAGGAAAGGTACGATTATAGAAAGTTTTCTGAAATTTTGTTTGCAACCTTGACTTCAAATAAAAATAATTTAAGGCAGAGTATCAACAGATGGAGATGGGAAGGGTGTCGAGGAAAGGTACGATTATAGAAAGATTTCTGAAATTTTGTTTGCAACCTTGACTTCAAATAAAAATAATTTAAGGCAGAGTATCAAGAAAAGTCTTAAGGGATTTGGATGGAAGAGTAGCATTCAAAATAGCCTGAAGATGAATGGGGCAAGGGAATACTAGAGGAGACGGAGGAATAAAAGTCATAAATTTGGGGAAAATAATAAAGAGATTTGAAGACACAGAAATCCAAAACCTTTTTGGTGGGATAATGGGAAAAAGAAGGCAATTGGTAGATTACCAATTCATGAAGAAAATATGGAAAGGGAGACATATTGAAAAGGTAATTAATGAGCAAAGCAATAGCATGGCTAAAACTAATGTTTGGAAGCCCAGAGGACTAAGAAAGGGCATCCCATAGAGTCAAGTGTACTATTTGTGGAGGGAAAGATCTGTACCATGTAGTTTTTAGTGTCAAGAAACAAATCTATGGAGGAAAAAATTTCTGTAGCAGAAATGGGAGAAAGTGAATAGAACAGCAGGGGGATAGTTAGAAATGAGGGCAGGAGCTTATGTTAGTTTTTAAGTAAAGTTAAGAAAAAATGGGGAAAAAAGAGAATCAGAATAAAAAATTTTTGTTATTAGCTATAGAGAAGCACAAAATGCATGTAGAAAGAATTATGTTGTATGGGTATGATAGACTATATAACGCGAGGGTATCTACCAGGGCAGCCTCACAATGTGAGACCTGCCCCCCCCCCCCCTCTGACGACTAGGGAGTTACCAAGCTGTTCCTGTAGAGTGCCTGGTGCCTCTGTGGTGCTTTCCATCTGTTCCGAAAACACAAGACAGGATGGAAGTGAATACGCTACTTACGTTCGCCAACCCCAAAGGGGAAGGCTACTGATCAACCTCGGTGGGGCCGTCTGGTGATCTAGCACACCTTCTACTAGCTATGCAGGTTAGTATGCGGGAATATATGGCTTCCCTCAACCCCGTCCGGAGACGTACCCAATCTCCCACGGGTATTGGGAACCACTGCCCACTCGAGTCCAACCCAAAGCGAACAACTCCCCTATGGTAGGGGCTCGGCAGTTCGGCCCGAGGTTTCTCTTGTAATGTCAGAGGTACCACGAGTGCTAGGGGTCCGCAGCACTCGTACCACAGCAGCTGAAGGAGATGGATCCCCTCCCCTATGGGAGGTTATGATAGACTAAGAGCTACGGCCACCTCATAGTCTTAGATATAGGGCCTTTGAGTGTTCTTAGAGTCTAAAATACAAAGGTAGATAAAGGATACATCCTTATGGAAGGGATTCAGCACTGTGACCAGGCTTGATGTATTATGCCTATGCCCCAAGTGGAATATCCCCGAGGGGGACACAGGGCTGCGACAGTGCAGTCACGACAGTGCGGAGGTCAGGGTCCTTGCTATTGACTAGTTGGAAATTCCCCAGCAGGCCAGTACAGCCGGTGTCCCACCCACCGTGGTCTCCTGATATGGCCTGGAGGAGGAAGTGTTTACATATTTTCATATTGTCATGCAGCACCGAGACACCCGCCGACACTTCTATCCCAAAAGAGACCACCAGATGAGAGATGATGTGAAATGATAATGGAGTTGAAATGGAGAGGCAGGAAATTCGGGGGATGTAATTAACCTACCCAGCAATTTGCCTTGCAGTTCAGGAAATCCCCGGAAATCCCTTAGGTCAGGTAGGCTGGCCACAGGAATTGAACTCGGACCTTCTTATTGAGGGCCACAGATGAAACCACCTGAGCCATCCTGCTCTGTGAAACACAGAGTAACCAGCAACATTCAGTAATATAAAAAGGGATTTCCTTGTAGCTTCATTGTTATGTGTGCACTCAGTCAGCAAGTCAGTATGATTGTGAGCATATCGGGTAATACTCCAAGGCTGCAAAGTACATGTGAATAAAAATGCCAGTGCACACAGTTTGCACATCCAATACTAAGCAATTTAAATAATTTGGTTAGTTTTTTACTTTAGAATTCTTAATAAGTGGAATATATTTTGAAAGAGTATTTAAATAATAAAAAACATGTGTTTCAATTCTGGGCTATATACACATTGACACACTGAAAGATATTTTACTTATCACATAGCTTTGTAATGAACATAGGGTGGTGCTGAAGTGTGTATTGTAAACACGGCATTAGCAGATACTTTTCATGTTTTCTGAATCTCTCTCTCTTTCTCTAGCTGTTACTCATTTATTTGTTGTTTAGGTTGTACATAACATGTAAATTACTCCGGCAGTAGTAGTCCATATTGCAGAGTAATGTTGACTACTTTTGATACATACTACTGTTGTTTCTGTATTGTGTGATATTATACAGTATCCCACATGAAACTGGTATTCCTCACTGCAATCATTACATTATATTATGTTAATTCCTCAACCAAGCAAATTCCTATGTAAATATATGATAAATATGGCATTGGCCAGACTTACCAGTTATAACAAGTGCTGAGGTCCCCTCCACTGCCATCCAGGCATCACTGCACTGTTACAGGAGTGTAACATTGAAGATAAGAGCCAGTTGCAATAAGTAACTCGTATCTCTTTGTCTTGTTCTTGTAACCCATGCATTACACTGACATGAAATCATCGGAATTTGGGATCTTTCGTTAGTACAATGGCATGTTGTATGAGATACACAAACTTGCTGAGACAACCTCTTTATCAATTTATTGGGGCTTCTCTTATGTTTGAATTCTGTCGACTACCAGCAGGTTTCTCAGGTTCTTACTATTGGACTCTTCATATTCACGATGGAACCTTTAGACCTCCATTTCTTATACAAATCTTGAATTGTGCTGCTTGTAGGTATCATGTCATGAGGGTATTGATCCCCAAAAATTTCTTTAGACTTCTTAATGGAGCCTGTTCTTATGTAAACTTGCACTATATAAATTTGTTTTTCAATTGAGAACTGCACGATTTCTCTATCAATATTCCATAATATTCACAACAATTGCTGCCAAACTAATATTAACAACTCCAACAATAGGTAATGTCACATATCCACATTACGTACCACCAAGTATGGAGTACCACAAGGTTCAATTCTTGGGCCTATATTATTTTTATTATATATAAATGACCTATATGATAATCTTAAGATAAAGGGTACTGAAGTCATACTTTATGCCGATGACACTACAATTCTCGTTTCTGCCGAAAATATGCAGCAGTTAAATAATAAATGTAATGAGATAATGCTAAGCCTGGAAAACTATTTTCTTGTCCACAATCTCCGTCCAAATATCAGTAAGACGAACTATTTACTTTTTACATTAAACAGAAGCAATCACAGTAATGAAGAGTTAAAATTGGTGTACAGCAATCAAGTAATATCAGGGGTTCAAAACACTAAGTTTCTAGGCATCCATATTGATGAGAATCTTTCATTTCAGAATCATGTCCTGATGACTTACTCCAAACTCAACAAAACTATATTCCTGCTGTACCAGCTTACCAACATGTTACCATTTCAAATGGTTCGTTCAGTATACTTTGCATTGTTTCATTCCCATTTAGAATATGCAGCGATGATATGGGGAACTTTGCCTAAAACTTCTTTCATGCAGATCTTCTTACTCCAAAAAAGAGCTGTAAGAGCAGCAGATTGCAGTCTTATGGGCCATACTTTAAGCAACTTAAAATACTTCCTTTATTTTGTATATATGTATTCTTCACTATTTTGTAAGTTAAAACATCAAGTGAATCCCCTCAACTAAACAAAGATGTACATACTTCGAGATTTAACTGTATTGGAACACCACAGTGAAGCAAAATAATTATTAATTTTTAGATAAGTCGTATTTATTACACATCTGCTTCACTTTCGTACCTATTTTGAGGACATGTTTCGCAAATCATTGTTTGCATCTTCTGCTCTTATGCAACTAAAGCTTGATCCAGTGGTGTGGGTAATTCTGGATCAAGATTTAGTCGCATAAGAGCAGAAGATGCAAACGATGATTTGCGAAACATGTCCTCAAAATAGGTACGAAAATGAAGCAGATGTGTAATAAATACGACTCATCTAAAAATTAATAATGTACATACTTATTTTACTCGCAGACAAAATGACTTTTTTTGGAGTTCATACAGGGGTACCTTTGGTAATAAAAATATAATTAATGCAGGTTCTAAATATTTTAATGTACTACCAACAGATCTAAAGGGATTAACTGATATAAAACTGTTTAAGAAAGGACTCAAGAAATATCTACTAACACACTGCTTTTACAATTCACAGAATTTTTAAACAACAGTACTAATTAGTCTTATACACATTAACGAAGATGTAGTTATGCTACACATTTAAAGTGTCTTCTTTGTTAACTGGTAGTTTTGTTTTCAGTGATGCACAACAATTATTTGTATTCAATAATATGTTCTGTATAACTTACACCTGGTTTTGTGTGCATCATTTTAAATTATTATTATTATTATTATTATTATTATTATTATTATTATTATTATTATTATTATTATTATTATTATTATTATTATTATTATTATTATTATTATTATTTTATCATAATTATTAGTTACCATTGATTAATATTGATGTGTCTAGTACCACTAATTGTATCATTGTAATTATTTGTATCTTATCCATTATAATTGCTTCTGACGTGATCTTCAATAACACCAACTGTGTATATTGTATGATTGAAATAAACTAATACTAATAGTGTGATCAACATCATTTATAAGAGGTGCCAAGTATGAACAAAGTGAGCTAGACACAGAAAGGCATACCGGTTCTATGTGGGATGCCATATAACAGCTTTTGTATTGCATTACGTATTAAATAGACATTTGATGTCTTTCTTCATGTGACTGTATAAGTTTTCAGATAATATGTGCTTCTTTTCCCCCCTTGTAGGTTGAGTGTTCCAGAGAATACTCCATTCACTGCAGTATTAAAGTTTGCTGCTGAAGAATTTAAAGTTCCACCAGCAACTTCTGCTATTATTACAGATGATGGCATTGGTATCAATCCTCAACAAACAGCTGGTAAATATCTCCAATCTTTTATCATTACCTTCACACAAATGAATAGCAAGTTCTGGACTTTTCTACAGCTAACTGCAGTGAAATAGAAGTTCAAATGAACCTGGAACATATTCATGGTAGAGGAAAAAAATATGGCTACTTTGGCAACTTATTATTGGCAGGACCAATCCGAGACCTCTAAATAGACCCCATTTTCAATGCAAATAGCACAATTAGTAGGACATATTTATGGCACGTTTCTTAAGAATAAGAATGTGCCAAGTTTGAAAACAATGGACAAAAGTATATTTTTAAAGCTCTGCAAAAATAAGCCCATTAATAACAGAACATGGAGTTGTATATGGGTTTTTTCTGTTACAAAAATACATAGTAGAAAGCTAGAATGAATGCTACTAATAAATAAAAATTCTTATACAAGGGTTAAAATATGGATTTTTAAAATACATGTCGAAATTGGCTATAAGAACAAAATTTCTAGTATCTGTTATAGTTCCAGATATTTTAACATCAAGTAGCATCCATAGCCTACAGCATGTCACAATTATTCTACTGTTTAACATCAATATCTGAGAAAACACAGTATAAAATGTTTTTTACAATCAGCTTAAAGTTTAACAACAGAGATTGTCATCTAATTATTGTACTTCTTCAATAAAAGCAGATTATTGTGATTAAAATGTAATTTCTACAAATAGTATCAGATGTCTTGTCTACTTTTTGCTAATTATGTATCCTTTATAATACCTTTTTCCTAGAATTTTTACTGTCGATTTGGAATGACTAGAACATACTATGAAGTGTGTTTACAAAATTAGGTTTACAAAATTAAAATTTGAAAACTTAGTATGGAATAGATAAAATGGCTCTGCACTATGGCAAATAACAATTCCAAAGAAAAACAGTTACTTTTATTGTTTAAACACTTATGAGTTTCAATTAAGAACTTTTAGATGGTGGTATAGAGTTTGTAAGAAACATATCCACAAGATATATGACAAGCAAAGCAAGAAAATACTTTTCTGCTATTTACAAAAGAGTGAATGCGTCAGAAAATTATAAGATAGCCATCCTAGATATACAGTGTTATAAAGAAAACCAAACTCAATGAACTAGTGACTATAGGTTAAGTATGTAATATCGTGCATTCCCTGAGTGACTGGACCGCTTCGCGGCGGCATTGGGCTGGGTGATGAGTGGCGTGCCTGCCGCCAGAGAATAGCACTCTACTACTGCAGTGTCAGTCGAGTTGGATCTGTGGTGAGGGAAGGAGTTCCGTGTGAGTGTTTGCCACGCTGAAAAAGTTGGTGTTTGGTGTGCATTAAGTGCACGTAGAATTATCGGTCCCATATTTTTCGACATACAATTGATTTACACGTTTATGTAGATTACATTTTAAATAATTCTTTTCCGCAACTAACAAGAGATGAATGATAGTGTGGGTGGTTTCAGCACGACTCAGCTACAGTGCACATTGCTGCAAATTCTGAGCATAAACTGCGAAGTGTGTATGGTGACAGAATAATTAGTTGAGGATTGTGGCCATCTCGTTCCCCTGACCTATCTTCATGTGATTTTTATTTATGGGGAACATTAAAGAATAAAGTGTATGCATCCAACCTGCACATGTTACCAGAATTGAAGGACAAATCACGAGAGAAATACAGGCAATCAGACAAGTTGAACTTCGAGTGAACTACAACTGTTTTCGGAGATTTAGGGGATGTATTCGTGTTGAAGGTCATCATTTTCAACATCTGTTGAGATTTCAAGTATGCCCAATGTAAGTTAGTACATTAGTTAGAGCTCTGTGCACGTTACCTATCATTCCTTTAGACTTAATTCTGGCAGAGAGCGCGCTGGCCCTCATCCTTTATGGTGCCACCGTGGTACGGTTCGGTTGCTCAGGGAACACAGGGTAGATATAAAAAATAGTTATGTCAGCTGTAATAAAGCAGGAAAAGATTCTGCTATGCCTATTCCTTTATAATATTTTACTTCTTTAAAAGCATCTCTAAATAAAACTTATTTGGTTGCTAAGCATTTAGAATGATCTGGTTTCTTTTAATGTTCTTCCATCTAAATCTCTGTTGTAACAAAATTTGAAAATGGAACTTTTGTTTTTAAGGTAATGTGTTCTTGAAACATGGTGCTGAATTGAGGCTGATTCCAAGAGACAGAGTGGGAATGAAACTGATGAAAGTGTGCCCTTCCTCGAGCAGATGATTTCAACTATGTCATAAGGCTTATTAAACTTTTTATTACTTAAATGGCAGTTCTGGATATGTACATTGTATCATTTTGTATTTGTAAAAATACTTATAAGATTTAAAATTGTATTTAAAGCATGTTGCTTTCACTGTACAAGAATATTTTACTAATTTAATTCCCCAATAGAGATAGCTGTTAAAAGAACAATATAATCAATTCTATAACTTTAAAATTATGACATATTGTTAACAGAGATTCTAAATAAATTTCTAAATCTGTGGAGAGTATTATTTCATTTAAAATTATAGTATAAAAAGAAAGGCTATCTAATGGTTTTAATTAATATAAATTTGAATGTATGTTCTGAAGGGTTTTTACAAGCATTACATGTAAAGGAAATTAGTACCAACATTTTATGAGTGATCCATTGTCAGTAAACAACATTTTATTGTGAGCTTAAGCTTTCATTTTTATATGAAGAAGATTGAAACAAAGAGCACTCAGACTATCTATGCAAAAAAAAAAAAAAAATTAATACATATTATAGGTAAATTCTCCCAGCCATGTCAACCTATATGACAATTATGTGGGCATAGATTGGCTTTAATGCCATAAAATGTAGAACACTGGGAAAATTCATGATACTTTAAGAAGGTATTTTGTTTTGTATATTGTTGTGTTCTTGAGAATGTTGACGTGTTATATTTGGTAATGGTGTGAGTGATGTTGCGGGAGTGGGATGTCTTGTCCCAGGCTACAAGATAAGACATAAGATCCTTTTGGGCCATTTTTGTATCATAAGCTTTTTAAGTGAAATCATTTTCTTTTATGGTTTGAACTTTTGTAAATTCATTCTTCTTATATGGTAAACACCTGATTCCTTTACCTCTCAAAGTGCTGTAACCATCTAGTAATGGCCCTCCACATATCTCTTCTGTTTATGGATGTCAAGGTAGGAATTCTTATCCAACGGTATATCTGTGGCAAAGCCACAGGGTGGTCTGAAAAGTTTCCGAACTAATAAAAATACAAGACTTTTTCAGGATTTTTTTTTAACATTCTCCTTGTAACTCTACGCACTTCTCCAAGTGATGCTCCCATCTCTGTACCTGGTCCAAATAGTACTCTGTATTTTTCTCTGCATTAAAGTTGTTCACGAAGGTGATTACCTCTTCATTTGACAAAAATCTGTCCTCCGAGGGAACAAAAAGAAGTCACTTGGGGGTAGATCTGGTGAGTAAGACGGATGGTCAAGCAGTTCAGACTGTAATTCGTGGATTTTTGCAGGTATGAAAATGGTGCGTTGTCTTGGTGAAACAGGATTTTCTTTTTGTGCAAGTGTGGCCATTTTTCCGCAAGTTCTGCCTATTGCTTGTCAAGTAATGATGTATAGTATGCTCCTGTAATGTTTTTTTTTTTTTTTTTTTTCGTTTTTGAAGAAGATAATCGATTAAAATAACTCCATGACTATAAAAAAAAGTTGCCTTCACTTTCCCAGCCGTAAAAACAATTTTTGCTTTTTTTGGAGCCAGTTCCCCCTTCGCAGTCCGCTGTTTGGACTGTATTTTTGTTTCACGCATATAATGGTATATCCAAGTTTCATCTACAGTAATTAATCAGCACCAAAACTCGGATTTATTGCGCCTAAACTGCGCCAACAGAGCGTTGGCAATGTTCATTCGAACACGTTTTTAGTCTAATGTGAGCAAACGCAACACCCAATGTGTAGACAGCTTTCTCATATCTTAATGTTGATTTAATATGTGACAAACATGTCTCTCTCATATGTTGGCACTCACAGTATATGAGAAACATCAAGCAACTTCGCAGTGAGGAAAAGGGTATATTTTATTTGGATGAAACTTGAGTAGACAGTAATCTCACTTTTTGAAAGTGTTGGCAGAGTGGTGACATTTTTGGCATTTTACAAATGTAAATTCAGGAAATAGACTTGTTTATTGTAACCGTGGGCTCTCGTTCTGGATTTTTAAAAAAATGCAGAATTGATTTATAAAGCTGGGTCTGCAGTGTGAGATTATCATGACAAATGAACAGTGCAAAAACTGAGAAGTGGGTCACAAACTCTTAAATTGTATGCCACCAATGGCAATAGTGGTATTTGACAATGCACCATACCACAATGTGCAACTTGACAAACCTCCTTCACATTATGCAGTGAAATCCGACAAGGTTTCATGGCTAATGCCACATAACATCATATGCAACATAGCAATGAGAAAAGATGAATTGTATGAACTTATCTGTTTAAATAAGCCTAGGGAGAACATTTTTAAGGTAGAAAAAGTTTTAAAAGCACAGTCATACTGTTGTCAGATTGCCTCATTACATGTGTGACATAGATGCTGTTTAGCATACATGGTCTAAGTTAAAAAGTTACATTCGGGAAAATAATGTGTTGGGCAATAGATCACTGTCATGACTCAAAAAATTAGCAATGCAAGGAACCGCAGTAGTGACAACAGAAGATTGGGAGGACTTCTGCAGCCACATTGAGAAAACTGCACAAGAGTACTGGAACAGTGATGGAATCGTATCAGATATGATCAATGCCTTTATCATCGAGAACCTTACATTTCTTCCAGCAGCAACACCAGTGAACCTGAAGTACACTTCTGATTATGAACCTGCTCAGTCTTTGTAAGGTAATTCTTATTTACATTATATTATTGTTTGTCCACACTGAAAGTTCCGTACATTAGTAAGGTGCATGGTTTTTTAGTAGATTTACTCCTTGTATAGCATGTGTTCTCCATCACATTTTATATCCTTATCGCACTGTATAAGGGTGGCATATTCCTGTCAGGAACTTTCTTTGCCTTGGTGAACAGAATGCTTTTGATACTCCGTAGTCTTGAGTTACTCTAAATCCAAGGTACCCTCACCCTTCATTATATCCAATTAGTGAGACTACTGTTGACAGAGGACCTCGGCTATGCTATATTAGTAGATAATACTCTGTCTATGTGCATAAAATTTATATCATACAATTCAGTGATTATATGAAAATTTTTATTGCATTTTCTGTAGTACACAATATCAAAAAAATAAAATAAAATGTCAATTTATTCTATGTTTTATTAAATTTGTATCATCAAAACAAAGTAGCACACTCAGAAAGAATGTATTCCTGTAAAAATATAAAATTTCTATATTTCATATATTCTGAAACAGAGACTCTTTAGAGATGTCTTAACAAATTTCCTAATTTTATATCAAGGATTTGGTTGGATGGACCTTACAGAATTCAGACAAAATTCAGAAACTTGAAGTTCATATTCATCTATTACACAAAAAATAAACATTACATGCAGAATTTATTAATATATTACCTTTAGACTCCAGATTCTAAGCAGTTAGGAAGCTTTTTTATGGGATTTTCTTCTATGTGAAGATGGATCTTCCTGCTAAAGAAATATTGCACACCATGGAGGGATCCCAACTGCCTTTATATCTATGTTCCATTTGTAGTATATTATTGTGAGAACATTCCCCTTGCTTATCGCTAACTGCTTCCAAATTTTCAGGAAAGAAGTCTTAAGTACAAATGTAGAAAACACATTTTCAATGACATGCTACATTCTAAGTTTCTGTAGTTATTTAAAATAAGATTCATTTTATCACTATTTTGTACTTTTTTGTTACTTAGAAATTCATCCATCACTTCTTTGAATGGGATTCAGCTTAGCATCAAACTGTAAATCCTTAAAGCAATTGTCTTATCTGTGGACCAATGAATATCCCTTCTTTTATCTTGTCTGCAGTTATACTGGGAAACAGTTGTCAGATAATATGTAAAAGGGCAGAAAAAAAAATCAAAGCTAACAACAGTGAAGAATACAAATATTATAATAAAACATAATAATTTGTTACACACTTCACTTATCCTTTTAAGAAATTGGTAAATTCCTCAAAGAATTCAAGAGACTAGTTTCGCAAATATTCACTCGCATCTTCAGTCGATCTGTTTATTCCTGATATGTTAGCTTCTCTCTTGGGCCACACTTTGACTAAGTTATATTCTTCAACAGCTTGACTATCCCACAGGCACAGGAAGCAACAAAATTTTCTGAATCCACTCTGTAATCCTAAGAGAAGTCTGATAACTTTTAAATTGCCACAAATATGCCAGTTATGTCCCTTGCAATAAATGGCTTATAAAAATCAGTGACATACTTTTCTGTGTTTCTTTCATACCAACTAGATGGATCACAAGAATAGATGGTAGTTCGTTGCCATTGTGAAGTAGTATAGCCTTCAAACTAATTTTGGAGTAATCTATAAATAAATGCCCATCTTCAATATTGTAAATAACGTGTAGTTTTGACTTCAAGCTAGTCACATCACAACAAATACAAAGTGAGCTGTCTTGCCTAAAATATGGTAATAGATCTGGGTTCATATTTCAAAAAAGTTAACTTCCATGTTCTATCCCAGTAAACTGCAATACTGAAGTCCTGAAGCCAGCCAGAACTTCAGCATCTTGCTTTGACAGATGTAAGTCATGCAGCAAGTTATTAAGTTCGTTTTGTGAAGGAAAATGTGGATTTTTTTCTTCCATAGACTCGAAGATGACATACTAGATGTTGTTGCCTGTTTGTGAACATTCTTGCCAATTTGAAGGAGCTACTGGTATTAGTAAGTCATTAGTATGAGGTATTGGTCTGATGCTGAACGCAAATTGGGATATGAGATTTCCTGTTTCTTTTTTTTTATCAAAATCCTGTTTTTTTCATGCAGAAATAATAGTCATTAGTATGATTTTCTTGTTTGCACCATATCACTGGCACTGCAAAGGGCAAGTGTTTCTCCCCTTTTAGCCACTGAGTCAGTTTTACAAAGCAACTTACATGCATGCGGTGCAAAACATTTATCTGAGTCACTGAGTGGACAGCTGAAGTACAGGTGATATGCAGTTTTCAGTAGTGTTGTAATTTGTTTCCTTTGTTTATTAGTCGTAAATTCTCTGCAAAGGTAACAAAAGCAGTCCAACATCTCTGCTTCTTCATTATACAGAATAAAAAGAAGTATTTCAGAAAGTGGAGTGCCATTGTTACTAAAATTAGGCAAATGAGTCAACCTTGTATATACTTTTCTCCACTTACAAGTTTTTTGATGAAGACTAGTTTCTGGGAACTTTTTCCCTTATCGTCTGTTCTGTAGTTGACTGATGATGCATCTGGTGTCTGCATCTGGCTTGGTGTCGTGCTGCCATATAACGTTCTGGCAAGTTTGATGTCATCTACGGCTGGAATTTCAAAATTCATCAAGAGGTCCTGTTTCTTCATAATAAATATGTTTTCCCAAATCTGTAGTTCCAGAGGTTTCTTTGCCTGTTTAATCAGTTCTATTTCTTGTTTTATGTTGTGATTCTCAGACCAAAAGTGATGTGCTACGGCCGACTTGTCCATGTGTTTGAATTTAATATTTCTGAAGTGTTCTTTCATTCTTGTTCCTAGATTCCTTTTGGTCTTAACAATGTATATCTTGTCACAATCCAGGCAGCTCGTTTGGTAAATGCCTGATAATTGAATTTTCGGTGTGCTGTTTTTTAGAGGGTGGTTTAGTAAGTTGCGGATGTTGTGTTTGTTCTGAGGGGCTAATTTTATGTTGAAGCTCTTAAATATCTTTCCAAATTTTTTGAAGTATTTTGGATGAAATGTAAATTTGCCATATCTGGTGTTTGGGTTTTCTAGTTTCTTTAACGTAGTAATGTCCTTTAAGTTTTTGTTTCTTTTGTGTTATAGCTGTTCAATTCGGCAACCTGGTGTATGTGAGTGTCCTCCTGTTCATATTCTGTTTTTGTTAGCAGAATGTTGATTAATCTGTGAACCAAACTATGGAATACTGCATATTGATGTTGTACTGGGTTAAATGCGTTGCATTTAATGTAATTGTCAACATGTGTTGCTTTTCTGTATATTCTAAATTGTAATCCTGTTGGTGTTCTAATGATTTTCAAATCTAGAAAAGGTAGCCATTCATCCTGCTCTACTTCAAGGGTGAAAACTATGGATTTTTCTTGTAGGTTTAGCAACTTTATAGCGTCCTCGGTTAGCCTTTCCTTAAGGCTTAAATTAAGATTATTTTATTCAAATGTTAAATCAATTTTACTATATAGTTGTGAAAACTTGGATCGCAACCAAGCAAATTGGAAGGCAATTACAAGTGTGAAGAAATGATTAATTTCCATCAATTAACTAAAATAATGAGAGTTAAATGATGGAGCCTCGGACTCAAGTACTTAACGATAGTAAGTCGCCACAAACAGTGTATCTCGGATACGAGAGCCCCTAGTGGTCTACCGAGGAAATATACGATTCAAATGGAGAATTTAATGCCATGACGGTAAGTTGGCCATGGTAACTCAATGGGTAAGAGCGACTGCATAAATACCAGGAGATCTGTGGTTCAAATCCTGGCCATGGATTTGAATTTTTCATGTTGACTATCTAGCTAACAACATTTTTTATAATCAGGTTGTGATTATAAGCTGTGCTGTGGTCAAGTGGTTAGACCACTTGATTCTCACCAAGGTGTTCAATTCCAGGCAACTGCAAATGAGATTTGTGATTTGTGGTGGAAAACACGGCGCTGGGGGGGATGGTGTTCTCTGGGACCTCTGGTTTCCCCTGTCATCATTCCACCAGTTGCTCCATTATCATCTTACCTTTCATTCACTTTGCCCTCATTCTGTTCATCTTCTTCCCTCACTCTCATTCCAGGGACCGGGCTGATCACCCATCCCTGGATTTCTCTCTCACTGATCCAGAGTGGGGCTCTCTCATCCAACACCTAAAATGGCATAAGGAGTAGAGGACCAAAAATGAACAGGATAGTGTCCTTACCAAGAGGAGCAGAAGGTTGTTTTCATGGGCTACCCTAAATAATTATCACCTTTGAATATTTCTAATTTGTTGTTTATTATGAATACTTTAAAAATTGTGATAAGCTATGTACAGACCTTTGGTTTAATATCGTTTATCTGAAATTGGTAAAGATTTATTTCATCCTTACAGCACATACTTCAGTGACATCACCATACAGTATTAGATAAATAGTTATGCTATAAAACTCAAGGTAAAAAATGTACGCACACAAAAATTAAATAATGCTTCTCTTTTCATTGTACATAGTGACAAGTCATTTCCATTTACATAAACCAGACAATCCGCCAACATTCACAACACAGATGCATGCAAAAAATAAGCTAATTTCCTTTACACTAATTCTAAATTTCAGTTCAAAAGTTATTCTATAGATCAGAATAATGCTGCTTTCAACAAAACGTCTCAATAACTTTGGTATTAAAAATAATCTTTAGAAATGAAGATCTGCTAACCACACACAGATGGTAATGATACGTCCCCTTTTACACAAATATTTTAACATACAAAGAGATCACACACAAACATTTGAGCATTTCATATGTAAACAAGATTATTTAATACTGAAATTATTCAGAGTTTGAAAGCAACTTAGTATTTTGGCACCTTCATGGAATGCAGAAATTACAATCTAGGTATCCTAGAATCTACATTATTTATAATTTAATGTAGAGTTATATTGTTTATTTTATATCATTTCTTTATCTTAAGCACTGGGCTTCAATAAATATAACTGGGATTTAAAAACTAAAACCATAGAAATGAAAACTTAATGTCAGACTTTGTCTAATGGCTTACAAATGCCCTCATCTGTTATTACAGGAACTTTAAAAGTGCTTTTATTTTATACGTTTATGATCCTTAGAGGGACATCTTGATTTCAATTTTCTTTATTTTTCTTGATGCCAATGTTGTCAAGACTTTAATTGAATTGTATGGCACATATGTATATAACCATAGATTTCTTTTCTGCTTTACGATTCTTTTGTTCACTGTAAGAATATGCCTCAGTTAAGCTTCCACACACACAGTGAAGTGTTGTTGAAATAATCTTTTAAAATGTAGGTTAAATTAATTTTAATGAAATTTTGAGTTTAAGCTAGTCAAAAACTGTTGACTACAGTGGTGTTAGTCATTTGTTGCACAAATTCAACACTGGAATATAAAACAGCTAAGTGCTGCTTTTGATATATACCAAGCATTGGGCATATTGGGCAATTATTATTATTAATATTATTATTTAGAGATATGAGTATTCCACGTTTTTAATGTGGCCATGAATAATCAAACCATGACTAGCACCTTTTTGAAATCCTGCGCACCCCAAAAAAACTCAAAATGTTTTCTTAATTATCTGTTATAAAACGATTCTGACTGAAGTATCACAAGCTGAGACAGAGCACATGATAAATGAAAGGTATGTTCTTCCTTCTGGGAAATCACAAAGATAAACAGTACAGTGGTAAAAATGTGGAAGTCATTAAAATATAGTGTGTCAGAAAACATTTTTCATAATATTAACTATTTCCAAAAGATTTCCTTGTATGTTTAAATGTTTTCATGTTGAAGTCAGTCTTTTGGTATATTAAACATGAAACTTGAAAGTGCACTCTGTTTTTCAACCAAGTCATAACCAAAGAGCTGTATGACTGTCAAATTAGTGATAGACGTGATGATCTCCATCTTGCAACCACCACAACAAGGTTTGTAACAAACTAATTTGAAACCATTTCTAGGCAGATATATATGTTGCAAGTAATGTCCTGCGCTCTTGTGTAGTGAGTTGGAGCATGGTGCTATGGTTCACAGTCAAGGGGAAAGCCCCAGATATCTTGTTTGCAACTTCTGTAGACAAATTAAGTTGAGGAATACAAGAATTAGCTCAGCAGAGCAAGAAAGCAGAACTAGAGCTAAATCTCCCACAACAAACAAAAAAACAAAAACTAATGACAGCAATTAAGAAATCATCAAAATAAACAACAGCAAACTACATCACTGAATACATCTACCTAGATCAGTGACATTAAATGAAGCTACCCACAAGAAGTCCAACAAAATATTTTGGAGTTTGAAATTTATCCTCACAGGCAAGGTATACATTATAAAAATGAAAAAAGATATACTTGAAAGATACATCCTTCCTCTCCTACTATATGGAACCCAAACCTGGACCTTAACAGGCAGAGAATGAAAAATGTTAGGAACATCAATCAAAGCAGGTGAGAGAAATTCTTTGAGTCAGTCTCTAAGACAGAATCCACAATGAATACCTGAGGAAGATGACAGACATCAAAGATGCAACATCAGCCACCTACATCAAATGGAAGTTGGTGGGCCATGACATAAGGGTAGACCACAACAGCCTGAAACCCCAGAACCAGCCAAAGGAATATAGGTTGGCAGAAAACAAGATGGGCCAACAACCTAAAATGTTGCTTTGGATACAACTGGAAAGGACCAACAGGATTGAAAACTACAGAAGCAGCAATGGAAGGATGAGGAATTTTGTGGGATTGGAGAAAACACCCACCTAGTCAGTCAAGAGGTCCTTAGCCTACAGGGACTCTATGGAATAATTCTAATTAGTTATAAAAGTAAAATATAGAGTTTTTAACAAATAAAACTTTTCAGAACTTTTTACAGCTGTATTTCTTTTCATCTGTTAAACCAAGACATCTGAATATTTAATGCATTAATTCTCAATGCTCTTTGTATGGGCTAGAATAGAAACCAAACGAATTGAAGCAAAGTTATGTCACTAAAAGCACCATTTTTAAATAATTATAATTCATCTGCAAACTTAATTCTCAAAGAATTAAAACAGAGTTTCAAAAGCCAGTAAGCCACAAATATGGAATGATATTTAATAGAGATGATCAGAGATTAAAATAGAAATAAAATAAATGGTACACTATGCAACCCAGCAATATGACTATCCCCTAAAGTCTACCTTCCAATTAGCATTGAAAACAGCTTGTTGCAACTAAGAAAATGTGTGGTACATATTCACCCATGTGTATCAAATAATTAGCCTTATATAGAATAAAAAGAAGTATTTCAGAAAGTGGAGTGCCATTTTTACTAGGTTGACTCACTTGCCTAATTTTAGTAAAAATTAGCCCTATGTTACTCAATGGTGTGGTAGTAGTGCAAGTGCTTACCAAGTGAGAGGTCTGGCATGCTCTGGGTGCATTCAGCCTCATAAGATTCCTGAGAAGCCAAATGAGGAACTACTTGAGAGAAAAGTAGCATGCAAAGACTATATTTACCAGCTTGGGACACTAACCATATGCAACCTGCAGTATTACACCTCACTCATGATGTCCATTGTGAAGAGGTGGGGTGGTAGACCTTGGGCCAGCAATGGGCTGTTGCACCTTAAGTTTATTTATTATGTTAATAACTTGAAGAGGAACAGTGAAACTTCACAGAAGCTTCCTATCTATCTGATTTTTCATTCTTTTTACTTTCTCTAATGACTGTTTAGTACGCAGAGGAAATATAATGCTCCCACCAAAAATTTAGTATTGAGATTTTGCCAAAAATATGTGTTCTGAAATATCCTGAATAGAAAGGAAAAAATTGTTTTACAGAAAGGTGCAGTGAACCAACCTTAACTGAAACCTGGCCTGAATTGAAACACCAGAAGAGGGGAGCAGGAGTAAGAAAGAATAAAGGAGAGAATATATGTCACATTGGTGCATTTCTGCAACAAATGGTACTGTTCTTTTACCCCAAAAAAGGAATTTGTATTGCAGTACCTAATGTGAAATGAAATGTCTAGTGTTTAATGCCCTCTTTTACTACATACGGCACTGCAGGAGGTGACACTGATGATACCTCAGGGGAAACTGGAGATCCCGGAGGAAACCAGCCCCAATGCCATGTTGTCCACCACAAATCCCACTTTGCAGTTGCATGGGATCGAACCCTGGCCACTTTGTTGAGAGCCAAGCAGTCTAACTACTCAGCCATAGCACAGCCTACAGTACTTAATCCTCACCCCCTATCCTATATTCCAACATACTGTTACAACAAGAGTTAAATACTTGCATGTGCATTATTTTACTGTTGGTATGGGACAATGTGATTTATATGCATTTAAGATGTCAGTGAAGAAAGAGTGCGTTATAATAAGCATTGAACAGAAACTAAAACCCTTCATCAGGAGAATGACAGCAGACTAAGTATTAAAGTACATTAGAGGTACGAAAGGCTGCAAATTCATATATTCAAATCTTAAGGAAATGTTGAACTATGCCACAGTCAATATCATCTTTTTTTAAGGTTGCCTTGTACATTGTGGGACAAAGGAGTTAAATAACGCCAACAGATCTAACATTTAACAAGTGTTGTGAGCAGAAAATTCAGAAAAAATTTACTTATTTTATGAAGTAGTCCTCATAAATGCTCTAATATATATTTTAATACTGTATACAACAGCAATTCTCATAAAACATTATTATATGAATCCTGAATAGAATATTTTCTTTTTTTCACTGGTTAAAATTACTATAATTGACTATCCAAAAATAAATATATCGCCTGAAACATCTCTGTCCTATTTAGTTCAATTAAACAGGATTTTACTGTGTGTGTGAGCAGCATAATTATATTAGAAATTGACAGATAAATACCAATTTGACATTTAAGTTCAGCATTTTTGATAGTCAAAATCCCTTCTCTCCTCTTATTGTTCCTTCTTTTTCCCTTGATTATTTTCAAGATGTTCTTTGTTGCAGTTTGAGCTTTCCCATATTTTACCACTGTTTTCTTTTTTTTTTTTTTTTTTTTAAGTACTAATTCATCATTCTTTTGTTTCTTGTAATGCCATTCAGAGAGAAAAATTTCAAAATTAACTTTAATGGCCTACCTTTTAAAGATTTCACTACCACTTAAGCCTTTCAGATTTCCCTTGTACTACCTACAAAAAAATATGCAATGAAACACTTTCTGTTAAGTTTATCTCAATTATTAAATTTCTTTACAATTAGTGTTTCAAGAAATATAAAAATAAATAATAGGGGTTAAAGAAAGTTATGTGAATGTGATGCATAATTTGTTCTTACAGTAAACAAAAAATGTCTATCCAAAAGAGATTATACTAAGTTAGAAAAAAAATGTTACAAAATACTTTTAATCTTTTGCTGCTTATGTTCTATAACCAATGATTGCATGGTAGAGCAGCCATACTTCCATAAAGTCCCTGGCAATGGCAGCAATTCAAGTACGCGAGCCATCCACCATCACATGCACAAACCTGTAAGCGCCAAAGTTAGTGTGTTGTCGGTTACAGACGAGTGAAGTACTGTATGGGAGCAAGCTCTGTGTGGTTTGTTCCTTACATGAGCAAAACAGATTATAATTCGGATGGCATCACAGAGCTTCCCCAATCCCCATAGAGTAGCAAATTATCACACCTCCTACACTCCCACTGAGCTGGTTGGGACTCGCTTCTAAGCTAAGCTATTTTAAATGCAGGGACTTTAAGGAAGTACAGCTACTCCACTAATTCATTTTTCCTAAGCTTGATCGCTCTTGGAGAATTATTTCTGCACACTTTCATAAACAGAGATCAACAGAATGCAAACATCATTATATGATAGAAAGCCAAACTGGACAGCATGCCAATTTATATATATTAACAGTGAAAGGGTTCATTTATCTTCATAATTTGCAATGATTGACCATTACAGCAAAATCAAAACCTGTTCCTTTCTTTCACTTATTTAATATGTTGTCCTCTTTCTGACACTTTTACTATATTGAGCAAATAAATTGTATAACATTAAGGTTCTGCTCAGGAACTAAACTACATATGTTTCTAATTAATACTGCTTATTCTTGCGCTTGCAACTTGAGTTTAAGTACTGAATATCAATAGTCAGAAATTAATGTTAAATGTAAGCTAGACTTCAGTGGTGATTACTGTTTCAAGACCATGGAACAAACAGACATAATTCAAGAAGTATTTCAACAGCAGACTACCACTGCCAACTGAGAGCTGTAAAGTGGAAATAAGATGAATGCTTGAATAGTACAGTAATATGTTAGGAAGCTCAATGAAGTAAATAAAAATGTACAAAACCTCATTATTTAATTTGCTTAGCAACAACTTTGTTGTCGTCCTCCATAGTCTAAAAGTAACATGCTAGCCTCTAATTCCCAAAATCTAGAGATTAAATCCAGTGGGGAGCAATGGATTTTTTCAATGTAAAAATCCTTAGCACAGCTTCTTTCAGAAGGGAATAAAAGAACCTTAAGCATAACAAAGGGGCCTCTAGACAAAATTAAGTGGTCTTTCACACTTAATATAGAATGGAATGCTGAGAACCATTGGACTTAAAGAGCTTCCATAAATAGAAATTCAATTTTTTCACAACTTTGCTACAGAGCTGTCACTGCTGCAGCAAGTTATTTTGATTATTTCTTCATCTTAAGTAATAGTTCTTGGTGTCAAACATTTGAATGAAGCAGATGCGAAAGAAGCAGACATGGTTTCCATTACAAGCATTCTAGGAATGAATGTGAAAAAAATGATAGCCTACCTGTCTTACATTCAAGAAATCCCAAATTTGAATATCAGAGTGAGTTATTTAGACACAGCATTTTTGGGGAGTTTTCCTTATGAGAACATGAATGTCAAGTTCCATGGACCCTGGGATCATTTGATTTCACCTATTTCATTCAACATCTGGTTAAGAGACATTAAACCCCCACTAAATATATTTAGAAGATAATGTTCTGATTCAAAATATAAACTTGAAAGAAGCGTAGGGACAGTGAAGCACAAATTAATACAAAAGTGAATCGAGAATATATTGACACATTGCTTCACTCACACTGTTTATTATTATTATAAACAGTGTGAGTGAAGCAATGTGTCAATATATTCTCGATTCACTTTTGTATTAATGTTCTGATTATTTAAAACAAAAGTATAAGTTAAATTAAATTTAAATTTAATTTATCATAACAACACGGTTTTCAACACTTCCAAGAAAGGAACTGCAAAAGTATAAGTACTCACTTTAAAAGTACCACACACACTTCCTTAAAATTTATAAGAGTTAGGTTCTTTATTTTTAGGACTTAACAATGGTGCCATAACAGGTAATTACTATCACTTCACAAGAACCTCAAAAATGAGAGTGTATCTTTGTACAGAACTGAAATAAGAGGAAAATATATTAGCTCTTTATTTATGGCTGTTAGAGGAAATGGTGCAGTCTTTGGATTCTTCTCCTTAGATCAGAACAAATTCATGCTATGCAAAATTCAGGTTATCAATGAAAGCTATTAATATCTCACTAAATATATAAATGCCATACAACTGGAGATTTACTTTACAATAAATATGATCAGGCTAAGGTACCTGACCAAATAAAACTACATGAAATTCTCCACACTGTTCCACAATAATACTCCCTGTGTCCCGAATTATGGTATAGATAAAAGTTCAAAGTGTGGGATTATGGGGCATTACCTGTTCTGTATATGCCTGATATGCAGTATGGGAACAAGCTTTCACTGTGCAGACTCATTGTCACCACGTGTTGTAGTGAACACAATTATACTCCATTTACCTAACATAATATGAGCGAGAATCAGGCTAAGGACAAGGAGTTATTAAACCAGCAAAACGTCATAATAACCACAAATAAACAATTGACTGGTGAGTGCTGCAATGCTATTCTGCAATTTCTACTGCAATACAAGAAAGATGGAGCTTTGCAGAGAGGCATTATTAAGAGAGCTGCAGATCAGTTTTTTATAGTTTGACAAGTGGTTTAAAAATATTTTATGAATTGAAAGTTTGTAATTCTGTTTGTCCATGGTGCAGAACAATGGTAAATTCAGGCCTATGTACGATTACATGCATATTGATAAAAAATGGTTTTATTTCTCAAAATTACAGCAGAAATATTCATGCTGGGCAAGCAGCCTCCACATCATCAATGCAAAAGCAAACTATTCATACCCAAAATAATGATTATGGCAGCAGTTGCAAGACCTAGGTGGGATTCACACAAACAGCAATGGTTTAATGGACAAACAGGCATTGACCATTTAGTGATGTCATCAAGGCAAAAGTTGATCAACAGTTTGCTCACAAATATCACAGCATTTTTGTTTGTAATTTTTTACATTTATAGTATTGGCAGTGATACTATTTCCCACCCACTCTTCAATTATGCTGTAAAAGTATAAATATTGTAAAATATAACATAATGTAACTTTTTGAATGTAATAAATTAGTGTTATACTTAGAAAATGTGAAATCAATAAATACCATATTTTGGGTCTTCATAACTGAGTGATATCTATACCATAATTTGGGACAGAGGGAGTAATCTGTTTTGTCTATGTAGTTTTTTTCATGTTCCTCTCAACTGATCTGATAGATTCCAGATTTTGATGAACTTGGGATTAATTTTTAAGACATTTGTTTAACAAGCTCCTCAGGCTAAATCTGTTTTGTGGGGCTAGTCTAAAATTTTCTAAACAATGAACTTTCTGTCCTGTAAATCTGTATTTGACAGTGGTGTTAATCTGATTGTTGTTTCTGCAGCAACTTCGAAATTGTAGACGATAGTTTAATTTCTAAATTCCTCAAACCCATATGACATGGCACTACAGTAATCCGTGAAAGATCAGAGAATCACTGGTTAGTTGATCATCCAATAATGGAGACAAGTAGATCCCTGAGACATGTTCTGGCCGTAATTTGGTAAATGGCACAATGAGTTAAATTTAAATTTATCATAACAACACTGTTTTCAACACTTCCAAGAAAGGAATGGCACAATGAGTGCTTAATATAAAATCATTTTACATAATTTAATAATTGCCAGATGTTTATGTAAAGATGATCTGAGCAGAACCTTTATGCTGATTATTTCAAAACAAATTAAAAGAGAATACCATATGTCCCCAAAATAATTATTCTTTTCAGTGTTGTCAAAATCAAGTTTCATAACTAAATAACAAGATCATAAATGTACACATAGACTGCATCTTAGGTGTGTTCGCAACATTTTGTGTCTTGTATTCAGGTGTTTGGTATTTTAAGAAAGAATTCAAACAATTTGTCTGACTATTTTAACTATTAAATTTGAATTAATATCAAAAATGGAAATTTGTTAAAATTGTTATATAATACCTTCCCTAGATTTTCAGCATTTAAAAAAATATCAAAGTTACAAATATAATTCATTACTTACACAAGTGTGCAGTTTGCGTATGTGCCTGCACATGTAGAGTTGAAACATTAAGGATGCTTTAAAAATCTAGGAGATTCCCCACTATTTTACTTGCTTTTAATGGCATCTTTAGTAATTTTTAACTTGTAAAAACATATTCAGGGAAGTATGACATATTGAGGCACATATTTATGAATCTATTGTTTAAAAAAAATCTTCACAATAAATTTAAAACAAAAAATATAATTCTTTCTTACAGCCAAATTGGAAATGATTAAAAATACATTTAGTTAATTTAAGGCTTACCAATGTATAGCAAAATTTATAATCCAAATGAGGAAACACACTTCAGTTTTCTGCTTGGCATACAGCGCAAATAATATTGTACCAGAGAATTACTGATTAAGAAGAGAATCTATAAATGCATTAAATGGAATTTGCTTACTGAAATGGAGTACATAAAGTACCCATAATTTTACACCAACTTCAACTAAATTTGAAACATATCAACAAAATTTCTTCTTAACTCTGTACTTACAGTAAGTCTTTTATGAACCTGGATGAACAGATGGAGTGACAAGGTGCTCTGCACCTAAAAATGAGCTTTGAAATTTTGCAAAATTAAAGTAGTAGAAGTCTGTATAAATACTATATTGTATTATAAATATTTGTGTAAGATCAGTACTAATAAATTATCACAAGCACAAGAATCAATAACCTTACATTTAAAATCTTGAGTTTTTGTGCACATAATTCATGATTAAACAATAGAAGAGATACTAAAACTTAACTATCATGAAATGTGATGTTCACTTTTCTCTTACAGAAACTTGTGTTAGTTCATATTTACAACATGCTTTGAAAGGACTAGAAAGTAGCCTGGCTCAAGTTTATCCATCAGTCCTTAGCTACAATGCCATATTTCACTCTGTGTAATGTAAATATCAATACAAAATGATTGTTATATTAAACAGCTCTTTTTAATGAAATCCTGCAGCTAAATATTATATCCTTCAACAGTGATTCTTGAACATTGCTTTATCAAATTACTATGAATTATTATAAAATTATCGTAAATTACTTACATCTTTTGTAACCTACATGGTTACCAACCTTTTCCAACAATCACACATTCTTACTTTCTTAGACATTAAACAATAAAATTAGATTGTGATAAACATTCTGCAAAATTATTGTAGACAGTTGACAAAGAGAGCAAATGCTTTCCTTGCTATGTAATAATCAGATAATAAATATTTGCACTTTATATTATATAAAAGCTAGCACTGACTGTGTGTGCAAATGAAACCATGAGAGGTTTATGCATAAGCACCTAAGCATTTTGGGAACATAATTACAACATTAAATCTATCTGAACTGCACAGCAATCACATTACCATGCTCTCTCCAGGGGAAAAGAATGCCCATTACTGTTATGCACATTTAAGTCAATAATGCTTAATTTAAGCTCAATTAAAAGATTTATTTGGATGTATGCTTCCAATTATTCAATTTTACTCATCCTCTTGAAACATAAATGTACCGTATTTCTCCAAATACATATTAATTGTTATTTCTTTTCTCCCAAAAATTAATATTGAAAATATTAATATTGAAAACCACAAATCATCTTTCTTTCGAAAGTTTTTCCCCTGCCACCCTATTACCAGATTGAGAGGTACAGTTGAGTCACAGAAACATGCGAGTGCTTTTCGTTTCCTATATTATTTTTATTTAATACTGGCATAAACTCACTATCCATATTCCACACCAGCAGGGTGAGTAAGCAAATTTCTTATTGCTTTGAATTTGAGTCCAACACACGTACTCACACATTTGCCTAAGTAGAAAATTCAGGTCAAGGTAAGCAAAAATAGAGTATAGAGGCATTTCACACAAGTAGCTATAAGACGTGCTTCACAATGACAGTCCACACCAGCCCCTGAATGAGCTTTTCATATTGTCTAATGTCAAAAGTCTGAAACCCAGACATTAAACTATGAACACAGGTTTGGTTTCAGGTTCAGGAGCACAGCATAAGTGGTAGGGCAGTGTATGTTAGAGGCAGTTTCATGTTTCCTTACCAACATAAACTACTGCATTATATCAGCATGATTCCATGCACACGACTGTATATAAAGTTGCTTTCAGTCTTGCATTTTATAGTAGGCTGCTTACTCAGGCAGTTTAGATCTTTAGCATACAAAACTTTCCATTAAAATCAAAGAAATAGAATTTTACAGAAGTTAAATTTTGAACATGCAAAATATCCCATTTTAGAACTTGTAAGTGTATTTACTAGAATAGTACAATTTCTACATATATCAGATGTATTTAGATTTCAACAGATACACTTCAGTATTATGATGCAAATTTCTGATTAACAAAGAAACTATAAACAGCATTTTTACCATAAAAATAGAAAACCAACAAATGACAAAGTAAAGATAAAGTTAAAAATTGCTGTTCTAATAGGTCTTTGGTAGATCATAAAAAGGAGATAGGAACAGTAATTGTACTTAAGAAACTCTTTATAAACAAGGTGAAAACCAGTTTCTTTTTTTCCTAGAGAAGCTTGGAAATGAATAAATGGGAATTCACTATCAATTAGCTTGAAATTTAAACTGTAGCCACACAAGAAATTGCAATCAGTATTGTATAAGCTTATACTTATAAACCATCTTTCAGGAATATTTGAAGAGTTTAATCATGTTTTATTAATTTAATGTTTAGTCACAAAATCTTACAACTAAATTTTTAGAAATTTAGCATTTTCTATTTCCGGAAAGAAGGCAAAGAAGGCTGCTGAGATTTTTTGGTGACTTTTTCAACCAATATTTACAAAACAGACTATTTATTATTGTGAAGTATGAGTTACATGTTAATGAAACTGTACATTTTAATTTGCCAAAATTTGGTAGCATCGAAAAAAAAAAAAAAAAATTTAATCAAAAATAATCTCAGAAAAAATATGTTCAAATTAGCAGTAAAAGCTGAACATTTTAAACAATTTGTGGCTGAGATAAGTGTGCTAAAAATATATTTTGCACAAGATAAAGGCTTTTTTAATCAGAAGTTATGTTTCAACATGATCATAAATCGGAAAGGCACTGATCAGAAAAGCAAATCTGCAATTCCTATTTCTAATCTGAAAACATAACTTTAGTATCAATAAAAATTAGAATAAATTCTCAAACATTTTCTTAATTGTCATAGGTTTGCCAATCAAACAATGCAAAATGAATCCCAAAGCAAGTTGCTAACATGCTTTGATAACCTTCAGCTTTTTTTATATGTATTTCATTTCTCTCGACCCAGACCTACTTCTGAAGTATATTCCCTTTGAGCTCAATTTAAAAGCTACGAAAAGACAATATGACCTATGGTTTTCAACTTCAGTATTTTGGAGGTAGAAAAAAAAGTATGGTTATGTATTCAGAGAAATATGACAATTTTTCAGAAAAGTTCTGTGCACCAAGCAGTTCATGTTCCTCAAAATACATGCTCAGAAGAATTTTAAGCATTGATATAGTAAGTACAACATAAATGTTATTATTTTCAACATAACATGTTTTCTGTAATTCTTTCACTACCTAGACATCTCCTGTAGCACTGAAACAAACATGCCTGGACTTTGTATGGAAAGCTACCCTGATTTTATATATATTTACTGCTTACACATACCATTGCAGTTAAGTGAAACTCTTGTCTAATAGTATCAATATGGCAGTTATTTTATTTACATGTTACATAAATACATCTAGGAATGTGTATGAAGTTCTGCATTGTTAATTTTATTTCTTAAAATGGAAAACAGTGCTTACACATAAGAAACCAAAATGTTACATTAAATATAAGGCTGCATTCCAAGCCTGAAATGCTTAATGACAGAATGTATAATGTGTTTCTAGAAGGATGAAATGTGATATTCTCTAACATTTACCTACTGAGGAAGTATTGCAAACAAACCAAAAATCAACAGAGAATGACAGAAATACACAAATAAGATTACCTGAATCCCAAAAGAGCATTTTTAGAAACATGTGTGTCTGTGAAGTTATAAATGGAATACTTTGATTAAAATATACGTTTGCATATACATCTGAAATTTTCTGTGAATAGACTGATTCCTATTCATCCTGAACAAACTTTATATTATCTAACATAACTAAAAAATCTTAAGAGATTAGATAACCATGAAAAATGCAGATCTTGATAGAATGCACTATTTCTGACAAATTAACTGTTTCTGAAATACTTATTGCAACTGGTTTGATTTTTCCAATTATTCATGTATTTTTACATAATCTACTACATAGGAGGGCAGTTCAATAAGTACCTGTGTTACAAAATATATGGTGTTGCTACGGGAAGTTTGTCTTATCATCATGTACTGTCATTTGTTACATGTCGTCAAAACGAATTTGGTGCTGATTCATATGTTAGTTTGAATTTTACAGACATTTCAATAAGTTGTTCGTGATCTTGCTAAAATGTAAAAAATCCACTATTCAGTAATTCGCTTTTTTCTTTTGGATGGGAACACTTGTGAAGAGATAAAAGCAAAACTGGATGCTGTTTATGCAGACCATTCGCTTTCTATGAAAAATATTGGGACAACAAATTTAAACATGGTCGGACATCTGTTTTTGACAAGAAGCGCCCAGGACATCTGTCAAATGAGTCTAGCATCCATAGAGCTTAGAATTACCCAACATTTCATCTGTCATGATAAGAGAAAACCCAGAAGAAAGAAAAATCTTATCTTGATAACACACTGAATGAAATCCAAACTCGGGAGCTCTTGATTGTGAGGCAGACACCCTATCCCCACACCATAAGTCTTTTTACTTAAATTCTAAATTCAGTTTCAATTAACATAAAACAGTATTTACCTCGTCCAACCATTCATACCAGCCTTCAATTAAAAGACTAGCTTCAACCCAATTTTTAATGACTTGAGTATTGCTTTTATTTACACAAAATGTGTAACGAATTTATTTCTGTACACATTTATCACAATTAACATGAAGCAGACAGGAACAAAAGATTTTATAAGTATAGTTTGCAGGAGAAGGATAAAAATAAATGACAGCAGGTATATTACACCCAGTCCAAGAAAAGGTCCCAGTGTAAACAAATGCATGTCACCATCACAACAAACCTCTGAAGCAAATGAAAATAATTTGTTACCGCACTGCATGTATTATCACCAAGTATTTTATAATCACATTAAAACATAAATTAAATAATTAGCTTCTGTTTTTTATGATTAGGACCATACAGCCATCAGTATTCTTGTGTTATTTACTGCAGGGAAGCAATGGTTGTGCTAATCTATATAATGCTGTGATCACGGTGTGTGTAGAAGATCAGAGCAGTGCATGAAACATTAAAGTGGCAAAAACCTTAAAAATGTTGAAAAAACGGTAGCTTTAAATGTATTGAACTTTTTTGTTTGAGTATTATTGTTAAGGATGTCATTAAACTAACATCAGAAGCAATTGCTATGTCTGTAAATGCTTTACAATCAGATTTTAGACAATGATTCAAACAATTCACCACTTCTGATTCCAAGATCTGCTTCACACTATTATCCAAGGATTCGAATTAACATTAAATTTGTACTAATAAAAGATATAACATTTTTTCACCTATTCTTGAATTATAAGTATAAATTTCTTTAATACTCAGTGCTGGTGCAGTAAAAGGTAGCAATGGTTAAGATAAATTTGGGAAGTAACAGTGACAGTTTCTGAAATCCTGAAAGTAAACAACTGAATAGTCGAAAAAACTATTTGTAGTCGGCTTTTAACACTTAGTCACATTTTTATATTAATGAGGGACTAGTTTCAGAAGCTGTTGCATCCATTTTAAAGCTTGAAGGTCTAACTATTGTCTGCTATCATCTGCTCTGTTCTCTTTGGTGTGGAACTATAAGAGAAGAGAACAGACGACAACAGACCATAGTTGGACCTTTGAGGTTGAAAATGGACACAAGGGCTTCCGAAACTAGTCCCTGAATAATATACAAATGTAAGTGACAAAGTGTTAAAATCCAACTACATTAGTTTTTTCAATTAATTTTGAAGTCACTGTTACTAAATTCCTAGTCACACATACTGGGATAGATGTTGAAAGGGAAGAGTGGTAGTTCTTCAAGGTGGAGTGATACTACATGCTAGGAACCATTCTTGGACTGGAAAGATTATCGTAACAATCATGTGAATGTAACATCAGACTTTTAAATAAAAAAATAAAAAAAAAACAGAGAGAGAGAGAGAAGTAACAAACAAATTTTCATGCTGCAGCTCCAGAGAAATTGTTACTGGGTCAGGGTAAATAAGCAAAACCCAGCTGTTCCTGTCCCAAGTGTACAAAAGCAGCATTGTATAATTTATAAACTGGATGAGACTACTTTGAATGTTGCATTTTGTTTAATAATTCACCAATTAATAATGCACAGTTAGAAAAATGTCTAACTTTTTTCCAAAATTAAATTTTCCTCAATTTTCTATAATTTTGAAAATCATTTTTGAGACCAGCAGATGCAGTGACATTTATCACTTACTATGTTATAACTTATCAAAAAAATTATAGAAACATAGATTTACAAGTATATAACACACAAGCAAGGCATGTACTCCTACAAGACTTTCATTCTGCCAAAAGAGAGGAACAGCATTTCTGTATTAGATGCTAAAGTACTTCTAACAGGATGAAGATCAGGTACAAAAGCACTTCTAGTACATCCTTCCAGAAAAACATATGTCTATATAATCTATCATTAAGCCCTTTTACCTGTAATGGATACTATAGAAGAGATTGGCTGGATGAAAAAATAAACAAATGCTGACTGTAAAGAAAAGTACCAGCTGCAACACTATATCTTCTGTAGTGTTTACATTACTAAGTTTTAAACAAGTAATATTATGTACGTATAAAATGCATAGACTTAAATTTTAGTACCTGCTAAATAAATCAACACTAACTAATGAAAATGCAGCAATGCCATGATTATGCTAACTGCATATATAGTATTTTTAATAATATAGTATAATAAAAGCACTTATAAAAATTACCTCATATTGAGCGTAAAAATGGAATGTGTATCAACATAACAGAATTAATCTGTTTTACAGAACTATTCATATTAGTAATAAATTGCCTAAAAAATGAGTATTTTCAGATATTAAAACATGGTATATATGAAAACGATATGCTGACAACCCTTTTAATGGAGATAAGCATGGTAAGAGCTTTCTTCTTTAAAGCTTCAATGCACAGCAAGTTCACAGAGTTAATGTCATGGCTTTAACTGGTCCTACTTGCTGTGGGGCCGAATTTTTGTTCACAAAGGGTGGATCTTCTTCCTTGCAAATGTAACTGGTCCCATGCAGATGGAGTCAAATGTTTATATTTCACTCATCCTGAGGAAAACACATACACAAGGAAAATAAATATTTTCAGTAATACAATTAGTGATGATGGTTTACCAGTAATTTAATATTTGTGAAGTACTCAGTATTCAAGGTGTGGCAATAAACAAACAGGATCCAATTTTTTTTTCATTTCCTGTCACTTTGAGAATGAAGAAACATGTACGACAATGACCTGTGGATCAAAACATCACACAAAGTTTAACTTTGCAGAGATCAGTCAGCTGTCATTAGTGCTAGAAGCAGATTTTGTATCAGAAATCCATAGAAATAATGGTGAGTGCTAAGATAGAACATGTTAACATCAAATTCCTAATAAAACTCAGAAAATCTGCCACAGAAGCTAACAAATTGTTGACTTAAGTTTATGATGATGAATGTCTATCTCATACACAAATTTTCAAGTGGTTTAAGAAATTTAAGGGTAGAAAATATGTTATGGATGATCCAAAATAAGGCCATCCTTCCGTAATGAAAGTAAACGAGAATGTGGACAGTCTTAAAATTACTCGAGAAGACCACCAATTGAGCTTTTGAACAGTTACTGAACTAATGAAATCAACAAAGTGTTAAAAACATTTTGGATGAACAGGGAATGGAAAAAGAGTGTTGTAAAATGGTGCCAAAATCACTAATTCATCACTATCATCAGATAGTGATGAATTGCTATGGCGGCATCCTTAAAAACAATGAAAATATTTTTTTCAAAAATACTATGTGCAACAAAACTTGGATTTTCCAAAATGATTCAGAGATTAAGCAACAGTTTATGCATTTGCCACAGGAAGAAGAAAATGTGTATGGGCAAACCAAAATTCAAAGGAAAAGGGCTTGTCTAAAAAAATTCAAGATGGTTACTTACACCAATAGAGTGTTTGCAGGTCAAACTGTCAAAGAAGATTTATTATAAAAATGTTTTGAAGACTTTTGAGAGTGTGTGCGACAAAAGGAACCAGATTTATGGAAGAATACCTCATTGATCCTCCACCAGGACAATGCCCCAGATCACAACACACTATCTGTGAAAGGCTACTTGGTAAAAAAAACAATGTTCCCATAAAAGAACCATTGCCAGACCTAGCACCATGCAACCTTTTCTTTTATTAGGTTGGTGCATAAGTTTGTAGTCCTTTTGTTTCATGAGTTGGTACTCCTGTTACAATGGCTTTATGTATTATCACTTTTTATGTTAAGTTCAGCTGTTGTGCAGTCGGTTTACATATTGCAGTGTCATTTGATGATGGTGAGTGTAGCTGTTAACGCTAGAAAATGGACTGTCAATTGGACAAACTGGAACATTTCCGACATATTCTTCTCGCGCTGATCTTTGTATGGAGAGTAACTTGTTTTGTTCAGGGTCAACCAATCCTTTCTTTTCCTTAGATTAACATAGAGACACCATTTCTCGTCACCTATAATAATCCTGAATAGGAATGCTCAATGTTGTTCATGAATCAATTGATGGCGATCAAGCAGAGGTGCACATATGACGAACCGTTGATATTTTTTCGGGGGGGGGGGGGGGGGGTGTTGTGACACCTGTACACCCGCTTTATGGACCTTGCCCATTAAATGCAAATGTCACATGATGGTGGAATGGTCACAGTTCATCACATTTGCCAGTTCTCGAGTACATTGACACGGAGTATCATGGATTAATGCATTTAGACAATCATCAAATCCTGTAGGTCATCCTGAAAGAGGAGAGTCATTCATGTCAAAATGAGAAAACCATTTGCTTGTAGTGCTCTTGCCAATGGCATCTCAGTTGTTCCCATTATCCCCGACACAAATGTCTCTGGATGCCTCTGCTGCTTTCGCCCCTCTATAGAATTCAAAGAGATGTCAGAAATGTTCCACTTTGTCCATTTGACCATCCACTATCTAGTATCCACAGCTACACTATCATGACAAACTATGACAAACTGTGTTATGTAAACCGACTGCACAACAGTTGAACTTCACATAAAAAGTGACAATCGATAAATAAACCTATTGTAACAGGAGTACCAACTCTCAAAACAAAAGCTATATGAACTTATGCACCAACCAAAAGGTCAAAAGAACAGTGGATGTAGTGAAAGTAAAAGTAATGCAACTGATGGAACAGGATAACACAAAATGACCTGCAGCACTACTTCAATAGTGAAAAATTCACATGAACTTGAATATTACACTGGAGGGTTTACCACAGTCACTGTCAGATAGTTCATCCCCCCCCCCCTTTTTCTTTCAATGAAGTGTCAGTGAGTCCGGTTTATTTATTGCCACACCACATTAGTAGCTATGTCAATATGAGTTTAAACTGCAAAGGGCAGCTCTAGCTTTTATGAGTTGTATACAGTTAGATAACTGCAATACATTTTTCCTTCTTAGTTTTACTATTTAAGCAGTCATCAAAACATACACACATTTTAATTACTTGTTAAGCTCAAGCAAAATAGGTTCATAAATGAAATTAAACTATACTAATAACAGCTGAACATTTAAGATTATACAAGCATGAAAATTACCTATAATGATAAATCCTAAAGGAGAACTTCCTTGTATACATTTATTATTCATTGATATGCTAATTGAATGTGTTTATTATTTATTTAAGTTATATAATTTGTATAAATTTAGTGAATGCATTTACCAGATGGAAAATAAGTCTGGAAAAATAATTTTTTTTAAAAAAAAAAGAACTTAAATTTGCATAATCATAAAATTACAAATGCACTGCAAGGCTATCATGAATTACTGTCGAAGTAAAAACTTCAGTTTGAACATTCACACACCAAGAAGCTATATATGGCAAGCAAAAAGTACTTATTGACATCACCATGTGAACCGTTGAGAACAATTTTCAGAGAAGCCATCATTAATAGTGTTATCTATAGAATCTTTGGGTACTGACAGAATATTCTGGACATATTGCAAATCATTCAAATTTATTAATAACTTGGTGTATTTATATTGTTACCATTGAAACTTCGTTATTGAAATTTTAAACAAAACTATACAATTGAGTCAACTTGAAAAATTCAATGCTACAGTCGAGCAAAACCTATATATGGCTAGTATGAATAAATGATTAATTTCCATCAATTAACTTAAAACTATACAAATTCATCTTAAATTGATTCATTCAAAATCTTGCCCTTATCTGTCACAAATGTAAATTCAACTCAAATAGTGCCCTATAAAATAAAATGTCACTTTATGTGTACTACTTTCAGTTTTTATTCATATTACAGCAGAACCTTATTTTAATGAACCTGCTGTTAACCAAATTCTGCCTTTAATGAATGTTTCTGGAAGCTCTGTCAAAAGTTCCATAAGTGTAATGTCATTTAAACAGGCTTTTTACTAATCCTGATTTCTACAAAAAGTCTGTTTTTCAATTAAAATATTTTTCTCGGATTACGATTGTGCAGCTATTTCTGCATTAAGATTTTCACAATGCAGTTAATGCTACCTCTGCCATAATAGGAAACATTACCCCGTTTTGGATACTTTCAAAATCATTAGCCTCCAAGGGTCACCCGCTTCCATTTTGAAGTTCGCTGGTTGCATGTTAAGTTCTGTACTCTTTGTGATAATGATTTATATTTCTCATTCCAAAAAATGGCTGCTAAATGGAAGAAGCTTATCATCCACGACAAGATTACAATTTTTTTTTTTAGTTTGATTTATGAGTCACTAAGTTTACACTCAAACTTCACTTACTTGTTGTATAATTGAAACATTTTCAAGATCATTCGATCTCATCCTCAGCTGTTTGGTGACTAAACGAACATTCTTCTTCCTCCACTACTACGATGCTCCGATCCCTCTGCCATCTGGTGTTAGGGGCACTAAGTTTTAATACTTCATTTAATGCCGGGATTTCCAAATTTATAACTTTATCACAGTTTTTGGTTATGAATATTTTTTCCCAAATATCCAATTCTAAGGGTGTACATAAGGATTTTAACAGTTTTATGTTATGCCCACTGCAGTGTCACACCATTTTTGAACAGAAACCCACAACATGAGCTATTTTGAAACACACATAGTAAAGGCCTTCCCACAGATTTACAAATTTTGGCGGAGATATGTTTATGTTTTTGCTATTATTCCGGAAAATCTTAAAGAAGATTCTCTAAAATTACTAAACCTGCAAGATAATCATATCCAGTTTACAATGAAAGTAAAAAGAGACAACACCCTACCCTTTTTGGACCCCAAGATAACTAGAAATCGTCATGGTATAGATTTTGGAAAAAACAGGAAGCCCACACACATAGATAATTACATAAAGAAAAATGAGTACAACCCAGTTTCACATCAACTAGCTGCCTTTAGAAGTCTAATTCACCGGCTATACAACATCTCACTGAGTAAGGAGGAGTTTTTGAAAGAACAACAACATATAAAAGAGATAGCAGTATTAAATGGATTCAACCCAGCCATCATAAGGAACATGATGAAAATAAAGGAAAACCTCAAGATAATATCAAAAAATACTACTCTCACACCACTTAAAAACACAAATTGGCAATATAGAAAATTCACCTACCATCCATGGGCTTTTAGAAAGTTTGAACGAATCTTCAAAAGACTAAACTTAAAACTAGCACCCCAAAACAAATTCAGTTTGAAGAACCTGCTAAATAAACCACTAAAAAATTCAATTCCCAACACTTTGAAATCAGGAATTTATCAGATAAATTGTGAAACCTGTGAGAAAAGCTACTAGGAAAAACTAAGAGAAACTTGTTAACCAGGCAAAAAGAACACCAGAGGAACATAAAGTTGAAACAAACAGAAAAATCTGCAGTGTCACACCATTTTTGGACAGAAAACCACAACATTGGCCATAACATTAAACTGTTAAAATCTTTAAGTACACCCATAGAATTGGATATTTGGGAAAAAATACTCATAACCAAAAACCGTGATAAAGTTATAAATTTTGAAATCCCGGCATTAAAGGAAGTATTAAAACTTAGTGCCCCTAACACCAGATGGCAGAGTGATTGGAGCTCCGTAGTAGTGGAAGAAGAGGAATGTTCATTTAGTCACCAAAAAGCTGAGGATGAGATCGAATGATCTTGAATGCTGTGACTGTAGTCAAATTTATATTGGAAAAACCAAAAGAAATTTAGAAACAAGAGCAAAGGAACACTTTAGGAACATAAAATACAAACAATTAGAAAAATCAGCAGTTGCCACGCATTTTTGGGAAAAAAACCACAACATAAATCCAGAACCAAAATTACTAAAACATACAACAGGAAAAGAAGAACTGTCCACATGGGAACAAATCTTTATTTCAAAAAATAGGAACAAAGTATTCAATTTCGACATCCCCCAGAAAGATTTGTTCAGCAAGTTCCTCGAACCGCCACCAGAGGAGACCGATGACAAAATATTGCCAGCTACACCAATGAGAACAAGTCGATGTCCGGCTGAAGATAAAGGGAAGGCCTCAGAAACCGGTTCCGGGAAAATTTAAAAGTAAGTGTTGTTGTGTCATTAATCGACTCCTAATTAATTTAATTTGATCTTGAAAACGTTTCAATTATACAACAAGTAAGTGAAGTTTGAGTGTAAACATAGTGACTCATAAATCAAACTCAAAAATTTCAAATATGCCATTCATTTAGCTCTCAATTGCTATAAGAAGTCACTCTGAACACTGAGAGTATAAATAGCTAAAATACGGAGCAAAAACAGCTGCACAAGGCTACCATAAACTTCAGCTGTGAAATACTGTAATAAGAAGTGCTGACAGAAAGATTTGTTTCTTTCCAGCGTTTGTTTCATACAACATATACAATGATTATCGCTTAGTGGTATAAACTAGAGCCTAAAACCTTGAACCGGAGAAGTCGCTGACACAGCTATACATAGACATTCATTCGCATGCACGCAAAACAAAATGATTCAAATATTAGGTGTGTTTGCCACAAAGAATAGCTTTGTTACAGTGAAACAAATTAGTGAAACTTCAACGATTTATTAATATTGTCTCTACTTTATTGATACTGTAGATGTATACTGCCTTTAATGGGTTTTAAACCAGTTTTTGTTTCGTTTAAATAACTTAATAAAAAAAAGAAGATAAGAATGAGTATTTATGAAGCATTTTTACAGCATTTAACAATTTAAATGTCTTATTCTGTTTATTGGATATCTGTTTCCAGCCCGTGAACGCCATCAGCAAATCGGTTAAGCAGCATGCTGCAGTTTACCAATATGCTCCTATTGTTATTGGTAACCTAGATAAGACAACTCCCAAGGGTGTTCAAAAACAAAATCATAATGCTTAGAGTATGTTATATAAAAATATTAGCAACTGATAGAAAGTACAAAAAGAGATGCTGTTACTTATTAGTTAAGAGTATGGCAGTAACATTCTCAGATGAACAACGGAATCAAATTGAGGAGATATATGTATAGCTAGATATTGAGGATCAAACAAAACAGAAAAAGAGTATACACCTAACATGGATGAGGTGAGACTATAGAGCAACTTAAATAAGAGTCCAAGATCTGATAATCTGCATAAAGAACTGTTTCAGATAGCAGAATCTATTATTCTAATGAAAATACGTGACATAATACAGAAGATATGGGAAACCGAAATGATACCACCAGAATGGGAGCAAGGTATTATTTTAAAGCAGGGGACCACTTTGTGAAATAACTAGAGGAATCACACTATTAAATATACTATACAAACAAGCATAATATTAAAAATTATATTTATATCTTGGCTTTTCATTTATCTCAGAAAAACATAAGAAAAGAAAGAAGTACTTTGCATATGATAAAGATTACAGATTTTGCTTAATTTAAAAGGTTTGTGCCACTGTACCTAACAAATTAAATGACAAGATTTAAAACTGCTAAACGAAACTTACCCATTCACGTTCATCTACACCTTCCATTTCATCCTGTTCCAACTTCAAGTTCACCTCCATTCTGTTGCTCACTGCCCGCTGAATCTAAAAAATACAATAAAATATCAACAAAGGTGTACAGAGCAGGCAAATAACACCATATCATACACAATTCGTATTAAATAGTCTGCAGACTATTAGAAACAAAGAGTGGCTTTTCAGTGAAGAGCCTGGACTTAAGTCGAAAACAATATTTATATTAAAAATTAAGTATAATAAATAGACCTTCCAATAGCATGATGATAATTAGCCTTGAATGTGCAAGAAAATATTGTAAGAGCCTAAATATCTAAATGTACTTCTACGGATGTGCTGAATGCTAACTACTTAAAATAAAATACAAGCTGAGAAAATATGTTAAGAAACTATGTTTATATTTGGCATATTCAGGATTGAAGAACAGATTATTTTCTTATATTTTCCCTCTAATATAGAAGGGGTTAGGGGTATGAGTGCATAAACTTCAATAGCAGCTTCCTGACATTAAGCTGAAATAAAATTCCTGTACATGTTTCCTCTATACTGCATGGTTGCATAAATAAAAATTAAAATTGTCAAAGTTTTGATTGCAAAATATGTGGGTGCGATCAGGAATTGATGCTGTTGTGCTGCAGAATTTGTTCTAATAATGATGATGATGATGATGATGATGATGATGATGATGATAATAATAATAATAATAATAATAATAATAACAATAATAATAATAATAATAATAATAACAATCATAATAATAATAATAACAATCATAATAATAATAATAATAATAATAATAATAATAATAATAATAATAATAATAATAATAATAATAATAATAATAATAATAATAATAATAATAATAATAATAATAATAATAATAATAATAATAATAATAATAATAATAATAATAATAATAATAATAATAATAATAATAATAATAATAATAATAATAATAATAATAATAATAATAATAATAATAATAACAATAATAATAATAACAATAATAATAACAATAATAATAACAATAATAACAATAATAATTATAAATAATAATAATTATTAATAATAATAAATAATAATAATTATTAATAATAATAAATAATAATAAATAATAAATAATAATAATAATAATAATAATAATAATAATAATAATAATAGTAATAGTAATAATAATAATAGTAATAATAATAGTAGTAATAATAATAATAGTAATAATAGTAATAATAGTAATAATAATAGTAATAATAATAATAATAATAATAATAATCGTAATAATAATAATAATAATCGTAATAATAATAATAATCGTAATAATAATAATAATAATCGTAATAATAATAATAATAATAATCGTAATAATAATAATAGTAATAATAATAGTAATAATAATAATAATAATAATAATAATAATAATAATAATAATAATAATAATAATAATAATAATAATAATAATAATAATAATAATAATAATAATAAATGTATCACATTTCATAATTTTCAAAAGTTGATTTTCTAATGTGATTACCTTTATCATTTACTTTTGCAATTAAGATAACAAGGTAGAGCTACAAACGTTGAATTATTATGTGTCTTTACTATATGTTGCTAAAATTATTCATTTAACCACAAAATGATATAAAAGAACCAGATTCCTGCGTGTCCATTGCAATAATAAGAGTTAAATGATGAAGCCTGGGACTGAAGTACTCAAATGGAGAATTTAGTGTCATGACGGCAAGTTGGCCATGGTAGCTCAATGGGTAAGAGCGACTGGATGGAAACCAGCAGATCCATGGTTCAAATCCCAGCCGTGGCATTGAATTTTTCATGTTGACTCTATCTAAGATGATATATCTTTATATGTTGGAAGAGAATTGTCAAATTTATATTTTCATAACTGTTTGAATTAAATATATTATGCAACATAGTTAATTTATCTGAAATGCATGTTAATTCTTAAATGAAGTAAAGAGGAGGTTCCTTTGCTCTCAGCCCTGCCTTTCAGAAGCATGTGCTTTAGCAGTAGTGGTGACATACTTGCTTATATGACTTTTATCACTGACCTTGTTTTGAACTGGATTTATCATATACTGCCATTCAAAGGTATGCTGTGCAAAGTGTGAGAGCTAAATTATTTTATTGATTGTTTATTGCACGTGTACTTACATGTATAATGTCAGAGTCAACCGCCAGTTTTTCGCTGAAGCATCGCAAGGATAAACCTTTACAAAGCAGCGAAAAAAGAATTGCGGTGCATGTGTTTAATGCACTCACAGAGAAGAATCTGTCTTTGTCAGTGAGAGAAGTTGAACAGCTGTGCTCTGAACTTAAAGGTGTGAGTGTTAGATCCATAGGAAGATTGTGACGTGAAATTGAGACAACAGGAAAATTTACCACTCCATGCAAAAGCAGGAATAAACAAAAGTGTGTGCTCGGAAAATGCGATGAGTTCGTGAAAGTGCTGTGCGTTGTCATGTGCATAGTTTTTTCTTTAGAAACGAACTCCCTAACATAAATAAAATTTTGTCTACTGTAAATGAGGATGCAGATTTACCAAATTTCAGCAGATCTAGTCTGTATAGATTGCTTATACAGCTGGGGTTTGTGAATGAAAAAAGGGGCAAGAACAATGTTCTAAGACACAGAGGCGATATTGCTGTGTGGCAAAGATGTTATTTAAGGACAATCAGACAGTACCGGCATACAAACCACGAAATATACTACCTTGACGAGACTTGGGTGAATGAAGGACACACGACAAGTTAAGTATGGCATGACAACTATTACAACTGAAAGACAAGCATTTTTGCAAGGTATTTGTGCTGGTTTAAAAAATTCCAGTGAAAAGGCCGAAGACTGATTGTTACTCATATAGGAAGTGACAGTGGTTTTGTGGAAGGTGGTCTACTGCTGTTTGAGTCAAAGAAAACCGGTGACTACCATGAGGATATGGAGATGTGTTTCAGCAGTGGTTTGCGAGTGTGTTGGCAAAAGTGAAACCAAGCAGCATAATTGTGATGGACAATGTTCCTGACCACAGCATTCGTGTCGAAAAGAAACCAAATACATCCTGGAAGAAAAAAGACATTATTGAGTGGCTGCGAGCAAAAGATGGAAGTTGTAAATTAATCCCTTATTAAGGCAGAACTACTGGAACTGGTAGTAAAGCATGCCAGCGATTGTGATAAATATGTAATCGATGAAATGGCAAGATCCGCTGGTCATGACGTACTCAGATTTCCACCATATCAATGGATTTTAAATCCAATTGAGCTATTTGGAGCCTAATTAAAGGATTCATAGCGAGAAACAATAGTACATTTAAGTTGCACGATATTAGGCCATTGCTTGCAACAGCGTTTTCAAAGATCAGTGATGAAACATGGAAAAAGGCAATTCATAATGTGCTCAGAGAGGAAAAGAAAATGTGGGAGCAGGATGGCATCGTCAACAATGTAATAGAGAGGATAATTATAAACCCTATGGAGAGTTCCGAGAGTGAACCTGACACTGCAGAATTAGAATCAGAATCCAAGATGGAGGGGATTACTTCATTACCAAATTCTCCATAACATGTGAGTTCAGTTTCATTATAAACTTGTATTTTTGCATGCCTTCATACCCTTATTTGCATGATTTTATCTATCTTCCTGGCAATTATTATGACTACCGCAGATTTAAATGTGACGGGAAAGCACCGCCTAAGACCTATGTTGCAAAAGTATTAGCCAATTAGGGTAAGGGGGAAGGTAGTTGCACGCAGAGTGATACATGTCAGCGGGACAAGGTTATGTGAAACAGAGATTAGACCTACAAAGGTTCAAATCCTGAACTTCATTTTGATTGATAAGAGTCAACATGAAAATTCAATGCCATGGCCGGCATTTGAGCCACGGATCTCCTGGTTTCCGTCCAGTCGCTCTAACCCATTGAGCTACCATGGCCAATGTGCCGTCCTAATATTAAATTCTCCAGTTGACTCATATATTACCCCGGTAGGCCACAAGGGGCTCTCGCATTCGACATACACCATTTGTGGCAACTTAATATCGTAAGTACTTGAGTCCCAGGCTTCATCATTTAACTCTTATTATTTTAGTTATTTGATGGAAATTAATCATTTCTTCACACTAGTCATATATAGGCTAAGATCTTTGATAGATAGTGCCAACATGAAAAATTCAATGCCATGACTGGGATATGAACCACGGATTTATTGGTTTCCGTCCAGTCACTCTAACCCATTGAGCTACCATGGCCAACGTGCCGGCCCGACATTAAATTCTCCAGTTGACTCATATATTACCCCGGTAGGGGCTCTCAAATCCGAGATACACCGTTTGTGACGACTTACTATCGTAAGTACTTGAGTCCTAGGCTACATCATTCAACTCTTATTATTTTAGTTAACTGATGGAAATTAATCATTTCTTCACACTAGCCGTATATAGGCTAAGATCTTTGATTTTGATCCATAGCATTGAATTTTTCATGGTGACTCTATCTATCAAAGATCTTAGCCTATATACGGCTAGTGTGAAGAAATGATTAATTTCCACGGCTAGTGTGAAGAAATGATTAATTTCCATTAATTAACTAAAATCATTTTGATTGTTTTTACAGTAGAAATACAAAATGTGTATTATGCATATTGTAATATAACTTCCAAATTCTAAGGTTTACTTGATTTTATGGCATTTATGCTCACACATAAAAACTGAAACACTCTGCTCTTTATTTTTAAACCTTGTTGCTGATCTATAGGCATTTCAAGTGCTCTTGCAGCCTGAGACAAAGTAACCAGCAACATTCACTAACATAAGGGTGCAGCTCCTTGTAGCTTTGTCTTTATATGTGTGCTCAGCCCTATCTAAAGTCAGTATGATTGCCAGCATATCATGCAGAACTCCAAGACTATGAGGTGTGCATGCATTATATGCCAGCACCATTCGTAACAGATGAATGAGTCCGAGTGTTTACACAACCAATGTTAAGACAATTTTATAATATTTATTTTGAGGATGACAAAAATATGTTATTTGCATTTTTATAAATGAATGTGTTTAAAATAATTCTTTTGAATTGAAAACATATGGCATTGCTATTAAAGTAACAATAATAAAAAGAAATATGCACATCAATGTGTAGTGTTTAACGCCCGCTTTTACTACATACGGCACCGCAGGCGATGACACTGATGATACATGAGATGAAGATAGAGCACCGGTGGAATGAGATGGCGGGGCAAACCGGAGATCCTGGAGAAAACCCGCTCCAGCGCCGTGTTGTCCACCACAAATCTCACTTTGCGGTCGCCTGGGATCGAACCCGGGCCGCCTTGGTGAGAGCCAAGCGGTCTAACCACTGAGCCACGGTGCGGCCGCGTGCACATCAAGGATTCAAAATTATGATGATCCACTTACAAGACACTTGTGTCTTACTGCTCGGCTACCATGCATACGGCTAAGCTGCAAGGCATCTCCCTACCAATTGTATAGTTTTGAAATGAAGCCAGAGAGATATATTGTGAATGCATCATCATCATCATCATCATCGTCGAATGCTTCCAATGTTTTCCGAATTCAACTTTCTTTCTGGTAGCTACTCATTTATTTTGTCTAAGGGCATATATGCCTATGTGCATGCACACATACTCAGACCTTTTCTGAAAAATGTTTCTTTTGAATTAAGGGGACCTCAAAATATGTATTTCTGGTGAAAGTCCAGTGTCAAATTTTTGGATGAAATGACTTCTCTACCTATGAGATACATGATAAAAGTAAAAAATGGAATTCTCTGTGCTTTGAAGTGTAAATATTTACTACTTCTTTTTCGTTGACACCTTAAAGAAACAGAAAATTAAATTTCACATACATCCTCTTAGTATTCACTTTTCTGCATATAAAATCTATTGTTATAAAATTAATAGCGCACGCACACATGCACGCACACAAACAAATTTACTTAACATTTGCAAAAGATATTTGAAAGGTCTTTGCTTTCATCTTCAACTTCCAGTTGACTGCTGGTATAGCTCAAAATGTGCCCACTCCCTGGTGGTTAGGTAAATGAACCTTCTTAGTGTGTTATTAGACAAGATTTTGAAGTGTACAGTTCTGCCTTTGCTCTTCCAGATTATGAACGTTTGAAATCCCACCTATTTTATGATCTAGAGTCATTCATTCACTATCAGTCAGCAGTGTATCCATTTTGAGTAATACTAGCAATTGACAAGAAATTGTAGGAAAAAATGAAAATTTTTGAACATGCTCTATGTAAATGCTATGTACATAGTGCATATATAACAAATTGACTTTAAATTTTATTATTATAATCTGTCTCAACCTAGTTTAATCCTTATGTAAACATCTGGGTGGGAAGAAAGACAGAGAAGAGAGATTGGGACAGAAAGCGGCTAAGCTGTTGATTGGTTTACCAAAGTAAATGGGAATTTTCTTTTATTTGCATGCATACGATAAACCCCTCCTTTAAGTACAGTAATGTAAGTAGTTTTCTGATCACTGCTCTGCACGAGCTCATTTTGGAGAGAGAAAAGTAGAAATGTTTCGATTATTATTATTGTTATTGTTATGATGTTGATGATGATGATCATCATCATTATTATAAACGTAATAGCCCCACATTTTATCTTTCTGCTTCACATATCAAATAGATGTGTTCTGTATATTATATACAGATTAGACAGAATACAGGTAAAATTATACACATTATTATGTTAAATTAAGCTGCATTTTATTTAACAATTATTAAAGGACACTGCTATTATACAATATTTTTGCATTCCTCACCAAATAGCTCACTTGCAGCAAGGGCTGCATCAAGTTAACTGCTGATTAAGATGTTACTGTTTATAGTGTGGAGTTGCTTCTGATATTTAACACTGTATTTCCTGTACATCTCGCCTACCTCACAAGCCCAAGAACACTTATGTATATGCAATTTAAAATCAGTAAGCTTTTCATCATGGAGCAGGCCAGTGCTTCAGCCGAAATGAAACACAATCAAGGCAAACCTTTAAAAAGTGGCGAAAGGTAAATGATCGCACATTGTTTCACGGTGCTTAAAGAAAGAAATCCGGAAAAATGTATAAAGAACATTGAAAAATAAACTGGTGATCTCCTTGGTATTTCCACAAGTAGTGTACATAGTGTTAGAGTGGAACAGCAAGCATCTGGAACTCTAAGAACATTGGGAAAATCGCATAAATGCAAACAGTGCATGGAGAAATACGATGATTTTACAAAAAGTACTATATGCAGTAAAGTTCATGATTTTTTTTTTTTTTTTCAGAAATGAAACAACTCGAAAATTTAATAAATTAATGTGTAACCCAACTCTATTTATTTATTGTCTAGAAGTTAGCTCTGGTATATATACTGCCAGTGTTGCAAAACTTATGTCCGTACATGTAGCATCTAGCATGTGGCGAGTTGAGTCAGCACCGCCTAGTTGTTTATAGCAGGATTAAACTAGCGTGAGACAGAGTATAGTAACATTGTATCCAAAGTCTCCCCCATAAACCAATTTCTATCATGTTTATATATAAGTACCTGTTCTTGTTTTTCTTTGGTAGATCCACTAATATCTGAATTCCATCCAAGACGATTGAAAGACTGTGGAGCACTTCCTCCTGGTGTTTTGCTACCAGATTTTTCTGTAGTAACTGCTGAGGCAGATCCTTGCGCAGCTGACACTATGAAAGAATTGCATGTGCTTCTGAAATTATGTGACACCTGGATTCACCACTAAGTAACATTTATTTATTGTACAATAGTAGCCCTTAATGAACTTTTCCTCTGAACATCGCACTCATTACAAACCCTTAATTTAGGAAGAATGTATTAAATGAAAATAAAGAATCAACTTTTATATAGGTATAGTTAAGTACTTTTCTTTCTCTTTAAAATGGTTTAAGTTTAAAGCATCTACTGTTTCTAGGAGGAGAGTATCTGGAGGTTGTGTATATGAAATGGATATTCAAATGGATGACATGGAAATGGAAATTTTCCTAAAATCCATCAATAGTTGCATATTCAAAAAGACTTGCATGGGGAAGCATTACTCCAGATACTATTCGGAACCGCTGGAAAAAGTGTTCTAGGAAACAAATAGTCACCACTGAAATTTATTCAGTTGTAGAATTCACGAGCAGCGAAATCTAATCTGCAAGTCATGTTCTGCTTTGTGAAGCCACATCTGATGATTTGAATAACTGGGTAGATACTGATCAATTTCAGAATTTACATCTGATGAAGATATAATCAATGCTGTCCACAATAAGAGTAACAATAAAGAACAAGGTAATGGTGAAGATGATACTGGTGAAAATTAAATGGAGGCAAAAGAAAATATTTCAAATGTTAATGTGGTTCTGTGAATGGAGAGGCAAAATGAATCAGACAGCATTCATTTCCTCCATCTTATCGCAATCAAGCAATACACGAAGGAAAAACAATTAACTTTTTATTTACCTAACAAAACCTTTAAAAGAAAATTTTTAAACCCAAATAAAAGAACAAAAAATTTAAAGATAAAGGTAAAAATCTTTTCCGTGCATTAGTGCACCAAAGAAAACTTACTGATTTTTTTTAAAAGCAAAATTAGATTACTGTAAAATATGTAGAGAGTAATATAAAAAAGATCGGTCGGTAACGGGTTGGAATTCACCTGCCAGCATAACTGGTGAGTAATTTTAAAAGTACTGTAATATTGCAATTCCTTTCTTGGAAGTGTTGAAAACAGTGTTGTTATGATAAATTAACTTTAAAGAGAGTCGATTAAAGACACTAGACAACACTTACTTTTAAATTTTTCCGGAACATGTTTCTGAGGCTTTGCCTCTATCATCGGCCGGCTCTCGACTGGTTCTCGTTGGTGTAGCTGACGATATTTGGTCACAGGTCTCCTCTGGTGGCGGTTCAAGGAACTTGCTGAACAAATCTTTCTGGGGGATGTCGAAAGTATTCAATTTCGACATCCCCCAGAAAGATTTGTTCAGCAAGTTCCTTGAACCGCCACCAGAGGAGACCTGTGACCAAATATCGTCAGCTACACCAACGAGAACCAGTCGAGAGCCGGCCGATGATAGAGGCAAAGCCTCAGAAACATGTTCCGGAAAAATTTAAAAGTAAGTGTTGTCTAGTGTCTTTAATCGACTCTCTTTAAAGTTAATAATAGTACTGTAATATATTTACCTTAAATATTTGAGTTAAATACTGTACTGTAATGTGTTATTGCATGCATACTTCCCTCCTCTAAACACGTTGGATTGATTATTTTTGTCCTTTCTAGTGTTACAACCCTATGTATTGCATTAAGATTATAAACACAGGAGTAAAGGATGTCCTCTAACAATTGCATTATTTCAGGCTTCTACTATATTTCTTTCTATTTATCTATCCAGCTTTTTTTTTTTTCTTCCAAATCACTTACAGTTCTCCATTCCTTCTGGTTTTAGGTTTATTCTTGTTGGCAATTTGTCCATTCCCTGGAACCACTGAGAACTAGAGAGTGTAGGCTGCCATGTGACTTTAGTAGGAGGAAACAAGTCATCTTGGAAGAGATCACTCTGCAACACAATGAAACATGTTTATTCTAACACATTTTATTACATGAGGATACCTAGCAATCTTTTAAAAAATATATGAACTTTCAAGAGAAATACAGCTGTATGGAAAACTGGAACTTCATACCCACTTTTAGAAATAAAATAGTAATACCAAAAATGCTTAATTGTTCTACTCTGTTAACAAATTAGAAAACCAGCTGCTGCTAAACACACTATATTAAAACTTCAGGGGCTTGGCATAGCACAAAAGTTACACTTGAGACACTGTTGCATGCACTCAAATTAAAGCACAACTCAAATCCAAATCACAAGTGAATTGCACTCAGCACTATTAACTGAATTCTACTCAACAATCACTGCAAAATGTTAACTGAAAAAGTCTGCCGAGCACTAGCCAGCTTTGTAATATATGACCTGAATACAAAGCAAATATTGTGGCAAAGAAAACTAATTGAAATGGCAAAAATTAACACTCAGTAGTGGAGAAAGCTTTAACAAAGCCTTTTGTTCTGAGAGACACCAACTGTGCCTAGGTAGCTGGGCAGGTATGTGCTAACCAGCTAATCCCAGTGGCCTGTAGGTAGTTTCAGTGACACTGCTCCTTCCTCAGGGACAGTATCCCTGATCAGCTCTGTCATAGCAGATCAGACAAAACATTTAAAATTATTAAAACCGGTTTTCTCATCACTAGAATATTTGAAAAATACTATTCACGGCTAAAAATGCAGATAGTATTGTAAATTTTAAAACCCTGCCAACAGGCAGTTTGTTAGAGCTTTGCCACTCTAGCAATACATGGAAGCAGGATCAAACTCAGCTAGGAAAGGAGGAAAAGGAAAGTGCAGCAGCATGTTTCAGTCACCAAGTGCTGATAATGTGGTTGAGTGGAATCTTTCCGCTCCATATCCTCTATGGAGGAGGACCGCTTTCCAACTGAAATTTTCGGTTCTAGAGCCTCGAACCAATTGGAAACTGCAACTGATGGAGATTGCCAATCTGCTTCCTCTCCAGACGATTCCTCAGAAAATGATCTAGGAGGAGATGGTCATAGACTTTTACACTGGTTTATTTTCTTGGTACTTGTCCTCTTATTCTCCCTGAGGAAGTCGGTTCTTTCATAATTGGCCTTAACTTTCTAAGTGATGCATTATATAATACTGGTTCACATGTTGTTCTTGAAGTACATGCTTTTGGCGGAGATTTGGCTGAAACATTCTTCTTAGGACTGGACTTGGTCGGCACGCTCACTGTTTGTGCTGGTGTCTGTTGCTTTGGATGTGATCTTGGTGTAATTGTTCTTTCCGCAATTACTGCCCCATTTAAGTCGCTAGTGTGTGTTGTGATTTCACGTCTAGTTAACGGCTCAGCTGCAATTGCACTATAAGTAACAGTCCTAGGATCAGAAAGCTGACGAATATGCAATAGCTTTCGGGCTTCCAAGGAGGACACCTTCTCTCCATGTGTGATTACCTTTGCAGTTGACACATGTTGCAGGTGAAGTACATGCATAATCATGCTTAACTTCCCCACACTCAATGTAGGTAGCCACTACATTACAAGAATCACTTCTATGGCCAAAGTGCTGGCATTTGTAACAAACACCTCAATAGATTGGGATATACGTCCTCACTTCAATAGTTTCATACCCTGCCTTGGTCCTTTGTGGGAGATCTACCCAATCAAAGGTACAATTTGGTACAATTGCAAAGATGTCAACATATCTATACCGAATGAACATTTAGAGATGCATTAAAATTACTCAATCTGCAAGAAAAGACTATAAAATTCACTATAGAAAAGGAAATCAATGGACAACTCTCTTTCTTGGATCTAAATATCATCAGGAATGACACAAAAATAAAATTTGGAATTTACAGGAAACCAACACATTCAGAAAATTACATAAAAAATAATAGCCAAAATTGCTAAATTCAAAAACAAAAGATGAAATCCCATCAGTTAACAGATCCGGAATATACCAGATAAGTTGTAAGAATTGTGAAAAAACTAAAGGAAACCACAACTCTCTCATCTACAGAAACTAATATGATTTTCAAAAAATTCACTTACCGTCCATGGGCCTATGATAAATTCAAAAAAGTCTTCAAAAAACAAAATATTAAACTAGCACCAGTCAAACCATTTCTCCTTAAAAAACCTAATTTGCTCAAACATCAAAGATGCCATTCCATCAAACCAAAAATCTGGTATATATCAAATTGAATGCAATGACTGTAGTCAAATTTATATTGGAAAAACAAAAAGAAATTTAGAAACAAGAGCAAAGGAACACTTTAGAAACATAAAATATAAACAATTAGAAAAATCAGCAGTTGCCACACATTTTTGGGAAAAAAAACCACAACATAAATCCAGAACCAAAACTACTGAAACATACATCAGGAAAACAAGAACTATCCACATGGGAACAAATCTTCATTTCAAAAAATAGGAACAAAGTATTCAATTTCGACATCCCCCAGAAGGATTTGTTCAGCAAGTTCCTTGAGCCGCCACCAGAGGAGACCTGTGACAAGGTATCGTCAGCTACACCAACGAGAATCAGTCGAGAGCCGGCCAATGATAGAGGCAAAGCCTCTGAAACTAGTTCCGGAAAAATTTAAAAGTAAGTGTTGTCTAGTGTCTTTAATCGACTCTCTTTAAAGTTAATTTATCATAACAACACTGTTTTCAACACTTCCAAGAAAGTAATTGTGAAAAATGCTACATAGGCTAAACTAAAAGAAATCTAAAAACCATAGTCAAAGAGCACTTTAGAAACATCAGATTGAAACAAGAAGATAAGTCAGCAGTAGCATTTCATTTTTGGAATGAAAACCTTGACATTGATCCAAATCCAAAATTATTAAAAGTAGTGATAAACCAAAATAAATTGACAACATGGGAGAACATATTCATATGGAAAAATAAAGATCGCGTAATGAACTTTGAAATCCCACCAGTAGATAATTTGACAAAGAAGTTCGTAGTCCCACCACCAGAGAGAGAGAGAGCAGACAACAGATGCCAGTTGGAAAGAGATTGAAAATGGAGGCAAATGCCTTTGAAACTAGTCTCTCATTAATATAAACAAGTGACGAGAATTAATAAACCAACTACAAATAGTTTCTGAGATTAATTTTGACGTCACTGTTACTAAATTCCTCCAAACACATATTAGGCATTAAGTTATGAAAGAAATTTTGTGTATTATATTTTGTAACAATGAAATAGGAAATACACTATTCATTCATTTAATTCAAGTTACTTTATGTTACCATGATTCTTTGTGAACAGAACCATTACAATACATATCATCTAGTTTGAAATCTCATTAGCTGTGGTATTTTGTTCAAAAGGCAAAATCCTCTCTTGCCCTTCCTTCCCACCTCCCTCTGTTTTAGGAATGCATGGACATATACTGTTTCCAAATGTTACAAGTTTGTTTACTTAGGCCAATGTTATTCAACATAGATAAATGAATGCATACCATTAAAAATACAAAGTCCACAATACATACCTTTATTCTTGGAACTGTAAATGAAAGCGGCTCTATCGTGTTGTTTGTAAGCCTTAGGGCTCGAGCAAATTCCACATTTGCAACATCACAGACATTTTTTGGTAGGAAGGAAAGTCCCTGATGCAACGTGTTGCAGCGATGGTGACTAAGAGGACACAGATATGGTGCTTCTTCTGTCACCTCAAATGCATATATTGTAGAATCACCCTTAAAAGAAAGAATGATTTAAGAAACTAACACATTAAAATCCTAATGAATTCTACTTTTAATGCTAAGATTCATATTTAATGTATATTAATACATTATTTTTTAACTTAAGTAATATGTTTAATGGAACAAGTGGGTAAATATTTGAGTTTGATTTATGAGTCACTATGTTTACACTCAAACTTCACTTACTTGTTGTTGTATAATTGAAACGTTTTCAAGATCATTCGATCTCATCCTCAGCTGTTTGGTGACCGAGGATGAGATCGAATGATCTTGAAAACGTTTCAATTATACAACAAGTAAGTGAAGTTTGAGTGTAAACATAGTGACTCATAAATCAAACTCAACTATGAAGAATACTTCACTGTTAATAATGCTTCTGCTTTTAATATTTAAGTGGGTAAATGATAGAAGTTTTGCCTTAAAAGGTCATCATTTTGCTACAAAGTGTACTTCTTTCAGTTTTGATTCTTGCACTAATTACAAATTATTTACATATTAAGAGAAACACAAACCTTAAAGAGTATGACTGTAAATATATGCTAAGAAACATGCAAAATATTACTAAACGTGACAGGTTTGATTATATGGAAAATGAGCTTATTATTTAGGGCAATAGCATAATAGGAATGAGAATTAGGCTTTCATCATATTTTGTAAAATTATTAGGGCACCAATGGAGAATGAAGTAAGATTCAGAGCATTAGCAAACAACAACTATTTTTTATATAGCAAACAGCAGCAGTTATTTAAGTAAATAGTTTAAAGATAAACAGAGTGAGTCACAGTCAATTCAGCTTTGGGATATAGCTATGACAATACATTCACCTTGGGATAATGCATTAGCCAAGTGAAGAATTAGAGAAAGCTTAAATGTTCACTAAAGCTCAACTTACATGTTGAGAAAAGAAATTTAATTTAAAAATAGATGTGTATTGTGATCATGCCTTAAAAGAGTCCTGAGCCTACTCATTATACCGCTCGCAAAAGTTAAAGGCATGTGAATGCTGGCCAATGCTCAAGCAGAGCGCTGTTGCCAAAGGTAGCACGTGTACTACAGAGGTTCTATACATAAGAGCACTTTCACCCGCCAGCAAAGGCTCTTCCTATTTTTCCCATAAGTAAACAACACATTCAATTTGAAAGTAATGAGTCGGTAATTCAAACACAAACATCACTACACGTTTGTGTTTGAATTACAGACTCATTACTTTTAAATGTTAAATACATCACTGTTTCTAACCTTTTGCTTCAAATAACACATTAAATATTCCTAAAACATTAAAATCTTAACTTGACACACATCACAGCAGTAGAACAGCAAGCACGGTTTCCAATCCAGTAACTCGCTTTCCGACTTTGTTTGTCTTTCCCGGAGATTGAAACACAGGTATGCTCCCTTTTTCTAAGCATGAAGCTGCTTCACTACAAGTTTGTGACACTGTGTGTGCACTACCTACACCACAAGTTTCTACAGTTAATTGCTGGATTTTTTAAAACTCTGCAGTTGTCCTATATTCTGGATTGGAGAGCCTTTGTAAAAACTTGTTCACATTAAATATAATTTTTCTGCCCTGAGAATGAATCACTTCACGTTTGTTGATCGAACAATCACTTGTCCCAGCTTCGAGGGACATATTTACACACTACTTATTAATGTAATATCAACAATATTTAAGCTCGAGTTCAACACAGGACTTAAAGATGCCATTCACTTTAACAAAATAACACAACTCTACTCCGAAAAGGAACTGAAAATCAACTCTGTTTCAAACTGTGTGACTTCTGTTTTCATAGTAGGTGCATTATTTATTTATGCTTGAGATATTGTGAGGGAAGAGTGGTGGTGTTGTTTTTCAGGCTTATCTGTGTTGAATGGATGGATGTTGGGTAACCATAACCATGTGGAGATAAAACATGAATCGCTCACGTTCTAAGTATCGTAGAAACAGGATTTTTTGTACGGTCAGGAGAAAATAAAATTCTTTCTTATAAGAGTGACATCTGTAATTTTCAAATATTTATCTGTAACATTGAACCATAACCATGTGAACATAAAATGTGCATCACTTGCATTCTGAGTATCATAGAGACAGGATTTTTGTATGGTCATGATCAGAAACTAAAATTCTTTATTATAAGATTGGCATCTGTAATTTTCAAATATTTTTTCGAGAGTAATTAATATAATGTTCTCAGTTCAGGCATGTGAGATGCGTGTACCACATTCAGCACCACTGGTAGGAGGGCAAGCCTAGGATTCGCTGGAGTCTGCAGTAGGGCCCGCCTTCATATGCCTTTAACTTTTGCAAGGATTATAGCAGCTTTACCTAATAATACTTTCCTCATGAAACCTGAAGGGACTTAAGTGAATATAACTGCAAAAGAGGTAGAAACCAACAAACATTTAGTTAGTACAAAATTGAATCGAAAATATATTGACACATTGCTTCACTCACACTGTTTATTCACAGGACATGTTTCAAGAGCTCTTGCTCCTATCCTCAGCTGATACTCGACTTCTTTCAAGTTTATACTTTGAGTGATTAGGCCTACAAGTCTGAGAAGCATCCAAATCTCGATAGTGTTATTTTCATATTGTCAACAAGATGGAGGACCATGTTAATAGAGTCGAGTATCAGCTGAGGATAGGAGCAAGAGCTCTTGAAACATGTCCTGTGAATAAACAGTGTGAGTGAAGCAATGTGTCAATATATTCTAGATTCAATTTTGTACTAATTTGTGCTTCACTGTCCCTACGCTTCTTTCAAGTTTATACTTTGAAACATTTAGTTACAAAAAACCCACATGTGTCACAAAATGTCCAAGAGCAGAATCCATGCAAGAGGATTTAGTGAATCTCATAAAATGGCAACCAGCACTGGCCTCAAAGAAAGATATGCTGTATAATATGTTTTGTTACTTGGTTTTGTATTTACTTCTATATAAATCTACAACAAATCTGTTATCCAAGTAAAGTAGAAGCCTGAAATAACATGGTTGTTGAGGGATAACCTTTACCCTAACGTTATAACCTTACTGCAGTATACAGGAATGTAACACTTGAAAGACAAAAAAATTCATCCTGCATAGTACGAGAAGGGAAATATGCATACAATAATAAATTACTGTACAGCATTCAACTCTTGTATATACGATAAATATATTGCAGTACTTTTAAAATTACTCACCGATTATGCTGAGAGGTGTGTTCCAGCCCATATACAATCTTGTTTTATATTACATTATATATATTTTACACTAACTTAATTTTTCTTTGTTTTAAAAAATCAGTAAGTTTTGTTTGATCCACTGTTTTTTTTTTTTTTTTTTTTTTTTTTGTTTTTTTTTTCCTTTTCTCTGGTATTGTTTGAATGTGGCAAGATGGAGATAAATGCTCTTTGATTCACTTTGCCTCTCCATTCACAGAACTATGTTGTTTAAAAGAGTTATTTCATTAACATTCAGAATATTTTCTTCTGCCTGCATGTCATTTTCACCACTATCATCTTCAACATCATTTTGTTCTTCATTGTTGCTCTTGTGGACAGCATTGATTATATCTTAATCAGTGTGTGTTCTGAAATTGGTTCACGTCAATATCTACCCAATCATTTAAATTGCCGTAGAGTGTAGACAAAAGAAGAAGAAGCTACTGAAGGAAACCACAACTCTCTCAGCTACAGAAACTAATATGATTTTCAAAAAAGTCACTTACCATCCATGGGCCTATGATAAATTCAAAAAAGTCTTCAAAAAACAAAATATTCAACTAGCACCAGTCAACCATTTCTCCTTAAAAAACCTAATTTGCTCAAACATCAAAGATGCCATTCCATCTAACAAAAAATCTGGTATATATCAAATTGAATGCAATGACTGTAGTCAAATTTATATTGGAAAAACAAAAAGAAATTTAGAAACAAGAGCAAAGGAACACTTTAGAAACATAACATATAAACAATTAGAAAAATCAGCAGTTGCCACACATTTTTGGGAAAAAAACCACAACATAAATCCAGAACCAAAACTACTAAAACATACATCAGGAAAACAAGAACTATCCACATGGGAACAAATCTTCATTTCAAAAAATAGGAACAAAGTATTCAATTTCGACATCCCCCAGAAAGATTTGTTCAGCAAGTTCCTTGAACCGCCACCAGAGGAGACCTGTGACAAAATATCGTCAGCTACACCAACGAGAACCAGTCGAGAGCCGGCCGATGATAGAGGCAAAGCCTCAGAAACATGTTCCGGAAAAATTTAAAAGTAAGTGTTGTCTAGTGTCTTTAATCGACTCTCTTTAAAGTTAACCTTTATAATACCTTGGTATAATGGCTGGATCAATGCTGTAGTGTATCTAGGTAAGAACATAACTCTGTTTCTATCTCGCAACTGTAGAATATCAGCAGGTGGATGCGCTGGACAACTGTCAAGAATAAGGACTGCCCTCTCTTCAATTTTAAGTGAGCACACATTTCCTCACTGATGGCACAAATTCCTCATAGAACAAGTTTGTGAAAATGTTAATAGCCATCCATGCATTTTTCATTTATCTACATAGGTACGGTAGTGAATTTATATTAACATGTTTAAAAATTATTAAATTATAGATGAGTCGTATTTATTACACATCGGCTTCACTTACGTAACTATATCAATATAGGTAAGTAAGTGAAGCCGATGTGTAATAAATACGACTCATCTATAATTTAATAATTATTTCGCTTCACTGTGGTGTTTCAATGCAGTTAAATTTTGATATGTTTAAAAATGTTTCTCAAAATACAACTCTTCCCAAAGAAAAGTGGTTTAAATTTGTGACTTTCCGATTTGTTTACTGCAAAAAGGAGTGTCACTCTGTCTTTGTTCATTTTTATTCCAATTTATTAATGCCATTCTTCACATTCAGGGTTTTTGAAGAAACCAAATGAGCACTGTTAAAAAACACAGTTTTGCTGCAGTTGTACCTTTGATGGTCATTTAAATAGTTTTTAGTCATAAATTGCTTCAATTCCTGAGCAAAATGTTTTGCAAATTCACTGTCACAAAATAAGAGCTCCCTCAATGCTGGTATGGCCTACACCATGACAAAATTTCCACCACAAACATCAGCAATCAGATGCATTCAAATCATATGTCCAATGTAAATCTTTATAGAATTTTACAGCTTCAGCTCTGATGACCAGTCCAGACGACCCCTTCACTTTGTTTTACTAAAAACCACCTGTATAAACACTTATCAAGATCACTATCTTTATCAAATTTGGTGTTTTTTTTTCCTTTGTAGTCCAATTTCACTTTACAGCAAGTTTACAAGGTTTCAAAGCTTATCTTCCTCCTTCATCCATCCACTAATTGTTTCTTAGATAAACATGCAATAAACTTGCCTTTGTTTCTCCCCCTTTCACATGATCAATAATTTGTAGTTTTTCTCCAAATGAATATGCTTTCTGCTTCTGTGACATTTCAGCACCAATGCATGATAACCGAAGCATATTTCAACTACTCCAAGCTATAAGAATACTCTATATCACAGGTAGAGGTTTTGAACCCTTGTAGAAGTACAGCACAAAACACTTATATTTCCATGCATTGTTAACTGTTTTGGAATGCAGCGGTCAATATCAATGCATAGGGTTGTAGCGCAAATTATACTGCAGAACCTTTTATCACAACTTCCCAAATAAAAAAATATATAAACAAATAAATAAATAAAATTAACTATAATACTTTTTTAACCGGGAAGTCCAAATATGCACTATTTCGGGCTTCTACTGTATTAGTACATCCAAGTTTTAATATGATGTTATTTCCATTGTGTAAGGACTATGATACAATGAAGCACAAAATTAATGTAATTTTGAGTCGAACTAATACTCAATGCTCCACTTATTGCTAGTATTTACCTACAACGTGTTTCGTTAGCATCTTCCTAACATCAGCTCGACAAAAGCTGATGATGTTAGGAAGATCCTAATGAAATGTGTTCTAGGTAAATACTAGCAATAAGTTGAGCATTGAGTACTAGTTCGACTCAAAATTATATTAATGATGTTATTTGTTCAAGTGGGATTACAGTAAATATTAATCTGCTTTTTTTACTAACATTTTTGACAAATGTCAATAATGCCCTCTTAATAAATTCTAAATTTTAATTTAGTATTCAATAATTACCACAAATCAATGCAATTGTTCACTGCATAAGTAAATATTTTAAGTTTTCTTACCTTCCCTGTAAGAAACAGAGTTGAGCTATCTTCATCATAAAATGGAATAAGAATTGCTGGAGAAACATCCAACCCAACAGTATTCAGAGGTGAATTCAAGTGATCTGCTTTGAACACCTGAATTTGTCTTTCAGAAACCCTAGGAACAAATAGAAATAGTGATAAGCAAAATACAATATAGTAACAGACTGAACTATATTATGCAACAAGCACAAGAAATTCTTTAATATTATGATTCAGTGTCATGGTGTGAAACTGCACACCATTTTTGGACAGAAAACCACAACATTGGCCACAACATTAAACTGTTAAAATCTTTAAGTACACCCATAGAATTGGATATTTGGGAAAAAATATTCATAACCAAAAACCGTGATTAAGTTATAAATTTTGAAATCCCGGCATTAAATGAAGTATTAAAACTTAGTGTCCCTAACACCAGATGGCAGAGTGATCGGAGCTCTGTAGAAGTGGAAGAAGAGGAATGTTCATTTAGTCACCAAACAGCTGAGGATGAGATTGAATGATCTTGAAAACACTTCAATTATACAAGTAAGTGAAGTTTGAGTGTAAACATAGTGACTCATAAATCAAACTCAAAAATGAATACTTCACTGTTAATAATGCTTCTGCTTTTAATATTTATACAAGTGTCTATTTTTACTAAAATTAGGCAAGTGAGTCAACCTTGAATATACTTTTCTCCACTTACAAGTTTTTTATGAAGACTAGTTTCTGGGGACTTCTCCCCTATCGTCAGTTCTGTGGTTGACTGATGATGCATCCGGTGTCTGCATCTGGCTTGGTGTCGTGCTACCATCTAATGTCCTGGTAAGTTTGATGACGTCATCTACAGCAGGAATTTCAAAATTCATCAAGAGGTCCTGTTTCTTCGTAATAAATATGTTTTCCCAAATGTGTAGTTCCAGAGGTTTCTTTGCCTGTTTGATCAGTTCTATTTCTTGTTTTATGTTGTGATTCTCAGACCAAAAGTGATGTGCTATGGCCGACTTGTCCATTTGTTTGAATTTAATATGACCTCTTGATGAATTTTGAAATTCCCGTGGTAGATGACGTCATCAAACTTATCAGGACATTAGATGGCAGCACGACACCAAGCCAGATGCAGACACCGAATGCATCATCAGTCAACCACAGAACTGACGATAGGGGAGAAGTCCCCAGAAACTAGTCTTCATAAAAAACTTGTAAGTGGAGAAAAGTATATACAAGGTTGACTCACTTGCCTAATTTTAGTAACAATGGCACTCCACTTTCTGAAATACTTCTTTTTATTCTATATAAGTGTATTTATTTTATAGATTCTAGTTCTGATTATGTATAAATTATTTTTAACAAATTACTTAAGTAGTACTAATATTTCTAATTCCTTTAAACAGTACAATATTTATGCACCATTCTTTTTTATTATTTCTTTTTATTTGTGCACTTTTTATTGAACAATTTCTTTTAAAAAAATAAAACAATTATGTCTTCTACATCAAACTTATTCCGAGATGTGTTTTACTTACTTGTCAAACCCCATCACAACAATGAAACGGCCTTCAAGGGCCCATATAACTCTAGCTCCCCTAGAACCCACAGGACCCTTTCCTTCTCGGATAGGCTGGATGCTGGTTCTTGGTTTGTACACTCTTAGTTTTCCATCCTTACACACAGTGGCACAATATGCACCACAAGGACTCCAACAAAAGCTAAACATCTACAAAAGAAAGTGTAAATGTTATAAAATCACTTTTTTAGAATATAAATTCAACAAAGACTGAGGTATAACACAAAGTATTAAACATAATCCTATACTTTGGAGCATGATGATAAGTACAAGTTGGACCAATTTCAGATAAGATCTTGTTACATAGTCAATAACTCAAGATTTCTTGATCATTTATACAAACTGTTATAGATTTTGTCACTTTTTGAGAACCAGGTTTTGAGTGTTTCTAAGATAATGGTAAATGCCTACATTGGTATCCAAATCACTGTTAAGAGCGTGGGATGATTCTTAGCACTGCAATGAAAACTAGTTACATGTTTACAAATACTCTTATTTTTCAATATTGTTTCCTCATATATTTGTGTGCAATATATTTTGACTGTGATGTTCCAATCCCTTGACTGTATCATAAAAGATACACTCCTCAAGGTCTGCAAAATAATTATTGATGGCATGGTTTCTTAATAACCAGTTAATCTTAAGTAAAAAGAAAACAATGCCTATCATTTAAGTTGGGAAATGCATATAGACAGCCTGACTGAAAGACTCAGTAAGATGTGCTTCTTAGGTCAGTCAAGTTTATGTCCAGGTACATATTCTTATGTTTAATTTGCATACATACATAGCCTACCATTAAATTAAGGCACATTTCACACTGGATTACAAACCACGGGAGGGAATTATGCAATGTTTCATTCTTATTGAACATTCCAATGACGATAATGGACAACCATCGATGCAGCTGTGCTTGTCACAGACAACAATGGATGCAGTGCTTGCCACAAAAATACTCATATTGCCATTGTGACAACGTATCATAAAATTGAAACATGAAGTTGCAGACGTATTTCTAAGTCAGTGATGTGTGGTTAATACATCGGCCAGAGTAAGCAATTTTACTGTAAGTGGTTAAACAAATATATACTGCAGATACATGCAAAAAATGAATTAAAACAATAAATTTACTGTAGTGCGTAAGCTTTCATGGCCAGAGTCATTTGGTAGATAACGATTATCCGGACTTGTAGGCCATGGTTTTCCACTAGACCACAGCCTACAAGCCCAGATAATCATTATCTACCAATAAATTTACCGTTTCTCCGTTCATTACATTATAACAAAATATTATATTTTAACCTTTTCTAATTTGAAGCACAGTCACATGGTCATAAAATTTGGAGTCCAGTTGTAGATTTGCTAGAAGCTCCTCAAGTGCAATCAAAGATTGTTTTGAGGCCTTTCCTGTCCACGAGTGTTGCATACATAATTCTTTATATTTTTTAGTTTAGAAAAATTACGTTCAACAGCAGCACTACTTGCTGGAATAGTTAACACCAACTTGCACAGTTTTGTTACTACACTGTATGCTCTGTTAAGCTCATTTGTTTGGATGAAAGCTAGAAGATCATTCACGGATTTATGATGCATGTCTAATGACAAGTTGCAGAGAGTTGTGACCTCAAAGAAACAAAATCAATGCCAGCGCCATAGAAACCTCTTAGTGATTGTAAAGCTAATTCTGGAAAATATGACTTGTACCCATGAAAGTTCTTAGAATTTAACAATTCCAGAAAATGCAAAATCAATATTTCCAAATCTTTCATACGTAACAAAAATGTATCCAGAACCTCACAATACAAGCATTTGTAATAGAATTTTCTATCCAAAACATCACTAGATGTTTGATGTTTCCTAGAGGGTTCTTCATCATCCTCTTGAACTCTATTCCATACTTCTTTGAAGGTATTGCACTTCTCTTCTAAGGCCATCTGAAATTCATTAATTTTCAATAGGCAATATCCAATATCAGATGACTTTGCCTGGAGAATATCATAGCAAACATCTGTAAAATAAATTTGAATGAGGAATCTTCCACTGTGCTCACAAAACCTCTTGCAGCAGTATAAGTATCCTGGTCCCACTTTTCATCTACATTTGCAATAGTTTCAAACAATGAAAAAATTGATTTTCTGTAATCATAGATTCTTTCCACCAAACGAGAGCTGTACCTCGAGTAAGTTTGTGAAACATGCGGCAATCTTTCATGTATCCTTTAGCCCTTATAATTTCGTAGAGTGCTGACTATTTGAAGTGAAACATCGAACGTCTGACATCCTTAACCTCTCTCCGACAGTCTTTTGGTTCTGGAAATGCTCCAAAGGGTTAGTACTCTTTGGCGATGGAACAATCACCGCTCAGAATGATAGAACATTTTTTAGGTAGTTATGGTACTTAACATTTTAAAAATGTGTACCCTTTTTGGTACAAATAACATAAAAGTGCATCACTTTGCAAGACTTTGAAAAAATGCTGCAATCCCATTAATGATCATGAAGACCGTTAATTCTCAAATGTGTGAAACTGCCTATGATAGAACTAGATTTAATATGTGGGCAAAACAGTATACAAATAGAGCCTGGGAAAATGATCCATTTACTTTCGCACTAAGTTTATTTAAATGGCCTGCCACAACAACCACATCATCGAAAGTCTGAGAAACTAGCTTTTTCTCCACAATCAAATTCATCCATGAGATTGTTCACAATTTTGTGTAATGCATCAGCTGATTGATCATCTGAAATGTTCATAAAATGGAGAAATCTTTCTTGAAAATTGCCTTTAGCTCCAACAAATCTCATTACTACAGGAAGTTGGGATGAACTGACATTGGTAGCTTCATCCACACTAATCGCAACAAGCTGGTCTCCCGGATTTCTCTCTTTATTTCCATCATTAGAACATTGCTTATTGATTCAATTAAGTCATTCTGGATCAAATTTAACTCAGTAAACACTGTCCCCTGTTCTATGAATGTTCTCAACTTATCATCATACAGACAAAGCAGGTTTAGAAGTTCTATGTAATTTCCCTTGTTGCTAGATTCTGATGACTCATCATGACCCCTAAATGCTAATTCCTGTTTCCCAAAAAGCAAACGATATCAAGTAATCAAAAAACACTTTTTAAACCAATTCTCGAACTGTATAAACACTTAAGCTCCACTTACTTTTTAAATTAGGACAAGTTTCAAGGACACCACGTGTCCTTGAATACACCTACTACAAAATACAACTAAATTAATTCACTTAGTCCTGCAAAACGTAGAACTGCTTCTCAAAGCTGATGACAACTGAGCTGAGCTGAAGGTGGCCGAAAGACTACGAAAATGCATCCATTGTGGACAGAGCACGAGAAACGTATGAAATTGTACCGTTGTATAATAAATGGAAAGGCCACTATAGTAAAGAAGCTTAAAAATAAAAATATGCACTGCAAGATAAATTAATAATTTAATTTTGAAAATGTTACAGGGTAAGCACTGCTTACCTTGCATATGTGGACCAAACACCATTGGTCACAATTATATTTTATTGTGATGATTTTTTCTGTTGGTTATTTTAGCATGAATGTTCCAGAGCATTAAGTTACTGTTCTTAATTTGTAAGCTTGTGCTTTTGGACGCTATACAATCATCAGAATCCTTTTGCTGCATAAAAAGTTGATGTCATCCATTACTTTGCCTGGTGATTTCAATAATACTTTCTTTGAAGCTTGACAAATTGGTTCTGTTTTAATTTCCCTCTTTATTTTTGGGGGGGGGGGGGAGTCTCTAGGTAACATACCCAAGTTTTATTAGTAGTGATGAATCAATGAAGAAAATTGGTGGAATTGAAGAATTTCTAAAGAATTTCAATTGAGGAACTAAAGAATTTCTGAGCTTTTGAGTCATTTGAAGAAAATTCCAAGGACTCGGAAACTCTTGAGAAACTTGCATTTCACCTTTTTGATTATAAGAAGCTATGAAGCTACTATTTATTACAAAAGCATAAAAAACTGTGTCCACCATGCCCTACAGGCAACAGCTGGCATAATGCCAATTAAAGTCTCCATTCATCTAAGCAATGACAATAAAGCCCTAAAAATGGGTCAGACCACAGAAGCCATAATCGTGGAACTAAGAAACATAAAAACACCAGCCAGGGAAAGATGGTTTTACTCCAAAGACAACAATATAAAAGTGGATACCTCTGGAGCTTTGGGATGTGCAGATGTGCTACTCTTCACTGATGGATCTCAAACAGACAACCACGAAGATACCAGAGTGATTGCAGAGAAGGGAACCAGTGAGATTTTCACTTATGTCAACATTGCTCTGTGTTTCAAGCTGAACTGTGCAAAATCCTCATGGCAACAAACTAGATTAAACTCCAAGAAAGGACTCCACATCCTACGCCAATGATGTAGGTTCCAAAGCTGCTCTTTATGCAATTGCTAACAAAGGTACTACTTACCCCAAGGCCCTGGAAATAAGAAGAGCGATAATACACTCTATGAAGACATTGGCTACTCTTCATTGGTTGAAAGGCCACGTGGGACTTAGGGGCAACGAGAGAAGATATTTAGGCAAGATTGCAGCCGGCCAGAAATTCTCAATTGACTATAATGCAATTCCACTGTTCAGGGGCAAGCAATTACACAAAGACTATTACTTCAAACTTTGGAATGCACACTACATAAACTTTGTAGCTCCCACCCACACCAAACAACTTATCCCAAACATATACCACAGGCTATCCATATCCCTTTGGCCAAACCACATTCTCACTCAATTTCTAACCAAACATGGTTGCTTTAAATCCTACCTGTTTAAAATTAACAAAACAACATCACCAAAATGCAACTGTCGAGAAGTTCAGACGGCTCTGAATCTACTAACAAAATGCTCTAGGTTTGCAAGACAAAGACCAGGTGTACTCAAGTCAACTCCTCTACCACTGATTTTGAAGCTCCACATCAACACAAAAGAGATGATCTGCTTCTTCAAGAACGTCCTCCACATCATCAAATAAAATAAACATTATGTCGTAAGATCACATATTTCTATAAATCCTGTGATATACATAAACGTGAAACACAGGTTGTCACACAAATCTGAACAAACAAATGAAACCCTTCTTGTTGAAAGCTTTTTCATCCCCAGTTTTTCAGCTAAAAATATCACATACCTGTTCCTTTGAGAAGTTTATAATTTCTTCTCTACTGCCACTTCTCAATATCTGGGGCAACACTAATCTTGCATGATTGACCATGTTTGAAATCAACTACTCAGTTTTTACAAGTGATGAGACATTTTTCCAATATGTTTTTCATCTCAATTCTACATCCTTCAAGCCATTTAAATAATAAATTGAATGAATACTAATACTGTCAAGTCTTTAAACATACAAAAAATGAATTTCCTTTCAACAGTAACCAATAAACATGTGTTAATGGGTGTTAAGTTTTCATGCTACCAACTATGTGTTTTTGACGAATGTCGGGTAACTCTAAGCTCCATGGACCCCGGACGCATTGAGCATCATTTCACCCATTTCATTCATCGTCCAATATAACTAAATGTTGGAGGACATAAACTACCCAAAAAAAAAAAAGCTACCAACTAAAATTCAAATATTCAAACTGCTATAATGTGAGTGTTAAAATATGGCACTCTGCACAAAGGCACCTTTTAAACAGTATCTAAAAAGACTATTCAGAACATAGTTTGGTACTAAATATTGAATTTGTTAAATAATTTATGGCTTTAGTGAATATGTACTGGAAGGTGACATCTAAACAAATCGTCCTACTGTTCCAGTAAAATGATTTGTAATGAAATGAGTTACATTCTTAAAAATGGCTGACATGAACAGAATTTATAGCTAATAAGACAATGACATTTAAAACCAAAGTAATTATTCAGATAAATAATTTGCTCACCTGATCTGTGTGACCATGGAGAACAATCTTTTCTGTTTGTGATGCCAGATCCCAAATTCTGACTGTCATGTCATATGACCCTGAAGCAAGAACATCTTTTGCCAGCGGATGAAACTTGATGAAGTAAATTTTTTCTGCATGACCAGCAAGCACAACATCTGGAGTGTTTGTTGGCTGTGACAGTCCTTCCTCAGGTATGAGCCAAAGCCTTATTGTACCATCATCACATGCTGTTAAACATTAATAGAATTCAATCTTTTAACCTAGTATGTGATCTAACACATTTTTAAATTATTTAAAAAATGGTTAAGCCATATTAGAAAGTTAAGCGTGCTTACATACTGAAAAAGAAAAGTATGTATTATAAATTGTGTGCTTTAAAGATACACACATGCACACACGCAAACACAATTTCTTTTAACAAAAAAATTTGTCTATCTCTTATGATTTACCAATGATAGAAGTCATTCAGAATGAACAGGGGTTCCGAGGCTATTCCCAGAAAACTGATGATACACATTTCATTAGTCAAGTAATAACTGAAACATTTAGTGTTTTAATCAAAATCATTGAAGCCATTTTTGGGAAAATCAAAATGTTTTATCAAGTTTGTCAGTCTCTCTCTCTCACGCATGCATACACACACAAGCACACGCACACACATGTACATGCACACACACAGGTGCCTGCTCCCATACTATGGCCATTCATGTGCATACACACACACATGGTCACATGCATGCACAGATGTGTTCACACATCTCCACATGACTATCTTTTAAAAGTGCTTTTTCTGTATTCTGATGGCCTGAAAACATATTTCTAGTGCAATCTCAGTATCAAATGTTTGAGTGGAGTACAGTACCTCCTCTAATACAGTAAGTACATAGCCGCAAAAGTAAAAACCCATCATTCATTTCACAGATGGAAATTATTTAGAATTTCATTTGCACACAATCTCCAATTTTTAAAGTAATTTATTCTTACCAACAGCTAGTCGTTTGAAGTTGAAAGGGTCCCATGCAAAATCCATCACATTGGTTCCCTGGACAAGAGTTGGAATAACACCATCAGGTAGTCTTCCTGTTTTACTTAGCTCAAAGACAGCAATCTTTCCACCTGGTCCACTCAAAGGAACTGCAACTCTTTCTGGATTAGCTATTGGATGGTAAGAAATTTTTGTTAAGTACTGTATTTTTATTGTGTGTTAAAAAGTTCTGCAGAATAAGAAATATAAAGAGAAATTATGGTAGTAAAGAAAATAAAATATTCAGATGTTAGTAAGTCAGAACTTTGCAGTTTTTTATTCCTGATCTAGTTATGGTTATACAAATCTTCCTGCATCTTTCAATTTGACTAACAAGTAATGAAACAAAATAAGATATAGTATGGATTTTCAAAAGAAAAAAAAAAAAAGAAATTACGGCTCCTAACATTAGCACAAATGATCTATATTAACGACAACTCTCTGTTTTCACTTATAATATCCAACAGAATTTTTATGTCTATCCAGACACTACTGCACAAACTGGTTGTGGTGATATCAGAATTATTGAATTATATTTGCCTCACTGTTAATAGCTTAAATTGTTTACTTTTATTCACTACTTGGTGTTTCCTTTTCTTCATAACTTGGTACATAAGTCGTATAACATTCCCAATTAGAAACCATTCCTACATGGTGCCAAATAAGAATATGCATCTATTTAATCAAAAGGATGAAGCTGGAATAGCAATTGATTGGGTACTGGTTTTTAGATCAGCTAGGAAGAAATCTACCCACTTCAAACAACAGAATCAGATCAAGGTCCTTTTTGACCATGGTCTAAACATTTGGAAATGACACAGTGAAAGAATACTTGTTTCAATCCAAATTGTGAAAAATCATTATTCATCTACAAAACTCCATACATAATGAAAATGAATTCCAACTGCCTAATTATTCACATCAGTATACGCAACAAATGTTATTAAAAACGAATCATTATTTGCAATTTATTCTACTAAGGTTTCTTAATTTAATAAGTTTAAAATAAATAATTTACCTGTTTGTAGGCACAATTATTTTTTCATCTTTTAACTTTACACAACAACTTTTTGAAGTGTTTCTGAAATTTGAAGAAAACAAATTCAAGTGGTTCAATTTTTATAGAATTAATCATTAATTTCATTATGTTCATTTTGTTTAAGTCTACATCCCACCTTCAAAGAAATAGTAATCAAATGTAAACCACTTTAAGAAATGTTGTACTTTTGGTTTCTTACTTATAGAGATTGGGAGATGCAGCCAGAGCAAATGAAATTTCAAATGCTTAGTTATTTACATCAAAGTATGAGATAAAAGATAAAATTAAAAATTAATCATTATTTTACTTGACGAAAATTAATTATTCTTTCACACTAGCCGTATGAAGGCTAAGGTTTGGATAGGTAGAGTCAGACTGAAAAGTTCAATGACATAGCCAGGATTTGAACCATGCATCTCCAGGTCTCCTCCAGACACATGGTCAATATGCCAGAATGACGAATTCTCCAACTGACTTATATTTCCCAGTAAACCACTTTGATGTGAGTGAAGTTACAAGTTTTAAAAGGTATGACTCAACTTTAGTCTTTATACATGAAATTAGCTTCAATGTTAACAACGCTTTTATTTATTCAAACCACTAGGAATTCTCATATACAATGAGCTATGCACAGTTTGTGGCAGAGGTCTGTGCGTTAGTAATATGCACTTGCTGTGTTCTCCTAAGCCTAAGCTTTGGCAATGCCAGACCGAGAACAGCATGCTACTTCACTGTTTATCTCCGACTGTTTTTTTTTTTTTTAAATAATTGTACGCACGATACACAATTTCTCCTGCCTGCCTAATCAATGCCTAGCATACTTGTTGTATCTTCCATTATAGTTCACACTAACACTTTATTTCACCACTTATTTCCCAGCAAATGAAAGAAAACTTCAAGAAGTTAGTAGAGAACAGCTCTGCTTGTATGTGGACACTTAAATGAAGTGCATTGGCTATTTAAGTCACATGACACTTTCGAGTTTCTGCGCAAATAGTAGACGACCACCTTCCTAGTCTATGCTTCATAGTCAAACCACTATTAGGTCAATTGATGGAAATCAATTGTTCTTTCACACTAGCCATGTGGATTGGATAAGTAGTCAGACAAAAATTCAATGGCATAGACAGGATTTGAATATTTCAGTCTGACTCTACCTATTGCTTTACTTTTTTCTCACTATGTGTTCTATGTTACTAACTGCACAACAGAATTAGTTTATTTACAAGCAGAACTGAAAATTCTGCATCCTTCTACCTTATAAAACTCAAGATTATTGAAATTTAAACGAAAACTATTTCTACTGCTTCATTTTTTAAGGAATTAACCATTACATTCTTATGTTTTTTGTTTTAGATTACATCCCACTTTCAAAGGTGAAATATACAGACAAAAACTCTCTGAAGAAATTAGATTCTTGGAAATTTCAATTTCAATTTTCAATTTATTTATCCCCTATATTTCATACAGAGGATACGTCATTTCACATTATAAGAAAAACATAAAAATACACTCAAAAATCTACTGTATGCACTGCTTAGAAACTAAAATGAACATTGTTTATTTTCCATTTTTTTTTTTTTTTTTTTTTTTTTTGTACTCTTCCACACTATAAAAAGCTTGTTCAGACAAATACCTTTCTATATTCTTAATATTACACAGTTTAGCATTCTTTATTTTACCTGGCAATCTATTATACATGTCTTTTCCGATACTTTCTAATGATCTGTTGTTTAGTGTTCCCCTTAGTGTGGTCCTAAAATAGTCAGCTTTATTCCTTACATTATATGAGTGTACATTACAGTTCTTTTTACATGTATTCCTTTCTATTACATATTTAATGCTTTCATATATGTATATGCATGGAACAGTTAAAATATTATGCTTCTTAAATATCTGCCTATAGCTAGATCTTCTCTCAACATTTTCAATTATTCGGATAGCTTTCTTTTGTAATCTGAAAATTTTTAACACCTCTTTTGCATTTATATTACCCCATAAAGATAACCCATATTTTATATGTGAATAGATAAATGCATAATACACTTGTTTTAAGGTTTTATTATCCATAGTTCGTCTAATTTGTTTCATTACATATATACCTTTATTTAGTTTTTTTATTGTATGTTCTATGTGTTGCTTCCACCCTAGGTGTTTATCAATTACTACCCCCAAAAATTCTGTTTGGATGTTTCTGGAATACTTTCACCATCAACAGTAATTTTTATATTTGTTGAACACTTCTTGAGATAGAACTTTATCCAGCATGTCTTATTTAAATTTATCATTAGGACTAAGTTTAAGAAATACTGTTTTACTATTTTTAGGATTTCCTTTGCTTTATCTTCCACTTCTCTTTCTGTAGATTCATTTATTATTATAGTTATATCATCTGCATATCCTATTACAGTACCACCATGCTTCCTTATCAACTCAAAAAGGTCATTTATATAAAGTAAAAATAAAAATGGTTCCAATTTTGAACCTTGAGGTATACCTGATGTTACATATCCCCAGTCTGACTTAATATTTTCAATTTCTCCCTTTGTGTTCTTAAAATTTACTTCCACCCATTGCATTCGCTTTTTTAGATAAGATTCAAACCAATCTTGTGCAATTTCTCGTACCCCATATCTGATTAGTTTTTCTATTAGTAGTTCTAAGTTAACGCAATCAAAAGCTTTACTTAGATCTATGAACACTGCAGTAACTATTTCTCTTTTATTTAAGGCATTTATTATTGTGCTATTCACTTTATCGCTTGTATTGTGAATTTGTGTTTTTGAAATTCATATTGTTTCTCCCCTATAATGTTCAGTTTTTTAATGTAAGACTGTAATTGTTCTAAAAATATCCGTTCTATGATCTTCGAGTAACTACATAACTACATATGTTTTCTACATAACAGTAATGAATATTTCAATAAACATTTGAAGGGAAAAAAAAAAGTCATAAAAAATAGAACATAACTATTCAAAAACTAACTATATTTTCCCCTTTTTCATCATGATAGTTGTGCATTTTATTGCAGTAAGCTATTTGTTAAAGCATTTGAGTTATATTCATTAATTTGCACTCACACCAGGTGTGAGGTCACATTTATGGATCACAAAGTGTATAGATCACATTTATTATTTCAATACTGATTTTTATCGTAAATCAGTTTTTGGGATCACAAACTTAATAAATTGTTTTCTTGAAATCTTTGGTTTTGTTGATAGTTCTCATTCTTCTTCTGTAACCCTTCATATTCAATGAGAAAAAGAAATGGACTTTTCTGTACTGTAATTGCAAAATTTGTGGTTCTAATTTTATCTGCCAAATATAGCAGGTCTATATTTTGATTTGATATATTTTATCTATGGAAAACGTCATTTCACAGATATACATTGATGTAAATACTGATATTATCCCTTTTGCAATGTCTATCCAACAAGGAAACGTGTTATTCAGCAGACAAAAATCAATCAAATTAACCTCATTGAATTTATCCTATAGCAAGTTATTACACTATATATCAATTAAAAATCTCAGCACTAAATTTTATTTAATCACTCAAATTCATAAATAATTAATACAGTTGGACTATTTCTTTTTATTTAATGCTCTTTAAGTTTGCATCTTGTGTGTCGGGTTGACCTCCAGACCGTAATTTGGCAAACCATGATAAGGATAAAGAAAAGCCCCAGCGCACTGACCAAGATTCAAACTTGGGAGCTTTTTAATGTGAGACTGAGAATGCTACCCCAATGCCACAGAGGTGTGCTACTGAAATGTTTGTAACTCATACTGAGCACAACTTAACATATACAAGGCACTCCTTGTACCATCAGTGTGGCATCCAAGCAAGTTTTGCAAATTGTAAAATACATTTTGACACGCATACTATTACACTTAACAAATTATCTGATAAGACCCAGGGAAGAGGAAGATCAGAGAATTACTGGTTAGTCAACATAAGTCAAGATTGGAAACAATAAGTCTTTAAAGCACAAACTGCATAATTTAAATAAATTAATATGAGAATTAAACAGTGATTAATTTCCATTGCTTATTTATTTTCTTCACTGCATACAAGTACAAATAATTTTAAATTTACTGCGAAAGTATTAATCTTATTTAGAATACATTTACTGGTGTTCACTTTCAAGTGGGACGTTCCCCGACAGGTTAAAAAAAGGTAAAGTGAAACCCATCTTTAAAAAAGGTAACAAAGGGGAGGTAGGAAATTACAGGCCAATTTCCATAATTTCAACTTTTGCAAAGATCTTCGAATAAATAATGTATAAAAGAGTAACAAGCTTTTTGGAAAAATTTAAAGAAATTAATGACAATCAAAATGGTTTTCGAAAAAATAAATCAACAAGTTCTGCACTGATGAATTTCAATGAACAAGTGAGATAGTAAACAATTAGGGATAGGCATTTTTCTATATCTTACAAAGGCGTTTGATCTGGTTGATCACAAACTTTTACTAGAAAAATTATCCTCTAAGGGGGTTAGCTTTAGATTGGTTCAGATCTTATCTGGAGAATAGAGAGCAATCGGTGGAAATAGAGTATTTTGATAGCGAAACGAGTGAAGTTAAAACTTAGATTTCAAGTAGCACTATAATGAAATATGGGGTCCCTCAAGGTTCGGTGCTTGGGCCTCTTTTATTTATAGTGTACATTAATGATTTGGCAGATAATGTAGAAAACAGAACAGATATAAATGTTACACTTTTTGCAGATGATACAAATATTTTTATCAAAGGGGTGAATAAGGAAGGGGCAGATGTACATATTGAAAATAATCTAAAATATATTCAAAAATGGTTTAGTGCCAATATGTTAATATTGAGCAAGGAGAAAACAGCAGCCCTAAGCTTCTATAATAAAATGAGTGGAAGTCAATTGTATCCAAAATTAATGCTGGGACAAGACCAAATACATTATGTAACAACTATCAAATTTCTGGGACTAATACTAGATGAAAATTTAAGTTGGGAAACTCACATAGAGACATTGACGAAAAAACTTAGTAAAATGTATTTGATGGATAGAGTCAACATGAAAAATTCAATGCCATGGCCGGGATTTGAACCACGGATCTACTGGTTTCCGTCCAGTCGCTCTTAACCTTTGAGCTACCATGGCCAACGTGCCTTCCTGACATTAAATTCTCCAGTTGACTCATATATTTCCCCGGTAGACCACTAGGGGCTCTCGCATCCGAGATACACCGTTTGTGGCGACTTACTATTGTAAGTACTTAAGTCCCAGGCTTCATCATTTTAACTCTTATTATTTTAGTTAATTGATGGAAATTAATCATTTCTCCACACTAGCCGTATATAGGCTAAGGTATTTGATGGATAGAGTCAACATGAAAAATTCAATGCCATGGCCGGGATTTGAACCACGGATCTACTGGTTTCCGTCCAGTCGCTCTTAACCTTTGAGCTACCATGGCCAACGTGCCTTCCTGACATTAAATTCTCCAGTTGACTCATATATTTCCCCGGTAGACCACTAGGGGCTCTCGCATCCGAGATACACCGTTTGTGGCGACTTACTATTGTAAGTACTTAAGTCCCAGGCTTCATCATTTTAACTCTTATTATTTTAGTTAATTGATGGAAATTAATCATTTCTCCACACTAGCCGTATATAGGCTAAGGTATTTGATGGATAGAGTCAACATGAAAAATTCAATGCCATGGCCGGGATTTGAACCACGGATCTACTGGTTTCCGTCCAGTCGCTCTTAACCTTTGAGCTACCATGGCCAACGTGCCTTCCTGACATTAAATTCTCCAGTTGACTCATATATTTCCCCGGTAGACCACTAGGGGCTCTCGCATCCGAGATACACCGTTTGTGGCGACTTACTATTGTAAGTACTTAAGTCCCAGGCTTCATCATTTTAACTCTTATTATTTTAGTTAATTGATGGAAATTAATCATTTCTCCACACTAGCCGTATATAGGCTAAGGTATTTGATGGATAGAGTCAACATGAAAAATTCAATGCCATGGCCGGGATTTGAACCACGGATCTACTGGTTTCCGTCCAGTCGCTCTTAACCTTTGAGCTACCATGGCCAACGTGCCTTCCTGACATTAAATTCTCCAGTTGACTCATATATTTCCCCGGTAGACCACTAGGGGCTCTCGCATCCGAGATACACCGTTTGTGGCGACTTACTATTGTAAGTACTTAAGTCCCAGGCTTCATCATTTTAACTCTTATTATTTTAGTTAATTGATGGAAATTAATCATTTCTCCACACTAGCCGTATATAGGCTAAGGTATTTGATGGATAGAGTCAACATGAAAAATTCAATGCCATGGCCGGGATTTGAACCACGGATCTACTGGTTTCCGTCCAGTCGCTCTTAACCTTTGAGCTACCATGGCCAACGTGCCTTCCTGACATTAAATTCTCCAGTTGACTCATATATTTCCCCGGTAGACCACTAGGGGCTCTCGCATCCGAGATACACCGTTTGTGGCGACTTACTATTGTAAGTACTTAAGTCCCAGGCTTCATCATTTTAACTCTTATTATTTTAGTTAATTGATGGAAATTAATCATTTCTCCACACTAGCCGTATATAGGCTAAGGTATTTGATGGATAGAGTCAACATGAAAAATTCAATGCCATGGCCGGGATTTGAACCACGGATCTACTGGTTTCCGTCCAGTAGATCCGTGGTTCAAATCCCGGCCATGGCATTGAATTTTTCATGTTGACTCTATCCATCAAATACCTTAGCCTATATACGGCTAGTGTGGAGAAATGATTAATTTCCATCAATTAACTAAAATAATAAGAGTTAAAATGATGAAGCCTGGGACTTAAGTACTTACAATAGTAAGTCGCCACAAACGGTGTATCTCGGATGCGAGAGCCCCTAGTGGTCTACCGGGGAAATATATGAGTCAACTGGAGAATTTAATGTCAGGAAGGCACGTTGGCCATGGTAGCTCAAAGGTTAAGAGCGACTGGACGGAAACCAGTAGATCCGTGGTTCAAATCCCGGCCATGGCATTGAATTTTTCATGTTGACTCTATCCATCAAATACCTTAGCCTATATACGGCTAGTGTGGAGAAATGATTAATTTCCATCAATTAACTAAAATAATAAGAGTTAAAATGATGAAGCCTGGGACTTAAGTACTTACAATAGTAAGTCGCCACAAACGGTGTATCTCGGATGCGAGAGCCCCTAGTGGTCTACCGGGGAAATATATGAGTCAACTGGAGAATTTAATGTCAGGAAGGCACGTTGGCCATGGTAGCTCAAAGGTTAAGAGCGACTGGACGGAAACCAGTAGATCCGTGGTTCAAATCCCGGCCATGGCATTGAATTTTTCATGTTGACTCTATCCATCAAATACCTTAGCCTATATACGGCTAGTGTGGAGAAATGATTAATTTCCATCAATTAACTAAAATAATAAGAGTTAAAATGATGAAGCCTGGGACTTAAGTACTTACAATAGTAAGTCGCCACAAACGGTGTATCTCGGATGCGAGAGCCCCTAGTGGTCTACCGGGGAAATATATGAGTCAACTGGAGAATTTAATGTCAGGAAGGCACGTTGGCCATGGTAGCTCAAAGGTTAAGAGCGACTGGACGGAAACCAGTAGATCCGTGGTTCAAATCCCGGCCATGGCATTGAATTTTTCATGTTGACTCTATCCATCAAATACCTTAGCCTATATACGGCTAGTGTGGAGAAATGATTAATTTCCATCAATTAACTAAAATTAGTAAAATGTGTTTCTTAATCAGGGCAATTACAGGCATGTCGAGCTTGAAAGTTTGGAGAGTAGTGTACTTTTCATATATACACAGTTTGTTGGCATATGGTATAATTTTTTGGGAAAATTCTAAAGACAGTATAAAAGTATTCAGATACCAAAAGAAAATAATTAAAATCATAGCAGATCTCTCAAGCACAACTAGTTGTAAGCCATACTTCAGTAAATTAGGTATCTTACCACTGCCAAGTATATACATATATGAAACTCTTCTACATATGAAAGCAAGCCTAAGTTTATTCAAAACAAATTCTGAAATTCATACACACAACACTAGAACAAAGAATAATTTATTTGTGAAGGCACACAAAACAAAGATGTATGAAAATAGTTTCACATATGCTGGCTTACATCTTTACAATAAGCTACCTGAATCTATAAAAAAGATTGAATCACAACATCAATTTAAGAAATTGTTATTAAACTTCCTTAGAGCCAATAGCTTCTACAGCGTGGATGAATTTTTAAATTTATAAATATTTAGTTAGCTACCTTAATTATAAATATTGTACTTAGTTTTTAATTTGACGTGTCCTATAACATGTACATGTTTTAATGGATGAATCAATAAATCAAATCAAATCAACACAGCTTGCATAGAGCCTTGCTGCTGTCGTCTAACATAATATGGCAACTTATTCGCCATTAAATAAATGAATACACAAGTGTGGATTTGCATAATTTGTTAAAACATATATTCATTATACTTCAACTTTGATGCATGTCAGCTTCTGTTTAATAGATTAAATGTTTCTTACCATGAAATCCATCACATTCTCCAGAAATCTGGCGGCTGATGTTGCGAATATTTTCTATGTGAGTTGACTTATGCAGTGTTGTGCCTTTCAAATGCCTGAACTTGGATACACGTCCTGTAAAGATGCACATGGCATGATAAATATTTTATAAAATACAAACTTTCTGTATGCTTGCTTATTTTTACAGAGATGTTGATTTACTTTAGAGCTATGAAGCAAAGTATCTGGAACTTAAAAGAAGACAATAAAATGCTTCTTTCACTAACAGTGATTTTCATAATGAACACATTTTCCTTTTATTTTACAAGGGATTCTGACACAGGATACTAAATTATCCATAGAACTAAAGCTTTCTCCATTTGATATCTGGGAAAAATTGCCTTAGAGAGCACTGCTTCTTCTACCTTATTTATGCATCTTGAGATGCCTACATCTCCAAATATAGACTGAGAAGGCACAGTGAAACGAATTTTGAAGAGTAACAATGAATTAATCTAATACTCAAACTTATTATAATGAATTATCTTGTAACATGTTTTAGACACACATTGCCATTGTCAAGCGCAATTAACAGATGAATTTCTTGCCATGGATACAGAATATGTTTGGATCCATTTGGAGATGAGGTCATTATCAATTATGAATTGAAATTTATTGGTTAGTTTTTATTATTCTCATCTCCAGAGGTATCAAACCAAATGTCACATCCACATCCATGCTAAGAAACTCATCAGCTGATAATAAAAGCCTGATGTTGCTGATTTGTCCATCAATTTTGGATGCCATCTCCAATCTTCTTATTAAGTTGACAATAAAGTTAATGGAGGCTAACAGTGATGACGACTGATTTTAGTTAATTGATGGAAATTAATCATTTCTTCACACAAGCCGTATATAGGTTAAAGTTTTTGATAGATAGTTAACATGAAAAATTCAATGCCACGGCTGGGACTTGAACCACGGATCTCCTGGTTTCCATCCAGTCGCTCTAACCCATTGAGCTACCATGGCCAACTTGCCGTCATGACACTAAATTCTCCATTTGACTCGTATATTTCCCTGGTAGACCACTAGGAGCTCTCGCATTCGAGACACACCGTTCATGATGACTTACTATCGTAAGTACTTGAAACCCAGGCTTCATCATTTAACTCTATTATTTTAGTTAATTGATGGAAATTAATGATTTCTTCACACTTGCGATAGTAAATCGCCACAAACGGTTTATCTCGAATGCAAGAGCCCCTAGTGGTGTACCAGGGAAATATATGAGTCAAATGGAAAATTTAGTGTCATGATGGCAAGTTGGCCAGGGAAGCTCAATGGGTTAGAGCAACTGGACGGAAACCAGGAGATCCATGGTTCAAGTCCCGGCCGTGGCATTGAATTTTTCAGGTTGACTCTATCTATGATGACTGATGTTTAAGAATTCAACTTCTATAATCTTATCATTCAAAATTGTAACTAATGAATTATATCAGCCAATCTCTAATATACCCAAACTTTATACTTTAAAACAACTATTTTTGAATTTTTCTATTAATTTTGACGTCACTATTACTAAATTCCTCCAATTAGTTGACTAAGTGTCCTTGGCCTTTAGAGGTGGTGCTTCGCCAGGTTTATGCCCTTCTATTGCTTTATCAAAGGCTTCATAGTAGATTATAGTTTAATGTCCTGTAATTACAGTTGCAGAACTTCTCTCTTATTGCCAAACTGAGCTCAGCAAAAAAAAAAAGCTGACAACAGATCACTCACTGTTGCATTTGGACTGAAGAGAAAAGAAGTCTAAGCATCCAAATTGCTTATGTTTAAATATTCATGAATAATTCTAAGGACTATTGTTTTAGAAAGACACAACCTTGCTGCTATTTGTAACTCTGAGCCACTGGCTTTCCATTATTTCTTCTTCCAAAAAGAGATGCTTTCAGGAATGAGCACCTCTGCATTCATATAAGTTCGGCCCATTCTTTTATGGTAGAATATGAGGGGGATGCTTCAGCATGTACACCTCCAACCGCTGTTTAATTTTAATGGAAAAAAGTCCTTTTGTGCATAACTACTCCATACTCAGTTCTAAACATGTAAGTCTTGTTACATATAGTCTTGCTTATGTAACTATTCTGAATAACTGAAGACAGTGGAGCAAAAGTTTACTACAGATAATTAACAGAATATTTACTTAAGATATATTAACTTTATATATCTTAATTAACAAATTTACTTAACAGATAAGATATAACAGCAAAACACAATTTTATGGAGGTAACAACTCTTATGGGCAAAACCAGAAATTTATAGACCTACCTTCATTTACATACAAGAACTGTCTTTAGGCATTGAAACTGGTTGATCACAGAAAACACTTATGTAATGCATGAAAGAGTCCATGGGAAAGCTGCAGATTTAAGAAATAGACACTCTTTTATTAAGTTCTGCCTACATGACTATCCCTATTAATGTTCCAGCATAATATCAACTCTTCAAGCTGTCATATCTGAAACACAGCTCTCATACTGTGACTTAACTCATGAATTCCAGTAATGCCTTAACTAATGGTATTCTTTTAACATAGTTTAATTTTAATCTAAATTACCATGACCTAATTAATTACCTTCACCTGACCAAGAATAGTATTGCTATTGATTTTATTCTATAACATTTTACATAATTTAGCTAATGATCATAACTTAACTTATTAATTACGTAGTGATTTCAACATACAGAAATTATTTATTGCAATTATTTACTTATCTCCCTAACATTTCTTTGTAAAATGTTAAATCATACCCACCAATAATTCTGTTATCAAGTAATATGTTTTTAAAACATCAAAGATGCACTATTACAGTGAATTTTGAATACCAGAATCCATTCATAGTTACTCTTCAGTATGGTCTAGGGTGAGTGAGGTCTAGGGCCCGTCGTTAGGGAGGTCATTTGGGCCCAAGTATGGTCTATGTACTGTAATGGTTCACTGGAAGCAACCCATTGTTTTGAATGTTGCTTAATTCTATAAGTCTCATTAGTGGTGGCAATTTGATGCAAAACGTATTTCAAATTTCACTTAAATAGCTCCAAACTGAAAGTGGAACCTGCCTATTGTCTATGTGAGTAAACATGCTCCATTGGACCAACAATTTTTTGTCTTCAATTTATACAAAATATGAATTACCATTACCTAAAGCTTCTGTCCCTCACAAAATTTTGTTCAACAATCAGCACGAATCATATTGTGAACTTTTTAAATGATTTCCTCCATAATTACATCTGTCTGCATCCTGAGTGCTCCTCGTCAAAAAATGTGTGTTCAACCACATTTAAAAGTTGTTGAATATCTAACTGTTGTCATAAATGGCAAAAGGTTCCCATATATAGCACCCAATTTTGCTTCTATTTCCTTGCAAGTTTTGCCATCTAAAACTAAAAAAAATGATACTGCACTCTCTCCATTTTAGCAAAAACACATTGAACAGCCAACTGAAAGGCTTGTCAATTCAAAACTTATGAATCAGTATCAAATTTGTTTTGACAACTGTAACGAATGACAGTGCACAATGAAATACCAACTTCCCTTAGCAACATCTATTTTGAAAGAGATTACTTATGAAATTTCCACCATGTAAACGAACTGTGTCACTATAAAAAAAGAATAAAAAAAAATAATTCTGCTCAGGAATTGAATACTACTGGAAATAACAGGTAGAAGTCTTTAATAACATAAATAAAGAAAATGCAACGAAAGTTGGCTATTCAGCTATAACTAGCTATTATACTACATCAAAGTAAGAGAAACATACCAAACACTGTTGAAGTTCGCTTTGGTGTAGGAGTAGTAGCTGGTTCTGGTTTCTTTTCCTGCAATGGCTTTGAAGGAGCTTCTTGTGAATGCTGACGTTGCATTGCCACAGGTGGTTTTTTTGCACTTTCTGATTCTTCTTTGGTGGTCTTGAAGGAGTCTCTCCTACGCAGAGGAGTTGGTGATAGGGTAGGACTTCTCTTATCAGCAATACTGACACCAGTTTCTTGCACAGATACAGATCTATTTTCATACAAACGCCGGCGTTCAGCTATGCTTGTGCGCTGAACAGATGCTCGTTCAAAATCTTCTAACTTGTCTTCCACCAACACATCATCAGCCTTATTAGGTGCATCACCAATGTTTAGATTAGCTGCTGTTGCAGCAGCTATCTCATGCTCTGTGGCCATGGAGCTAATTCTCTTTTCATATAATTTTCTTCTCTCAGCAGTACTTGGTGTTTTTGGCTTACGACCCTGTACAGGTTGGTCTTCTTCTAGACTGCTAAGCTGTTCAGAATTTTCTTCATTTGGGTCATTTCTGTTATCTTCTACAGGGAATTCAGGTACAGATTCTTTATAAGGTGAAAGTTTGGGACTTCTGATAGAGTCTGCTTTCCCTTGGTAGTCATTTTCACTATTAGCGAGACTAGGGTCACTACCTTCGTTACTGTCTGCTATAACATTGCTATGAGATCTATTTGTGGTGCCGTTCATTGATTCATGGCCTGGTGCCACAGGAACAGAGAACACTTTGTCAAAAGAAAATTCTGTGGTCCCCTTTATGTCAGCATCTCCACTGGCACTAGAGGTGAAGTTCAGTTTTGGTGGTGTAAAAGGCTTTGGCCCAAGTCTTGGCTGCTGGAACAGATTTAAAGTGCTTAATATTTATCAATCATAACTTACTTTAAATTGCTAGGATTAAACTGGCTTAGATACAGAACAAATATAAAGAAACTACTGGTGAAAAACATGAGTAACTCAAATTTAATGAAATTCCTCAATAAACTAGGTTTAGTGCAAAGAAAAATCCTTACAATTTTAATTTCTGTACACTAAAGATTTTGAATCCAAGCCCCTTAGGAAAATTATTATGCTTTTAACTTAAAAGTACCTTTAACAACAAATGCTGCATGACTTCTGTGATATTGCTTGAAGATCAGACATGATCTATACTATTTGATAAAGTGAAAGAAATTTGAAAACTATGCAGAACAGCAATTGTTAGATCCTTCTATGTCAAGGAAGAGCAAATTAGTATAAATACACTCATTGCAGATGTAATAATGAAGACAATTTTACACAAAGACAGGTGCAAGGGATGACAAAGAATTGCTGATGATTATTAGGAGGAAAATTGTGAGATAGATTGAGTCAACATGAAAAATTCAATGGCATGGCGGGATTTGAACCACGGGTCTCCTGGTATCCGTCCAGTCGCTCTTACCCTTTGAGCTACCATGGCCAACTTGCCGTCCTGACATTAAATTCTCCATTTGACTCATATATTTCCCCGGTAGACCACTAGGGGCCCTCGCATCCGAGATACACCGTTTGTGGCGACTTACTATCGTAAGTACTTGAGTACCAGGCTTCATCATTTAACTCTTTTATTATTTTAGTTAATTGATGGAAATTAATCATTTCTCCACACTAGCCATATATAGGTTAAGGTTTTTGATAGATAATTTTGAATTTTTCATGTTGACTCTTATCTATCAAAAACCTTAGCCTATATACGGCTAGTGTGGAGAAATGATTAATTTCCATCAATTAACTAAAATAATAAGAGTTAAATGATGAGGCCTGGGACTCAAGTACTTATGATAGTAAGTCGTCACAAACGGTGTATCTCGGATGTGAGGGCCCCTAGTGGTCTACCGGGGAAATATATGAGTCAAATGGATAGTTTAATGTCAGGACGGCAAGTTGGCCATGGTAGCTCAAAGGGTAAGAGTGACTGGACGGAAACCAGGAGATCTGTGGTTCAAATCCTGGCCATGCCATTGAATTTTTCATGTTGACTCTATCTATCAAAAACCTTAGCCTACATACGGCTAGTGTGGAGAAATGATTAATTTCCATCAATTAACTACAATTGTTTGAGATGTTGATGATTTCTTTATGACAGATAGCGAAATGGAAAGTATGCATATTTGAGCAACAGGACACTGCTGACGAAAAGTCTGACATGAGCATAACCAGGGTAAACCATAACAGGTAGACAAAGTCTTATTACTACCCAAAAATGTAGGGCTCATTAAAACACACAAATTACTTCATTTTTGGTCATCTGCAGAAACTGCAGTTTCACACCATTTCTGGAAGACCAACCGCAACAATAAACTGAGCATTACAACTAATCAAATCAACCACTCATATAGAAGAATTGGACATGTGGGAGAAGATCCCCATTTTGAAACACAAACAATAGTTTATGAATTTTTATTTTCAGTCACCAAGTCCTCTCTGGAAGTACATTTCACCACCACATTGTGCATCCAAGACAGACCAGCACAACAGAAACACCAACACGGGCCAGTCAGGTATGTTCCGAAGATGGGAACACATGTTCCCAAAACATGCTAACAGTTAATATAACTAATGTTAGTGTTACTATTGCTGTCTCAATATAAATTTATTAGTTTTATTTGTATGTTCACCATCCCTGATGTATCCTATGGATGGCATGTGTGTGCTGCCTTTATTAAACCTTGATATTCAAACTGCTCTTAGCAGCAAACTAACCAAGATAAACCAATTTCTTTATACAAGAGTACATCATAAGTGAATGCAATAATTCTCTGTAATACATAAAAAATGAATACAATCGAAATTCTGTGATCAACAGAAAGTCTGTGTGTACTGGTTTCTCAACCTAGAAATTCTATGTTCAATTTCAAGCAAAGACAAGATAAATTTCTTTTATTTAGAACCATCTCCTCTTTTACTTTCCTCAGACCCTCAAAGTATGAATGCAAGAGTGAATGGAATGTGTTACAAAATATATCTAACATAAGTGAGTGAAAGTATAAACTTGAAAGAAGCGTAGGGACAAGTGATAAGTGAGTGAACTTCAACTGACTAGTCCTTTAATTTAAAGTTGCCAATTTAATAATATAAAATACGAAGAATGAAAACTTTTTGAGTTATTTCTCTGCTTCTAAATGGCATCCCTTTATGAATATTAAAATTCAGTTACTCATGCTTTATACCATTTAAACTAATGCTGTATTTGTAAAACCTTTGAAACTCATATTTTGTTTACAATTAAGCCTACTAAAGAATATTTCACTTAACTCAACATTCGTAATTATTGCTACTGTGGATACTTAAAAACAAATTTTAGACATTCAGCTTAGATAAAGAGAAGTTGCTGTAAAACACAACTTTCAAGTACTGTTTTTATTTCATAGATATACAACTGTATATCTTATTAAAGTACATAAGACTTTATATGAAACTAAAGGATGCAGATATAAGCACAAGTGTTAACAAAATTCATAGGAATAGTTGAAGTACAGTAAAGGAACAGCACAGAAGTTACATAAGGCACATGCACACATTCAGATGCATGTTATTTTGTGCCACATTAACAACAGACCAGAACTTTTACATATTACAGACAGGATGCATACAAATCATGGCTGCAATATTTTCACCCTTCATTCCAATGTCGCCAAGAGGAGTGGACCTAGATAAACAAAGAGAGATATGGTGATGATGAGAAGGAAATTAGTAACAGCTCTGTTGTTACATTCTTGCATTACACAACCCTGGCATGTTTGCCCATCATAGCTTGTATGTTGTTTTCACTATTTTTAAATGAAAATACATTTTTATACATATATTTTAATAACTTACTAATAAGGTAATTAAACTATAGATGAAAAATTCTGATGAAAAAAGGACCTTTGTAGGATTTTTATCACAATGTTATGGAGCGGAAAAAAAAAAATACCAGTTATAAATCAAAGCTAAAACCTTCAATTGGGTGTTGAAATGCATTTAGGGATCTTACTGTTGTCATTCTTAGCAAGCATTTGTTTTCTTGACCACATATAAGTTCTATAGGTTCATCACAAAGCCTGTTATTGTCAAATTTTGTATGAATAACTTTACTGCCATTCCATGCCTCTTTTGAACTCAGAAAAAATAATTTAAGTTAATATAATTTTGAGTCGAACTAGTACTCAATGATCCATATATTGCTAATTTTACCTAGCATTTCATTAGAACCTTCCTGACACCCTCAGCTAATGTCGACTACAATGTTGTTTGGTGAGCTCCTTGGAGGCAATAGGGGTGTCTCTGTTGGTATTTTTAAGTTTGGGTTCTCTTCAAAGGTGGTGTCAAAATTGAACAGTTTTCCTTCATATTTCTTTAGGAATATTTTTCTCCACGTGGTCAATGCAGTTGGAATCTGAATATTTTTTAATAAGTGGATTTCTTGTTCTATATCGTGATTATCATTCCAAAAACGGTACGCTACTGCAGATTTGTCTATTTCTTTGTTCCTGATGTTCCTAAAATGCTCTTTAAGCCTAAAATTCTAATTTCGTTTAGTTTAGCTCTCACAGCTTTGCAGTTTATCTGATACACACCTGATTTTTTGTCTGTGGGCTTCTACTTTGTATTTTATGATTTCAAAAAGTGTTGTACACTGAATTTCTTCTTTTGGGCCAAAGTAATGTGTTCCACAGAACGAATTCAGTGTACAACATTTTTTGAAATCATAAAATACTGTCACCCTGGTGGTAGGCTTGCGAAGCCGATGAAAAATAATGGCCGATCGTTACCGGAAGTGAGACAGTTGAATGTAGTTTTTGAAAAATAAACAGTTTTCAGGTTAGCTAGAAAGATGAAATGGTGAACAGTGTATTTCGAGGAGAATAAAGTGTAGTTTTTGTGTTTCGTAAACTCGTTTTATTATTTCACGAACCCACAAAGTCACAATACAAAGTAGAAACCCACAGACAAAAAATCAGGTGTGTATCAGATAAACTGCAAAGGCTGTGAGAGCTTTTAAATTGTAAAAACTAAACAGAATTAGAATGTTAGGCTTAAAGAGCATTTTGGGAACATCAGGTTCAAAGAGATAGACAAATCGGCAGTAGCGTACCATTTTTGGAATGATAATCTCAATATAGAACAAGAAATCCACTTATTAAAAAAAAATGTTCAGAGTTCAACTGCATTGACCACATGGAGAAAGATATTCCTAAAGAAATATGAAGAAAAGCTGTTCAATTTTGACACCACCTTTGAAGGGAACCCGAACTTCAAGATACCAAGAGACACACCCCTATTGCCTCCAACGAGTTCACCAAATCAACATTCTAGTTGACATTAGCTGAGGGTGTCAGGAAGCTCCTAATGAAATGCATCCTAGGTAAACATTAGCAATATGTGGAGCATTGAGTACTAGTTCAACTCAAAATTATATTAACATAGTTCTTACTCATAGGACTTTTAGTTAAGTTTGGAAACTTCTTGATTTATTAAGACAAATCTGTTCACTGCTGCTTAAATGGATTATCACATTTTTTTATGAGAGGAAAGAGGATTACCTAAAAAGTTTAAGCGTTTCCAAGACATCACAAGAATTTGGAACAGTTTTAATTCATTATGTATTCCAAACCTACTCTAGGCCTTATATGACACAGTGTATTTATTAATTCAATATATGCATTCTTTTTCAATGCAAGTTTCAGATAATTATGAAAACTGAGTAATTCTGAAGAATATATTTATCCAGAAAATGTAACAAAGGTACTTAATTTTTTTCTATTTATATTTACCTTCCTGTAAATAAGTTTCTCTCATATTTCGGTCTGTCTCTTTATGACATATAAAGAGGATGAACAAGGACAGATTCCCTAGAATAGTGACCGACTACGTTCCAACTGATAAAAGAAACATAGGAAGACTAAGGAAGAGATGGAGAGATACTGATTAATGGGGATGGAATGGACCCTAGGGTGCAAACCTTGAACGATGATTGATGGAAGATTGATTGACGACTTTTACACTTCTTATATAATTATTATATTTGCATCTAACTGCTTTCAATGTTTTGTAATGTTCTATCCCTGTCTCTCTCCCTCCATCTGTCTGTCCCTCTCTATCTCTGTCTCTCTTAGCAAACATAGGAACTTAAATACTGCTTCTGTCCTATTCTTAAACGGTGCACAGGTATCCTTAAGAGCTAATTACTGACGTCCAACTTTAAAATGTATATTTAAAAAGAAGCAAGATCCACTACATATATACATCAACTATGGTAGTTATATAGGATCCTAAAATATCAAACACTTCAACAACATAGGAATATAATGTAAACTTAATGTAATATATATAAATCATTCATAAACAGCATACATGTAAATATGGTTACTAAGTCACTTGCAAAACTTATTCTAGGCTCACATTATAATTTAGATCCTAAAAATATTTAAACATTTAGTATTTATTCTCTCTTTGCCTATCTAAGACATTCTATAATGTGGCACAAAATGTATACTTACATATCAGATAAAATCAACTCTTACGATGAAATAAACATGCTGACAGAGAAAAACTGAAGTAAAAGACAAATAAGAAAAGAACTGAGACAGATGCAATAAATAATATGAAGAAATCAGGAAGCTATCTGATATTTGTTAAATATCTATGATGAATACAGAGAACTAGTAGTAGGCATGAAACAATAAAGCTGATTAATGCAATATGTAAGCACAAAGTTTATTATTAAATTATAGACGAGTCGTATTTATTACACATCAACTTCACTTACGTACCTATATTAAGGACATGTTTCGCGAACCATCGTTCACATCATCGGCTTTAATGGAGTTGCATTAGAACTGATGATGCGAACGATGGTTCGCAAAACATGTCCTCAATATAGGTACGTAAGTGAAGTTGATGTGTAATAAATATGACTCATCTATCATTTAATAATTTTTTCGCTTCACTGTGGGGTTCCAATACAGTTAAATTTTGATACAAAGTTTATTAATTTCTGTATTTAAAAGCAACTGCTATTTCTGCTGAAACAGAAAGCATTTGCATTTATTTAACATTGTTTACTAAATAACAGCTTTATTATTACATATTACCATTCAGATCTCAACTGATCTTTGAAGTTCAGCTACCTTTCAAGATATGCAGAACAGAATAGAATTAACCAGAAAAGCTGCAGAAATTGCAAGAAATAAAGTCACTCAAACACCACACATACTTCCAATTTTCAACTACTAAAGATATTTGTTTTAAATATTAAAATACTCAGCTTAATTAAAACTTTTAAATAACATTTTGCAACAATAAAAGTAATTTCATCACTTCAGTTAAAGACCACTTTCTCCAAAACCAGTTAAACTAGGTTAAGTTGAACCCTGAATAGGACTGAGTTTCATTTTCCAATATTTTAACCCAAGCTTAAATTAAACCTAAGTAAATACAACAATTTAGAAAAGAAATGGGTTATTGTTATAATATTAATTTCTTTTTAAACAAAGTGAAAACTGATTTAATGTTAACCCATATCAGATAATGTTTAACCCAAAAATTTAAACAGATCTTGATTTAATTTTAAATTAAACTGTGATGTTTTAAGGTTTCTTGGTGTGATAACTGTGAGCTCACAGAAAATCAGCTAAGTATTCTTGGTGTCTAACCCCAGGCTTAGCTATCGTCACTCTATGATCTCAGATCAAGTGGAGCCATGTAAACACCAAAAACTAAAGGCTCATCATTAATACTTATTTCATTAATAACATGTCAAATTATTCACAAGTTATTAGTTTTAGTATACATAAATATTATTACCTGGAATTAACTTCACTTTTATACATCAGGAATGTTGCAGAACTAACACTGCTGAAAGTTTGGCATTAGATTAAAAACAAGTAACTGATTTCTAATGAGCTCATAATATACTGTTAAATGAGATAGGGAAGTAAAGAAATAAAAATAGTTGATAAAAAGATAGGGGAGTAAAGAAGGTATTGCTAGCTTTATGGTTTGATGTGACAGAGTGATTTGACTATCTGAGGGATATGCATGAATCTGATGAGCAAAGTTCAATGCATTTGAGAGGCATTAGTCAGTGCAGCTCAGGGGTAGTATATCCTATTATAAGCCAAAAATTCTTGTTTTGCGTGCAGAGCTGCAGTAAATTTGTCAAATCTGATACAACTTTTCACCTTTTGTTTGTAGACAGACAATGTTAAAGGATAACTACTGATTACACTTTCTGCTATCAATAAAGGCAAGAAACATGAAAAACTGCCAGTATGTAGCAAATAGAGTAAGTCTGTCTGCTCTTCATTTTATAACATAATCTGACTGAAATAATTTATCACTTTTCCCCTAGATCATAAGGCTCACAAAGTAGTTAGTATTTATAATTCCTTTCATGGAAGTGTTGAAAACAGTGTTGTAATAATTTTTTTTTTTTTAAATTTAGTTAGTATCTGTCGCTTATAAAATGTTTCCAGAAACTTACTAAGTTTATTTTCTTAGCAGAAGCTATATTATTTTTATAGAGAACCAAAAGTCATACATCTTTAAATAGGTGAAGTTAGAGTAAAGCTTAGTGTTTAACCCCCAAAAATATAAGATACATGTAACATTTATAATGAAATCTATTCAGTATTTCAGCCAAAATTAGTTTAGATTTTTATGAGACGTAAATTTCACGCTGAAGTCAATTCTTATTTCATTTTGAATTTTATGTACTGTATATTGCTAGCCTGCACGAATTTGATATTCTCTTAAGTTTTTCCTTTACAAGAAACAAAAATACATCACAAATATGAGGGCTATTTTACTTTTTCAACCTCCAATATAGCATAACAGAAAGACAAATGTGAATCAAAAATAGTTTATTACCAGAACCGATGCTGTGCTCCATGAATTGGGTTCTCCAAGACAGTTTTTAACTCCCTGAACAAGGTTTTCAAGGTTTAGCAACAGACTTACAGATACTCCAAAAAGTATTTGTCTGACCATAGCACATAAAATATTTCAAACACAATCAGAAAAATACAGATAAGAAACGAACAATAACTATTTCTCAGAAACTATTGGTAGTTGGTTTATTAATACTCGTCACTTACTTGTTTATATTTATGAGAGACTAGTTTCAAAGACATTCGCCTCCACTTTCAATCTCTTTCCAACTGGCATTTGTTGTTGTCTGCTCTCTCTCTCTCTGGTGGTAAAACTATGAACTTCTTTGTCAAATTATCTACTGGTGGGATTTCAAAGTTCATTACGCAATCCTTATTTTTCCATATGAATATGTTCTCCCCATGTTGTCAATTTATTTTGGTTTATCACTCTGTTTAATAATTTTGGATTTGGATGAATGTCATGGTTTTCATTCCAAAAGTGAAATGCTACTGCTGACTTACTGCATTTCACTTTTGGAATGAAAACAAATGATTCCGGGGTCCATGAATTTTACAGCTAACCAACATTCATCTATCAGGATAAGGGAAAACCCCGGAAAAACCTTATCGAGGTAACTCACCCTAACCGAGAACTCCGAACCTCTTGAACGTGAGGCAGACACGCTACCATCTACGCTACCGTGGCGGGCTTTCAAAGCCTAGTTCTAGTGACGCAGGTACTAAGGGTAAAGTACTCTGCTCCCAGGCCAGAAGTATTACTTTTAAAGTGTATAGTTTCTTTAAGGAATTGTCTCTGAGGAAGTGCATCACCGGATCAATTTTTCACAAAGACAGTACACAGCGTGAGTGTGCATACTGTGTCGAGTATTGTGAAAGAGGGCACAACTTATAGCACAGAAATTGGTGAACCTTTATTTATTTTACTTAAGCCAGTAACTCCTCTACAATAAGTCATTTTCAGATATTCAGATACGTTATTTTCAGTAAATATGCATATTGAATATTACAGTTTATAATGTTATAATTATACTTTGCTGCTTAAGTTTACGTTCTGACAATTTGTTAGACGACTTCCTCATTCTCTCTCCCATCTTCTGCTCTCTGGTGCATCAGATGGCAACAGGGCAACCACCATTTGCACATTGGTTTGGCTCATATGCCTTCTAAAACCGTACACCATGTAACACTTAACAGGATATTCAATGACGGCAACCATGTTTAACTGCCTAGTTAAGCTATACCCATTGAATTGACCATGACTGACATGGTGAAACAGTTGTGCAGTAGCACAGTACCAGATCTGCCACCTTAATCTCATCTGTTCAAGGAGCAAAGCAACTGGAGGTTGAACAAATAATAGTCCTCGTACATTTGTTTGGGATATCAACAGTAACCTGTGCCCAATTTTAAATAATTTATCAGCATAATGCTTTTTGCTCCACAAAATGAAAACAAGTTTTTTCCTTTTAAATATTCAAAATAAGAATAGTCTAATGAAAACACTGAAAAATGTCTCATTATTAAGCAGTTGTACAGATACTTCTCGTCAGCCATATTTTATTTTTTTCTAGGTTGCAAAGCATAGTCTCATTTTCTTAGCAAACTGTGCTGCAAAGAAAAATGGTGATGTAATTATACTCATTTGGGGATTAATGCTAGTTTATATGGCTCAAGCAGGAAATCTCATTTTTTAACCTCATAGGAACTTTCTCTTAGACTTTTTATATTTACAATAGATTCTTACTTTAACAGTTTAATTGTTAAATTATTACTCCTTGTGTCTTAAAGTTAGAGTAAAAACCAACATTTTTGGCAACAAAATTTGATTTTTGTGCTTTTAACACTAGTCTAAGGAAGAAAATGTTTGCCAAAATATTGGACATTGAGATTTCATTAAAAATTCCTGTGCATCCTGGCTGTGAATACAAACTAGAACAAACACTAAATTTGTTGCACACTTAATTTGGAAAACAGAATACAAAAAAGTAGCACAAGGAGATTAGTGCTGAAGGAATACTGTGTAACTGTCATTCTGATGGTAATTACAATTTGGCTGTTTTGTAACCTTGGAATTGCATGCAGTATTTACAGTAACAAATGAATCTGTTCTTAATTTAACACCAATATTTAATATTACATAATGCGATTTCTCTTTCAGCTATGGCAATATAAAAGAGTAATACCATGCAATTAAACATTTCCCCAAACAATGGAACAAAATATTGTGACAATGCATAATCTCATGGATTTCATTACAGAAAATGGAACAACACCATTTTTTCTTTATTATAGTAGGAGACCCAACATTTCTTGTGTGTCTTTAAATTCTTGAAAACAATTGAAAGAGTCTTGTTATATTTTGGAAACTTCTGGAGTTTAACAACAGTCACATTTTACTGATGCTATAATAAAAACCTTTTTTAAACATTATAATTATCATTGAAGAGTAATTTCTCAATGTCATTTTATATCACTGGCATTTATGGAAAGTTTTGTTGACATTACTTTATAATAATCTATTTAACAAATATCATCCACCAAACTAAGCAAATTAAATGTGTCGCCAATCCCTATGCACAAAAAGAAATCACAAAATGAGCATTACTAAATTCATTCTGCTTTGTAATTACACTGTTATTATCTGAAGATGTATATAATTCTCCAAAGCTGCCTTTTTTTTTTTCCTTTCTTAAAATAAATCTAAAATAGTATAACAAACCGTAAATCGTGTAACATTTGAAAATAATTGGAAGAAAACCACTTCACAAACCTATATTTATTCAAAATCTTACCAGTTACACAGTATTGTTTCTTCAACTATTTGTTATATTAATTTTTAACATATTTTCTGAAAAGATCTACCCGTTAGCCATATTTCCCTCTTCTGTTCTTTTATTTCTACACATAAGTATTATTAATTATATTGATAATTTTTTTTAATTTACTTGCAATTTTAAATGAATTTTTTCAACTTAGGTACCAAGACGAATTTAATTTCTGTCATGCTGAATTGGTTGGCTTGGTTAAAATCAAAACTAAATCCATCTAATTAGAAATTTGCAAGTACAGCTGTTTGGAAAAACTTATTTCTGTTTACACTAAGAAATAATCTAGGCTTTAATTTGGTTGGAGAAAATGGCTTTAAGAAATATAAAAGTTTAAGTTGACAATCCTGCTATGTTCAGGACAAAGATCTTTAGTGTACCAAATAAAATAAAAAAAAAAAACAGACCAACTACGCAACTACTGAAAGAGCTATTCTTATGATGCTAACCTTATAACCTCCTGTAATAGGAGCAGAGGGATTCACAGATGTGACGGTGGGTACTATAGGAGGGATTGTCTGTGGCGGACTGGCAGCTGCGGTTGTAGTGGTAGTGGTGGTTCTTGGTTTAGGTTTCGGTGGTGCTACAACCACTTCTTCAGTCTCTAGAGAGCTTGCTCTTGAAGCTCGAGGTAGAGGCTTTGGAGGAACAGGTGCTGCCTGATGATTACCGTTCTTTGTCAAGTCTCCATTTTGGTACAAGCCATTTTCATTGCTATGTTCAATATCATTCTCTTTTTTAATTTCTTTTTCTTCACAGCTTCCTCTACGATTAGTATGTATCTTATGAGGGGTCTTCTGCTGATACAGATGAGCAACATTCTTGTAAAGATCATGCTGCACTTGCTTTTGTAACTCAGAAAGTGGTCCTCTATGTACCTAAGGGTACAAAATTCGCAGCTATCATGTTTGTACTTCAATAATCTGAATGCAAAACTCTTTTAGCTACTCTAGAGATAAAATTTGAATTTCAAAATATTTAAATTTCTACTCATTCAATAATGCACTAAATACTTGCCAAATCTCTAACAACCCAAATTAATAACACAAATAAATCAAATCATTACTGTGCAGAAAAAGCTATTTTCTAGCAAGCACAATCACCATTCCTTTTTCATTCCAGGTGTGAATTACCTATTTTCCATCTCAACTGTAAATAGTGAATGTTTGCTTCTTTTGTTTCAAGTATACATTGAACATATGCTTGAAGTGTTTTGCAACTAAATCTCAAAACCAAACATCAGAACTCAACTTCTTTCTCCAGACAAAAACAAACTACTTTTGAGTTTGGCTTTATGAGTGACTTTGTTTACACTCACCTTCACTTTCTAAAATTTTGTAACATTGGAACGTTTTTAAGATTGTTCGATCTCATCCTCAGCTGTTAAGTGACCAATGAATGTTGTTTAGTGTCATTAATCGACTTCCTTTAAATTTAACTTTCTTCCTCCTCTACCACTCTGCCGCTCAGATCCTCTTGCCATCTGGTGTTAGGGGCACTAAGTTTTAACACTTTGTTTAATGCTGGGATTTCAAAATGTATTACTTTATTGCTGTTTTTTACTATATTTTTCCCCAGATATTTAATTCCATTGGTAAACTAAATAACTTTAACAGTTATATGTGTTTGGAGGAATTTAGTAACAGTGACGTCAAAATTAATCTCAGAAACTATTTGTAGTTGGTTTATTAATACTCGTCACTTACTTGTTTATATTTATGAGAGACTAGTTTCAAAGGCATTCGCCTCCATTTTCAATCTCTTTCCAACTGAGTTGGAAATCAACAGAGTTGGAAAGAGATTGAAAATGGAGGCGAATGCCTTCGAAACTAGTCTCTCATAAATATAAACAAGTGACGAGTATTAATAAACCAACTACAAATAGTTTGAGATTAACTTTAACAGTTTTATCTTATGGCCAATGTTGTGGTTTTCTGACCAAAAGTGGTATGACACTGAAGACTTTTCTGCTTGTTTTAATTTTACATTCCTCTGGTGTTCCTTTAGTCTGGTTACCAAGTTTTTTAGTTTTTCCTATGTAGCTTTTATCAAAGATCTCACAACTGTAATTATAGAAAATTCATCTACATCCATGGGCTTTTAGAAAATTTGAATTAATCTTCAAAAACTAAATCTTAAACTAGTACCCCAAAACAAATTCAGTCTGAAGAACCTGGTAAACAAGTCACTAAAAAATACAATCCCCAACACTTCGAAATCCGGAATTTATCAATAAAGTTGTGAGACCTGCAATAAAAGCTACATAGGAAAAACTAAAAGAAACTTGGTAACCAGACTAAAGGAACACCAGAGAAAGGTAAAATTGAAACAAACAGAAATGGCTGCAGTGTCATACCAATTTTGGACTGAAAACCACAACATTAGCCATAACATAAAACTGTTAAAATCACTTAGTTCACCAAAAGAATTGAATATCTGGGAAAAAATAATAACAGTAATAAAATCATGAATTTTGAAATCCCAGCATTAAACGAAGGAAAAATCTTGAAAATGTTCCAATGTTACAACAATTTTAGAAAGTGAAGGTGAATGTACACGAAGTAACTCAAAATTAAAACTCAAAAATTAAGAATACTTCAGTGTTAACAATGCTTCTGTTTTTAATATTTAAAAATGAACTATTCAGAAAATCTTGTGATTATCCTAATAATCAACTTAGTCAAATGCAGAAAGAACATAAACAATAAGAAAAAATGTTTCAACTTCTGCATTTTCAATTCTAAGCGACAAGATAGATAATTCAATAGAAAAAAACAATTAGTCAATTTATTTTCATAACTTTCATTAGCATTCAATGACCTATTCACTCTCACATGATCATACCCTAACAACTGAGTTTTTGTTTACAAGCTACAAATAATAAATAAGTTAGATTTTACAAATTACAAGTGTATTTCTATAGAATAATTTTTGGGTTGGTTTCATTTCATTTTATTTTATAAAGCTTACTACAAACAGAAGTTCTTGTGAAATAAATATAATTTCTTCAAGTTTTTATCATACTGAAGATTATTACAAATACAATATAATCATTTCAAAAAGTATATGGGTCAGATTATATATAATAAAATCTGTTTGTATTTATAATTATCAATAATTACAAATATGTAATTATCCTCAGAACTCTTAGTTTTAAAATGCACATAATTAATTACATGAATAAGCTAAAGAACTTTACATAGTTACACACTGCTATGTTGAGTTAATGCACATCATGATTTTCTCTCATCCTGATCATTTATGAAGATGGACTCAAGTTTTAATATTTCACAGAAAATTAATTACTGATATAAATTTTAGTAAACAAAATTTGTTTTAACAAAGCTCAGAGGATTAAGTTTTCAGTTATGACTAATATTATTATTATTGTTGGTTTCATAGTTTCAATTTTCTTAGCCAAGGGCTTTTTTTTTTTTTTAAGATAAGTTACAATCAAACAGCAATCCAACTTTGAAAAATACTGTTAAGAAGTACTTGAAATTTTCACAGTGAACATTATTAATCAAGGTTTCATGGGTGATCAGCCATGTCAGGTTTATGAATGTTGAGCTTTCGACCATTCTATACTCAGATCCTGAAGAAGGCTGTGGAATATAGAATTGCCAAAAGCTTGACCTTCATAAACCTGACACAGCTGGTCACCTCCAAAGCCTTGATTTGAAAAATACTGTTCACTGTTTGGTGCTCAAATACATCACAGTTCTTTCCTTTTCTTTATGGTTGTGTTTTATTCAAAATTTCTACTTCCCTTTCTAGTTCAACCCACTCTGTTCATTCTTAATGTACTGATGGATACTCATTAACCTATTCTGGAAGGGCTGTTATTTTATTCAGATGGTGGAGTCCTATTGAATTAAATAAAAAATTTCCATGTTGCCTGCCAATGAGCTGACTTGCTTAACATTTTCACAAGGGCATCTAAATAACAAGTAGCAATCTTTGCTTTATTACGTAGAAATTCATTTAACTTGCAATGTTGTAAAGTGTGAATTTTATTTAATTTATATAGAAATAGGCCCTTGATAATTTACATATTGAACATCTTAAATTATTTGTGATCATTTATTTTCTTAATTCCATCAAAATATAAGAAACCCTGTTTATATCAATGGTAAATGGCACAATTAGGTTCTGAAACAGCTGTATGTTAGGAGATCCCACGGTCCCTTATAATTTGATTGTACTCTACCTGATAGTTAACTACAATCACTAGCTCCAATACCCAATTACAATAATATGTGGATTAATACTTTCAATAAATTGAAGTATTCATCTGAATATGAATTTATTTTAGTATATCAACAGACACTGTAAATAAAAGTAAAAACGAAAGCTATTAACAGTGTAGCAAATATAATTCAATCAATAATAATAGCTGTTTTTTTTAATTTGCGGCCTCCAACGTTAAGTCATATCGGACGATGAATGGAACAGGTGAAATGATGCTCAAATGAGCCCAGGGTCCACAGAGCTTAGAGTTACCCAACATTCGTCTTTCAGGATAAGGGAAAACCCCGGAAAAAACCGTATCCAGGTAACTCGCCCTGACTGAGATTCGAACTCGGGACCTCTTGAACGTGAGGCAGACATGCTACCACCACGCTACCGAGGCAGGCATATAATAGCTGTGACTAACCTTCACTTATCTTTGATATATGTAATAACGAATATTACGCATAATACCAAAGATAAGTGAAGTTAGTAACTAGCTATTAATATAATTTATTGAAGGTGTTCTAAAGATTTTAGTCCCATTTTTCATATCATGCAATAGTTATAGATAAAAAACATGTCAAGGCCATTGCAAGTTGTATCCCTGGTAGATTTTCATTACTTTATCATGTATATCATGTACATCTTTATCATGTAAGTGGCCCTGGAGTGACTTGTAAGTTCATAAACTAGGCTAAATTATCTTTACAATTTGCTTTATCTACAAATTAGCTTAATATCATCCTCTGTGATCTAGGGGTAACATGGTAGTTATTAGTTACCAAGGCAGGCAGAAACTCAAAGGAGGATGATACATTTTTTCATTAATTTAGAGCTTGCAAAACAACCTTAAACCTGTAAAAGAACCTCTGAGTAAAATTAAAGTCTTTCAAACCCAAAATAGAATGGGACACTGAAAACCTTATTAGCAGTTAAAGGGTGTCCATAAATAAAAAGTCGTTTTATTTCAGTCCATAAGCCCCTAAAGATGGATCTTGAGAGGGTACAGACCGAAGTGTATTCATACCAGAACCCGGCAGACAATCCTGTTGAAGACCTAAGAGGAATGTTGGTAGACAAACTTTTGAGGGATGGGGTTTGGTAGGTTGATCCACATATCCCCATCAGTATGCCTATTGGGTAGGTAAATATGTGAAACCAAAGCGCTGGATAGGCCGCAAGGGCCCCAATGACAGGGCTTGCTATGTATGGCCTCCATGTTCTCCTGACCTAACACCATGCAATTTTTACCTTTGGGGGCTTCATCAAGAATCATGTGTACGTGCCTCCCCTACCAGCTGATCTCCCTGAATTAAGAAACCAGATTGAAGCAGCTGTTGCTACAATTACTGAATACACACTTATCAACGTTTGGTAAGAACTCGGCTATAGACTTGATGTGTGCCGTGTGACAAAGGGTAGTCACAATGAACATTTATAAGGTTCTTGGTAAAACTGTTTGAGTTGCTTTTTCATTTGACATATTTATAACCGTAAAATTGAATGTAATAAATATTACAAAGCATTAAAACCCCGATATTCATTTATATACACCCTGTATTCAATTTCCCAACTGCAAGGCAGTTTGAGTGGAAAAAATGTTGACATAAAATGGCCAATCAGAAAACTTCAGCACAAAGATTTTGTTTTCTTCTGTGGCCAGGCATGTGAAGATGCACTCACCATGTTCATATTTTGCCATTTATTGCAACCACGTGCAAAGCAGTTTTACAAATACAATTATGAGATTCATACTTAGTTTTTCATTTGGCTGAGCTACCTTTATAACTATTTTTGGACATAGTTAAATATTCATTAAAACTGTTAATACAAATGCACATCTCATAAAACACGCACATAAACACAGTGTCAAAGACATATAAACACAAAGCAAATTCTATACAAATAGGACAATATCAAACAAAGAGATTGCAAAAAATAAGTGGCACCTCGACTTGGATAGCAACGTAAAATCAAAAAGAAAAAAGTAAAACAATGAAACAAATCCACACAAAAAAAATAGTAAATCAATGGGCCATCAACAAATATTTTCAACTGAAGCAACAAAACCAGTAGCAGTTGCACAACAAATAGGGCCAATTAGAGCTAAGACATTGCAATGTTAGATGCAGAGAATCATTACAGGTGGATAATGCCATGTTTTGTACTGAGGAAAGAGATGTAGAGGAGTTTGTCACAAAATGAAATGTAACCAAAACCATCATCAGTGATGAGAAAACGGTAAGAATGTGAAACTGAAGTGATGCCTATCAATGCTGAGGAATGAGCAGCAGTAGAAAAAAGTTCTGCTAGATATTTTAAACTTGAAGAACAAACAAGAAAATAATATATAAAAGGTCCAAACAGAAAAGTGTCTATCTGTACCGAGGAATGAGAAGCAGTTGAAAGAACTTTTGCATACCTATTTTGAACTTTAAAGACAAACAGAAGATATAATAAATAACATGTCCAAACAGAAACCCATTTTGGATTACATTGGTACAAAGCATTAATTGTTTTCATTCATATTGTTATATAATAATTAAAATTTAAATGTTATATGCATAGAAAAGAGTATTACACCTTAGGTAATTCCATACCCATAGTAGAAAAATATTCACATTAAAAGAATGTAAATATTCCACAATACTTAACTGCTCTTTTCCTACTCAGTGATTAAGTGAATTACAAATGCAGTGCAGTATCACAATTAGTTTACATTCTGGATATTTGAGATAAATACTAGGAATATAAACAACAAAAAATTAACAATGTATATTTGGGAAATGTTAAACACTTTTTCCAGGCATTTTTACCTATATAAGTGGTTTTCCACAATTTATAATTTCTTCCTGTTTACATAACTGTTTGCCTGATCCCTTCCTTAGTTGATCCCACCCCCCCTTTATCAGAGGACTAAAATCCGTTAACACTTTTACACAGGACTGTTAGTACACCTATCTATAGCCAGAAATATCATTATTAGTTAATGCTTTTAAGATTTTGACAGTCTATTTTCCCTCCATGTAATATCTGGTCTGTTAATTGATGGAAATTAATCATTTCTTCATACTAGCCGTATATAGGCTAAGGTATTTGATATATAGAGTCAACATGAAAAATTCAATGCCACGGCTGGGACTTGAACTACGGATTTCCTGGTTTACTGAACGGAAACCAAGAGATCCGTGGTTCAAGTCCCAGCCATGGCTTTGAATTTTTCATGTTGACTCTATCTATCTGGTCTGTACTTCTTTCTCACAATTAAAATGTTTAATGTACATGTTTTAGTTACATTGTTTTATCCTCATATTTAAGTCAATACACATGTATTAAAGCAGCATACAAAAATCTTATGTTTTGTAAGGAGATAGCTGTTACTACGGCCTGGTATAACATAAGAAGGTTTAATATACATACGTATATATCGCTAAAATATATATCTAATTTGCAAATATATAATGCAGTCCAGAAATCTGAGGTTCAAACGTGGCAGAAGGCAATGGTTTTTTTTTTGCAGGCTAAAAATCCTTTGCATGACTTCCTTAGAAGGGAAGAAAAGCTGGTGGTACCCATGTCAATTTATGGCATATAAAATATCTCAAGCCGATAGAGATCCTTAAACAAAATTAAGCCTTTTTTCTTGCCTAATATAGAATGAGATGCTGAGAACTACAGCAGTTAAAGAGCATCCATAAATAAAAATTCAAATTTAATTTTAGTCCAGAAACCCATGTTTTGTCACGACCAAGCTGGATTGATCAGTAATTGAAATACCTAATGTTTAAATTTAATATTCAGAATTATAATGCCTGAATTATGGTTAGTTGTGAAATGACAATTCACATCAGCAAAGAACCTCTCCTTTTCCTGTAGAATTTTCAACAGAATTTATATTTCCGCTTAGTAACACTAAGAAAGTGACCTCTCATGGTTATGCAAGAATACAGATGCAAGAATACCTTTGCATCTATTGGATGAAATTACAGTTGGAAAGTAGATATAATAGTGTGTTAGTTGGCAAGAAGTGTAAGAATAGGTACTATTTAAGCCATTTTAACTTCTACCCCGCTCTTTCTCAATGGCTTCGACTGATGGAACAGGGTGATCAGATGCCTCGTGATGTGTGTGAAATGATAGGTACACAATTAGGAGTCTATAAACATGCAGGCGCATTATACAAGTTAGTTAGAACTTTTCAGGTTCGGTTGATGGGTATCAAGACAGCTCTACTCGTATGACATCTTCCCAGGTAAGCAAAGATACTAATTGTAACATCTCAGTAGCATAATATATTTATTGTACTCAGGTAATCTCATTTTCTAGTTACTATGGAAATATAAGGTAATAAAAAAGACTTAATGGTCACTTACATGTAATAAGATATAGAAATGCTCTAAACCTCTGAGTTACGACCCTCTTTGTGTGCCAAACCTAGGTACGCAACAATATGCCAACAAATATTTGTCTACTTGCTTCTAAAATTTATATTAACAACTGTTATGGTTTATTTTCACTGCAATAGTTGAACTAAAGAATGATATATTCTTGCAAAATAAGCCTGTCAGACTGACATATGGGAGGTGAATGAAACTCCAAAAATAGTCCTCCATTAACTCCTATATTCTTTGAGGCTACATAATCTAATTTCTAGATGAGAACAAAGTACAAACTAAACCTAAGCATTAAAGTGCCATTATCACTGTTTCAACTTAGTATTTACATTCTTTATAAAAGAAAGAGTGAAAGCTTTCTTGTGGAAATGATTGCAAGTATGACAAAGTTGAACATAAAAGGATCTGGTATATACAGTTATACTTGGTTAGACGTTGAGGGTTAACATGTAAATATAATTCAATAAAATTCTTCCAGCTAAATATGGTACAACTATCTAAGCCATATCATGGATCTTTAAACATCTGTATTTGTACATTCTCCAAGATTCTGTTCTACTTATTTGTACATTTCAGTTTTTCCAACAGAAATTTACGGTCTTTGCTATTACATGTCAAAAATGCAAGATGATTGATTTTCTCATCTTGAAGTTCTTTTGCAGGTTTTGCTAGTTATAACCAGAAAAAACAAGTAGTAATTCACACCTTGTGTTTTTATATTCTATTGCAAAGCATTACAGCTCTATTCGTTTAGCAAACTAACACATGCAATACAATTATATTATCTACTTTCCATTATCTGGCAAATAGCTTTTAGTTAGGAATTAACTCTTTAACCCAACTCCACCTAATAAAAGAATGGTCAATGATCTAGTACAAAGGTTATTCATCCCAGCACATTAATGTAAAAGATCAAAAACATTTGCAAATATCAATCCTAAACAAAGCTATACATTTCTAAGGTAATTTAGAACATAAAATTTAACTTTATACCCATTTCCCTTGCTAGTAAAACAAATTGTGTTAGCTACTACAAATTACTTCAGTACTATAAATACATAAGATTTTTAATTCATATTTGTATGTTTTAAGGTTAATTTCAAAACTGTATGCTTGGTAATGTAACAATGCTTAGTTAACACAATTAAATAATGTATTTGTGTTTTCTGTAAGAAATGTGATGATCATTTCAGAGCTTCTCTGTTTCAGTTTGGTATGTTAACTTTATCACAATTCTTTTAAGTGTTTTGTTTCTGAAATCAAACAACCTGACAAACACAAATTCAAATATTATACAGAAAATACATTTTTGGTTTCTTAATGATAATGTAAACTGCCAGGATCATATCAGAATCACTGGTGTGCCAAAATTTTGTCTCAAGAGTTCTTTTAAATGTCAGTAAATACAGACTTAGTTATGTTGCTTTAAGCACATTTAAAAACCATATCTGAGCTGGGTTTGAATCCATGATCTTGGGATCAGTATGCCAGTTGTATTATACAGAGAATTAATTATAGTACAGATTTGCAATTACAAATATTTATTTTTTAAATACCAATTTCCCGCTTCCCTTTCCCATCTTTATGAAAAAATTGCAACTAAAATATGCATACTACAATTTTATAAAATAAGATTTCTTAATATTGTGATGTTTGTTTATTTCTAAACCTACTCAGTTTATGTATATTCTAACTGATCATCTGCAAGTTTCTGTCTGCGTTTTTACTACCATGTTTACACAAAAGATTTATTGTCAAACATTGAGGTATACTAGCTACTCATTGCTGTAAATACGGATATTGTAAACCCTTTGAACAATAATTACGACTTTTAAATATATTATTATTCAGATGAAAAGGGCATAAATTTTACCTGCTTTGTGTACAGATACTCAAAAGTTATAATTTCATATGTATAGCCGTCTTTAGCATCCATGTTATATTAGGGACTTCAACTTCAGAAACTACTTACTCATGCTGATGTTACTTTCACTGTTTTTCATTATGAAATATACACACACTTGCTCCCATATTCATACTTATGGACTTTGCAGAGGATAAGAACTGATTTTATTTAAATCATATAATTCTTGTAATGCAATAAAACTCACGGCTGGCTTCAGAACTTCAGTATGTAATCTATTCTGGGGCAGCTTTCATTTTACCCTTCAAGTACAAATGTTTTCACACCAGTACTTATGCAAGGGTTCTTAAACAACTCACTTGAAAATTATTTTTCCATAAATCTATGGGGAATGAAAAGTGCTCATAATACTTTTTTACAGTGTTCATTTAAGATTTCTCTGTGAGTTAAAGGACAAATGCACCCTTTTCAGCCAGTGTATTTCACCGTTAGATGTGATGACTGTTTTCTGTAACAGAGGAATATTATAAACCTTGCGCTACAACAAATTTGTCCATTAATGGAGCACCAAACACAATAAAATCATATGAAGCAAATTTATTTTCCATAGCTATGAAAGCAGAACCATTACATGAACAAATTCTTAAGTTTTTAAATAACTATCGTTCACGTCTTTATAAATTTTGCTATAAATTATACACACCATGTCTACTTTTCTGGTCCATGCACTAAGGCATACAATTGCAGATAATACACAGAAGCCAGTCAAAATGAGTACAAAAAAAATCAGAAACTGATAATCAATTCATGGTCAATCAGCTGAACAATATCTACCCACAGTTCCAAATTTTCAGCCATGATGTCTCTTATGTGTTCTTCATCCTGGTACTTAAATACTAGCTCACAATAACACAAGAATGGAAATAGAACAGTATACAGTATACAACAACATACTGCCTCACAATACCCCACGAACAAATATGTGAACAGGTACTGATTACTATATTGGTAAAGTAGAAAGTAGATCTTGTGCACTTGGATGTCATTTGTAACTGACCAATGATATTTTTCACTTAATTCCAATTCAGCCAACATGTCATCAAAATTTGACAGAGCAAATATTTTTCAACCCTCTCACTGCCACTGCTACCCCTCCATGTTAAGTTATTTCTGTTGTGTATTTTTGTTATGTTGGGAAGAGATTGAAAATGGAGGCCAGGGCCTTTGAAACTAGTCTCTCATAAATATACGAAAAAGTAAGTGACGAGTGTCAATAAACCAACCACAAATAATTTTTATATTATTTCTGCAATAATTAAACTCTCTTAAAGATACATATTACAATGTTTAAAATTAAAGTATATGTTCCAAAACACTCACCGAAGTTCTTGAAAATAATTGAATGCATCCCATGTGTTAGGGTTTTAAAATTTACAAAATGATAGAGATACTGCCCACATCGCACAAAACCAAGGTTTGTCCAGTGGCCACAAATGCACATCATTAATGTATTAAAAACATTAGCATTTCTCGCATATCTTTTTAAATGATATATTAAAAATATATATATTTACATTTTTTTCCTTTCTATTTACAAGACAGGGATAATCAAAACTGATTTTATTGGCAACTGCCTCTCATAAATATTAATATAGTTTAGAATTGAAACTACATCCTTATGAAATTAATTTGAGTAATTCTTTTGTGTGTAATATTTTTCAAAACATGGCTATAAATGTAAGCTCATATTATACTTAGTATACATAATCCTGGTATCTTATATTTTTTGGGGCCCAAAGGTTGAAACTGTTACATGTACAGCACAGAACCAATTGAAAGTAGAATATGACCTTTATGTAGGTACCCTTGATTCAGTGTTTGTACTACTGCTCCAGAAATACCAAATCTGAGGCCAGGAATAATCTCTGTTGGCTCTTTATAATGAAAATGAAACCTGTTTCACAATAACAGAGGAAAAATAACTTCACCTCAAACCTATGTCTCTTAGATGGGATATCTTGTGTCTCAAAAGTTGTGTGCCATATGGGATGTTCATAATATCAACATCTAGCATTTGTAAAAATGGCAACAGCTTTGTTTCTGGATGAAGATGTGTATAAGTTTACATGAAATCGCGATCCTGGAGAATTTATAAGAATTATCATTTCTTATAAGTGAAATTAATGTAGATTGTTTTTATTATAGGTAAAATAGTGTTATAGAGGCTTAATGCTGGTATTGGAACAATGTATGGAGCTCATACTTCTTTGTGAAGATCACTATAGAACATTTTGAGAAGCTGCAGACAAATTTAATTGCTGGCACTCTCATATTCCCGAGCCCTTCCATCAAACTATGAATAGATTTATGAATAAATTTAAACAGACAGGCACAATAACCAACGATAAATGAAGTGGTCGACAAAAAACAGCCACCAACAAAGATCCCGAGTCGATGCGACTGCCAAACTTACAGTAAGCCCTAACAACCCACTACGTGGCCAGGGAAAGTGGCATTACTAAAGATTTGGTACACCAAATATAAGTCAGCACATTTCTATCCATACAAATTGCAGCATAGACACACGATGTCCGATACTGATCTCATAAGGAGAACAGAATACTGTAATTGGATCCAAAAGAAGTAGCAAGGAATCCACATTTTCTTTAAAATGCCATGTTCAGCGATGAATGTTTATTTTTTCTTAGATGGTCATGCCCGTACACAGAATGCCAGGCACAATTCCCCAGCAAACCCACATTGGATGCATCCTTCCAATAACCCAGGTGCTCTACAGGTTACAATATGGTGTGGTATCCTATCTAAATGTATTGTAGGCCTGTACTTCGAAAACCATGTAAACCAACACACCTCTGGAGAACTGCTTGATACTGTTGCGTTTAATGCTTCAGATGACATGCCATTTGATACCCAGCTAAAGATAAAGTTTCAGCTTGATTGAACAACATCCCATTATGCTCTGGCAACTCGCCAAATTTTACGCAATATGTTTTGCAATCATTGGATTGGACAAGGAAGCCCTGTCAATTGGCCTCCTTGTTCACCTGGTCTTACATTGCTTGATCTTTTTCTCTGGGGCGACGTGAAACAGTAGGTGTTTCATACATAGCCTGCAAATATGAATGCCTTAAAGGAAAGTATCACCAATACCATAAATAGCATTCCAGCAGCTACACTTTCTGGGGTGATTGATGATAATTTGGATCATGTAAGACATTATCTTCAAGTGCACATTTTGAATATGAATGAAAAGCTTGCAGAGCCATGTGCACATAAACCAATATTCATACATTTCCCATTTGGCATGCGACTTTTGAGACACACAGTATAATAAAAAATTATTGCAGTCAACCCTAAAAAGCTCAGGACTTTCGTTTATACGAAGGTCTTGAAAAGAATAAAACACTTCTCTGGAAACTCTCCTCCAATGGTCAATTATTGTTTTCATTTATGTTTGCCTTTCTCCATGTACTGGAATCTCGTTATTGAAATACAATGAACTCAAAAGTAAAAGCTATCTATCCCTAGAAATGTAGTATGAGAATTTAAGTGCTGCAATAAGAGGATCTTTGGACCAGTACTCATTTACTGCATTCTTTTCTACTCTGGTCATGAGCATAGCAATTCCAAAAAATATGTACAATTCCTCAGGCATAGTATTACTCCAAGCTTGCAAACTAGAGTTTTGGGAAGGTTGTAGCTCCTGATATAGAAATCTGTAATATTTATTGATTTCGTCTGCTAGACTTGCATTTTGTGAAATGTAAAAAATAATTTAAAAACATCCAATATAGTTATTAATTTATAGATGAGTCGTATTTATTACACATCTGCTTCACTTACGTACCTATTTTGAGGACATGTTTCGCAAATCATCGTTTGCATCTTCGGCTCTTATGCGACTAAAGCTTGATCCAGTGGTGTGGGTAATTCTGGAGTTGTTGCTGCCCACTATTGATTTAGTGATGAACTTAAATGTGGGATTCTCTTCTGGCAGGATTTCAAAGTTCATTAGTTGGTTTTTATGTTTTTCTATGTATATTCTCTCCCATATGACGAGTTCACTATGTTTTTGTACGTATTTTAGTAATTCGGTGCTATCTTCAATTTCATGATTTTCAGACCAGAAATGAGCTGCTATTGCGGACTTATCAATATTTTTGTATCTTAAGTGCCCGAAGTGTTCTTTCTTTCTAGTGCCTATGTTTCTTTATGTCCTCCTATGTAAATTTTTTCACAGTCTTTACACGTAATCTTGTAAATGCCTGACTTTTCCTCTGGTTTTATCTTATCAGTATTATTACTGTTAAGTAGGTTTTTAATGTTGTAATTGGTTTTCGGTGCCAATGTTATATTCAATTTCTTGAATATTTTTGGAACTTTTTTGTGGCCCAGGGGTGGTAAGTAAATTTAGCAAATCTAATTTCTTTTTTTATTGGTGTGAGAGCTGTGATCTGTTTTAATCTCTTTTGAAGTTTGAATGATTTTAGTTTTTTATCTACACGGTTTTTTCCATATCCATTTTTAATTGCAGTTTTTAAGATTTGATGGTATTCTTTTTGATATTCTTGCTGGCTGAGGGGTAGATTTACTAATCTGTGTGTGAGACTGTTGATGGTGGCATGTTTGTGTGGAATTGGGTTGAAACTATTTGCTTTGATGTAATTATCTGTGTGTGTTGCTTTTCTATGGATACCAAATTCTAGTTTTTCATTGCTTTTTGTGATTTTAAGGTCCAAAAAAGGTAGAGTACAGTCCTCTTCAGTTTCTACTGTGAATTGTATGCTCGGTTCTTGCAGGTTGAGTAGTTTCAAAGCATCATCTATTTGTTTGTAGGGTACTATTGCAAAGATGTCGTCTACGTATCTGTACCATGTTTTAAAAATATGAGGGAAGGCTTTAGTTATATGTGTTTCGAAAAAGCTCATGTATAAATTGGCCAAAAATGGTGATAGCAGGCTTCCCATAGCTAGTCCTGAAATTTGTTTATAATATTTTCCATCGAAAACAAAATAATTTTGATGTATACATATTTCAGTCATTGCCAAATATTCTTCTATTGCATTGGCATCTAGGTTAATAGAATTTAGCAGTTAAATCTCGATATATCCAATATAGTGTCGTCATTAATTTTGTTTGCCAAAATATCTGAATTCTGACCCCTGAATTGGTGCAAATGTATGCTGAAGATACCCCGGTACCACTTCACTTTGTGATGTGCCTTGCTGATTGATATCACTTTCTTCACTTTTATTGTTGCTACTATCAACAGCAACACTTTCATAAATTGCATAATCCTGATCATTTTCAATGTCAATAAAATCTGAAAAATCAGATGATAATTCATTAAGAATTTCTAATTATTCACCATTACCAAAAGCACGTCCTGCTAGAGGAAGTCATTTTATGCATCCTCGATATCTAGTAGTTCCCTGTGTCACATGATATGAAGTTTGCTACACTGATGATACAGTAACATATGCATCTCACAGACCTTCAAATATCAGAGCAGCGCAAGATATAGTGCTCACAGATACTTCAGGCTCACCATAACGGATGGCACGAGCATACAATATGTTAAAACCACCTTAAGAAATCATCTAGGAGTTATATCTTTGTTTTTATGTAACAAACATAACAAGTATACATGTTACTAGCACAGGGCAAGTTAAAAATCAATAACAGATAGACACGTTATTAGCAGCAAAAGAATTAAATGCAAATTCATTACAATTTCAACTCATCTAGTCATACCAAGTTTCATTCCATTATTAGTAACACACATTAAAGCTATTTGTTGTTTTTACTTACGGTGAGTCGGTACTAATAACACTAACATCACTTTTTTAAATGTTAATGTGTTTCGGGAACATGTGCTCCCATCTACAGAATGTGTCTTGACTAATTCCTACCAACTTTTGCTGCTCTTTGCAGGTTATATTGTTTTTGAAGCATTAGTCAATTTTCAGTTCCACATAAACTACAGATGACCCTTTCACTAGAAGAACCAACAATGGATCTAAGGGAGTTATGATCCCTATACTGAGTGTATCAATGCATGTGGGAAAGCTTAGAGGATTTGAAAACAACAAAAAATACACTAATATATGGTCAGTTTGTTCCAGTTTCTGAGTAACAATCATCTTCTGTAGCGCGTGGATAAATTTCCATGTGTAAATTTCTTGATCATTCAAGCCACCTGGATATAGTTAATATAACAAAATAATTTCCCATATATCTGCTGTAAGCTAGAACTTGGAATTTAAGTTAATTGATGGAAATTAATCGTTCCTTCACACTAGCAGTGTATAGGCTAAGGATTTGGATAGATAAAGTCAAACTGAAAAACTCAATGCCACAGCCGAGATTTGAACCAAGGATCTCCTGGTTTCTGCCCAGTCGCTCTTACTGTAGCCACCGTGCCATCATGAAATTAAATTCCCCAACTGACTCATGTATTTTCCCGGTAAACCACTAGGGGCTCTCGTATTCGAGATACACCATTTGTAGCGACTTACTGTTGTACTTGAGTACTTAAGTACTTGAGTCCCAGGCTTCCTCAAGTAAGCCATCAAGTTTGTGGCTTTATAGTAAGTCATCACAAATGGTGTATCTGAAATACGAGAGCCCCTGGTGATTTACCAGAAAAATACATGAGTCAATTGGAGAATTTAATGTCATAACGGCACGTTGACCATGGTAAGAGCGACTGGACAGAAACTAGGAGATCCGTGGTCGGAAGTGGCTGGCTGTGGCATTGAATTTTTCAGTTTGACTCTTATCTATCCAAATCCTTAGCCTATACACAGCTAGTGTGAAGGAACGATTAATTTTCATCAATTAATTTAAATAATAAGAGTTTAATGATGAAGCCTGGGGCTCAGGTACTTATAATAGTAAGTCGCCAAGTAATAGTAAGTAATAATAGTAAGTCGTCTGTGTATCTCGAATACAAGAGTCCCTAGTGGTTTACCGGGAAAATACATGAGTCCATTAGAGAATTTAATGTCATGATAGCACATTGGCCATGGTAAGAGTGACTGGACAGAAACTAGGAGATCCGTGGTTCAAATCCCGGCTGTGGCATTGAATTTTTCAGTTTGACTCTATCTATAGAACTTGGAAATTTTTATTTTGAGAGTAACTGCATTACAATTGATCAAAATGGAGTTCTCTAATAAGAAAATGGCAGAAATACCTTCTGTATGTATGAACTAACTGTGACTGAGGTAAAGCATGATATATGTACATTGAATAATTTCCTAATAGAACACTTACACAATAACAAGGCATTCAAAACAATACATGTGCAAATATAATAATTTGTAACTTAAAACTTCACTTATACTATAAGAAATTACAATTCTTATAAATTCTCCAGGATTGCGATTTCATGTAAACTTATACACATCTTCAGCTGGAAACAAAACTGTCGCCATTTTAAAGAATTTGGTATAACTTTAGTTCCTCAAAATAAATATAGTATTAAAAATTTATTGCATTTTTCTATAAAAGATAAAATTCCTAATAATAAAAAGTCTGGTATTTATCAGTTTAATTGTCTCGATTGTGATAAAGTTTATATTGGAATAACAAAACATAATTTAGAAAGCAGAACAAAAGAACATGTTCGTAACTAAGTATAAACAAAATGATAAATCAGCCATAGCAGATAAGTTTTGGTCATTTAACCATGAAACAAATTAAGAAGTTAAATTATTAAAACAATTAAATGGTCCGATAGATTTAATGGTTTGGGAAAAGATATTTATTTTAAAAAACAAACATCGCATAATGAATTTTGAAATACCGGCAGTCGATTCTGTTTTTAAATTTGTTTTATTTTCAGATTTTGGTAGTACTAACAAGAACATATCAACATCTAGTGTTTGTAACTATGGCGACAGCTTTGTTTCCAGCTGAAGATGTGTAAGTTTAATGAAATCACGATCCTGGAGAATTTATAAGAATTATCATCATTTCTTATAAGATAAGTGAAGTTTTATGTTACAAATTATTATATTTGTATATATTTGTTTACTTCACTGTTAATAGCTTCGTATTTAACGTATTTAATACATGTGCAACTTAGGAATACAGTCCCTTTTCAAAGATATTTCTGATAATGGAAGGCTTAAGGAGCACCAGAATGCCTAACATAGAGAATCAAATTGTGGAAAACAGTAGGAGCAGCAACAGAGCCATAGCAGCAATAGAATGTGTGTCCTATGACAGTGTGGAGAATTTTACAAGAATTCCTTTATCCATATCACCTTCAAAGAGTCCAAGTCTTAACGAAACCATTTTTTCACCAGAATAGTATTTTGTACTGGTTAAACCAGCTTGATTTAAAGATCAAAATTTCCTCTCTGCTATAATCTTTATTGATAAAGTGAAGAGAGGGAACTTCCACAATATGAATGTTTGGGCTGATGAAAATCATATAAAAAGTTTTGAAAACAAAGCAGTATAATTTCCTTTCATGGAAGTGTTGAAAACAGTGTTGTAATAAATTAAATTTAAAGGTGAGTCGATTAATGACAGTAAACAGTTACTTTTAAATTTCCCAGAACATGTTTCGGAGGCTACTTTCCTCCATTGTTCAGCAAGTTTCTTGAACTGCTACCAGAGGAGACCTAGGACAAAATATCGCCAGCTACACCACTGAGAACCAGTTGATGTCCAGTTGACAATGGAGGAAAGTAGCCTCCGAAACATGTTCCGGAAAATTTAAAAGTAACTGTTGTTTACTGTCATTAATCGACTCACCTTTAAATTTAATTTAAAACAGTAGTTTAGCAATTACGGTTTAGGGAGAAATAATTGGTGACACATTAACCACTCTTTTCAGTTTACCTGGAATACTGGCAGCATCATACTTTGACACTTTAACAAATAATTTGAATATAAGTTCTATTCATCTTAATTTGATTTCATGCACCACCCCATTTTGGTCTTGCTGCTACATCAATTTTTTAAGCAATGATTCCCAAGCATATAGGTCATGAGGCACCAACATTTGGTTCTCTCAACCTCAATCCATTAGATTTCTATAGTCATTAAAACATATGATCATCCATCCACAGGCTCTCACCACCCTAAGGGAACCAAGAGTTACCAGTGAAATGCCAGGAGAGGCACATACTTCACAAACAGATAGAATATCTCTCATTGTTTCATTAAACAAAACATAACCAACCCTCAATCCATTAAAATGGATCCTATTATTTTTCTAGCACTTATTGCACACCATACTCCAATTTTCAGCTCAAAGTGAGACCTTTCACATGATCATTAATAAACTTGAAGCTTTAGGATCCGTTTTAGACAAGAAACATTCTAGATCAGTTAATTGATGGAAATTTATAATTTCTTCACACTATCCATATATAGGCTAAGGTTTTTGATTGATAGTGAACATGAAAAATTCAATGCCATGGCGGGGATTTGAACCACGGATCTCCTGGTGTCCGTCCAGTCGCTCTAACCCATTGAGCTACCATGGCCAACGCGCCATCCTGACATTAAATTCTCCATTTGACTCATATATTTCCCGGTAAACCACTAGGGGCTCTCGCATCCGAGATACGCCATTTGTGGCGACTTACTATCCCAGGCTTCAATCATTTAACTCTTATTATTTTAGTTAATTGATGGAAATTAATCATTACTGCTAGTGTGAAGTACAGTTTACTGCAGTTTCTGTAAAGAAAACCATTATTGTATGCTTAAGTTGTACATTAAATTATTTAATCCTTATCCTCATGATTATTATACCATGAAAGTTAACTTTACACAGAACCTAAAGAAACTTGATAACCTGTTAATATTCACTTCTTTTTTTTGCTTGTTTTAGGTTCTCTATTAAATCTCCAAAGCTTTCCAATATATTTTGACACAGCTGGTATATCTGTGATCAGACCACACATTCAATGGAATTTTTTCTTTCTAGAAAAAAGTCCAGCTTGTCACTAGGGAGAACTCTAACAGTGGTTTCATGTCACAGGTGCCTTGAATAATATACACAATATGGATGTACAATGAGAACATAAAAGTTAAAATTTGAACAAGTCTGGGACCTGGGAAAGCTTCCCATTAATTGCAAACACTCACATTAAAATACCCTATTTTAACTCTGAAATTCTCATTCTGGTTAGCATTCTCTCAGTTATTGTGAGCCAGTCTAAAGAGTCATTATAGCTGAAAGCTTGAAAGTCTCTAAAGATATTGCTTAGCTGATTGGCCTTCTTGACCAACAATCAATGCTGAGCAACTTTCCATTCCTTTAAACTAGATAACAATAAAAGGAAAGAAAAAACCTCTATTAGTTAGCTAAATTAAATCATTCAACAGATGCTTATTTCCGGCAAACCTTTTGGTATCATTTAGCACAGCCTTTGGCTACAAAAGATATTGAAATAAAGAAATGAACTAAAGCCAAAGGCAGAAGTCAGATCAATATAACAAGACCTGCATTATGCAGTCTGATAAAAATTTCAACTACTGCTGCAAAAACCTGTATTGTAATTTAACAATCATAATGCAATAAAACACCTATGCACACAGAAATTATTCACAATGCCCAAATTGCCTAATGTGCAAAATCAAATGAAAAGGCAGATGTAAAATACCAACAAAAATGTAGCCTTACTGCAAGTAGTTATTTCACTTCAAGAGAAATTCATACTGAGTCATATTAAGCACTGAAACAGAATACAATAACTACAGTTCTTTAAAATTATGCATCAACGGCATCTCATCCTAACACTTCATCTGAATGCATCAGTGACACACACAATATCACAACTTAAGAATAATTCATAATGCAAGTTTATGAAATCACTGGCTTGATAAACTATGTACATGCTGCAAGCCAAACTATGTGGCAATCACGTGTTTTAAGTGCAAAGATGAATGCAAACATCTGCAACAGTTTCTATCAACTTACAGTGAGTGATTACAGTGTAATAATTAGCAGCCTGAAATTCTTCTGAAAACCTTCAAAACAACAAAAACCTTAAAATAGCATGTGCAGGTGTTCAAAATTTTGCAGGTAGTTTCTAGCTTGTGCTATTTGCATTTGTGAAAAAATTATTTGGAAGCCATTCTCAAATTTTCTTTGTTTCTTTTAATTTCATTCCTTTTATGTTCAATGACATATGCAAAGATTGAGAAAATTCATAACTTGTAAACTGATGAAAAAAGCAAATGAATAAAAGGTGTCAAAGAGACCATAACATGTACTAGGATATTCACTCATGAATTAGTTGCAAACTATCAAAGCTCTTCTGCTTGAGGAATTTTTAACTTCAGTTTTAAAAAATAAAATAGTTTCAAAATATTTGCACGATATACTACCATATTCTGAAAACAATTTGTCAATTATAAAGCAGCTTGAGTTCTGAGATGTTTTGTGCCGCACAGAACTCTGTAATACTTTTGATAAGCGTGCACATTAGTACAAACAGAAGCAGGGAGCACTTTGTCAGCAATAATCTGTATTGAGCTTTTATCTACTCCACCAATTTGTTCGTCTTCTTTGATTCTATGCCTCCAATACTTTCATAATATAATTGTTCCATCTTTTCATAACTTCCTAGGGTTCTAAACAAGTACAACACCTTCTACTTCTGCAGCACCTCATTTGTTGCCATGCTTTCAAAGTAATTGTATTTTGCTCACTATATCATATTAGAGCATTCAACTCCAAACCTGTTTCTTGTTTTTGTTTTGCAAGCACCTTGGGCTTCAGATATTTTTTCTTCCAGAAAGTCTCTCAATCATTCTTTCTCATGCAGTTTGCCTTCTAGATTCATACAACCCCTTTCTCAAGATGTACAAAAGCCTGCAACATTGGGCTTGGCTATACAGCAATCTCTTTTTCACACCATTTAACTGCCAAAACAAGGCATTCCATTTCTTGCTTGGTAAGAAACTGGACGACATATATCAAATACTAATAAGAGCTTTAATACATTTTTTTTCGCATTTACTCACGAATTTTGGAGTTTTGCTCAAGAAATTTTATTATGGTCACTAAAGAAATAAGAGAATTATCTATGTGAAAGTTTTTCAAATCCCTAGCAATAGGTTATCAATAAATGTCATCTTTTATAACTAATCAATTTAAATAAGCAATGAAATCCAAAGTGAATAAAGCCTGAACCTATAATTTTTTATTGTTAAAAAGTAATCTACTCTTTTTAACTTGAGCATAAGTCAACTTAAGAACTTGTAAGTAGTTTTCTTAAATGTTTTTCATTTCAACAGAATATTTCTCTTGGAATTTTTGAGTATATCACTTTACAGCTGTTAAGTAAGCATAAATCCGAAGAAAGTGAAGGGAATCAAATACTTATTGATTCTTAATACCGAGTTAACTACCCTGGGCTATTGTTCAGTTTCAGTAAATCTGGAAATTGATCAAAAATGTTCTTCACACTTCAATATGCAAACGATGATACTAATGGTATTCTATAGTTTTGAACATGGCAAATATGTGTAATTAGGTAAAACATCTTTTTGAAAGTGATATTTGTAATATCATTTTAGATTTTTGTTTGTTCTCGAATAAGTAGATTTAAATTTTAGTTGCTCTAAACAGACTATTTATGCTCATACACAAATAAAATTTTCATGTTAGATGTTCTATATCAAATGCATGTTTCCCAATTAAATGTAATTTTTTAGAAGGCTTTTTAATTAATACTGATCAAATTCATGGTGGATCACTAAGTGTATATTGGACTGTGCTAGAAAACAATAGCAATCACAAACAAGCACTCTCAAACACAAAGAAAAAAAGAAAATAAAAGTACAGACAAAGAAGAACTAAAGGTTAAACATAGCCACTAGCAAGCATGCAACATTAACAGTTAGTATCATACACTAAAGCTTCAAACACATTTACAAAAAACGTATAGTCTTTCACATAAATACAAAAAATAAAATAACAAAATCCACACACAGATATCTGAAACATTTCCTAACCGTTAGGTAGCAACAAAAGTGATTAAAAATAATAAATGTTTTCAATCTTTGTGCCTACCTCTCTTGCATAGCTGATGGAATATACATCCAGTTATATGGAAAGATGATCTTAAACATGACCAACACTCAACAGTTTCATAATATAATTCAATGTTTTTCATGAGTTTAATGGAACTTTAATTTGCTGTTCAACAACGTATATATTAGGTGATTACTATTTACTCCATCTTTATGGTTGCACTGCTGATTTCAATTCATATCACAGCCTATTTATTCCATCAGCCATGCTCTCTGGTTAGCAGTCAGGCTCATTTCCAGATTACATCAGCAAATTGTACATGGCTGCACTTTCACTATGCTTGCTCTAGGCCAGGGAAGGGAAAAAAAATGCCTTTCTACCCTCCCTGTCATACAGCAAGCAATAAACATTGCTAGTCTGACAAATCAGTAATACTACTTCTTGTCCTTTTATGCAGAGATATGTTGAAACACAATTAGTTATAAGGTTTGACACACACAAAGTAGTATTTAGCTATCCTGTTAAAATATATCAAGATAATATAAAATATATACACTTAATATAACATAAGCCAGAAATATAAAATCTTATTTTATACTCCTAACACAATTTTTATTGAATACTAACTTGAAACTACCCATCTACCTTTTGAAGGTGTTTATACTTCATTAATTATTATTCATAACTTTTCTTTTAAGTTTTTTTTTATTATTTTTTTAAATCATTGTTGCAACATTAATCACCAAACTAAAGATAGGAAAACTGTTTCCCAGAACTAGTATTCGTTTAATGACTCAGAAGATGGAGAAACAAGTTTTTATAAGTGTTAGCACATTTTTCTCTAAAAACAGAACTTCATAGTTAAGTTCAGCACCTATGCTACATGAAAATTTTCAACAAAAATTCCCCATCTAAAACTATCCTTTAAATGAAAAGTTTTTCACCATTTTTTATTTTCTCAAAAATGACTACTGATTTTGGTTAAAATATAAAATATATAAGTGCATAACAAGAGAAATATGTATCTTGAATTTTCTTGGAATCTCTTGTGAAGTCTTATTTATTCTAAGTGACTTTGCATAAACAGTAGACCATAAGAGATAAACAAATGCTTACTACATGAAACATGTAAAGTAAAAGGAAACTCATGTCATAACAGCCCAAAGTGGGCCTGAGCTGCCAACCCAACTGCTGACCTCATGCCCACATATGCAAGGCAGAAGTGGGCGATCATCCAACTGGTACGGGGAGGAGATGAGGTCAGCATCTCTGCAACGCCAGCTGGAAAGTTGGCTTTCTAGACCAGGATTCACTACCAGGGGTAGCTGCTCAATTTCCTCACAATGCTGAGTGGGCAACAGTCTTATACCCGATACTTAAACTCAGCAACCCACAGGTGTAGGATCGATCCCAGGTGCATTCTGTGGCAGGGAACCAAAGCACAATGCTCTAGCCCATATGCCAAAGCGCAGGACACACAAAACATGCAGAGCTTATAAAAATACACAATTTAAAAATACTTTTTCTCTGGCATTAACTATTTTTAGATTTTTTTTTTTTTTTTTTTTGCCCCCAAAGGGGAGGTAATTTCAATGCCATCACCTAGCAATATCCTATTTTTTAGGAACAGTATGTAGAAGAGGGAGTGGAGAATATTATACTAATGCAACCCAGTTATTTAGGGGGTTAGTGATTCCTTTCCGTTGGAAAACAATTTTGTTTACCAAACATTTTCTTACCAAATTAAATGAGCAGCCGAACTATTCCATTCTTATAACAAATAATTATCTCCATGCATATCTCTTAACTTACTACATTAATAGTACAGTATTCAATTAAATCAAGTCCTAAGTAAAAGAAGTCAGTACATTATAAAAGAGTATTACTGATTTTTAACCTGAGAGTTTGTCAAACAGCAATGTTTCTTTTTATTTAGTCCCTTGACATTTTTATTTACTTACCTGGATAGGACTTTCTCCTCCAGTCCTTTTGGCAGGATCAAGGCTAATTCGTGGCACAGGAGCATTGTGTCCCTGCATCCACAGGGAGGCAGATATCTGAGCTTCACAACCAACAGTGTCAGGAAACAAATCAGCATGGAAGTCTCTGTATGACTGCAATTACAAACTCTAATTAAGAAAAATAAAGTTTAGCTTTTATATAATCTAAAGAAACATTTAACTACTGATTGTTCAACATCAAAATTTACTTGTTTTCCAAACGAGAACTTTATACAAAGCAGAGAACAGACTTCAGTAGCTACTTTCCTCATTTTAAGGTTGACATAACCTGAGGAAGGAGCTAGAAAAGGAAGTTTGTCAATTTCAATCTTTTCCTTCCATTATGTTAAGTTCCAGCGTTACATTAGGAATTCAAGCCAACAACAGTGCACAATGATTTATTTTATCATCCTATGAAATTATTTGCAATTTTACATTGTTTTAGTCCATTCTTTAAATATATCTCAGGCAAAAAAAAAGTAAAACTTAAAAATACAATAGATGACATTTTATTATTGAAGCTGTTAGGGCTAAGTGTTATTTTAGTTTTAAAAATTACTTAACATTTTCCTTAGTTGAGAGGAATTTAATCTACATAAGATTTAGTTTGAATTCCATGATGAGTTATCTGGATAGGTCTTTTCTGGGATTTTCCCTTATCCTAAAAGATGAACGCTAAGTAACTTTAAGCTCTATGATCTTGGGCTCATTTGAGCATCATCTCACCCATTTTGTTCATCATCGAATATGACTTACATTGGAGGATGTTAAATAAAAAATTGTAAAAAAAGTTCCATACAGCTTCAATCAACAGTTTCAATTTTAACACTATACAACATAAGAAACACAAAAAACTTAAAACTGTTAGAAACTGGAAAATGTTATGTCATATTGGCAAGTGCCTATGGTAACTCATTGGTAAAGCAGTTGCACATAGAGCTGATCCATGGTTCATAGTCTTAACTATGTGACTGATATTTTCACTTACTTTTCTAATAAAAATTAAGAACAGAATTTGTGTATGCTGAACTTTGTGACAGTGATGTGCACTAAATTTAGTGATTACTAAGCCAATTGTTTATATTACGTCACTTGTTTATTATTAAGGAAATCAATAATAATAAAAATTCCTTAATAATAAACAAGCAAGTGATGTAGTGTAAGAGATCAACTTAGTAATAACTAAATAATTTAACAAAGTAAGAAGTATATAACACAGCCATACTGTTTATTTACTAAAGATACAGCAGAAGAATACATTTCTCTACTCTCTCAATATCCCAAGATGATATAGGACTGCTTGAATAAAATCACTGTAGATAAATTGAAAAAACTATTTGTAGTCAGTTTTTAACACCTTGTCACTTACATTTTTGTATTATTGAGGGACTAGTTTCGGAAGTCGTTGCTTCCATTTTCAGCCTTGGTCAAACTATCATCTGTTATTGTCTGCTCTCTTCTTTCTGGTGCTGGTTTTTTTGTCACATTCTTTGTCAAGTTCCACCACCAGTGAGAAGAAAGCAGATGATAACAGACAATAGTTGAACCGAGGTTGAAAATTGATGCAACAGCTTCTGAAACTAGTCCCTCAATAACTTAAAAATGTAAGTGATGAGGTGTTAATTTTGATGTCACTGTTACAAAATTCCTCTAATCGTGCAATAATGTAGATATATCCAGGAAATGTATTTCAATAATACTTGCTTATTAATAATTCTCATTTCTAAACTAAGGAAAAAAATAGGCAAGAATACAAAGAAAGAAAATACATAATAATTAAGAAAAGACAAAGCAAAATAATTGCTCACATACGATTGTGCAAAGTAAGTGGAAATATGTAAAGTAAAACTTGGGTAAAGTAATATTTATCATTCAATTTACAGGCATTTTCTGTTTCCATATTGTTGCATATATTGCCTACACATAAAGGAATAGAATCATACTTTCATAAGAATGCACGCTTTAATATCACCTAACCATTAAATGAAAAGCATGAGTAGTATTTTATAATTTTTGGATCATTGCACAAAGAAGAGATTTGTTTAGCAGAATATAACTTAGAGTCAACATGAAAAATTCAATGCCATGGCCGGGATTTGAACCATATATGCGGCTAGTATGAAGAAATGATTAATTTCCATCAATTAACTAAAAGAATATAACTTGTAAAAGTGTTACAGAGTGTAACATAACTTTCAATCAAATATAATCCAAAGTAAGCACCAAGTGACCACAATCATAAATACCACTATTCTTTTCAGTGATCGTCCATTTCATTCTATTGAACTTGAAATGCTTTGACATGACTACAATGAGTTAATGCAGCAGTGACTTCTAAAGTGATTTGAGTTAGTATATCTCAAGTATTAGAGATCAACAATGAAGGCTTGCTGATATGCCTGAATCAAATAAAATGTTACATGCATATGGGTATCTTGTCATGGCTGCTTAAGCAGTAAGAGCATCAGCTTTGAGAGCCGGAAGTCAAATGATTCAAATCCCAGCCCCAGTATTTAACTCTCTCATTCAGCTTTCAAATTAAGAGTGCTATACAAAAGTTACATATGCTGGAGTATAAAACCACATATATCTAAAACCGAACTTCTTACATACCTTTCTTGGCACTTGGTACATAATAGGAATCACAGATGAACTTGTCAGTTGCAATACTCGATTGACCTCTCCTTGCATGACCGCTAGTGCTCGTTTGGGCACCAAGCAGGCTCCCTTGGTCTGTTCACCATTATGGCGAATGCCCTCTATCAGATATGGCTCTCGGTCAGTCACTTCAAGATAGGATATAGTGGTGTCACCCTTCCCCGCCAAAAACAGCATTCCAGTATCCGGATCATACAGAGGAATGAGAATGCTTAAAAAGAAATTGAGAATAAGAATATGTTATTACAATAAGTAAATAATCTTTATTTCCATTTCAATTACAAATTATTATACATTTACATAAATATTAAAAGCAGAAGCATTATTAACAGTGAAGTATTCTTCATATTTAAGTTTGAATTTATGAGTCACTATGTTTACACTCAGTCTTCACTTACTTGTTGTTGTATAATTGAAACGTTTTCAAGATCGTTCGATCTCATCATCAGCTGTTTGGTGACTAGATGAACCTTCCTCTTCTTCCACTACTACGGAGCTCCGATCACTCTGCCATCTGGTGTTAGGGGCACTAAGTTTTAATACTTCATTTAATGCCGGGATTTTAAAATTTATAACTTTATCACGGTTTTTGTTTATGAAAATTTTTTCCCAAATATCCAATTCTATGGGTGTACTTAAAGATTTTAACAGTTTAATGTTGTGGCCAATGTTGTGGTTTTCTGTTAAGTACACCCATAGAATTGGATATTTGGGAAAAAATTTTCATAAACAAAAACCGTGATAAAGTTATAAATTTTGAAATCCCGGCATTAAATGAAGTATTAAAACTTAGTGCCCCTAACACCAGATGGCAGAGTGATCGGAGCTCCGTAGTAGTGGAAGAAGAGGAAGGTTCATCTAGTCACCAAACAGCTGATGATGAGATCGAACGATCTTGAAAACGTTTCAATTATACAACAACAAGTAAGTGAAGACTGAGTGTAAACATAGTGACTCATAAATTCAAACTTAAATACATTTACATACTTATTACTACACTGAGTTGTTGGTTACCCTTAGGGCCAATAGACTCAAACTCTGAGGTTGTCGAGCTAATGGGTCCCTATAGGCATCTTATCTAAAATAACTTCAACTTCATTTTTGTCATATTTACCTATCTTCCTCTCAACCATCTGGCTCTTACTTTGCCCAAAAATATCCCAATTTCAATTAAATTTTTCCTAATTTTTACACTCATTAACTTCATTGCTTGAATTTCTTTTGGTAGCCTTGCCCATTCGTTTTTACCTATCTTCTCCCTAAGCAACCTAGTTGTTTCACATTCTAGAAGCAAATGCCATTCTTTATCCCTCTGGTGACACAATGAGCATTTCTCCAGATCCCTCCCTCTTCCCAAACCCTTCAATTTCACCACCCCTGTTTATTACAATAAACATAGTATAATGGATATAACTCCCTAGAACTTATTTCATTAAATTATTTATGTAATTAACATTAAATGTTGTATTAATATATCCATAATAAATCATTACAAGTAGTGCCTAGAGATACTTCAAATTAAGGAAGCTGTAGCAACAGATATCATGTTGGTATAAAACCATATCTTGAATATCAGTTTACAAATTCATACTTACAACTTTTATGTTCAGGCAGTATTTCACTGCACAGTAGGTAGCAACATTTCCATACATGACACAGCATCCCAATGTTTTATTTTCATGTACTGAATTTACTTTTCCTTAATTGTTCCAATATTTAATTTTGTGAATCAGAAGGATGGGCTCATAAGCCTAATCTTAATATGTCTGTAAAATGTTTTTATTTTCAGCTTCTTACATCCAAGAAATGGATTTGGAACAGCTACAACTCTGTGCTCCAAGTGACAATATCTTCGAAAAATATTGAAATGCAAGAGGACAAATGACTACTGTCAAAACATCAAGCATTGAAAACAATAACCACAAATTCTGGGTGATTCCATAGACATGCATAAATTATATGTAATAATGCACCTAAATATTAATTTATTATTCATAAAAAGAAACAGAAGCTTCACTGTGGACAGCCAATCATAGGGCATCCTCCCACAATGCTTATATTCATAGCATCACGCTACCACTCATTCAAAATAATGAGATTAGATGGTGTGGTAAATCATTTAAGACTCTCTGAAAGTTGCACACATAATTTTATTTTGAAGGACAACATACAATATATTAGAGCTGTGAAACACTATTAATTTATTGGTACATAATTTAAATGAAATACAAAGTATGTTAAACAAAACATTAACTTTATTTAAATAAATTTTGTTTTTGTTACTTTCTTCACCTTCATGGTTAACAGATTAGTGTATGTGTTTTTTTTTTAATTTACGTCCTGAACGTTAAATCATATTGGACAATGAATGTGCTGGATGAAATGATGCTCAAATGAGCCCAGGGTCCATAGATGTGAGTTATCCAAAATTTGTCATCCAGGATAAGGGAAACCCTTGAAAAATCCTTATCCAGATAATTCACCCTGGCCAAGATTCAAAATTGGGACTTCCTGAATGCAAGGCAATGTTCTTTCTTTCTAGTGCCTATGTTTCTTTTCGTCCTCCCTATGTAAATTTTTTCACAGTCTTTACACTTAATCTTGTAAATGCCTGACTTTTCTTCTGGTTTTATCTTATCAGTATTATTACTGTTAAATAGGTTTTTAATGTTATAATTGTTTTTAGGTGCCAAAGTTTGAGGCACTTAAGATACAAAAATATTGATAAGTTCGCAATAGCAGCTCATTTCTGGTCTGAAAATCTTGAATACGTACAAAAACATAGTGAACAGGTCATATGGGAGAGAATATAGATAGGAAAACATAAAAACCAACTAATGAATTTTGAAATCCCGCCAGAAGATAACCCCACATTTAAATTCATCACAAAATCAACAGATGGCAGCAGCAACTCCAGAGCTACCCACACCACTGGATCAAGCTTTAGTCGCATAAGAGCCGACAATGCGAACAATGATTCGCGAAACATGTCCTCAAATTAGGTATGTAAGTGAAGCTGATGTGTAATAAATATGACTCATCTATAATTTAATAATTATTTCGCTTCACTGTGGTGTTCCAATACAGTTAAATTTCAATATGGATATAGATCAAATCATACAATTAATGATGCTGTGTATTGAACAAAATTACTTCACATTCAATAACAAATATTATAAACAAACAAAAGGCCTAGCCACTGGTAATCCACTTTCACCTTTCTTAGCAGATCTGTATTTAGAGACACATCACAAAAGCCTTTTCATATGTTTAAATCCTGGGCCAGATACATTCATGATATCACTCAAATTTTAATTTTCTCTGAGATTCATTAAAATGGTGTTATACGTACTCAGATTGAGTTTATGGGAAACTAAATAAAATACACTTCTGTTTCTGAGAATTAGAATTAAAAATATCATTGCTTGAAATACTGACTTCGCTGTCATTTAATGAAATACTGAAAAGTGATTATCTTGGCTAAAATTAACAACTTTTGCTGAACTTCCTCATTAGTTTCCAGCCCTTAAAAAAAGTAACATGTATTCTTTTAAATATTCTTTTCATTCCTTTAAATTATTCTCTATTATATTTTTAGACTATAATAAAAAATGAAATAAATACTTTTTAAAAAAACTTAAGCATTTATATAACATACCCTGTTGAACTATCCAGTACTAGTTGCTTTTCACATTCTTCAAAATTTCTAAGATCTCGAATATAAACCTCTCTTTGACGGCCCTGTAATTAAATTGTAAAATACAAGCAAACAGAACATTTTTTATAAAAATATATGTGTGTGATACAGTACATAATAATCAAATGTAATTCCTTGATGTTTACACAGAAAGATTATTTATCACATGAAAGTAGAATAAAAAGTGCAAGACTAATACTACCGCTGATAATCTTTATAATTACCTTTTGCATCAATGAAACAGAATAACTGTTTTATCCTTAGCAACTCATTGATGATGATAGTAAAAAAAAAAAAAATAAGATACATTTATTTGCTTTTTCTCTTCATTTGCATGCCACTGTTATTATATCAACTGCTTTTACTTTAGAAGCATATACCCTTTGATTTTAATTCTGAAACACATATGCATTCTTGTGTTCACATTTAACAAAAGAACGATGCTTAACACAAAAAATTCTTTTCAAGAATTACACCTAGCTCTTGAATTGAAAATTAGCATCCGGCCATTAAGTCACAAGTTTTCAAACATGGATTAATTAACACATATAAATCATTTATTGAAATAGTTTAATGTTGATAATGTTGTACACAAATTATGATATTAGGTGATTTTTCACAGTTATATTGCAACTATTGGGGACTTTACTTCTTTGGTTGTAAAATTTGTCTGATGAAGTGTGCTGTCGTATCTGCTTGTATCTCTGTCTCTTTTTGTTTATAGCCCCATACATTCAAAGTAGTATGATTTTGTGTTCTTTCTGTGAGTATGCATTCAACTTCTTTGACTTTTGACTAGTTCACTTAAGTCAATGGTTTGAAGCCCAATAAATGATTATTTTGATGGTGTTTGACTACAAAGAAGACATTACAAGGTTCCCAAGCTTTTGATTTTCACCTGCATTTGAAAACATCAACATGTGTTTTAGAAAAATGGTAACTTCCCCAAATGACATAGCATGGGGCTGTTTTTACTTTCTTCACTATTTACCTACAGTATGCAGATGCAATTCAAAGAAATTTGATACTAGATTTTATTCTGGTGGCCGGGGGTTAGACCGCTTGGCTCTCACAAAGGCAGCCTGGGTTCAATTACAAGGCGGCCACAAAGTAAGATTTGTGTATAACAACTTTTATTACACTGGGGTTTAGTTAAGGTGGGTCATCTTATAGATGTTCAGTAAACCAGATGTGTTATGTGACTTACACAATGTGTAGCCACCCTCTACAAAAATGCCCCAGACATGTGACGCAATCTGTGTGCAAAGGAACATAGTTTGAGCAGGCTAAGTTATCACCCGGTCAAATTGTGTTACTCATGCACTGCTTTGGACATAAACAATCCTATGACACAACGATAATGGAGTGCTTCATAGGAAATATATGAGCTCACGGACAGTATCGGACTGGTTCAGCTACTGCCGCGAGGTGTGAATGATGTCAGATGACACCAAGAATACTGCAAGGGGGGCAATTGGCAGTCCCGGCCATGTCATTCAAATCGACAAATGCAAAATAGGATGACGCCAGTTTCATTGTGGGCGCATCGTAGAGGGTAACTAGATCTTGGGAATGATCGACGTGGAAACAAATGAGGTGTGGATGGCAATATGCCCCAACAACAGGAGGGATGCAAATATGCTCTATAGTCTAATTGAAGTGCCCAGTAGTGTAATAGTGCTAGATAGTGTAATTTCGGGACAAGTAAGACTGTTGGCAGCGTTACGTTCAGTGGAGAAACAAGCATAGTTTAGCTGCACTGAATTCTTCAACATGACTACATTGCACAGTAAGTAAATAAACAATTATTAATGTTAAAAGAATGCCCTCCAACACGAAATTGCACTAAAAAGTAAAGAAATTATATTAAAAATCATGGTTCTATATAAAAACATCAAAAAGTGTGAATTAGAAAAAAATTGCCGCATTGCATATTAGAAAGAAGAGCCCATTTTTGTTCAAAAATACAAGCATTCTCACTCTTTTGGGTCAAGTCTACTTCTTTTTCTGTCACATATGAGTCCTGGTGTGATAGTCTTTCAGAGAAAACTGCTTGGAAATTTCGAATTTGTTTTCCAGTAATTCAGTGCAGTAGAAAGAGAAGTTACAAATCTTCGTTGAGATAAGCAGTGATTTCTTCTTCAGAACTTTTAACTGATAGGAATCTGACACACAATTATTTTCCTGTATAATATTAATTGTACAGGTACCTGGCAATTTTTCAGGTTTTGCAATTTCTACTTGTGGCAATAATATTTAGTGATTTTAAAATAAAATAAAAATTGCAGAATCATAGCAAATTTTCTGAAGTATCATTCAATATCTATACCATGCAAGTATTGTATCAAGGTATCGCAAGTATTGAGGACCCATCCCTAATATAAATGGTTCACTGTTTTCTACCACTGTAGTACTGGCATGAAATTTAAATTAACTATAATCTTTCCAATTCAAAAATGGATTCTAATAAACAATGCACATTAAATGTTTCATGAATGTATGAAGAAACTTCATCTCATTATTTTTTAACAAAAGCTTATACTTTAAGTTAATTGGGAGTCGATTAATAACACAAAACAACACTAACTTTTAAATTTTCCCGGAACCGGTTTCTGAGGCCTTCCCTCTATCTTCAGCCGGACATCGACTAGTTCTCATTGGTGTAGCTGGCAATATTTTGTCTTCGGTCTCCTCTGGTGGCGGTTCGAGGAACTTGCTGAACAAATCTTTCTGGGGGATGTCGAAATTGAATACTTTGTTCCTATTTTTTGAAATAAAGATTTGTTCCCATGTGGACAGTTCTTCTTTTCCTGTTGTATGTTTTAGTAATTTTGGTTCTGGATTTATGTTGTGGTTTTTTTCCCAAAAATGCGTGGCAACTGCTGATTTTTCTAATTGTTTGTATTTTATGTTCCTAAAGTGTTCCTTTGCTCTTGTTTCTAAATTTCTTTTGGTTTTTCCAATATAAATTTGACTACAGTCACAGCATTCAATTTGATATATACCAGATTTTTTGTTAGATGGAATGGCATCTTTGATGTTTGAGCAAATTAGGTTTTTTTAAGGAGTAATGGTTCACTGGAGCTAGTTGAATGTTTTGTTTTTTGAAGACTTTTTTGAATTTATCAAAGGCCCATGGATGGTAAGTGAATTTTTTGAAGATCATTTTAGTTTCTGTAGCTGAGAGGGTTGTAGTTTCCTTTAGTAGTTTCTTCTTTTTTGCTAAGTTCACTTTTTTGTCTACTAGTGATTTGGGAAAGTCATTTTTCTGTGCTATTTCAATAATTTTGTTGTATTCAATTTTGTATTCTTCTGCTACAGAAACTAAAATGATCTTCAAAAAATTCACTTACCATCCATGGGCCTTTGATAAATTCAAAAAAGTCTTCAAAAAACAAAACATTCAACTAGCTCCAGTGAACCATTACTCCTTAAAAAACCTAATTTGCTCAAACATCAAAGATGCCATTCCATCTAACAAAAAATCTGGTATATATCAAATTGAATGCTGTGACTGTAGTCAAATTTATATTGGAAAAACCAAAAGAAATTTAGAAACAAGAGCAAAGGAACACTTTAGGAACATAAAATACAAACAATTAGAAAAATCAGCAGTTGCCACGCATTTTTGGGAAAAAAACCACAACATAAATCCAGAACCAAAATTACTAAAACATACAACAGGAAAAGAAGAACTGTCCACATGGGAACAAATCTTTATTTCAAAAAATAGGAACAAAGTATTCAATTTCGACATCCCCCAGAAAGATTTGTTCAGCAAGTTCCTCGAACCGCCACCAGAGGAGACAGAAGACAAAATATTGCCAGCTACACCAATGAGAACTAGTCGATGTCCGGCTGAAGATAGAGGGAAGGCCTCAGAAACCGATTCCGGGAAAATTTAAAAGTGAGTGTTGTTTTGTGTTATTAATCGACTCCCAATTAACTTAATTTATACAACAACACTGTTTTCAACACTTCCATGAAAGGATTTAAAAGCTTATACGTTAATTAATCCTTGGTAACAGTACAACACGTAGCTCAGAATTAGAAGTGGTGATGTCATTTGAATCAACTTCAAGTTTATCTCCAACCTGTTTATAACTTGGTCAAATAATTTCCTCTGATGTTAACTTAATAATGTCTTTAAGTGCAAGAGTATCGTAATGCTTATCTAAGGATTTAACACATTTAAAACTATTGTTTTCACCACTTTTAAAGGCTTTGCCACTGTTCTGATCTGCTATGCACAACTTGAACACTGATTAACATGGCTTTGCTGTAGTAAATAAAGTGGGAACACCAATCGCAGTATGATCATGATAATTACAATCTATTTAAGTTATGTTTAAATGAAATGGTTATTAAAATACTATTATTAGTCACCCTCTGAATTATTTGAAGTTCAAAATGGGGTGATATATGCAGTGAAGTAACAAATTATTTTCATTTGCTTGAAATATGAGCTACAGCAGTGGCAACTGCATTTATTTACACCAAGATCATTTCTTGCACTGGATACAGGTTTTTTTTTTTTTTTTGTAATTTTTTACTTCTTTCAATGTTAAGTCATATTGGACGATGAATGGAATGGGTGAAATGATGCTCAAATGAGCCCAGGGTCCATAGAGCTTAGAGTTATCTGACATTCGTCTTTCAGGATAAAGGAAAACCCTGGAAAAAACCTTATCCAGATAACTCACCCTGACCGAGATTTGAACTCGGGACCTCTTGAACGTGAGGCAGACTCGCTACCATCTATGCTACCGAGGTGGGCGGATACAGTTTAGAAAATATCAATAGTCATCACATATTGCTTTTGGTTTTCTTTTTGAAACTTCAAGTTAATGTGTATTAACTTTACAGAACTCATCAGAGAAAAAAGGAAAATATAAAAAACTTACTGAATCAAAACCTGTTGTGAGAATGCGATTTTGATCCCCCAACCACACAATCCGAGAATCCTTGATGCTCTGATGACTGTTGGCAGTGTGAGTGAAACATGAGCTGCTGGAACGGGGATCCATGATGCGCACCTGCTTATCCTTACATGAAGTAGCTAAGAGAGTACCATCTCGCTTCCAACTCAACGACTGGATCACATCGCAATGTTCTGCATTAGCTATAAATAATTTTCAATGTTAGTATCAAGTCAAAAAATAATAAAGCAGTCTCTTTAACATTATCAACAGATGTGGAGTAAAAACTGTGCATCATTTTCATTTAGAGTTCTTAGGAAACTGTCTCATTAAAATATGAAAGAATAACAAGATTACTTTAACTGGCTGACACATTTGCACAGGAAGTAGTACATTAAAATAAAACTGAATCGAGAAGATATTGACACACTGTAGTGGTTTCTACTGGTCGAGACTCAGCTGAAGATGGAAGCAACAGCTCTTGAAACATGTCCTGTGAAAAACAGTGCAAGTGAAGCAATGGGTCAATATCTTCTCGATTCAGTTTTATTTAAACTTTATTTTAACTGTCTCTAGGTTTCTTTCAATTTTAATACTCTGAAGTAGTACATTATTTCCCAGAAACTTGAATGTTTTCTATTCACCATTTACATTTCCAATATATGCCTTAGGATTCTAATTTGGGTCCACTGTTATTTCTTATGTTTTTAATTATATATAATAAATTTTGGGAGCCATAAATTTATGAAGCTAATTTGAAGCAAGCCACACTGTAAGAGATGTTTATAAAATGGTTTCTAAAATGAAGACACATTTTTCATTTTATAGCAAATGAAGGAACATTTATTTTTTGCACTACACAGAATATTATTCAGGTACACATGAAGGAATGAGATTCTACCTTTGAGAAGTATTTTTGGAGTGTTCATTTTTTCTGTTAATTTTTAGAAATCTGGGTGACAACACTGTTCTGCACACATATATATATATATATATATATATATATATATATATATATATATATTTTTTTGAATGAGCATTTCTGAATCACATTTTCATACTGACTGCAAAACTGAAAACTGTTTTCGCATATCACATCAGAATTTTTTTCAATTCAAAATTTTATGTTATGAATATTTTTCATAATGTACATACTGTAGTAATATTACTGTGCATTTACCATTTGTTATAAAGGCTCAACAGCTTATAATTTCAATTTAGTTAAATGTGAAATAATGTGTTTATATTTTATATATTTATATTTTTTTATACTTATTAATATCCACTAAATATATTGTAAAAAAATGTGTCTTCCCCTTAAAATTAACAATTCCAAAGAATGGAGGTTTCTTCATAGATTCTTCTCAAAAAGTCTTGAAGTTTTAGTTAATTGATGGAAATTGTTAATTTCTTCACACTAGCCATATATAGGCTAAGGTTTTTGATAGTCAACATGAAACATGTTTAGGTTGGCCAATGGGTAGGAGCGACTGGACAGAAACCAAAAGATCTGTGGTTCAAATCCCGGCTATGACATTGAATATTTCATGTTGACTATCTATCAGTCTTGAAGTTGTTTTGCTTCATAATGGAAACATTTATCCTTCCATTCTTGTGGCCCACCCTTTTGTTTCAAAGAAGACATATGAAAATGTTAAGTTTTGTTACAAAAACTACAATTCGAAAACCATCTACGGCTAGTGTAAGGAGATTTCAATATTATTGGACTACTACTTGTTCAACAGGCTGGTTTCACAAAATATCCTTGTTTATTATTTAAATGGGATAGCAGAGTTAGGTCAGAACACTGGGAAAGGGAACAGTAGCCATGTAAGACTAATTAAACACCAAACAAAAGCAATGCAACAGAAAATCTACATGATATAGCTAGAATAAGTAACAAAACAATCCTCCTTAGCACCTTTTTAGATTAGTAACAGACCACAACTGCCTCAACAAACATCTACACAGGATGGGCATAGCAGAATCTCCCTTTCTGTGAATTTAAAAACAATGTAGAGAGAAACCACCTACTCCACTACCCAGATTTTGGTCAACATACCAACCCCATATCAAAACACTCAAAAGAGTCAATGACTTCACCACCAGCTGCCAAATGTAAAGACACCAACCAACCTTTTAATTTTGTTGTTCTAATTCTGGTTTACAGTCTTGTGAATCAGCCTTCATGTAATGCAAAACCAATCAAAATGGTGTTAATGGTGATGAAATGGCCACTGGGGACAGTGCAGGTACAAAAGAGATGGGAACAATCAAATATAAACTTAATGATAGCTAGATAGAGTCAACATGAAAAATTCAATGACATGTCCAGGATTTGAACCACGGATCTCCTGGTTTCTGTCCAGTCGCTCTAACCCATTGAGCTACCATGGCCAACTTGCCGTCATGACATTAAATTCTCCATTTGACTAGTATATTTGCCCGGTAGACCACTAGGGGCTCTTGTATCCGAGATACACCATTTGTGGCGACTTACTATCCTAAGTACTTGAGTTCCAGGCTTCAACATTTAACTCTAATTATTTTAGTTAATTGATGAAAATTAATCATTTCTTCACACAAGCCGTATATAGGCTAAGGTTTTCGATAGAGATAGCCATGGCAATGAATTCTTCATACTGACTATCTATCAAAAACCTTAGCCTATATACAGCTAGAGTGAAGAAATGATTAATTTCCATTAATTAACTAAATTAATGATAGCTTCCTGGACTGTCAAGCATAATTTAGTCTTGTAATCAATACACATAGTTCTAGAGATTACATTAACAAGAGGGCTCGCCTCAGTAGTGTAGATGGTAGCATGTCTACCTCATGTTCAAGAGATCCCGAGTTCGAATCTTGGTCAGGATTAATTAACTGGATAAGGTTTTTTCCAGAGTTTTCCCTTATCCTGAAAAGTGAATGTCAAGTAACTCTAAGCTACAGGGACCCTGGGCTCATTTTAGCATAATTTCACCCATTTCATTCATTGTCTAATATGACCAAGTGACATTTCATTATGAAAAACTTAGAGAAAAGACTGAGCAACATAGATGGGGATGCAATAAATAGAAAAGAAACGAGATATAATAACTGGTTACAGGGTATTTAAGTTAAATCTAGGACTGAAGATATAGAAAAATAGGAAATATGTGCTAGCTTAAAGGATAAAAGTATTTTAGAAAAATTAAGAAGGAATGGGGGTGAGAAAAGTATGTTGATATTTGGAATAAAACTGAAAGGAAAGGACCCATTTGAGCACAAGCAGGACCATGGGATTTAAAGGACAAAAAACGAAAAAAGACCTGGGCCCATTGTGTGAAAATAAAATAACTTACCTTAATTGTGAAATATGAAATAAGTCTATCTACATATCTAACCTGGAGAAAAGGGGAAGGATTGAGAGACAACTAGTAGATTGCAAAACCAGAAAATATTACAATTTTCTAAGTTAAGGAAGTGGTTTATACACATATAAACCTCATATATAAACCAAAACACATATACACATATAAACCAAAACCTAGGACCTACACAGCAGATCATAGTGGTGGACGAAAGAAAATACAGCAGAAGTCCAAAATATCATGGTCTGAATTACCAGATTCAGATTTAACACAGATAAAAGCATGTTCCCCATTAAAAAAATATTGTAGCTGTTTTTTTTTAATTTGGAAAGTTGAGATAAAAATATTCCACAAACAGTGGTTCTACAGTATAATTTTCAGCAATACCTCTGTTTGTTGATACTGGCCACTGCATTCCAGGAAAGTAATGAATGATAGCACCGTACTTGGCCTTGTCTTTTTCATCTGCTCAGGAAGGAAGGAAGAAAGAAATCACGCACTGCACATGGGAAAGGAAGAGGGTATGTCATGTCATCTGCATCTTAGACACAGTTCGTCTAATTCAGTTTCTTTTTGTGTGTATGTGTGTGTGTGTGTGTGTGTGTGTGTGTGTGTGTGTGCGTGGGTGTGAGTGTGTGTGTGTGTCTGTGTGCGTGTGCACGTGCGCGTGTGCGTGTAGCAAGCTATTGAAGACTTAGCACAAAAGTGAATCGAGAAGATATTGACACATTGCTTCACTCATACTGTATATTCACAGGACATGTTTCAAGAGCTTTTGCTCTTATCATCAGCTGGTACTCGCAAGTTGTAGTGGTTTCCTTTTTCTCCGTATCGTCAATAGATGGCGTGATGTACTTGTCAAAGATGTTCGGTGGTGGAGTTTATAGTTTCCAGCTATAAAATTTACATTGGAAACAGAAGAAGATGGTGTGCTTTTCTTTTTGGACATCAAGATCAAAAAAATGAACAACAAACTCACTTTTGGTATTAACAGGAAACCAACACACACAGATAATTATACTAAGAACAACAGTTTCAACCCAAAACAACACCAACATGCCATTTTCAATAGTTTAATATTTTGGATGATCAACTTTCCACTAAACAGAGAAGATTATCAAGAAGAATACCTACACATAAAAAAAAGTAACTATATCCAATGGTTTCAACCCAAATTTAGTAGACAAAACAGTTAACAGACTCAACAAAGCTAAGAAAATAAAAGAAACCACCACCCTAGAACCTACAGGAGAAAAAGAGAAAAAGATTTTTAAAAAATTCACCTACCATCCATCAGCCTATAATAAATTCCAAAAAATCTTCTCAAAACACAAAATAACTCTTGCACCTCAAAATAGGTTTAATATCAGAAATTTGTTAAAAGGCCCTCCAAAAATTTCAATCACTACCAAAGAAAAACCAGGAATCTATGAGGTCAAATGTGAAACTTGCCCTAAAATTTATATAGGAAAAACAAAAAGAAATATTAACATCAGAACTAAAGAACATATAAGAAACATTAAAAATGGTGAAACGGAAAAATCATCAGTGGCTTTTCATTTTTTGAATACTAGGCATGACATCAACTTGGAAACATCTCTAATAAAATACGTTAATCAACCCATAGACCTTCCGTATGGAAAAAAATCTTCATTAACAAAAATCGTCATGAATTTTGAAACTCCACCACCGGACATCTTTGACAAGTACATCACACCATCCATTGACGATACGGAGAAAGAGGAAACCACTACAACTTGCACTAATTGAGTACCAGCTGATGATAAAAGCAAAAGCTCTTGAAACATGTCCTGTGAATATACAGTGTGAGTGAAGCAATGTGTCAATATCTTCTCGATTCACTTTTGTGCTAATTTGTGCTTCACTGTCCCTACGCTTCTTTCAAGTTTATACTTTAATGAAGACTTAATTATTTAAAGTTTTGCAATAAGGAGTGAGGATGGCGAATTCGTCAGAAATTGATAATTGCATACATTGATTATGCCATTAGGTACTTTGTAAATTAGAATCCAAAACATTACACAGTCAAGGTTGAGAAAATGTTTCAAATATATGAGAATACATGAAGAAAGAAGCTAAAAGCAAAGAACTGGTTACATCAGAAGTTTTTTTCAAAAAGATTCTAAAAACTAAAGTGCATATCAGATGACACAGGAATGTCAAAAAGAACAGTAGAAAGCATAGTGTTCCAAAAACTAGTAATAAAATCTTGATGACTTTGACAAATGTGTTGTTAGAAGGATTCAAAATTTTTAGTTCAGGAGAAAGGTGCTCCTACAATAGCTAAATTGCTTAATAAGAGAAAGCATTAATATTCAGGGCAGTAAGTCTTCCCTAAACAAAATAGTGAGGTAACTCATTTTTAAATGAAAAAAAAAAAAAAAACACTAAAAAAAAAGGAGAAAATTCTTACAGAAAATCTTGACATTCATTCTAAACATCCCTGGTGAAGAAAACAGTCTTTGTGGTATTAAACAACAAATAATTTCAATATCTACATCAACATCTACAAATATGATTGCATTAATATGAACAGATTTGCACAACTAATTCATTCGGTAAATTGTGTGGAAATTTTTATGCGACTGCACTGCATTTTTAAAGAGCATGATATCTAAGTAGTGTATGAAGCTGATGCAACAATTCGCTTAATGCTGTCCAAAACAAGAAACCCAATGAACAAGATGACAGTGAAGATGATAGTGGTGAAACTCACATGCAGTGAGAAAAACATTCTGAATGTTAGTGAAACAATAACTCATTTAACCGCTTTGCCGATGGTGATTTAAACCCTTTAGGGGCCGGAAACGGATACCCAATAAACAGAACAAGACATTTAAATTGTTAAATGCTGTAAAAATGCATCACAAATGCAATTCCATATCTTCCGTATTTATTAAGTTATTTAAACGAAACAAAAACTGGTTTAAAACCCATTAAAGGCAGTATATATTTACAGTAACAATAAAGTACAGACTATATTAATAAATCGTTGAAATTTCACTACTTTGTTTCACTGTAGCAAAAGACATTCTTTGCACCAAACATGCCTAATATTGAATCATTTTGTTTTGAGTGTATACAAACGAATGTATGTATAGCTACGCAAGCAACTACGCTATACCAAGCGATAATCATACGAGTATATGTTGCATTACACACACACGCTGGAAAGAAAAAACTGTCAGCATCTGTTATTACAAAGTTTCTGGTAGCCTTACGCAGCTGTTTTCGCTCAGTATTTTAGTTATTTATACTCTCTCAGTGATCAGAGTGATTTCTTATAGCTATCAAGAGCTAAATGAATGGCACATTTGAAATTGTTAAATTTCAATGTTAACCATGGCTTATCCCAGTGATGTAACAAATAAATTAGCTTGCGTATGATGTGTACGGGCTTCTGATATTACTTTAGAATATCTGGAAGAATTGTTGTGTGATTATGAAGGAGGTGTTTAGGATATAGGTAGCAGTGAGGAAGTGAATGACCCACTTCCTTCAGGTGTTGGTGAAGAATCAGCTCTGCGAAGTGGTCAAAATAACTAACACAAATAGACATATAGGCAAAAAACATTTTCTGGTGTAAGCTAACTTCTGACATCCAACCGACATTTTCACACAAAAAAGTTTTAGCTGACTGTCTCTCATTGTCACGAAACAAATGTAGGTATATGTGAGGATGAAACAAGCCCTGACCTCTAAAGGCAATTTAGGGCTAAGAGGAGAATTGAGAAGTGGACAGTGCACATGTTATATTTTATAAGCCTACATTAGATGTGTACTGGTCTACAGATGGCATGTTAGCTACTCCATTGTTAGGGAAATGACGAGTCAAATATGGGTGGTGTGGATCAGCTATTACTAGCTATCCCTTTTTACGAAAAACAGTTAAATGGTAAAAAAAGTATTTTATACCATTGGATGTAACCATACACAATTGTTTAGTAATTTTCAAAGCTGTAAATTCATGCAAGACATTCACCTACCTGTACTTGCATGTATAAATAGCTTGTAACCTGATTGAGTACTATAATACTCAGAGGCCTCTTTATACTGGGGGTAAGAAATCCACCATTACATCACCCCTCACACTTTCCTAAAAGAATACCACCCACAACCAAAAAAGTCGCAACCATTTTGAAAATGTTGTGTCGCAAAAAAGAAGTTCACAAGGAAACCAATATTATTTGGTGTGAATCTGCAGATGTGCCCTTGGGTGTTTATTCAGGTTTTGAGGTGTACAATACAAAAAGAAACCTTAAAGGGTTTATTTACATCCCTTATAGAACTAATTTAAATTTATTGTAAAATAGGAAGATTAAAATAATTGGCATTAAATAAGCATTAAATGCATGTATGCACAGGACGACTATACACGTCCATATTGGTTTGGGGCATTTTAACTTGGACGTCATATGATGTCCGTATCGGTGGAAGGGTTAAACAATGTGATTCAGTGGATGGACAGGCAAAATGAATCAAACAGTATTTCTCTCCTCCATCTTGTCACAATAAGCACAGAGAAAATGTAGCATATCACCGTGTCAGACAAAACTCAGTGATTCTTTAAAAAGAAAATTAGGCTGGTGTAAAATATATACAGTAGAATATAAAACTAGATTGGTTACAGACTGGAACACATCCCCAGCATAACCGGTGAGTGATTTTTAAAGTATTGTAATATATTTACCTAATATATGAGAGCTTAATACTGTACTGTACTTTATTATTACATGCATATTTCCCTCCTCCAACTGGGCGGGGCTGATTTTTGTCCCTTCTAGTGTTGCATTTCAATATATTGTGGTAAGTTCATAATGCAGGGAAAAGGATGTCCCCAACAACCGTGTTATTTCAGACTTCTACTGTATTTTTGTAATAAGCCCTAAATTTAATATCCTCCTCCTTTGATTTCCCCATAATCCTTTCTCCACCTCAGGCCTCTACAGTAGTCATATAATTCAAAATGCTAATTACAAAAAAACTCATTGACATCATGGTTAACAAATAGTCACAAGTAAATATCAGAATAAACTTTTGAAAAGCCACATAAAAACAGGACTCTGCTAAACCCTAAAAATAATATGAACACAAATTAAACATAAATCAATGGCATTAAGATACCTAATTAATGATGAACAGATAATAGTACCAACATAATTTTATACATTCTTATTAGATTAAGAACTTTTTTCAATTACTTTTAGCTGGTCACATTACAAGATTAGAATACGTTTTTATAGAGTTCTTGCAAAATTGGTCTATTTCCTTACAGAAAGATTTTATTAAATTATAGACGAGTTGTATTTATTACACATCGGCTTCACTTACGTACCTATATTGAGGACATGTTTCGTGAACCATCGTTCGCATCGTCGGCTCTTATGCGACTAAAGCTTGATCCACCCGCCTCGGTAGCGTGGTGGTAGCATGTCTGCCTCACGTTCAAGAGGTCCCGAGTTCAAATATCGGTCATGTGAGTTACCTGGATAAGGTTTTTTCCAGGGTTTTCCCTTATCCTGAAAGACGAATGTCTGGTAACTCTAAGCTCTATGGACCCCGGGGTCATTTGAGCATCATTTCACCCATTCCATTCATCGTCCGATATGACTTAACGCTGGAGGACGTTAAAAAAACTTGATCCAGTGGTGTGGGTAGTTCTGGAGTTACTGCTGCCATCTGTTGGTTTTATGATGAATTTAAATGTGGGGTTCTCTTCTCTTCTCTCCCATATGACGAGTTTGCTATGTTTTTGTACTTATTTTAGTAATTTGGTGCTATCTTCAATTTCATGATTTTCAGACCAGAAATGAGCTGCTATTGCAGACTTATCAATATTTTTGTATCTTAAATGCCTAAAATGTTCATACTGATAAGATAAAACCAGAAGAAAAGTCAGGCATTTACAAGATTAAGTGCAAAGACTGTGAAAAAATTTACATAGGGAGGACAAAAAGAAACATAGGCACTAGAAAGAAAGAACATTTTAGGCACTTAAGATACAAAAATATTGATAAATTCGCAATAGCAGCTCATTTCTGATCTGAAAATCATGAAATTGAAGATAGCACCAAATTACTAAAATACGTACAAAAACATAGTGAACTCGTCATATGGGAGAGAATATACATAGAAAAACATAAAAACCAACTAATGAACTTTGAAATACCGCCAGAAGAGAACCCCACATTTAAATTCATCACAAAATTAACAGATGGCAGCAGCAACTCCAGAACTACCTGCACCACTGGATCAAGCTTTAGTCGCATTAAAGTCGACGATGTGAACGATGGTTCGCAAAACATGTCCTCAATATAGGTGCGTAAGTGAAGCCAATGTGTAATAAATACGACTCATCTATAATTTAATAATTATTTTGCTTCACTGTGATGTTCCAAAACAGTTAAATTTCGATACAGAAAGATTTTAGTTTCTCCTTCACATTTTCTTCAGGTGACATTAAACTTTGTCATGTGAAAGTCATTTGTTTTTAATTTCATGCAACTTTCATAAAAGTTAAACAGAGCTACTATCCAACAGTAACACTTTTGTTACTATGTTAGATAATAAAACCTATTATAGGTTAACCACGAACAAAATGCAGTTGAAGGCGTGACTTACCAAAACTGAAGTCCTCTAGCTTTCCCCCTCTACTATAAGTTTAGTTTGCCTCTCCTCTCCTCCATGGCACTAGTTGCAAACCGCTGGTCAACGTAAGAAGGAGTGGGAGTCATGTGTTGCTTGGATGGCGAGGAGGGGAGAAGACTGTGCTTGCACATGCACACACCGACTGCACTTTGTTTGCGATCTATCTATACTTATGTGATTCATTACACTTTGCTCATGGAATAGTTTTAACAAATGCAACTTGTGATTTTGGACCTTCCCAGATAAACATTCACTGCTTTGAATAGTCAATCTGAAAAATTCAATGCCACGGCCAGGATTTGAACGACCGATCTTCTGGTTTCCATCCAGTCCCTCTTACCTATTGAGCTACCATGGCCAAAGTGCCGTCATGACATTAAATTCTCCAATTAACTCATATATTTTCCAGGTAGACCACTAGGAGCTCTCGTATTCAAGACATACCGTTTGTGGTGACTTACTACTGTAAGTACTTGGATCCCAGGATTCATCATTAAAGTCTTATTAAAGTTAATTGAAAGAAATTAACTGTTCCTTCACACTAGCCTAAAGCTAAGGTTTTGGATAGATGCAATTAATTGCAATGTGATGCCTTCAATGCAGAATGGAGCAAATTGCAGACTCAATAGTTTTGCCATTACAGAGAGAGGTAGTTCTATACTCAACAGAAGCTATTTAAGATAATTAGAACTCTTTAGCAATATTTAAGTTTTTATAAAATATATGGGATAAAAGTTCAACTTTTCAATGAAAATTGTTCAAAGATTAAATTAAGGCTGTTATATAGATAATAATTACAACCTCAAAAATAAATATAGCCGCATGCCAGAACAGATGTTTAAAATAAACAGACCCTCCTAAGAAAGGACATCTACTAATTCTAACATAACTATTAACATTACCACAGATATCTACCAGAATTGATTATTTTAATATGTATGACATTTTACAGGAAACAGATTATATAGGTTCCAGTACAAATATAAGAATAAAAATGCAAACACCTACAGAGAAGTTCCTTTTCAGTGCTGACATCCCAAAGAGTCAGAGTCGTGTAGGATGTTGTTGTCAGCAAACAATCTGCAGTTGGGTGAAAACATACTGTCTCTACCCTTCGTTGTTTGTGTGAAAAAGTACACTCAGGATTGCACAAGCTTTCCTCTAAACCTTTTTCTGGAATGTGCCATAACTTTACCTATAAGAAAAAAACACATATTATGAAACATTAGCTGTAACCTCTATTCTAAGGTACAAAGTTTTCACATGACAGTATACTCACTAAGCAGTCTTGGGATCCTGTAGCCAGTAAACCATCATGAAATGGTGAAAAGTCCATATCTGTTACAGTATCCGTATGAGCATGAAGCAATGGCATAGTCTTACTTTTACGTCCACAGTCATCAATTGGAAGTACAGCAAGACTTGAACCTAATAGAAATCACAAATTAAACCTCTGAAGACATTAGCAAACTTGTCTTTTATCAGGTTTACAGTCTAACACATCATGAATTATTAGTAAAACAGAGGCCGTTTAACAACATATTTTCTCTTATCAGTAACTAACTTATTAATTTCAATATGATCTTTGATTATGTATAAATGTGTGCTGCAATTAAATTTGGAACGAAGTTACATTCCCTACGTTTTCAAGCAGAAACAAAAATGGAAAGAAAAAAACAGCATGCCTGCTAACTCAAAGAATATAGTGAATTTAGTGAATAGGTGATTTTTATTACTTTTTAAAACTGTTAATACCTGCAGACAAAAATGTATTTCAACTTACCATTGTGATCAACATTAAATGCCATAAATGCAGCAGAAGCGGTAATGATGTTGCCATACGTCTGATATGAACCAACAGAAATGTCTCGTATGCACGCTTCTGGTTTTGGAACAATAGGCGCTGCATTTTTGTATTTTGAAGCCTTAAATCGCCACGCCATTGTTTCTGGTTCGGGCAGAAAATTTTACCATAAAGTATGCTCCTCTGTAATAAAGGGTTGGGCCCGTGCGGCTGACAAGGTGCGAATTTCACTATTTTAAATCACATAAAAATCAAAACTTTGCCTGTTACGATAAAAATGTAAAATAAATACGCAAAAATAGTGCAAATTTAAACACAAGCCAGGTTAATGTATTATTTATAATAAATTAGGCCTATTTCCGCCCACCAATATTGTTCCATAGACAGCGTCGTATCTCGGATGACAGCTACAAACCGTACAGAGAAGGCAACCTTCCCTTGTGTATCGGCTACGTTTTTTCATAAACAGTATCTATTCTTTGGGACATACAAGCATTACAATACCACTAAAATGAAAGAGTAATTAACTCTACATCAGATACAAATGCGATTTCCTGCGACAATCCTAATATCGCAGTTTACAATGATACGTTAAATGTTGGTCATGCTGGAGGTCGCCACTGCTTTTGACACTTCTGATGTTTTTGTATTATGAATGAATTAATTACGAATAACACGTAGTTTACGCCGTAATAACTCTACCTTTCCTGAAATTTGTTACTGTATATTTTAAAATTGTTTACTACTTCTAAAATTTACTGCGCATATTTGAATTAGAACTGGGTGGTCTTCGCTAATTCCATCTTTAATATCTTAATATTTATTATAACCCCATAATTTAAAGCAAAAATGAATTGAAATATTTTATAACAAAAGATGTGAATTTTCAAGTTCCCTTATTGGACTTTAAGCAAAACTGAAAATAATGATGAAATAAAATAAAAATGTAGTAATAATGTAATACTTTAAAAAAACTGCCGTGGTCCGACGTTTCGTATTGTCAATAAACGCGAGTATCAACACTGCATATTTACGGAACGACGAAAGGCTTGAAAACACGAGGCGCTTGCGCCGAGTTTTTCAATTTCCTAGATTCCGTTATGTAATTACTGCATGTGTATTGCATACTATATTTTGCACTATGTGTATTTATATAATTTTGCAAGTTGTAATATCAATGTTTTTACTTGCCGTACTAAAGCTTTTTGCATCGCCTATATGTATTGGTATGGAGAGATTACTTCCCGCACTAGTGCGGGAATGTCAACTTACGAATTCCAGCAACAATAAGGGTATTGGCATATTAGTTACATAGTTCAAAAATAATGATTAGTTTCTAAAATGCTTATTTCAGATTTATTTTTGATGGATGGAGATACTTGTATTAACAAGTGGTAATTGAAAGAGATGGCTAATTATAACTAATGCAAAATATAAAGAATGTTTTATTGTCAAACAAGTTACTAATCACATATGTGTAGAAAGCAAACAATGTTTTAACATATAGCGTTTGAAATCATATTTTCAGTTCAGTATTATATTAGCTATGAGGGGATGATTATATATGTATGTGTATTATGTAGCTAAACAAAATAATGTATTCCTTAATGCTCCACATGCTAATCCATTAAACTTCTTTTGTTAAGAATAATTTTAAGTGTCATTGCTTTAAAGTAATTTACTTAGGTATAATCACTTGATTTATGATTATGTTTTATCTTTTTGCAGTCAAATTTTATGTTTCATCAAAATCAATAAAATTATCTAACATGTATTTCATATAGGTAATCTAAAGTGAATGGAAAGCTATTTGTAATATTAAGTCAATCCAAATATTATAAATTAAGCCATATATTTTCAGTAGTTGCTTCACTATTACTAGCTTCACTGTTTACTTACTAAGCCTTTCACTTTATGTTTGTTACAGTTAAAACATTTATCTAGAAATAAAATTTAACTACAAAGATTATAACACCATTATTGTCAGCTGAGGAGGCATTATTACAACAAAAAGCTGCTTAATACCTCACCTGTACAAGTGATTATGAATATATAAAATGTAAAGGCAAGTTATTTGAGGTTGCTCTGAACAAGTACTTGATAATAAAAAGTCTGTATTGTATTGATGAATTATAATCATTGTACCACGCCAATTTTTTTTTCATGTAAATTTATGTACATATATACCATTCCAAAATTATTCCTTAATTTGTAATTAAATACAGTTGTTTTTATATATGTATTTATATGTATAAATTTTGACAATGTCAGAGACTGTAGTCTATTGACAAATATCATCATCATCTTATTATTATAGTTGTTATTATTGTTGCTGTTATAATTATTATTAATTATTATTATTATTATTATTATTATTATTATTATTATTATTATTATTATTATTATTATTATTATTATTATTATTATTATTATTATTATTATTATTATTATTATTATTATTATTATTATTATTATTATTATTATTATTATTATTATTATTATTATTATTATTATTATTATTATTATTATTATTATTATTATTATTGTTATTGTTATTGTTATTGTTATTGTTATTGTTATTGTTATTGTTATTGTTATTGTTATTGTTGTTGTTGTTGTTGTTGTTGTTGTTGTTGTTGTTGTTGTTGTTGTTGTTGTTGTTGTTGTTGTTGTTGTTGTTATTATTATTATTATTATTATTATTATTATTATTATTATTATTATTATTATTATTATTATTATTATTATTATTATTAATTATTATTATTATTATTATTATTATTATTATTATTATTATTATTATTATTATTATTATTATTATTATTATTATTATTATTATTATTATTATTATTATTATTATTATTATTATTGTTGTTGTTGTCATTGTCATTGTCATTGTCCATTGTCATTGTCATTATCATTATCATTATCATTATCATTATCATTATCATTATCATTATCATTATCATTATCATTATCAATATCATTATCATTATCATTATCATTATCATTATCATTATCATTATCATTATCATTATCATTATCATTATCATTATCATTATTATTATTATTATTATTATTATTATTATTATTATTATTATTATTATTATTATTATTATTATTATTATTATTAAAAATGAAACATCATGTGTATTTGTAAAAGAAGCATCATCAGTATTACAGTTTAGCACATCACTGAACTATTTCATCCAGTTGAAGAAAATCCTGATCTATCCATCTGTAATATGGGCTTCCAACTTTTCTTTACCTTCCTGGGCTATAGTTTTAACATCTTGCTTACTATTCTAAATCTTTCAGTTACAATAAATGCTTTCCAATTATTTATATTTTCTATAATTTTTGTTTTCAGTTTCTTCTTCTTTAACTTCTTTAGTTTTACCACTATCGTGGTGTTCAGGAATTCTTGTTCCTCTATCCCTTAAGGATAGGCCTGAAGAACCGAAGCTTTGGATCCGACAGAGAACCAGGATGGGTGTGAGGGTGAAGGAAGTGGATGATATATGAGGGCAAAATGAATGATATTAAAGATGATGATGGAGCAATTGCTAGAATGCTGACGGGGGAAACCGGAGGACCCAAAGTAAACCTGCCCCAGTGCCATGTTGTCCACCACTAATCTCACTTTGCAGTCGCCTGGGATCAAACCCAGACTGCTTTGTTTTCTTTTAAACTATAAGCATTTAGCTTTTCTCTAACTTTATTTAAATCTGTAAGATTTGAAACTTTCATGGCAATGATTATTAAGTAGAGCTTCATGGATTACTTCCTCAAGAAGACCATTGAGCAAGCATGGCTGAAAGCTCAAGCAATTTTACAAACATTGCACGGCTGGTAACCCAAGAAGCTCTACTGTATTGAAGTCTATTTAATTTTATTTTCAGAGCCTCATTACGAATAGTATTTGATAGAAATATTTATTGTAAGGAGAAAAGTAAATATAATTAGGTGAAGAAAACAGGAGCCCACTGACAGTTGTCGGGAAAAGTTGTTAGCATATCTGAAGACCTTTTGAGAAGAGCAATGTTGTCACCATTTATTCTTATATCCCAGCACACTTCAAAAAATAATTTAATCATTTTTGGTGATGCACCATAAATTTTCATTACACATTATAGCCTCTGTTCATCCTTTGTTTCTAAAATCTAACAATGGGCAACAATGTTTTATTTCTTATAGGCTGGAATGGCTCACAACTCACTAAACTGCACTCAAGTCTTTGACTGAGCGGGATGGCTCAGGCGGTATCGTCTGTGGCCCACATTTGGGAGATCTGGATTCGATTCCCATGGCCAACCTACCTGACTCATGGACTTTTTCAGGGTGTTTTCTGGGTCGCCAGGCAAATGCTTGCTTAATTACATCCCCTGAATTTTCTGTCCCTTCATTTCATTTTACATCATCTCTCACTTGGTGATCTCTTTCAGGGTAGACGTGTCGGCAGATATCTCGGCATTGCATGGCAGGATGATATGCCCTTGGTAAAACTTCCTCCTCCGGTAAGATGGTCTCCGATCTGTGGGGCCGTTTCTGGACCACAGTAGGGTGGGATGCCAGTTATACTGACCTGTCAGGGAGTTTACAATTGGTAAAGCCAGAGATCTAGCTGTAAAAATGAATATAAGCCAAAAAGTGCCTAATTTTGAAATTGTAGAATATGTGAAAGCCTGCCCTCTGCACTGTCATGGCTCTTTGGGACTGCTGCCCTCTGTCTCCTCTTGTCTCAACCTTCCTCCTGGGTTGCCTTATTTGGGGGCATAGACCAAGTTTAGATCTGTGCCAAATCCCCTCCATAGTATTTAAGTCTTTGGCACTACCTTTTATAGTGAGCCAAGAGTCTTTCCAAAATGATCATGACCCTATGCTAAGCAGTGATAGATAATTATTTCTCAGACATTCTTTATTTGGAAGCTTCTGTTTACTGTTACAAGAATTGACAGAATAAGAACAGAATTGCTGAATTTGCTTTTTAAAGATTTTTTAAGCATGTTCTTAATGCATCTATGCCACAGGAGGTGAAAACTGATGATACATAAAATAAAATTGGGGAAAGAATATTTAATTAGGTAACATTCCAGCCAAGTTAAGGATGCATCTGCAGTATTTGCCAATAATGTGAAGACTGATGGCAACATGGAAAAGTGCTCAGTCAAGTAGGAAAGATTCTATGTCTTAACAAGTGAAGACACCTATAGAATGAGGTTGGAACGAAGTTCCAGGATTGAAGTTTGAGATACGAAGCAATTTTGCCACCAAGCACACAGGACATCAATATAATAAGCTTTTTCCCACAATCTGCCTATGTACAAGTTGCCCCCGTCAGTGTTGTAAGGAAAAAAATTGCTTTTAACACCAAAAAAAGTTTTCTGAGTTTACACCACTTTTTTTATTTAAATCACCTTATGCTTTTGTGTAGGACATTGATAGAGAATTGAGTCTTATTTTTAATTTTTAATCTGTAAAACATCATTTAATTTAGGTTTACTAAGAAGCTTGAATTAAATTGAAAACATTAAATTAATTATACAATGTAATACTATCACTACTCTTAGAATTAAATTTCTGTCCGAAACACATTCCACTGGTCTTACCCTCAAGGTATAGTGGCCGCGTTTAAACCATCCCCAACCGGCTCTCTTTGTAGGGAAAAACTGTTCTTCCCCCTAACCACAATGTCATAAACATCTTAGGAAACACCAACCGGGGTCAGAGCTGAAGAATGTTAGGCACATGTTTATAGCTGAGAATAGCCAGGGTTGCCGTTGTTTAAAATAACGTTTAGAGGCAAAATATAAATAAAGCAGAATTCACTGTAAGAAATCGTCATTGATCTTTTCAAATAAATTTTAAATGATTAATGTTTCTTATAATAATACATAATGTTACAACTCTTTATAACATAACTGAAAAGAGATATGTTACCTATGCTGTTATGCTATTAGTACTTCTATTACATACAAGAACTAAATGCGTATTATTAGCATAATATCTAAGGAAAGTTTAGTAACACATCATTACAATTTTAAAGGGATTAAATTGCATCAATGTGCATGAATTTGCAAGGGATATTTACTTGCGAATTAAAGAAGCACTTTGGATATTCTGGTAGTTAATAATCATTTATAAACAAAGATTGTACGTTAGAGCTTTGTTTATTGCAATTATGAGCCGATTTATCGTAAAACATTTTCCTTTATTCTATGGCAGCTACAGGTGGTGAATTTCTGTTAATTTAACAAAGCAATAAATTCCTTTCTTGGAAGTGTTGAAAACAGTGTTAGATATATATTACAAATATGAATGGAAATCCATGTTAGCATATCCATGTTAGGTTCGATACCCACGGTCTCCACATCTTAATTAAATTATGCAAGTGCTAAACACCAATAACTATTAAATACTAATAAATTTATAAAACTATACTAAGTAACTTCTATAAACATAAGCTTAATAAACACACATAGGAAGCATGTTTGCACAGTCTAAGCTAATTTCTGAGTACACAAGAAAAATATTGCAACAGCGCTCTAACTTGGTGAACGTATTAAGAAGGACCACCCATATGTTTAAGGGTGGAAAACCCTTATAATTGCTTATATTTGAGGAGGCGTGGTCAGAAGGGAAAGCTTTTGACGCCACCTGGGATGCGATGGACGAGGCTACTATACCAGATGGAGGCAAGAAGCCAAAACCATCTTTATTCTTTAATTAAATTAGTTAATAACTTCAACAAATAAAAACGGTTTTTCTGTTCTTATACATTAATAACATTCATAATAATTTACCAGGGATCTAGCTGTAAAGATGAATATAAGCCAAAAAGTGCCTAATTCTGAAACTGTAGGATATGTGAAAGCCAGTGGGAAGATCAGTGATATAGTGCCCATTGAGAAATGTAGCCAAAGTGAGTTTAGAATTATCATTTCAAATTCAAATGATGTATATAGAAATGAAGCTAAAAATGCCTTGAAATACTTAGGTAATATGCTAAAAAGTGTTAATGGTGGTCTTACAATAATGATAAATGTGCTGAGTAGATATGACTTGTATACAAACTCATATGTGAACAAAGAAGGAAGACAAAAAACTGAAGCTCCTGTGTGCAGGATTTGCGAATACTTCCTTAATTAAAATGGCATGATAAAAACAGAAGTTCCCCAAGGTTCTGTGCTGGTTCCCCTATTGTATTTACTTTATGTAAACGATTACAATGCACAGCTGATTGTAGTACAGCATTGTATGCTGTCAGCTAATTAATTTTTGCAGACAAAAGTATTAAACCTCTAGAAAATAAGGCTTGTGCATTGTTAGTTTCAAATTATCTGGAAAATTCAAAGCCTCAAATGATCTCATAAAAACAAAATATATTTTATTTGAGCTACATGATAGCAAAGAGCATGACTTCGTCATTAGTACCAATAACACAAATACTGAGCAAACAGGTTACATAAAATTTCTTGGAATTAATAAAAATCTATCATACAATACTCATGTTGATATGTTGAGTAAAAAACTATGCACTAATATATATCTGTTAATATAAAATTGGTATATTATGTTCTAACACACTCACACATAGCATATATATATATGGGGAGATACTAGTAACTTAAATATAAATAGGATACTAATTTTGTAGAAAAAGATTTAAGGTGCATCTTCAATTTCCCCTGTGAGCCAATGAAAGAAATATTCATAAGTCAGGAAATTTTAAGTTATATCATTGTATGTTTATAAGGTTATCTTGCTAGTCCTTCAAAAAGTAAATTTGCATTGTTTAATAGGGATCATTATCACTACAACATAGAGGAATAAATAACTACCACAGAGAGTATAAAGCAAAAACTTAAAGCAACAAAGACCCATATATCATAGGTATGATCATGTATAATAAACTTCCTTTACATATTAAATCATCTTTTAAAAGTCTCTTGAAATATGTTTAACAGGTAAATGGTGTAATAAATGTGTTAATTTGTATTTGCAAACTGCTATGTAAATCTGTCAAATATTTGTAATCCACAAGTCAACTGACAATAAATCAAATCAAATGTCTGCAATCCTTAAATCCATAATCCTAAAAGTGATGAGGCTTGGGCCTAGAACTTCAATTTTAATGGTAATAAAAAACTGGAATTATTTTGAGCTTGTAAAATCAAGCTAGTATCGAAGAACAATTTCTAGCAATTAACCTAATAGTGATATACGAGGTGCATTCGAGTTATAACACCTCCTTTTTTTTTTCAGGACTGGGACCAGATAGGAACTTCTGTTGTTTTTTTTTTTTAATACATGTGGACTCTTTGTGAATGTGTGACAGAGATGGCAGCATTTACAGTGCAGAGAACTCTAGTGGCTGCGACAAGAGTTAGAGAACTGTTTTTGATACTTAAAATGGCAACGTTTTCATTGCAAGAAGAGTGTGTAATCATTTGTTTTCTCCATTTTCGTGGTGTAGCAACTATTGAAATTCATCACCAGTTGAGTGAGAAATGTGGTGATGGTACCTAGATGTGTCTAATGTGTTCATCTGTCAGCATTTGTGGCACCCACCTGAAAGACACTTTTTGCATTTTCAGATATTTATGCACAATTTGGAAGCAATGTCTGCAAAGTTTAATCAGCGATCCTCCAAGACAAGGTTCTCCACTTGCTGGATCATGTCATCAGACCAGCTGGTGCGAGGCCGTGACTGTCTTGGTTTGTTGTCACATGATGTTCTGCCTTCATTGAACTGTCGCACCCAGGAATGCACATTAGGCACATCCAGGTACCATCACCACATGGCTCACTCAACTGGTGATGAATTTCAATAGGTGTCATACCACGAAAATGGAGAAAATGAATGATTACATGATGTTCTTGCAATGAAAATGTTGCCATTTTAAGTATCAAAAACAGTCCTAACTCTCGTTGCTGCCACTTGAGTTTTATGCATTGTACAGTGCTGCCATCTCTGTCACGCATTCATAAAGAGTCCATGTTTATTTTAAAAAAAAAAAAACAGAAGTTCCTATTTGGTCCCATTCCTGAAAAAAAATAGGTGTTATAACTTCAACGCACCTCGTAATTATGAGTCGAACCAGTATTCAATCCTCCATATAGTGCTAGGGTTTACCTAGAAGGCATTTTGTTAGGACCTTCCTAACATCCTCTGCAAATGTCGACTCTTAATATTTATTTAATAAAATGTTGACTCTTTATATTTGTCCATTAGGAAGTTCCTAACAAAATGTGTTCTAGGTAAGCACTAGCAAAATATGGAGCATTGAATACTATTATGACTCAAAATTATATTAATTTTGTGCTTCATTGTATTGCAGTCCTACTCATAAAAAAACCTAATAGTGGTTTGACTATGAAGTCTGGGACTTAAGTACTTACAGCATAGTAAGTTGCCAAAACAGGTACATATCACTGTACATATATGAGAACTCCAGGTGGTTTACCAGGAAAATACAAGTCGTTGGAGAATATGTCATGTTGCCATGGTAGCTCAATGGTTGAGAACCAAACGGAGACAGGAGATTGTGGTTTAAATCATAGATAGATAGATAATGATAGATAATGGTTTATTCACTTATAGACATGACATACATGTTTCAAGTTTCGTCGAAAAAGTTTACATATTACAATATTTAGTTACATACATCAAGATTTACAAATTTTACAGAGCATATACAGAGATTAATAAATAATGTAACTGTCTTTATGGTTAAAAAAAAAAAAAAAAAAAAAAAAAAAAAAAAAAAAAAAAACGATCTTCGGTTTTCACTTTCTTTGAGGAGGGTCTCGCAGTTCTTCCTATCCATTGGTCATAAGGTGAAGATCTCAGTAATATGAAACAGAAGATGTAATAAACTGTATTAGTATTTTCTTATTTGTTATATAATGATTGAACATAAATAATAATAGTAATAATAAGAATAATAATTTATAAATATGTACTTATTTGCTGATTTCAGAAATATATTTTGAAGGTTATACTCACTTGTTGAAATTACTAGACAGATTGACAGTTTGATCTCCCATTTATACCCTCATTGAAATATATACAAATTACATGTGTCAGGAGGGGAAGAAAAAAAAAAAAAAAAAAAAAAAAAAAAAAAAAAAAAAAACCATTGAAATTACAATTGCAGATATTCATCTATGTCATAAAAGGCCCTCTCAATTAAGTAATTTTTTAAACATTTATTAAACTTGGAACCAGTTGATTGTTTAATTGTGGCTGGCAGCTTATTGTATAAAGTTTTTCCAATTACAAATGGATTTTTATCAAAAAATTTCTTACTCTTTGCTTCCCTATACATATTCTCTTTAGTTCTTGTGTCATATTTATGTATATTGCTATTACTCCTTATATTTGTAGTTCTCCTAACTAGTAAAATAACTCTAAAAATATATAATGCAACAACTGTAAGAATTCTTTCTTTTTTAAAAATTTCTCTACATGAATCCCTTGATTTTAATGAATACACAATCCTTACACACCTCTTCTGCAATACCAGTAATCGTTTCAAATTTTCTTTAGACGTTGTACCCCATAACTCAATACCATAATTCAAATGAGGATGAATTATTCCATAATAAATCAATTTTAAATTAGGTTTATCCAAATAGTGTGCCACGTAATTTAATAGATAGATACCCTTACTTATTTTATTGCATATATAATTTACATGTTTTGTCCATGATAAGTTTTTGTCAATATTCAATCCTAGAAATAAGTGATCATCTATTGTATCTATTTCTTCATTTCCAATTTTAATTTTCATATTGTTGTACATGCAATTACTAATTTTAAAATATATTATGCTTGTCTTGTTTAAATTATTAACTAGGTTGTTATTAGCAAGAAATTTAAGTATTACATCTGTACCTGAGTGTATATTATTGGTTAAGTTGTCTAGATCTTTTCCCCAACAAATTATAGATGTGTCATCAGCATATGATACAGTTTTAACATTATTAATCACAGGTAAATTATTAGTGTATAATGTAAATAGTAAAGGCCCAAGCACAGATCCCTGTGGGACTCCATATTTAACAGTTGCTAATGAGGATTCATATTTTGTTTCTATTTGGTTTAGTTTACATATTATTTCTGTGCTTTGTACCCGGTCTTGTAAGTATGTGTTAATTAATTTACCTGCAGTCCCCCTTATACCATAATGTTCCAATTTTTGTAATAAGACTTGGTGATCAACACTATCAAAGGCCTTTGATAAATCAAGAAAAATCCCCATTACTTGATTGTCATTTTCCATTTTGTTAATTAATTCGTCTATAAATTCTACCGCAGCAGTAATTGTAGAATAACCTTTTCGAAAACCATGCTGGGAATTAGATAAAATTTTATGTTTGTCCAAAAAACTTAAAATCCTCTTTAATATAACTTTTTCCAGTAGTTTAGCAAAAGTAGATGTTAAAGTAATTGGTCTATAATTACTCACATTAGTAACATCACCCTTTTTGTGTAATGGTTTAACAACCCCCTTTTTTAAACAGTTCGGAAAAATTCCTTCCCCTATAGAGGCATTTATTAGATGTACTAGGATGTTAACTAATTCTTCCTTGCATTGTTTCAGGATTTTTGATGAAACTTCATCCCAACCAAATTGAGCATTATAAATTAGACAATTTTGTTTTACAAAATAGTTTCAGCAGAAGTAAATTTAAAGGTGGGGGTGTTGCAATATATGCTCATGAAAACTACAACGAAATTGTGCAAATATACAACTTAAATAAATATTGCATAGAAAAGGATTTTGAAATTACTGGGGTTAAAATTAATACTGAAGAGGGTAACATATTACTTTTTGGAGTATACAGATCGCCAAGTGGTGAAATTTCAAATTTTTTCAAAGGATTAGAAACAGTGTTGACAAAATACTCAGTATATAGTAACAAAATTGTAATAATAGGTGATATAAATATAAACTCTATCAATGGAAATAACGTGTATACAAAACTTACAGAGTTATTAAATATGTTTAATATTAAAATGCATATTAAAATACCGACTAGGGTTACCTTGGCATCAGCTACCGCTATAGATCAAATTGCCACAAATATAGATAGCAAAAGAATAAAAGTAGAAGTATTTGACAGCTTTATTTCTGATCATAAGGCACAGATAATGAAAATTCAAAAAATTATTGTTAGAAGTGATACTATTTTAAAATCAAGAACAAGGAAAACCAATTCATATAATATAAATGTGTTCAAAAAGTTGCTAAAACATGAATCATGGGATGAAGTACATGATACTGACTGTGTTAATGAAAAATGGGATAAGTTTTACCTCATATTTAATAAACACTTTGATACTTCGTGTCCAAGTGGCTATGGCATTGAGTTTTTCAGTCTGACTCTACCTATCCATAAGTAAATCTGTATTCAAAATCCTATTCAAATTTCAATATTTAATACACTAGAAAGTGAGAGTCATTGTACCAAGGTTTTAGGGACTGTTAATGATTCCCAAACCATGTCAACTTTCTAACTAGCAAAGTAAGTCATACATGCTATGCTTTAAGGCTACTAGCTCAAATGTGTAACCTAGACATCCTAAAACAGAGTACTTTGATTATATTTATTTAGTACAGTATGATTATTTTCTTTTTGATGAAGCCATGAATTATTTTATTTAAGGTAAATAAACTCTTATTCTATTCTTTTTGTGCTACTGTGGTGGATGCATATTTCCACGTGTAACAGTAAATGCTGTGAAAGAACAAGAAGGATATCTAATACTGCAACTACATCACAAATATAAATATCAACAGCAATTACACTTTTGATTGTACAAATCCTACAATGTGAATGTTGACTTGTAATGGAAAGAGGAGTTGATGAAAAATACAAAAGCTGCCAAAAGAGAAAATATGATTGCTGTGTCTACAATTAGAATGTGTTTACACAGAATGTTTCATAAGGAACTAATAATGCTAAAAACTAATTTTTTAAAGGAAACAAAAATGCACTCATATTTAATATTTCAAAAGCGTATTTTATAAAAAAAAGAAAGACAAAAGTCAATGATTATGCCACAGGGGTGATGTTACAAATGCATTTTATATGGTAATCTATTCCTTCCCATTTTATTTAAAAGGTAATTTTTTTTATACACACAAAATTTCTTTCATACAGAATGTTTGATTTTAATGGGAGCTGCTTAATTCTTGATTTGATCCATTTATCAGATTTGGGTATGAAGAAAAAGGTTTTATTTGTGATATTATAAAATAAAAAATTTTTAAAAGAAACTAATAAGATTCAAATTCTGATGATAATAATTGTTGACAGAAGATATTCAAACAAGGATGCATACTTTTCAATTCAACTATTCCAAGTTGGTAATGTACTTCGCAGGCAATCATGAGTGCAAATACACGGCAGCTCCAGGCCAGTGCCTCCATGCCATTGCACTGGCTTAAAAAGGAGAAGAAATAAGATTTGTATATGTCTAATATGGTCATGCTTACTCCTGTTCAAGGTGCATTGAAATATCTCGCCTCTTAGCAGGAAATCACAGAAGTTTAAGGAAGTCACTGCAAGTTTTAGTCTACAGCACTATTATGTTACTATTCTATTAATTCCAAATGGATCAGTGCCATTTCAATTCTGGCACAAAATTATGTCATCCTCCTTTAGCAGGGAATGATATGGCAAAGGGATAGGAAAAATCTTTAGCAGTTAGTTACTGGCATGCCTATTGTTGGCAGCACATGTCAATCATTGTATCAATGGTATTCACACAGACTAATATGTTGTTTTGAGAAATGACAGATGTCACTTATCAGTAAATGTACAGGCAAAAAACTGTATTTTTTATGTCATATTCATCATTTCACCTTGTTCTTAATTAAAAGTAAATGAATCATTGTTTTCTAATGTTTCCTGCATGCTCATCTGCACATAGATGTAAACAAAAAAAGGGACAACCATATAAGAATCACCTATATCGAGTAAGGCAGGGATGTAAACTTAGTCCAGTATCATTTAACCTTTATATCGATGGAATTTTAGAGGAGATATCAAGTTGTAGGGTACATTCACCAGTTATTAATAACAAAGAAATCCCGGGGCTACTGTTTGCAGATGACCTAGTAGTTGGGTCCATATCAAGTGGAGGGCTGAGAAGAGCAATCAAGGCAGCCAATTCTTATTGCAATAAATGGGGTTTGAAAGTGAATGAAAACAAAACAAATATTATTGTCTTCAAAAAAGGTACAAGTTGCGTAAGGATGAGAAATGGGAGGTTAGTAGAAGAGAAATAGAGGTAGTAAGGAGAATTGATTATTTGGGAACAAGGTTGAGTTCAGATGGCAGCTGGAAAGAACAAAAAAAGATGTCTGTGGCAAAAAGTAAAATGGCCATGAGAGTGATAAGACCATGCTACAGTAAACCGCCAGATATAAATGTCAAATGGTTGGAGAGGATTTATACGGCAGTAGTAGAAAATAGAATGTTACATGGATCAGAGGTCTGGGGAGTAGATGAGGCTTGGAGAGAGACTGATAGAGTGCATAGATCCTTTTGTAAATATATTTTGGGATTACCAATAGCATCACCTAATGGGGCAGCACAATTGGAACTAGGCAGGCATTCTACTAAAATTAATTTCTTGTCAAGGGCAATGAAATATTTATACAGAATCACTAACTTGGAAGATGGCAATATTATTAAAGAATGTTTTCATATTCAAAAGAGAAGTAACTGGGATGGGTCTTGGGCACATAAAATGAACGACGTGTTGAAGCAGATAGGTATGGGTCATTCTTGGATAAATGCAGAGTATGGGTATAATGTTCCAATGTCTTTATGACTTGTGCATTCACACTTCAGCTGTGACTAGGTACAATAAGAATAAAATTCAAAGAAAAGGAATGTGTCAAGATATAAAAAGGTCTGAAGAATCTAAAAATGTTTTCAAATGTCTGAACATTTTGAGTAAGTGAGTTAATTTGATTTATTGGTATTGCACATTATTTATGAAAAACCTCATATAAGCACTAAATATAGATATAAGTAATGTCATTTTTTAACAAAAACAATTATTTGAAATGTGTTCTGACAAGCAATTAAATAATTTTTAAAGTATAGACCATTAGATTCTACAGTCTTGAGCATCGTTCAGCGAGGATTATTATCCCAGAACAGTCTCTGGTTTTGATGCAAAGAATTTGGTGACACCTGCTTGCAGTGCTTCAAAGTTGTCAAAATTTCTTCCACGTAGAAAATGGGCCATGGATGGAAAAGGATGATAATCTGATGGTGCAAGATCAGGGCTGTATGCTGGGTGTGGTAACAGTTCAATTCCTCCCAATTTCTGAATTTTTTTCCATGGTTGTTCATGCAGTATGGGGTGTTTGCAATGTCCTGTTGAAATAGATCTCTATTTCGGTTAACTAATGTTGGGTATCTTCGTCTTAAAATTTCATGAACTCGTTCCAGTTGTTTAGAATAAAGATCAACATCAATCATGCGTCCGTTTGGAACAAAGTGAATAACACCTTCAAAACTCCACCAGACACACATTACTTTGGGATCAAACTGATTTTTTTAACGATGACTTTGGCAGGTTGGCAGGGATCAAGTCACTGTTTCGAGGCATCAGAGTTTCAGTAATGTCCCCATTTTTCATCACAAGTGACAATTCTCCTGACAAATCTATCATCCATGAGATAACAGATAAGCTGACGACAGATATCCACTCTATTTTCAGCCTGTTGAGGTGTCAGTTCATGACGTACAGATCTAAAGCTTCTGTATGATTTTCCAAGTGCCTTAATGTGGCAATATATGGTATCTTTTGATGCACCAAGTTCTTCTGAAAGCCTAAGGGTACTTTTTTGCAGACTTTCTCTCAAAACTTGGTGTCTATCTTCAATATTCCATACTTCAGGTTCTTGGAGAATGTGGTAAATCTTGTATTTTCATCTCCATTGATGAAACGTTGGAACCATTATGCCACACTCACTGACACCTTCATCTTCCAATTCACATATTTGAGCTGTGGCAGCAGCTTTATAATCTTGCTTCCAGTAGTGTTTTAGAACGGCTTTAAGTTCAATTATATCTCCATTTTGCGATTGTTTATTAACAACTGAAGTAAGCAATTTCTTTCTTGGAAGTGTTGAAAACAGTGTTATGATAAATTAAATTTAAAGGGAGTCGATTAATGACACTCATTAATCGACTCCCTTTAAATTTAACTGAAGGAAGACTGATACATGCTCACAACACTACACACATATACACAACACTAGCCATGGCATTCTGTAAATAGCATTGTCAAACCAAAACCCAATAAATTTTCCAAAACACCACAGTAAAAAACTGACTTAACTTATGAGACCACCTTAATAGAAGTAAAATGGTTGGAAGCATAAATATTATAGGTGTAGAAATATGTGCACTTGAAGACAGCAGCAGTAGCTGCAGGAAAGCTTGATGGTGGATGAGAAATAACCACTTTGATACACAGCAGTTTTTGTAGAGCAGTAATGGAGCTGTTTCAACTAATGCTAAAGAGGGAGTTCAAGCAGAACTGGGATGAATATTAAGGAAAAACCTTATCTTGAAAAAAACCACAACCGGAGTACAGAATTCTGAAAATAGGTACACATATCTACCTTAGCATGTTAAGAAGGCAACAAAGAAGCTAACCGTCACCAAAGCCATCACTGCAGCCCAAGCATGGTTGCCTCCCAGCTGGGAGGAGGCCAGTCACCAGCAGCCACCAACAAGCTTCCACCACAGCATTTTAGTAATGGGAGTACTTTGGGATGTGCTTGCAGCAACAGTGGCCCTCAGCAATGAGAGCCAACCACATCATGTCAGCCCGGGGTCAGATACCACTCATCTGTATGGAGCTAGCCACCAACGGAAATGGAAGCTGCCGTAGTTACAAACCTGCCTTATTAGGAAGGGTGCTGCATACTGAGGTAAGCCGACAGAACTAACTCCATGCTGCTCTTGCTGTGCTTTTGTGCATGCAGTGGAGTCTTGCGCAGCTAAGCCGAAGTGCAACTACTGTCGTAATTCCAATCTCACCTCAGCCTGCATAGACCATGACCCGATATGCCACTGATGCTACTGTGCCACCTGCAGAGAAAACTCCCCATTTCACCGGTCAGGTGCTCTAAGCTTTGCATCCATGCAGGAAGGCATTGCCTGCACCTCCACCGTGATCTGCACCACAGCAGCAGCAGCAGCCACACCCCACCATCAGTAATAAGAACCTCAACATCCAGCACCAATCAACAACTCCTGGGAGCAGCACAATGAGGAAGTCTACGACCTAGGTGATTCAGGATCTCTACTTGGAGTTCCTGATCATAGTGGCCAAGCTGACCACCATGGAGGAACTCCTCAGAGAGATACAAGCAACATATCTCACAGCAGCACATCACAGCACAGATCACCAAAACACACTTCAAAAGCTCGACAATCTTAATGAGACCCTTACGGTTCTCATCAGGAACCAAGTCAGTGCCTACACCCTGCAGCACTTCAGATACGCAGACAAGCTTAAGTCTCGCCTCGTAAGGTAGGACTACACTTTCCCTATATGCTGATCCCAAACCTGTCCTTACCTAATGTCACCCTTATCTCCCAGGCTGTAGTCAAGTTCCATGGCTGTAGCCTAGAAATAACCTTTCACGTGCTCGTGTCCAAAAGAATGAGCTTCACAGAATCCACCTACTAATGTGGGTGCTATGTGGAACCCCAAAAAGTCACACCATTTCTCCCTTTAGTTCCTTTCATTATCCGATGGAGGTTTTTTAATGGGTAGTGCCAAGAACAGGTGAGGCCCACACTCCCCAATGTGCCTTCCAATAAAGTGCGGGTCTGTAAATGAATGTTTCCTCCATTCAGGGGGCGGAGGGGGAGGGGAAGACACATATGTTTAAATTCAGTCAACTTTAAATATCCAAGATTTGTATGTGGGAGAATTTTCCCCATTTGGAAATATGTCTTGAGTTTAAGTTATTTGGTAGAAATTAATCATTTCTTCAACTAGCCGTATATAAGCTAAGGTTTTGGATAGAGTCAACCTGAAAAATTCAATGCTGCCATGGCCCAGATTAGAACCACGGATCTATATTCGGCTAGTGTGAAGAAATGATTAATTCCCACCAATTAACTTAAATAATAAGAGTTTAATGGTGAAGCCTGGGATTTAAGTACTTACAACAGTAAGCTGCCACAAGCAGTGTATCTCGAATACGAGAGCTCCTGGTGATTTAACGGGAAAATAGCAGAATTCATGTCAGGACGGCACATTGGCCATGGTCACTCAATGGGTCAGATCGACTGGATGGAAACCAGGAGATCCGCAGTTTTATATTCCGGCCATGGCACTGAATTTTTCAGGTTGACTATCTAGGTCTTGAGTTTTTAACCGCTTTGCCGATGGCCATTTCAACCCTTCAGGGGCCGGAAACGGATACCCAATAAACAGAACAGGACATTTAAATTGTTAAATGCTGTAAAAATGCATCATAAATACAATTCCGTATCTTCCGTATTTATTAAGTTATTTAAACGAAACAAAAACTGGTTTAAAACTCATTAAAGGCAGTATAAATCTACAGTAACAATAAAGAAGAGACTACGTTAATAAATTGTTGAAATTTCACTACTTTGTTTCACTGTAGCAAAAGCCATTCTTTGTGCCGAACGCGCCTAATATGTGAATCATTTTGTTTTGAGTGTATACGAGCCATAGTATGTATGTATAGCTACGCAAGCGACTTCTCAGGTTCAAGTTTAGTTTATTTATGCTATGCCAAGCGATAATATGACGAGAATATGTTGCGTCACACACTGGAATGAAAACTCTGTCAGCATCTGTTATTACAGTGTTTCTCAACCAAGGTTTCTAGCAGCCTTATGCAGCAGTTTTCGCTCTGTATTTCAGTTATTTATACTCTCTCTGTGTTCAGAGTGATTTCTTGTAGCTATCAAGAGCTAAATGTATGGCACATTTGAAATTGTTAAATTTCAATGTTAACCATGGCTTATCCCGGTAATGTAGCAAATAAATTAGCTTGGGTATGATGTGTACAGGCTTCTGATATTACTGTAGAAAATCTGGAAGATTTGTTGTACGATTATGAAGGAGATCTTTAGAACATACGTAGCAGTGACGTGTACTGGTCTACAGCTGGTATGTTAGCTACTCCATTGTTTGGGGAAATGGCGGGTCAAATATGGGTGATACGGATCAGCTATTACCAGCTATCCCTCTTTACGGAAAACAGTTAAATGGTAAAAAAAAAGTATTTTTATACCACTGGATGTAACTATGCACAGTTCTTTAGTAATTTTCAGAGCTGTAAAAGACATTCATCTACCTGTATTTGCGCGTATAAAGAGCTCGTAACCTAATTGAGTGTTATAATACTCAGAGGCCTCTTTATACTAGGGGGTAGCAAAATTCACCACATCATCCCTCATACTTGAGAGAAAACACTTTCCTAAAAGTATACCACCCACACCCAAAAAACTTGTAACCATTTCGAAAATGTGTAGTGTGTTGCGAAAAAGAAGTTCGCAAGGAAACCAATATTATTTGGTGTGAATCTGCAGATGTGCCCTTGGGTGTTTATCCAGGTTTGGAGGACTGATGTGGCTAAAGGTAGAAGTATAAAAGCTGAAAGAATTAAGAAATATATCGAGATGGACCTTAAAATCACAAAAAGCAATGAAAAACCAGAATTTGGTATCCATAAAAAAGCAACACACACAGATAATTACATCAAAGGAAATAGTTTCAACCAAATTCCACACAAATATGCCACCATCAACAGTCTCACACACAGATTAGTAAATCTACCCCTCAGCCAGCAAGAATATCAAAAAGAATACCATCAAATCTTAAAAACTGCAATTAAAAATGGATATGGAAAAAACCTTGTAGATAAAAAACTAAAATCATTCAAACTTCAAAAGAGATTAAAACAGATCACAGCTCTCACACCAATAAAAAAGTTCCAAAAAATATTCAAGAAATACAATATAACATTGGCACCAAAAAACAATTACAACATTAAAAACCTACTTAACAGTAATAATACTGATAAGATAAAACCAGAGGAAAAGTCAGGCATTTACAAGATTAAGTGTAAAGACTGTGAAAAAATTTACATAGGGAGGACAAAAAGAAACATAGGCACTAGAAAGAAAGAACACTTCAGGCACTTAAGATACAAAAATATTGATAAGTCCGCAATAGCAGCTCATTTCTGGTCTGAAAATCATGAAATTGAAGATAGCACCGAATTACTAAAATACGTACAAAAACATAGTGAATTCGTCATATGGGAGAGAATATACATAGAAAAACATAAAAACCAACTAATGAGCTTTGAAATCCCGCCAGAAGAGAATCCCACATTTAAGTTCATCACTAAATCAACAGATGGCAGCAGCAACTCCAGAATTACCCACACCGCTGGATCAAGCTTTAGTCACATGAGAGCCGTAGATGCAAACGATGATTTGCGAAACATGTCCTCAAAATAGGTACGTAAGTGAAGCAGATGTGTAATAAATACGACTCATCTATAAATTAATAATTAAGAAATAGTTTTGAACAAGCTATATTTCAATTAGATAGAGAGAAAGAAGATAAACAAATGTAGCTGCAATTAAAGACAAGACTGTAATAAAGATTTCTATGTAAACAAAAAATAAGTGGATATGAACAAATACTGAAAGCATAATGTCTGGATCCATTGCTTATGGTATTACTTCAACTAAAAGGCAAAACATATAGACATTTCTCATAGTAGCTAAACATAAAATAAAATGAAAAATTAAGACCTGAAGCTTTCCTGGTAACGAATATGTCCCAAGATATTCTCGGGAAACAAGCAAGGTGAAAAGATGATTAGAAATTGATGTTTCAGGAGCAATGTACACTCCTGAAACTTCAATTTCTAATTGTCTTTTCACCTGGCTCGTTTCCCGAGAAGATCTTGAACATATAATAAAATGCACATGAGATGCTCTGCTTTTGTATTTTACAATGACCAAAATTCAATAAACATTATAATCATGTGCAAGGTGGCCTACATAAGGTTACAAACTATTAGCCCTTGCAAATTCATAGGGAACACTTCCCACTCATAATGGGAATCTGGTGGTAATCATCCAATTGGTATATTTTAAGTTTCATAAAAATTATTAACAATTGCACTATTATTCTACTAGCACCATAGAGTAGCTTGAATGAGAGAAAGAAGAAAAAATCACACAAATTATCCACTTTCTATCTAGCTTAAACATATACATAGAAAATAGACATTTCCACACAAACAGATCTCTTTTTGGAAAGATAGAATCAGGTTTAATAACTAAATACCAGGGATGGAATTTGAACCATGAATCTCTTACATCCAGTTGCTCTAACCAACTGAACTACCATGGCAACACGCCAATATGATATTAAATTCCCTACTGATTCACATTTTTCTCAGTACACTAGAAGGAGAGGTTCTGTAACACAATTATTATGAAATCTCTTCCTATTTACTCCTTCAATTTCAAGCACATCAACAGAAGGACACTTTGCAATCAGCCAATAATAAAACTAAAAGAGGAAGGGGAGGGGAGGGAGAGACAGAGAATCGATGTTGTTTCACCTGTTGTTTTAATGGGAGGCTTCATGGATTTCTTAAGTGGATAGTGCTTTGCATGCTAAAACGGCCGCGCCGTGGCTCAGTGGTTAGACTGCTTGGCTCTTACCAAGGCGGCCCGGGTTCGATCCCAGGCGACCGCAAAGTGAGATTTGTGGTGGACAACAGGGCGCTGGGGTGGGTTTTCTCCAGGATCTCCGGTTTCCCCCGCCACCTCATTCCACCGGTGCTCCATCTTCATCTAATGTATCATCAGTGTCATCGCCTGCGGTGCCATATGTAGTAAAAGCGGGCATTAAACAATACACATACACAATGCTAAAAAGTGTATGTAAAATAAAAATATATTAATATTTTAAATTTACAAAAAATAAACATACTGCTCTTTACCTCCAGTGTACAGAATTTTTCTTCTAACACGTAATAATTAGGGTAAAATAAACTCATATTTCATAAGGATTAATAAAGTATAAATTTTCATTTTACAATTCTTTATTTAGTGATTGAAATGATTCTAGAATTCATTAATTCCAGTAAATAAGCGTGTGTAGTTATTACAAAATATTAACATAATCAGCCTTGATTTAAAAAGCTTATAAAATTTGCAAAGCTGAATCTTTTTCATGAGCTCTTTTCTTTTAGAAAAAGATTTGGATAAAATCTTAAGCCTTCTATGCTCTCATCCCTGCAAGCCTTTCCATGCTTTTCAGTAGTAAGCAAGCGCTCTTTTGCTAGGAGCACTGATATACCTAAACTCTGAGCAAGTTCTTCTGCAGTCAATGAACCCTGGTCTTCCAACTGAAACAAAATAAATTCATAATTCTTATAATCATACATTAGAAAATTCTTCAAAATAAATCCAATAAAATTTCAGCCACTTTGACTTTCATGTTGTGATATACTTTACAGTAAGGAAGAAATTTTAATAAGTCAAAACAAAACCTTGTTACAGACTAATTTGGCCTGAAGGTTCTCACCACAAGTCAGGATTAACACAAAGTGAATGAGCAAAGACAGTTTCATTAAATATGCATGCAATAAAACTGTAATTTTCTGGTGCTAATTAGCTGATAAAATTGAAGCTAATTTTCAGTTTTGAATGAATAACTGATGCTAATGTCTATAACTGTATATTTTAATGCAAAAAATTGTATTTTGAAAAACATACTATACTTATTAAATTTAAAGATGTGTCAATCAATGACACTAAACAACACTTATTTTTAAATTTCCCGGAACATGTTTTGGAGGCTACTTTCCTCCATTGTCAACCAAACATTAACTGGTTCAAAGTGCTGTAGCTGGCGATATTTTGTTGGAGGTCTCCTCTGGTGGTGGCTCGAGGAACTTGCTGTGGGAGATGTCGAAATTGAATACTTTGTTTCTATTTTTTGAAATGAAAATTTGTTCTTGTTTTCCTGTTGCAAATAGAAACTTGAATCCATCATCAGTGCACAAGCTAAATGCAAAAACGAGCATGCACATTTTTGAAAATGTAAAACTATCTGATCAAAACTTCTCCACAAAAGAATTGGGTCTTCTAAACAAAGGATTAAAAATTTGCATCCGTTTCTCAACTGAAATTGAAGACTACATTGCAAATATCAACATTTTGACAGTGTCTACCAGTATCCAAACAAAATTCAATTAAAAGCCAAAGTGAAAAGATTTTGGAGGAAATGAAAACCAGATCCTTTCAGAAGAGCAAACAAAATATTATCCATTCTTTGAAGCAGAAAAACGTAATATACACCAAGGCAGACAAAGGTAACAAAATAGTGATAATGAATAAATCTGATTATATTGAAAAAATGGAAGAAATGCTAATTGACAGTGATTATGAAGCCATTAACAAAAATCCTCTAACTTGCATACAAGCATTTGAACAAACTATAGCAAAATCAAGCATAATAACAAATATACGGTTAAACTGGATAACCCAATCTTGCCTAGATGCTATGGCTTACCCAAAATACACAAACCTCCACAATAATGAGACCAATAGTTCGCAGTATAAATTCACCAACATATAAACTTGCAAAGTGGCTAATAAATAAGTTCAACTCATTTCCTAAATTTAATAGCCTAAGCATAAAAACACCTACGAACTTATGAAACACATTAAGGATACTGAAGTAAAAGAAGACACTCTAGTCTTGTTTGATGTAAAATCACTGTTTCCCAGCATACCAAGTAAAACAACTCCCTCCGTTAATAGAAAAATGGCTCAAATCACTTATAATGTCATCACCTGAAATTTCAGATTACATCGAACTAACCAAATTATATACTGAACAAAATTTCTTCCAGTTTCAAACAAAATATTTCCACCAAACTTCAGGCTTAGCAATGGGCAACCCATTATCACCCTTCCTGGCCAATCTGTACATGAGTGCATTAGAAATAAGGATCACCAAAGGTTTCCCTTGGATGTTCAAACTCTGGCAACGATATGCAGATGACATCTTTGCAATAGTACCAAAAAAACACATCAGTGATGCACTAAAACTTTTAAATATCGAAGAAAAAAGCATCAAGTTCACTGTAGAAATAGAAAAAGACAAGCATTTACCATTTTTGGATCTAAAAAATCAGAAATAAAAACAGAATAAACTTTGGCATTTACAGAAAACCAACACAGACAACTACATGAAAGCTAATGGCTACAACCCAAGATCATCCCACAAACAGGCAATCTTCAATAGTTTAACACACAGACAGGTCAACATCCCTCTCACAGCAGAAGAATACAAAACACTCTACTTACTTTGCTTGCTTACTAGCTATCTTACAGAACGTATTTTCTGTGCGTCTTGGTACTATCCTAGCCGGTGTGCCCCAGGGTAGCATCCTTGCGCCTCTTCTTTACACTGCTGATATGCCTGAACTTCCTGCAACAAGTATTGCAATGTTTGCTGACAATACTGTGATCTTTACTTCATACTTTCCCATTGAAACTGCCGTTGCAATGCTACAATCTTCTTTGGACATTTTCTTGCACTGGTTATCTCGCTGGCATGTCGCACTTAATCAAAGCAAGTGTCTTCTCAAGCTTTTCACCTTGCGCCGGCCAGCTGCTCCGGCAAATATTTGGCTTTATAACAGAGGTCCCTTGGTTACCTTTTGATTGTGCAGTCAAATATCTTGGCATCCATCTTGATCGTTGGCTACCATGGAATACACATATCACCAACAAACTTAACCAAGCCTATGCTCGCCTTCACAAGTTGTATCCCATCCTCAACCGCAAGTCTTCTCTACGAGTTGAATGTACACTGTTACTATACTAGAGTATTCTATGATCACTTCTTCTATATGCCAGTGCTGTGCGGGGATGTGCTTCACCTACTCATATTCACTGACTCCAGGTGTTTCAAAACAAGATCCTGCGATTGTCTGTGAACGCCCCGTGGTACATCCAGAATGCACAGCTACACAGAGAATTGGGCATTGTCAGCATAAATGAGTACATCTTTACAACTACAAAAAGATTCGTTGCCCACCTTCCTCATGTATCAGGTGCTTTATTCTTTCAACTGGGAAGCCGCCTAGATGCTGCACCAAGACTGAAGGCATGCTTGCCACAAGACATTTTATTTCCATAATGTGTTAATTCTGTAGTGCTGAAGTTATGTAATTAATATTCCCACAAATCAGCTCAGTTTGCTTGAGGACTCCAATACGAGCATCCTCTTTCCTTCTATTCTTTAATTTTATTCTGTATCTGTAGCTCCACAATTTGTATAGCACTAACTGTGCTGATCAATTGATAAATAAATATTAAAAAATGATACAAAAAATAATTCAAATAGCACAAAAAATGGCTTTCCCAAATCATTAGTAGACAAAAAAGTGAACTTAGCAAAAAGGAAGAAGCTACTAGGAAACCACAACCCTCTCAGCAACAGAAACTAAAATGACCTTCAAAAATTCACTTACAACCCATGGGCCTTTGATAAATTCAAAAAAGTCTTCAAAAAACAAAACATTCAACTAGCACCAGTCAACCATTACTCCTTAAAAACCTAATAATGCTCAAAGATCAAAGATGCCATTCCATCTAACAAAAAATCTGGTATATATCAAATTGAATGCTGTGACTGTAGTGAAATTTATATTGGAAAACTCAAAAGAAATTTAGAAACAAGAGCAAAGGAACACTATAGGAACATAAAATACAAACAATTAGAAAAATCAGCAGTTGCCAAGCATTTTGGGGGAAAAAACCACAACATAAATCCAGAACCAAAACTACTTAAAACACACAACAGGAAAACAAGAACTTTCCATATGGGAATAAATTCTCTTTTCAAACAATAGAAACAAAATATTCAATTTTGACATCCCCCAAAAAGATCAGTTCATCAAGTTCCTTGAACCGCCACCAGAAGAGACCTATGACAAAATATCGTCAACTACAAATGAGAACTAGTCGATGGCCGGTTGAGGATGGAGGCAAAGTCTCTGAAACATTTGAAAGTAATGAGTCGGTAATTCAAAAACAAAGAAACATGTTCCGGAAAAATTTAAAAGTGTTGTTTAGTGTCATTAATCGACTCCCTTTAAATTTAAGTTATTATAACAACACTGTTTTCAACACTTCCACCAAAGGAATTATAAAAAGAAGTATTTTATACTACAGTAGTGAACAAATAGAAAAAAGTTTTTAGCAAAGCAAAAACTGAGACAGCCTTCACTTTGAAACCTGTTTTGAGATCTGCCATATCCACTGTTCATATTATGCCACTAAAATCAGTGAGCAGTACTTCATACAACACACTGCCACAGCTGTACGGATTTCTGAGGCAGCCACAAGGGTATTTAAATAAGACACCAATGGATTACTGCCTGTAATGGTTAATTCAGAGTCTCTAAATTTCATATAAACACAATACAGCATTTCAAGAACTCTGAATTTTTTGGATTACATCAGCATCACTGGTGTGGCAAAATTTTATTCTGCAGAAGTTCTTTTACATGTTCTTTTACTGTCCATTTTAAGAACACTTAAAGCCATTGGTCTGAGCCAAGTTTAAACTTGCAACCTTGAGATCAATAGTACAGCACCTAACAAACAGAAACTCAGACTAACAAAGTCAATAAGAGATTTCAGCTTAAATTCAGTGGTTTGTTCATTGATATTCTGTATTTTATCTTGCTTTAAGTCGACGGGCCCTAAAACACCACACACTCACTCACTCTTGCTTTAAAATTGAAATGGAGATTGTAGAACAACGATTGGCTGAGTTTAAAATAAAAAAAAAATTAATTTCTTAACTAAGACATCTACATTTTTTCATTACAAACTGTATCAGAAGTGATACCCAGTTAAACAAGGCTACTTAAGAGGTTTGATACTTCCACATACTTACCGCATCAACTGTATGCTTAACAACATTTGCATCATCATGTGTTTGAAGCTGCAGCACTTTCACCCCACTGTCAAACTCTCGTAAACGTATAGGCAGCTTTAGTTTGTTCAGCATATGACATGCTTCTATGAGATCCTCAGGAGATAGCAGCTCTAAACCTCGTGCTCGATTCACTCGACAGTACACATCAGTTAAAGCCATCATGCCACCAACTTCCTATTAAAACAAAAATTCCATGCTACTTCAGCTAAGTCAGGAAGAACTACTGTCTAAATTGAGCAGATAGGGAATAAATAACAGATTCATAAGAGTAGCATAGTATATGAGAGTGGAACTTAATAGTGGCAACTATTTATTTGAATTGATACAAAAGAGCAATTTGTTACTAAGCTTAACTGTCCCTCACTGTAGTCACCAGCTTACTGTACAACCTATTGCCAGTAGTGCAGAAGTTTTAATATATCTTTGATAGAGCCATTCTGTTGACAGTTCAGATGGAGAGCAGCCTACTGGAACGGTTTTGAAGTGAATGACACGATATGCTTCCTTCATATTTGGAATCAAATCAAAGTCTCAAGAACTTAAATCTGGGAAGTATGGTGGATGGTACAGCATTTCCCAGCCCCATCTGCCAAAGAAATTAGCCACAGCTTTGTCATGCAAAATGGGTGGATTCTGCAAAAATGTAGCCACTTCTTTCTCAAAGCCAGTTGCAGGTTGTTCTCCAAAAATAAATAGTAATACTGTGCACTGATGATCTGCTGTGGAGGAACGTAATGCTTAAGGATAACACCATCACAGTTGTACATGAGAAACAACATAACTTTCACATTGCTCGGTTCTGGCAAACTTTTGATTTTTGTGTGCCCCATAATGACAGCATATGTTCAATTGGGTTTCAGCTTTAGCTCATACTATTTGACCCATGTCTAATCCAGCATAAGGATATGTGTAAGAAAGACTCTCCTTTGTGCTCACAGCAACCCAGGTGCATCTTAGCAGCATCATATCATAACCTTTTCTGTATTTCCATCAAATGATGCAGTACTTATTGTGATGCAATTTTCCTCATCCCCAGGCATTCCTTCAGAATGTGAAGCACAGTCTACAGCTATCACTCTCCTACATTTTTAAGCCATATTTTTATAGCAAACAGACTCCAGATATAGAATAAAAAGAAGTATTTCAGAAAGTGGAGTGCCATTGTTACTAAAATTAGGCAAGTGAGTCAACCTTGTATATACTTTTCTCCACTTACAAGTTTTATGATGAAGACTAGTTTCTGGGAACCTCTTCCCTATCGTCAGTTCTGTGGTAGAACTGATCAAACAGGCAAATAAACCTCTGGAACTACAGATTTGGGAAAACATATTTATTACGAAGAAACAGGACCTCTTGATGAATTTTGAAATTCCCGCAGTAGATGACATCATCAAACTTACCAGGACATTAGATGGCAGCACAACACCAAGCCAGATGCATCATCAGTCAACCACAGAACTGACGATAGGGAAGAGGTTCCCAGAAACTATAATGGGTGCATTATAAGTTAGTGATTGGCGTTTTGCCTCCACGTGCTGTTCAGCTGCGAAAACAAGGAGAGGAGATAAACACGTCACTGACACGTCATTGCCGACACCTAGCAACCAGCAATCCACCAATCAAAAGTAAACTGTTGCCATAGCAACCCGAGCCGCTTATCCTATGTTGCCAACTCTATCGCACTACATCACGTGCTTTATGCATGATGCTATTCTATCGGCATGTTGAGGTTTTCAGTAAACAGACACTGCTCCTATTGTTGCTTTGCTTATGAATCAGCAGTATCACAATACCGTCGTCGTTCGTTGCCCTTTAGTATGAGACGGTATGCGTTGTTGGAAGGGAACAGGTGTGAACTTAGTTTCAAGGAATAGCTTATGACGTTTTCTGGGTCAATGACCAACCTTTACAGTTTAATGACCAACCCTTACTTAGGGTATTTTTCCCTGTCATCACTGTCAAACTAAGAGTGTACTGCTTCAGGTAGTGAATGTTTCACAGAGTGTAAACAGCTTTACATTTTCGAAATATAATTCGTGTGTTTCAGTGATCAACCTCAGTGTTTCTGTGATCAACTTTAGTGTTTCTGTGATCAACTTTAGTGTTTCAGTGCAACTTTAATATTTAGCTAATTATCGTTACTCATGGCTACCGCAAACACTTGTGCTACAGAAACAGACAGAAAGAAACTATCTGCGAAGACCACAAAAAATGTTTTTGGGCACAGAATCCCAATTAAAGGACAAGCAAGGGAAATTATATGTTCCGTAAGAAAATATTTTGAGGATGAAAGAGACAATGGGAGTCCAATAATTCCAGTTTCAAAAGTACTGGACAGAACCTCAGCTGCTGTTGGTGTAAGTAAGAATACCATAGAGTAGGGAAAGAGAAATACGCTAGTGAAGAAAATCAGGTATGTACATCGTGGTTACAAACTCGTATGCTGTACTTAGGTAACTGCTCACTTAAACGTGTAGACAGTCTTACGGCAATCTTACGATTAATACTGCAGTATGCAAATTTCTAGGAATATGTGCGTGTGCATTACTGCAACTGACTGCAACCGAACTTCCACCTCCCCTCTACCCGTCATCTTCATTGCCTAGCACGTGGAGAGGGACGGTAAAGTGGCAACGGTGCTATCCCCTCTCTTTCCCCACTCCTTCAACTGTCAATCACCAACTTATAATGCACCCATTATAGTCTTCATCATAAAACTTGTAAGTGGAGAAAAGTATATACAAGGTTGACTCACTTGCCTAATTTTAGACTCCAGATCATTATGGTAGATATATCAATGCTGCCAAACAAGTCCTATGCAGTGGCAAATCTATCAACTTTTGTAAAAATTGCAAATGCACACTGAGTACCAGCCTAATTCTCCATTATGACTAAAGGCTTGATACCTGACAGCACAATAACAATGTAAACACTCAAATTAGCATATAGGAATATAGGAAACAAGATTTAAAACTGGTAATTTTTCAGTTCATTCTTTACTATTTCATCAACACATGAAAGTACTGGAAAAGATTAATCAAAGAGAAATGTGCACTAAAAATATTATGGGAATTTTTAATAAAAATGTGGAATTAAGAAATCATTATAAAATGGTTTCTGGAAAATCAAATTAAGAATTGAAGATGCTGAAGGGAAAGAAGTATTACTAGTTTTAATTACACAACCTAACTAAATATTTATAAAAACTAAATTCCTATTTAAATCTGCTCTGCTTGAAGTAAAATTCTCTTTATAAGTGTCTGTAGCTTTTTAAATGAATTTTAAGTACTTACAGTAATGGGTTGTTCCAATATTTCAGCTAATTGTTTTGCCAGTTGTTTGTAATATTCACTTTCACTTCGATATTCTTGTCTTGTGACTGGGTCTTCAATTCCAAGGCTCATTAAGTAAGATTTAAATCTTACAGTTTCATCTTCTGTTATATCACCTTGTCTATCCTGAAATCCATTACAAAAACTATTATCCAAAAATGGGAATGATGAAATATTAATGTATACAATCTAATAACACTTATAATATCTGAGAAGTATAGATGAGTAATTGTCTTTTTATATACCTCTCTTTATTTAAATCTGTTATATACTTTTTTCTATAAAATAATTTATTGAAAATATACTAATTGGAATGGGACAGAAGATTTCTAACACACTGCTAGATCATGTGCTGGCTTTTAAATCTGTACACTAAACAGTACCATTTTTCTTCACTTTTGAAGAAATATCTATTACTTCATTCTGTTCATTAAGATGATCAAAAGTTGCTTCCTCTTATTCTCTCTGGAAGTAATTTAATCATTTAATCATTCTAAATGATTGCTCTGAATTTCTTAGCTGTGCATAATAACATATGATTACAGAAAATTCTCAATTATCTACAGGAAAAAAAGGAAATACTATTGCAGATAAAATAAAACAGCATTAAAATGATGGTGATGAAACAAGGACTATAATTTTTGCAAGGACTTCAAAAAATGTTGGGCTCTGAGAATATTTCACATGGGCTAATCAAAGGTGAAATTTTGGATAGGTACAACAAACTATTTCTTGGTCAGGAATCAGAGCCAAATAAAATCACTCAGCTACTCTAGCATCCATTTAGAAAAATAAATAATGTTTAACTGTGGCAGTTTCAGCCCTGGATATTAGCCAATAAAATAAGTGTTACCTGAACATTGTAGTGAGCATGACAAGAAAATTTACTTAGAATTACTACACTTTTGTGATAGTGACGTACATTAAATTTAGTACTATTGAGACAAATTTTTAACACTATAATTTAATACAATTTTGAGTCAAACTAGTACTCAACTGCTAGTGTTTACTTGGTCAAAAATTGGTAATTAGAAAAAGGATGATAACTTCAAAAGACAACTGAGATGTAAACAAATAACTAGTCTTTCCCTGATCAGTAATAAAACTTCATACAGAGAATCCACATACCATCCCTGAGCTACATACCTTTTCCAAAAAGTCTTCAAAGAACACAACATTACTTCGGCCCCACAGAAAAAATCCAGTGCACAACATCTTTAGAAATCACATAATACAAAGGAGACACCCACAACCAAAAACTCAGAGGTGTACCGGATAAACTGCAAAGACTGTGACAACTTTTATATTGGAAAAACTAAAAGGAGTTTTAACTTAGGCTTAAAGAGCATCTTAGGAACATTAAGAACTAATAAATAGACAGTTCGGAGGTAGCTTGCCATTTTTGGAATGCTAATCACAATATAGAATGAGAAATCCACTTATTAAAAAGAGTTCAGAGCCCAACTGGGAAAAGATATTCATAAAGATATATGAAGGAGAACTGTTCAATTTCGACACCATCTTTGAAGAGAACCCAAACTTCAAGTTCATCAAGATACCAACAGAGATGCCCCTATTGTCTCCAAGGAGCTCACCAAATGAACATTCAATAGTTGACATTAGCTGAGGATGTTAAGAAGATCCTAACAAAACATGTTCTAGGTAAACACTAACAATATATGGAGCATTCAGTACCTACTATTTTGACTCAAAATTATATTAATTTTGTGCTTCATTGTATCATAGTCCTTACTCATAGGACTACATCATTTATTTGTTTATTCTTAAGGAAAACATTTTCAAAAGCTTCTGCTCACATCCTCACTTCCAGATCAACTGCCTGTAATGTTCAACATGGTGGTTGGCCTTATCCTTAGAGGTAGTTGGATTAACTTCTGCAAAAACACCAAAAAACCCAACAAAACAGTTCTAAGTAAACACTAGCAATATATGGAGCATAGAGTACCAGTTCAACTCAAAATTACATTAATTTTGTGCTTCACTGTATCATAGTCCTTACTCACAGGAACATAAATGATGAAATAAAGGAATTTGAAAATTAGGATTAAAGAGTATTTTAGGAACAGGAACAAAGAAATAGATAAATCGGTAGTAGCATACCATTCTTGGAATGATAATCACAATATAGAACAAGAAATTCACTTATTAAAAAGTGTTAAGGTCCAACTGCATTAACCACTTGGGAAAAGATATTCATACAGAAATATGAAGAAAAACTGTTCAATTTTGACTCCACCTTTGAACAGAACCCCAACTGCAAGTTTGCCTCCAAGGAGTTCACCATACCAACAATCAACAGTTGATATTAGCTGAGGATGTTAGGAAACCGTTCTAGGTAAACACTGGGAATATATGGAGCACTGAGCACTAGGTCGACTCAGAATTATATTAGCATAAATGATAATCAAATTATAAAATAGAAGTATTTAGAAACAGTGGAGCTTCATCAATAAAACCTTTTTAAACCACTTGTCAAACTATAAAACACTTTAGCTCCACTTACATTTAAAATTAGGACATGTTTCGAGGAACACACGTCTGATGTTCGACTGATTCTTCAAGTGACCACCTCCCTCTCCTGGTGCTGTTCAACGAGTTGAATGATGTCATCCACTATTGGTATTTCAAAGTTTATAGTTCTCTTTTTATTCTTAAAAATTGTGTATATTTTCCTAAACTGTTAAATCCCAATAATTTTTTTGTCGGTACCAAAAGTTTGAAGTCTTTGGAAATATTACAATTTTTTGACCAAAAGTGATGGGCTATGGCTGATTTATCTGTCTGTTTATATTTTATGCATCTCATATGTTCTTTCATCCTTGTTTCTAAGTTTCTTTTTGTTTTTCCAATATATATTTCATGGCAATCCTCACATTTTACACTATAAATTCCTGATAATTTGTTGGCTGAACTCGTGTTTTTGAGTGGGTGATTTAGTATGTTTTTCATACTGTATTTGTTATGCAGCACTAGTTGTATATGAAAATGATGGAAAATGCTTTTAAATTTATTAAAAGCCTTAGGATGATATGTAAATTTGCAATATATTTTCTTTCAGGTTACAAGTGAGTAAAATTGGCAGAAATTGAGGTAAGAAATACAAATTCTGATTTTAACGCAGTGTTATGTGGACACAAAAGTGATTTAAAACAACTTACAAAATTGCATATAAAAAAGAAACACATCTTTGCCAACATCAAGTTTATTAATATTTGTATAAAACAACAGCTTTCACCAAAATTTATAAGACAGACTGTTAAACAGAATAGTAATAGTACATACAAAAAAGCTGTAGAGAAAAAAGTATTACTATTATAAAGATTGAAACAATACGCTTCTTTAGCAAACAAAGAATTGATGCTTACAACTTGCACTTAAAACTAACAAAAGATTTAAATAACATTATGTGGATCAATTTTGAGACAAGATTGTATGATAAACTCAATCTAATTATGAGCATCAAAACTAACAAACTTATAAAGAAGGTAGAGTTTTTTTTACGAAAACAGAGATGATAACCAGCAAAAATAAAATTAGATATAAAAGAATCTGTCAACATAAGCCTTTACCGGGAAAGAAATTGATTTCTTAAATAAAGGCCTCAAGACATGCATAAATTACTCACAAAATTTAGATCAATATATTGCTGACGTCTAAATTGCATCACATTTAATGACTAATGAACCAGTTAAAGTAAATGCTAAAACAAAATGCAAAACAATACTTGAACACTTATCATCTCCAAAGTATAAAAAAGCAGATTCCAAACAAAAACAATTAATACACCAACTGAATCTTAAACTAACATATTTGAAAGCAGATAAAGGTAATAAAACTATTATCATGGACAAAGATGATTACACATGCAGAGTTAATAAACTTATAGAAAATCAGGTATATGAAGAAATAAAAAGGAATCCTCTACAAGCTTTGGTAGTTTCTGCAAATAAGACAATAAAAAATGTATTGTTTACCAAAAATTCATAAAAATGAGGACAGTGTGAGACCTATTATCAGCAATATAGATGCACCTACATATTATTTAGCAAAGTGGTTAGTACACAAAATGGACCCCATACAAAGATATGATTCTCTTGGTATAAAAAACAGCTTGGAATTAGTTGGCAAATTAATTAAAATGCAAATATTAATACTAATGAAATTTTAGTCTCCTTTGATGTCAGTTCATTATTTACGAGCGTACCTACAGAAAAGCTACCATGATTGATTAAGCTATGGCTTTCAGATCAAGGTTTTACTGAAAATCAAACTGAAGAATATAATAAACTCATTATCTTATACATCAACCAAAACAACTTCACGTTCAATCAAAAATATTACAAACAAACCTCAGGGTTAGTTATGGGCAACCCCATCTCACCGTTATCGGCTGATTTGTATATGAGTTATTTAGAAACACGGGTGACAAAAGTATTTCCGCATATTTTTAAAGTATGGTTTCATTATGTTAATGATATATTTGCCATTGTACCAGAAAAGTAAGCACAGGATGCATTAAAACTATTGAATCTACAAGACTGATCTATAAAGTTTACTACTGAAACAGAAAAAGATGGATGGTTACCATTTTTGGATCTAAAAATTATGAGAAATGAAGACAAATTAGAATTTGGTATATATAGAAAATCAACACATGTGGATAACTACATTAAAAACAATAACTCCAACCAAAAAGAGCAGTAATATGCAGTATTTCACAGTTTAATCCATAAGTTAGTGAACATTCCATTGAATATGGAAGAATATAACAAGGAAGTAGATCACATAAAATATGTTGCAAATGTGAATGGCTTTCATTCAAAATTTATTACAAAAATGATAGACATAAAAGACGGAAAACCATCAAGGAATCACGCCTTTTGAGTGTAAAGTTACGAGTTGAGAATACCAATAGTGTAAAGTGCGATCAATTTCAGGACTGGAATACACCTCCAGCATTACTGGTGAGTAATTGTATTTAAAAGTGCTGCACTTTATATTACATACCCTTTTATGTACCTGTCTACTGTAATTTATTATTGCACAAATATTTCCTTACACCTCCACAGAATCAACTTTTGTTACATCTAAGCTCACATTTTGATATACCACAGAATCATAATGCCGTGATAAAGCATGTCCCCCAACAACCGCGTTATTTTGGGCTTCTAATCTATTGTATTTATGTAATTTCTTTTTTTTACTATATATTGTAACAAATGATGATTCTTGCTTCCAAACAACTTTCTTTATCTCTTTGACCCTTGCACTTAACTTCCCAGCTGGCAATTTTACTTGGCTGTCCCTCGGATTAAACTCAAGTGTTGACTGTCTCGAATGGGTGGTAACAGCCTCAATTAGTTCCTGCCACAAAGGCCAAATGTTTTCAAAAGAGGGCAGCTTGTTTTGCACCTGCTATCAAGAAAGTTTCCATAACTGTGTGGAGTGGGCATAAAAGGTTTGCTATTTGTGCTATTTGATCCAAAGGCTATTATTACACAAACCAATTGTCTGTTAGCCCAATCCAGGCTGCTTTTATTCCAGTGCTGCACTTAACATATGTGATCAAAATGTTTAACTTGCTTAACTAAGCATATTTGTTTCATTCGATATAACAAGGATTTTTAAATATCTTTGTGCTGATCAAATTTATATCTAAATTCATACATATTTATTTTACAGAGAAAATTATATCACTCTTTCTCAATCCTCTTGAAAAAAGGCAAATTTAAAACAATCCTGTCAAAGCCAGAAGAGAGAAGATGCAAATTATAAAAGTTATCTACTTAAAACTTCAGTTTGTTTCCTAAAATATAACAAATAAAAATTAGATTGCACAAGCATAAATTGAGAAGTCATTCACTTCAAACTTAGTCTTCCTAATTGTGATTCATCTGCAAAATATATATTAAATTTACTTACTTTACCTTTTGGTTTCTTCCTAGTAAGTGCTAAATTGAATGTCTGCAATCCACTATACAGAGCTGAATACAACTAATATTTATCTGACAATTTACACCACTAGTTATTTACATAACTGCTAAATAAAGTGATGGACTTCCTTGTAAATGAGTTGTTTATGACAAAGACACAGTGGAAATTTCATTAAATAAGATATGAACATTCTTAGTAGTTAAATATTTACATTATTTTGATTTAGTATTCCAAATGAATTAGCCATCGACAAACCTTTATACCCCACATACTTTCACTCAATGACTTAATATTGACATTTATGGAATATCAATCATATGCAGTAATAAAAAGCATTGGAAACTGCATACTTTGTTTTCTGAAAATGAGATTTAGAATGCCTTAGAATTAGGTTACAATAAATAAAAATGTTATCACAGACTTCCTTTTGTGCAGTGATTTAAGACAAACTACAAAACATATAATGTTTTATAATTTGTAATTTTATGTCACTTTATTCTGATGTAATCTGAACTACTGTTGCATTTTCCTGGTGTATGTTGATAGTACAAAAAAACAGTTACGGAGGCTATAAAGTTTAATTTTTTACATGTGGAATTTTCTAAGGAGCGGTTGAAATAATTGTGACAATTGTGGAACAAAAATTGGTAATTATTATTGATCTTTCATCAAATTTAATACTGAAAGAGAGACACAATATACAGTAACATAAGTATAGCATTCAATTTTGTACTAAACTGTAATTAAAAAGCATTCAATTTGAAAGTAATGAGTCGGTAATTCAAACACAAACATCACTTAAATTATCCTTACTTGGGCATGTTTCGGAGAACGTTTTGTCCCCATCATCAGCAGTTATCCGATTGGTTGGATCCGTGGTTTCTTGAAGTGAGCTGGTTGTTTGTGGTGGCATCTGTTGTCTGTGAGATGAACTTCCAAAGAGAGTTTTCAGGCGGCAATTCAAAATTTAAAGTATACTGTTTGTTTTTTATAATTAGCGACTTTTCCCAAACATCGAGTTAGGCTGCATTACTGGCTGGTTTTAATAGTTTTATATTTGGTACAATTTCATGATTGGTAGACCAGAAATGGTGGGCTATTGCTGATTATTCTATTTGTTTAAATTTCGAATTGCCCCCTGAAAACTCTCTTTGGAAGTTCATCTCACAGACAACAGATGCTGCCACAGACAACCAGCTCACTTCAAGAAACCATGGATCCAACTGCTGACGATGGGGACAAAACGTTCTCCGAAACATGTCCAAGTAAAGATAATTTAAGTGATGTTTGTGTTTGAATTACTGACTCATTACTTTCAAATGTTAAATACATCAGTGTCTCTAACCTTTTGCTTCAAATAATAAGCATTTAATTACTGTTAAAAAATACCATACTTACTCTGATCTTCTGCGAGATGTTTTTTGACAGGTTAACCATATCTTTAGCCATGCTCATCAACTTGCTCAGATCCTGGAATGCTTTAGAAATGCTCTCATCCATAGCCTTCTGTTTTTCCTGTATGCCTCTCTCTATACCAACAATTCCTGTCCTCAGTTTGATGTTAGTAATCTAAAAAAGTAATATTGAATACACAAGGAAAACAAGAAATGAACATGAAACTTAGATTTTTCACCTAAATTATTCTCACATGAACAGAAATAAATAAAATTAAGCATTTATTATTAAATTTTAGATGAGTCGCATTTCTTACACATCTGCTTCACTTTCGTACCTATTTTGAGGACATGTTTCGCAAATCTTCATTTGCATCTACGGCTCTTGTGCGACTGACGCTAGATCCAGCGGTGTGGGTAATTCTGGGGTTGTTGCTGCCATCTGTTGATTTAGTGATGAACTGAAATGTGGGATTCTCTTCTAGCGGGATTTCAAAGTTCATTAGTTGGTTTTTATGTTTTTCTATGTATATCCTCTCCCATATGACAAGTTCACTATGTTTTTGTACATATTTTAGTAATTCTGTGCTATCTTCAATTTCATGATTTTCAGACCAGAAATGAGCTGCTATTGCGGACTTATCAATATTTTTGTATCTTAAGTGCCTGAAGTGTTCTTTCTTTCTAGTGCCTATGTTCCTTTTTGTCCTTCCTATGTAAATTTTTTCTTAATAACTTTGTGTTAACTTCCCATATCTATTATCATGAGATATAGAGACATAGGATGGAATTATTCTGTGATATCTACCATATTATAAAACTGTTACAGAAAGGTTTGTGCTAATTTTTTATTTTACATGAATAACTTATAACATAAAATGAAGTGCTCTTACGCTAAATCTCTTTCTTTAAAATATCTGTGTGTTGGTGGATGTGTCACTTTTTCACACAGGAACAACCAAAATAAGTTATGAATTTAATACATAACATGCCTCAAATCCCACTTAGAAAATAGGCTGTATGGCACTTAACATAGATATCCGAATAATCTACTGTGTCCTTACTTAGCATGACTGAGTCCCAGTTGTGCGTTGTTTTGGAAGCCTCCAAGGAGCACCTTTCATATAATTTATAAAAAGAGATTGCTCATTTCCACCTAACTTACCATGTCTCTGTCATGCTAGCATGTGCACTGACCATGCTGTCCCAACACTGATTTTATAAAAATCACCTAGACATGGTCACAACACGATAGACTACATGGAAATGTATGTACATTGGGTGCCATTTGGAAACTACTTCTTTTACAGTTCAGCCTATTTATGCTATTTTCCATAAGGATACAAACACTCAATGTGCTCAATGATCATTCAATGTACACTGGAAGAGAATAGTGCTAACATATTACTGTGATGCTAACAAAAAAAGAGAGGAGGTAAATTCAAAAATGTTGGTCAATGTACGAAAAAGAATATAAGTGAGGCAGCTCAGATATAATTATAAATATTTAGTGTAAATAGCATGGAGGAAGCACATGAAATAGCTAAGGAAAGAACAATAAAGCAAGCGCAGAGGAAAGTGTAGGAACACAAGGGACCATAAAAGAAATGAGAACCAAGCGGAGCAAATTTCCAAGAAGGAATTTCCAAATGCAACCAGACTGAAAAAAGTCTAGGTAAATTGCAGGAAGGGAACTGAGAATAAAGAGAAGTCATGAGAGGCAGAAGAAAGGAGAGGACACAAGTAGATGAGATGAAATAAAAAGTATCAGAAAGAAGGATTGTTAAAAAGGCAAATGAAATTGAATAACTATAACAGGAAAGGGGAAATATAACAGTGAGAAATCTTGGGAACACGAGGTTGAGAAGAACACTGCTCAGTGAAGTGATCACGATAAAAGTTGAAATAAATGGTAAACAATAAACAAGAAAGACAAAAATGGACAAATAGAAAGGAAAGGGTGGAAATCAAAATTAACAGTAGAAAGGAGCCAGCATGCATAACTTAAGGACAAAAAGGCCAGGGTCTAGCTCAGCGGCAGTTCAAGAAGTATTCTCTTTAGTGTTCAATATTATCCATTAATGTACACTATGTTGGTTGGGGTGGTTCAGTGCCCATTTAAAGTACAAACCTGAGTTGGAGAAATATCCTCCCATTTTTTCTGATGCATTGCTTCCAAAATTCTTTCGAGGAAGTTGTTTTGCATTCCTTCTTTAAATGACAGCTTGACATAGTGATATTTAGTCTTTTCATATGGTCCTGGTATTCTGCCTGTAAAGTACAAAAATTACTTATTAAACTCTCTAATATCAATACATTTCAACACTTACTAACCTCATATAATTAAAATAAAATAAATCTTATGGTGCTAGAGCAAGCATAGAGCCTGGGCCTGCCAATTCAACTGTTGGTCTCACACTCACACATGGCAGTGGTGGGCTATCACCCAACCAAATGGGAGATGAAGTGGCCAGTATCACTCATCCACCATCACGAAGTTGATAAATGAAGCCAGGACCACTGCTTATTGGACTTTCATCCAAGAAAGAACTGCTATAATAGATCCAGTTTGCAGATGGCCCAGGCATATTCTGGGGCTCAGAAACCTCATATGTTAGTATGAATGAAACAATTTCCAAGTAGAAATCTATGTCATTCATAAAGAATCTCTAAAACAATAGGATATTAACTATTATATTCCTTACACCTCATGCAGTTTGTCCATCAACCATTTTAGAAGCAGGGGCAGCTCTGGAGATAGCATCTCCAAGCCATAGCACTGCCTTAAAAAGGTGAAGAAATATGATTTTAAATCATTTGCATAATCCTTATGCGATTGTGCTTACTGTTGTTCAAGATGCAGTAAAATGTCTTGCCTATCAACAAAACACCACACAAGCTGAATAAGTAACAAGTTCTCATAGAGTCAAACTAAATTCAATGCCATAGCAAGGATTTGAACCATGGATCTCCCGGTTTACATTGGAGAATGTCAAGGAGAAAGAGAAAACACCAAAAGTTGCACCAATCGAGACTCAGCAGATGATGGGAACAACAGCTCTTGATACATGTCCCACAAAAAACACTGAGTGAAGCAATGTTTCAATATCTTCTCAATTCACTTTTATTTTAACTTGTGCTTCATTGTCTCTATGCTTCTTTCAATGTTTATACTTTTGATATTTGTAGTTTGCTTTTCACACTACATCACTTAAATTTTGAGTTTTGAGGGACTAGTTCCAGGAGTTGTTGCCACCATTTTCAATCTCGAAGGTAACTGTTATTTGTTGTTGTTACCTGAAGTCTTCTCTCAGGTGGTGGAATTACTAACTTCTTTATCAAATTGTTAACTGGTAGGATTTCAAAGTTATTAAATGGTCTTTGTATTTCCATATTAAGATGTTCTCCTATGTTGAGTTTGTTGTGGTTTATCACACTGTTTAATAACTTTGGATTTGAGTCAAGGTTATAGTTTCTCTTCCAAAAGTGAAGTGCTACTGCTGAACTTGTCTTCCTGTTTCAATCCGATGTTTCTAAAATGTTTTTATTATTATTATTTGTTCCATTTATAGCCCGCCTTTAACTGCAATGGTCATATAGGCGGCCATTCTCTTTTGGAACATATCAAAGGTGTTAACTCATATTCGTTGGGTTTTAATCAATCATTATAATCATTAGATCACACACACATTCACACTCTCATTCATACTTCCAGACCCTGGGGAAGATGGGGAATCATCTTGGTTGGAGAAAAATCCCCACCCTCAGCTGGGAATCGAAACCGGGTCCCTAGTCTAAAATGTTCTTTGAGTTTGATTTTCAGGATTCTTTTACTCTACCCCAGGTAGAATTTCTCACAATTCTTACAATTTGTATATTCATATTCTGGTGGGATTTCATCTTTTGTTTTTTAATTTAATAATTTTATTACTGACCATCTATTTTTAGGTGTCAAGATGGCATTATATTCTCTAAAGATCCTTACAAATTTATTAAATGTTTTTGGGTGGTACACAAATCCACTGAATATACTGTTACTTTCTTTCTCCTTGATGAATGTACTTCCTTAATGGTTTTCTTTAGCTTTTTTAATTTTCTTAAATACCAAACTTATGTTACACCCTTTTCTTCAGCTACCTGAAGTATGGCTTTTTGTTTCTTGTAGTATTCTGTTTTATCCATGGATATGTTGACTAGTCTGTGTGTTGGTTTATTTATTACTGCATATCTATGTGAAACCGGATTATAGTCATAATTTGTTATGTTATTTTCTGACATTTAAGGCTATTCTGTAACGTCTGGTTGAAGCTCAACCACTTGTTAAAGCCGCTAACTACTGGCTATGCACCATTTATTATTCTGTTACATCGTAACCATAACATCTTGGTGAGAGGAAGAAAGTTATGGTTAAGGATAACAAGAAGCGAGACTGTGTTGTTAGCGCCAGCAATACTACTTTTTCCTTGCTGAAAATTGATTTAGAAGCATAAAGGAATGAACACTGAAGGAGATAGATAACCTTAAGTTATTTACATCGTAAAGTGAAACCATAAATTTGTGCGCGTGTGCGCGTGCGCGTGTGCGTGTGTGTGTGAAAATAGTGTAAAGTGTATGCTTACATGAGAAATATGTTAAGAGTTTCCTAACCTAACTTTTGACCTCTTGTCATTTACACGGTAATAAAGAACATCTTGACGAAATGTTTGCTCTGAGATTCATTTTTCCATCAGAATTATGTTGTAATCAAGCATTTTTTTTATTTTTTTTTACTTTGATATCAACAGCATGCTCCATTACATGGTAATACTACATGCTTTATAGTTACATATCCACTTTTGAATTAGTAATTGTAAACATTACAACAACAATTTTACATTGGATTATTCTCTTTTCCAGACACTAAGTACATTAAACTGAGTCTATTCTTCCAGTTGATTTTTTGAGTTCACAGACTGTAATTATTTCACTCTAAATACTTGTCATATTTGTAGAAATGGTGCTTTATGGTTTTGTAAAATTATAATGAAACCAGAGTAAGTTGATTGTATAGAGTTCACAATTTGGCATTATTAAACTCCAGTCCATATCCGTGATTTTTATAGAAGTTGCAAATTTTACAACTTCAGGTGATTATTTGCAATCTTCTAGTTTTTTTTGTTTTTTTTGTGTTTATTTGTTTGTAATTTACGTCCTCCAACGTTAAGTCATATTGGTCGACAAATGAAATTGGTGAAATGATGCTCAATTGAGCCTGGAGTCCATGGGGCTTAGAGTTACCCGACATTCGTCTTTCAGGATAAGGGAAAACCCCAGAAAATCCTTATCCAGGCAACCCACCCTGACCAAGATTCGAACTCGGGACCTCTTGAACATGAGATAGACATGCTACCACCACGCTACCGAGGGGGGCCTTCTCGTTGGTGGTAAGCCATTTCCCTCCATTGTTTGTCACACTTTTTGCCAATTCTATATTTGTTTATCAAGTCTTCAGCAATTAAATATTATGTGTCAACGCTCTGTTCTTCTTCTCCGCAAGGAAAGAATGGGTTATTTATTACTCTAAATCAGTAGAGGTATGGATTTAATTTTCCATGGCCAGTTAACATTGTAGTGAGTTCTGGGGATATTGGAATCTTTTGACACAATCTGTTTCACTAACAGGAAGAATGCTTTAGTTACTAGTGCAGCCTTTGATATGCTGGTTTGGGTCAGAAAGTCGTGCAAACTATAACTTCCACTCCGCTTTATCAGCCATTGCCAAAATAAACAAATATCCAAAATTAAAGCTGCATCTGTGAAATTAAATGCTAGAAGATGGAACATGTATATTACAAAATCACCAGAACTAATATTTCATTTCACTATTGATTACAGATTATTATAAGGAATTATACTGTTCCGTAAAATATAACTTTCGTTTGTCGGTTTGCAATCTGAAAGGAGATGTTAACTAATTCCAGTGTGCTAAATTGAATTATGTTGTCCATCTTTCTCTATCACCTAATGTTTTCTCACAAATAATAACAATTTGAAAGTAGTGTGTTTATGTAAAGATCATACATTACAAAATGAATACAAAAAGAAAAATTTCTGAGTAATAAATATATAGAAATACCTGTATATCTGTAAAATAAGGTGTGAGGTTATATTTCCTTTGGCCGGCAAGTCTGTTGTGCTAATTCACGTTTAAGTTGTAATTAAAGAACTTCTGTTTTCAAGTACCAACAGTAGTCAGCATTGTTTGATCAACCTTGATATCTACTGTCCATCTCCTTGATTTGCTGATGAAATCATTCACCTTGTTCATTTCTGAGGGATCCAAAATTATCAAGAAAATAGTTTAGCTACAAGTACAAGTTGTGAAGCTTTAAACTCATTTCACCCTGCAGCTCTTAGCTTTTTTAGTATATTTCTCATGTTTTCGTATCACAGATAGTGTATAAGAAATTTATTGACTACCTCTTTGAAAGTATACCATGGTTGCGGTTCATTCATGGTTCATCAAAACTGGGAAAGTATCGCAGGACAGTGCTCTTAAATGCACAGCATTTCAAATATTTAGCTGTTACTTCGTGTTTGCATTACTTTGCGACGATTGCTTAAACATCAATCCTGGTAAAGTGAAACTATATGTGTGTGCTAAGTGTGAATATAACATCCTATCACTGTATGCTTGAGCAGAAAAATTTCCTAACCTAATCTCTGACAAATTACATTAATTCCTAATGGAGAAATATATCTTTTATATGGCGCACGATTATCAAAATGTTTGTAAAATGGTATATTTTTTCAGCTAAGTAGAAGGTTCATGCTTAGGATGCACTAGAGCTTATACTTCATTCCAGTACTGGTTGTAGACTATTACAATGAAAATATGAAATCCAATTTTATCTATGCTATTAGTACTTCAAGAAGTACAAAGAAGTTATTTGTTATATTGCTTTGCAATAAATCATTGATATACCAGACAAATAAAAGTTTAAAATACTTAGTTCACATAAGACGATATTTACTAAAAATTATGCACTTCCTAAAAAACAGCATTTTTTCTTATGTTTATAAATCATTATGTCAAATTAATAATGGCATTACTTGTGCAATAATCATTATACATATATTTTGCATTGCTCTTCCAAAGACTTTGTAGCTTGCTTGCATTCCAAATAGGTCTGTACGGAACAAACGTCTTTAAATGATCGCAATTGCACTATTTGAGCTGGTGTGCGCAGAGCGATGGAAAAACAAAACATGCCTGCAAAGCATATGAATTTGCGATGAGTTGCTCCAGGTGCTTAACAACATGATTGAGAAGATCTGTCGCCCTAACAAGTATGTTTACAGAATATGAAAACCTGCCATACTTATTAGCGCTCAGTTGTTAGCTGTAACAATTGTTAGCAGTGTTCTTAACCAGAAGTTACAGAATAGCCCTGATTGTTAGCTTTCTATAAATTCCAAATTCTATATGTGTGTCATTCTTGATGATATTTAGATCCAAGAAAGAGATTTGTCCATTGACTTCCTTTTTTATTGTGAATTTGATAGCTTTCTCCTGCAGATTGAGTAGTTTTAATGCATTGCCTAAATGTCTATTTGGAACTATTGCCAAGATATCATCAATATATCGGTACCAAAACCAGTTTGTCCTTTTTGTCTAACTTTATGTCTATATTTTTCTAGTCAAGTCTAAAGAATTTTTTAAATCTGCACTTTCAAACTTTGGGAAGCTATTAAATTTGTTTAGTAACCATCTGACTAAATTATATCCAGCATTTATGCTACTAGTATTAGGTCGCATGGCCTTTCCTGTTTTAGGTATTTTTGATAACCCATATATTCTTGGTAATGTTGGATTATCCACTTTAATTTTGTGTTATTCTTTCTTATTAATTTACTTCCTTTTAAATTTTTATTTTTATTAAATTTTAGATGAGTCGTATTTTTTACACATCTGCTTCACTTTCGTACCTATTTTGAGGATATGTTTCGCAAATCATTGTTTGCATCTACGGCTCTTATGCGACTAATGAATTATTATCCTGTAATGTCTTCTATCCTTTTTGTATATTTTGCTTTTTATAAAATAACTAGTTTATTCCCCTTATCTGCTTTAGTGTATTATGACTGGTTTGCTTTTATTGTATTATGTGACCAAAAAGGTTTTGTAATATAATAATACTGAATTTATCTTACACACTATGTTTCTAAAGTAAAACTTTGGCTTCACAGATAGAAGGCGCTGAAACTACTAGTGTGCAGGAACATTTATGTTTTCATTTGCAGATGACCGCATTGGTCATTATTTACATATACACATAATTCTCCGGCAACCTATAAGACAATGATGAATATTTTTCAAATTTACAGAAAACATTTGGTAAAAAATTTAAGCTATTAACAGTGAAGCAAAACTAATTCAATAAATTAATTTATATATGGTATTTATGGTTTTTGTACTCTCTGTTTACTTTTATCTTTCAAAATTTGTATCCGTTTTTGTTAGCCTTTTGCAAGCACTTATATTTTCTTTTTTTTTTTTTTTTCTACAGCCAATCAACCTTAAACACCTGAGATAGTCCTGTGTTACTGAAATTCAGCTGATGTTATGTTAGAATGCTGGTTAGTGTGTGCATGTGTATGGGATGACAAGAGTCCTGTATTAATGAAGCATAACTCAGTTGAATTAGGTTAGAGTACATATACAAACTGATGCTAGTGCTTAAGAAATTGTACAAGCAACTGGCAGAAAAATGCTACATAAGCATATACACCTTTCCAAATATGATAGTTCACCTGCATTTTAAAAATGAAAACTTTTTAGCTTCACTGATTTTGCTAAACTCTTATCTTTTACAAAAAGTGTGGAATAATAGTTGTCCTAAAAACTTTGCCTCCCCATTCTCCCAAAAAGCTATGAATACAGTATTTCTAAGTTAGATGCATGTGGAAGAATAACTACACCCTATCCATTTGTTTTTGGTGATGTTAACTTTCTTCTGTAACTACTACTTTTTGTGTTCCAATTTGTAATCAGAGGAGCACTGCTGTTTCCACAGTTTATAGGATGTGAAAATTTGACAATTCACTGTGGCTAGTAAAAAAAACACAACAGTTTTTCTACTGCCTTATGTTTAGGATACATGGGGGAAAAAATTGAGGATTTGAGCAACTTCTCCTTGAAATAAAAGGAAGTACCAGTATGATTTAATAGCCTGTAATTTCATGATTATAGGAAAGGAAGTGAGAATTATGATTAATATTTGATATCCTTTAAGGTCCTTTATTTCCACTCCTCCCTGGGTGGGCAGGCTATAGAGAGAGTGAATAGCTTCTGTTACTTGACAAGCACTGTAACGGCAGATGGAGGGGCAGATGAAGATGTTAACCGTTTAAACAAGGCTAAGGTTGCGCTTGCAATACTCTGTCCCCTATGGATATATAAAGAACTTAGTATGAGAACAAAACTACAGATTTTCAATAGCAATGTTAAGTCTGTACTGCTTTACACATGTGAAACCTGGAAAGTGTCCGAGTCTTTAACACGGAAGATTCAGACATTTGTGAATAAATATCTTAGGAACATTCTAAGAATGCAAAGGCCAGAAGTAATGTCAAATGAGGAATTATGGGAAAGAACCAATCAATTAAAGATTGAACAGCAGATCAAGAAAAGGAAATGACAGTGGATTGGACATACAATGCATAGACCAGATGACAGCATAGCAAAAATAGCTCTTGATTGGAATCGCCAGGGACAGACGAGGAGAGATGACTGGAGATCAGTGGAGACAGAGAGCGAGCAGCTTGGGTACCCATGGGGAAAGTTGAAAAGCATGGCGCATCACAGAATCAGATGGCAAAAACTTGCTCCTCAACAGGAGTTTGAGGAATCAAGTCATTTCAGTTATACTACTGGTTTAGGGTTACTTATTTTTCATAATTCATCTGTCAGTAGTGAAGAAATCTCCAAGGTGTTAAATGAGAGATTGTTGCTGAGAAGTGAAAAACTTTCAATAAAAGCAAAATTCCACCCTAACTCTTCTAAATTCAGTGGTTAATTACTCTAAATAGCAGAATTGTGTATCAACCATTTGTGTTTTGTGTAGGTATACAATGTTGAGTACAGAATGATTAATAAATACCGGAGGTGTGTGCGTTTTACCACAAGTACACAGCACATGGAAGGTACTATTATCGCTCCATATGTAAACAACTCCAGGTAGGTACAGCCTGACCGCCTCACTGCAGCACAACTTACAAACATCATAAACTATGTATTCTGTAATTTCACTTAAATGTTTATACATACTACTATTTATTAATTATACTTCTGTCATAGAGTGCAATACCTCTTAATTTACATTAATAAATTATTAAATGTGAAATTTTGACGAATATCACTGAAGCAATTTTTAGACGGTGAAAAACTTCTTTCAATGTCACACAATGTCAGAGGTGCAAATGCAACAAATTCCACTCTGTTGTCTGGCATGTTTTCCTTCTTACTTCCAATTTTCTAACTACTATTGATAACCACTATTTTTGTTTACAATGTTCCGGAATTAAGCTTTCACTTTTTTGCTACTTGTCATAAGAGATATCCTATTAATTGAATTAGCTACATCTTTTATGCTTATGCTCTTGGACATTTCCAAATCAGATTTTTCTAATTGTTTAATAGCTTTGGACAATACTGAAAAATTGTTGGACATGAACTGAAGATGTTAAGATAGTTCATGCAATATAAAAAACTGCAATTACAATAGCAGATGAATCTGCATCACATAGAGCACTAATAAAATTTACAATTTCATTGTAATGCACTGCATAATATGTGATGGCCTCTATCCAAGTTCCCCATCTTGTAATTATTGGCTTTGGTGGCAGAGAGGAATCGCTGGTGCCACATTACAAAATATTGAAAGTCTCGCAGGGGCTGGCTGGGCTATGACACTTGCAGGCATTGCTTCACTGGTTTGCAGAATACTATGTTATGCTGTTTTCAATATTTGCTTCTAGCAGCAATAGTTCGCACATTTGTTGGCTGTGCTATACATCTGACATCAATAATACTCTGTGTCCAGCTAATCTGTATCACATGCGAGTGCACAGCCTTTATAATTAACATTGTAAACAGTAATTACTGATTTTGAGTGAACTCAATACCAGCAGTTACATTTCATGTACTGCTGCTTGCAGTTTTTTCTGTTATGTTTATAATTTAAATGTATAGCTGTAGCTTGGAAATGCTGTTACACTATGGCATGCAAAACTGTCAGCTGCATGAATATTTATGGTTATACAGTCACTGGCATATTGGTTATGATTTAGTATTACCTGTATTTTACTTTTGACAAAAATGTTTTTGTGCATAACACAGTCTTTATCTATATAATAGTCTGTTCTTACACCACAGTTGTATTTTACTGTGTCAAAATTGTAGTTTGTGGACAGGAGGTTTATAACTACATAAGCATTGCCCACCACTAAAGCCGCCATTTTCAACGCCAGTGTCAGGTCCATTCCTTCTTGATGGTCCTGCTAAAACCTAATGATCTCGAATTACTCCTTTTTAACTCAGGATTAATACGAACCTACCCTGAATTTGCTGATATAAGTCTTTCTCATACTTTGGCAACCATTAAGCATATGGAACTAGAACTACATTTACAATGTATATAAAATACAATTTTATATTTTAGTTTTGTCGTACATATTAATGAAGAAGCAACTTAATATTAAGCTTTCAGTGCAGTGGTTAAGTACTGGATTGCCACTTCAACTTTGACAGTTTGAATCTTAAGATAAATTGTAAAATAATATATGTATGTGTAATTGTGTAACATAGTGGAAATTAATTGTTCTTTCACTCTAGCCATGCGTAGGACGCACTGTGAAAGAGTAGAGCCAGACTGAAAAATTCAATGCCATAGCCGATATTTGAACCATGGATCTTCTGGTCTCCGTCCAGCTGCTCTAAACCATTGAGCTACTATGGCCAACATGACATTAAATACACGAGTCAGTTGGAGAATTTAATGTCATGCTGGCACGTTGGCCATAGTAGCTCAATGGTTTAGAGCAGCTGGACGGAGACCCGAAGATCCGTGGTTTAAATCCCGGCTATGGCATTGAATTTTTCAGTCTGGCTCTACTCTTTCATGTGTAACATAGTGTGGGCAAAAAAGGAGAGGACAGGAAGAAAGAGAATGGGAGGGCAATAAAATGTGACGAAAGGAGAAGGTAGAAGTTACCAACCAAGAAACCAAGTTCCACACTTCTTGTTTGAGTCAAAGACTTCTATAAGTCACGGCAGAAAGACTTAGTGGCCCAAATTATACATAATTACTTGGAGTAGTTTTAAGTATTTTTGGCACACCATGACTGAGTGGTTAGAGCACCTGGCTCTCACCAATGCTGCCTGGGTTCGATCCCAGGCGACCACATAGTGAGATTTGTGGTGAACATCATGGCGCTGGGATGGGTTTTCTCCAGGTACTCCGGTTTGTCCCGTCAGCATTCCACCAATTGCTCCATTATCAACTTTCCTATCATTCATCTCGCCCTCATATATATCATCCACTTCCTTCACCTTCACACCAGGCATTGGGCTGATCACCTATCCTGGTTCTCTATTGGATCCAAAGCTTTGGTTCCTAAGGTCCGATCTTAAAAGGGACAGAGGAACAAGAATCCCCTAACACCATGATACCACTAGGGAAGTTAAAAAGGAAGTTTTAAGTTTTTTTACTGGTTACTTACTGCTCACTATAGCATACGGAAATTAAGAAATAAATGCTAAGAAATCTGTTTTCACCTGGTAGCGCTTCAGAGAGATGTAGAATAACAACTCTCTTGTGCCTATGAAGACCAAATGAGCTTGTTGGCGTTTCCTCTTCCACAAAAACAACATAGCGTATAGGCAGAGAAAGGCAAGTTAGGCCTCTTGGAATTTCTCCTGGTCGGCCCCAAAGAAGGCGATGAGTAGTGAGAATTAATTCTCCTCCTGCAAAAGCGGTCTGAAAGAGAATTTGCAGTTAGGATCTTTAAAGTAAGAGTACGCTAAAATAAAATAGTTCAGAATCATCTGTAGAAAATAAAATATTAACCTTCTCATCTCCATCGTATAACCTCACATTCTTCTCCTTTATAACATACTGCTCAGTCGGAAGAAGACGAGCATCTGCATATTCAAATCGATCCATTTATACTAGGTGTATTCAAATACCATAAAAAGCTATGAACCCCACTTTCATATTATTTTTCCTAACTTTATTCTAATATTCTTATAAACAATGTAACAGTACTATATCAATTCTGCCACAATGACAACAGCACACAACACAGACCACAAATTAATAGAGAACACAAACACTAACGCACACAATACCAGCAACGTTATCAATGTTGACCCATTTTAAACTTTGATGTTGGCAATTTGTATTCTACGGAGCGAAATATGAAAAAGTCGGATTAATTGCACTCACTCAAGACACTTCTGCTTTTGCGCACATTATTCTTACAAACGCATATTTCTCTAAATACTTCATGTTAATCGAGATAAAACATTAAATAGATTAACTTATTGCTAGGATACATGGGAATCCAGCAGCCTTTAAGCCATTTCAAGCTACAATCAGATATTTTAAAGTAGGTTGGTATGCGATATAGCATTCTGTTCTCTTTGGATGATCCAGACATAAAAAAAGTGAATATCATCTTTAGATTTGAGAAAAATGCTAACGGAAAATTTAGACTTATAAAAAAGAATACCTATCTGAAAATGGCCCATTCCAAAAAATAAATACATTTCACATAGTGTGGTTTTAATGACATCTAATTTGATGTGAAATAACACTTCAACCCTCATGGCTTACCACTTATGCAATAGTCCTGAATGAATAAAGCTTCAGGGATATCCCTAGAAAATTCAAGATATATATTTTATTTGTCATGAAAATATCTTATGTATGTGGTATTTTAATAAAAAATTGAGCTCTTTTTGAGAAATTCAACATTTTGAAAAATGTTTCGTTAAAAATAGTCTGGGTGAGGGATTTCCTGTAAATCTATTTCGCGCATCCCTGAAAAATACAGAAGTTAAATATTAAATTTGTATTTCGCCGAATTGTCTTTTGAGTTGTGTTTTTTTATAGAAACACTGAAGAACCATGGCGATTTACTACTTTTTATTTATCTGTTCACTGTTATTCAGAAGATCTGAAAATGTATATTTACTGCGAAAACTAAATGTCGAAATTTTAGCTGTGTACGTGGCATATGGTATACAGCAGGGCCGTATTCCTAACAAAAAATAGTGGGGGGAGGCACACCTAAACAATTTTCCAGATACTGGAGAACCGATCAGAATTCTGCACTTGTAGATTCGCCTTCCTGCTTTGGTTTTCCTCAGCATGCGTATGACTTTTTATCCATTCTTTTATGTAATTCTCTGTGTTGCACATATGTACTGGAGGTCCGTTAATAGTCATAAACATTATTTGAATGTATTTTGTATGTATGTATATATATATATATATATATATATATATATATATATATATATATTGTATTTCTGCACTATTTTGAATGTTAAATTAAGAAAGGTAATGAATTAAAAAGTATAAGTAATATTATTAGTAAGGGGACTGCGTCGCCCTTCGAAAAATAGTGGGGGAACGGTGTACATCCGCGTTGCCCCTCCACTACGGCCCTGGTATACAAAGAAGGTGTTTAGTGATAAGGTCAGTCGAACAAAAGAGACACAAGGAAGGGAAGTCCTACATTCGAAACTCTGGGTAAATATGCAAACAGCAGAAGGAGTGAATATACCGAAAGACAATAAGTTAGCAAATCAACAAAATTAGATGAGGAGGCGACTTCAATTTAGAGTGATGAACGAACAGTGACACCAGGGATCAATGAACAGAATACACGCACTGAAATAGAAGGGCAGGAGAGAGGAGATGAGGAGATTGAAGAGTGAGAGTCTAAGGAAGTATACGGAGGTGTTTCCAAGAAAGAAATAAGATACGATGGGGAAAGTGAATGAAAATATGTGCTTACTATTTATAAATAAAGTTTTAGCTTCACAACATGCCATGGTAGGTAAAGAAAAATTCTGGTGTGCTGCATTCACATGGCCTTTTCTTCTCTTTCAACAAATATCTTCCAACAGTCTATTTTTATATCTTCTGCATACTAATACATATAATCGTCTGTGAAATGGTTTAATTAAATCTTTCCCTATGGGTACAATGGAACATGAGAATTATGTAGACTTAAGGGACAGTCAAATATTTCAAGACCTATCGTAGATACTGTAATTTGCGAGTTGAAGTTCAAACTATAGTTTGAAATGGGAATTTATTTTAGCTTTTAATAGAGCACACACAAATTGTTGCTTATACATCTGAGGAAATATTACTGCAATGGTCAGTATGCTTGCCCATAAGCAGTCATACGTCATTTTTAAATGTGTTGATCAATATCAAAATAGGCATTTATTTTCCTATTTGAACTTCATTTGGATTCCAGACTTTGTAAAAATTATTTTTGTAACTTAACAGTTTCAAGCCTTAAGTACCACTGGACAACTAAGTACACCATGAGGGATTTTCTGCAAAATCAAAGTGTTTGGACTTTTAGCTCCTTTAACAGCACGTTAATATTGTAGAGATTTACAGGACAAGCGTCTTTATTGATTTTGAAAGCACGACTTGGAAAGTCATCAAAACAATCATTAAATTAAGTCTTGCGCTTTATTTTGCACCAGTGTACCGCAGTGTTCTTACGAGAGTTATCGTAGCATCACCATTTTAAATTCCAGGGCGAACAGAATCTTAGTACAAGATTTGCCATGAAGCATAGTCCTGAAAAAAGGGAAGTTGGTGTATTTTGCATCAAGTTTGAAGGACGTCCTCCTTGCCTCCTTGGTGGCTCTAAACAAAATCGCCTAATAGGCATATATCTGAACGTTTCGTTTTAGGCTCCATACAAGCGTGCGAGCTGTCTTATTCCATTTGGCTGCATCCTTCAACTAAACATTTCTGTTATTTGGTGATACCATGCTGAACTGCAAAATGGAAAACTCTGTTTGATGTTGCACAATTTTTGTTTTGATAAACATAGGCATCACTGTAGATAATGTTTGGAAGATTAGGTTCAACAGTGTTCTTCAATGAAATCAAATCAATAGAACAGGATGCGTATGAAGAATCTAAAAGATCACCGCATTATACCATAAAATGAAGCTTAGCAGCCGCAATTTTACAATACAAGTGTTCCTGAATTGAAACAAATTTCGGAACGTAATTCCTACGCACAATAAAATATCTCATATGAACAAATACATATCATACAATGTATTGTTGCCGAGTTATACGTTGAAGCGATACTCTAACTTTCCGTTGGTCGCTCGAGGCCTGGGAGGCCCTCAGCTTTATTTAAATGTTGCAGTTTATGAACGAACGCACCTACGTAATTGCCTGACTAGGATATCTAACGTTACACCTTACTCGAATGTTTGCTGCGGCGATAACTTAATCTGTTTATTAGTGTAGCAACAAGAATGACGAATCAGCAGTCAGGTGTCGTACAGATCTGACGGGCCCCTAGCGCCTACTCTTGTTACATGTTGATGACATGTTTTTCTTCGCTGATAAGTTGTGAAATATTGATTTGCCAGTGGAAGGAGTTATTAGTACTTTGTCATGAATACTAAATGGTATTCATTGGTTAAGGAAAAGCTGATTGCTGTTAGAGAAACGTTTACTATGTTTGAGAATAACTATCCAAAGCATTACTCTCTTAAACGTCACTATCTACGAACAGTTACCCGCATTTCGTGGTCGATGTGGCTTTAGACAATATATAGATACATTCAATGACACGTCATCCAACAACAGGGGCAATACGTTCCGTATGAAGATAAGTACGAAACACCCGTTAAAATGTCAGGAAAAATGTATGGCTCGATCATAGGACTGTCTACAATACCTGCCCAGACATTAGGCCGCGTCGTGGCTCAGTGGTTAGACCGCTTGGCTCTCACCAGGCGACCGCAAAGTGAGATTTGTGGTGGACAACACAGCGTTGGGGCGGGTTTTCTCCGGGACCTCCGGTGTCCCCCGCCATCTCATTCCACCGGTGCTCCATCTTCATCTCATGTATCATAAGTGTCACCGCCTGCGGTACCGTACGTAGTAAAAGCGGGCGTTAAACACTACATACACACACTGCCCAGGCATTGATGGCAAACCTATGTTGGGATACCCTGACATGCGGACCCTTAGCACTCGTGGTACCTCTGACGTTACTAGAGGAACCTCGGGCCGAACAGCCGAGCCCCTCCTTCGGGAGTTGTTCGGATTGGGATGGGCTCGAGGGGGCAGTGTGTTCCCGATACCCGTGGGAGATTGGGTACGTCTTCGGACGGGGTTGAGGGAAGCCATTAAGTTTCCGGGTACTAGCCTGCTTAGCTAGTAGAAGGTGTGCTAGATCACCAGGCGGCCCCACCGAGGTCATATCGGTAGTCTTCACCTTGAGTGTTGACGCGCGTAAGTGGCGTATCCACTTCCGTCCCGTCTTGTGTCCCTAGGACCAGATGGGGGGGGGCTTGTTAGGAAACTAGGTCTTGCCCTAATGGAAAGCCCCACGGAGGATGCCGGGCGCCCTTTAAGGGACAGCTCGGATAACTCCCTGGTTGAAAGAGGCCCGGGTCTTGTTCCTACGGGTTCAAGGCTAATGGGAGTAGAACCTCTGGACTCAACCCTGACATGCGTCGCCCGCGGATTTTCGTTTGCCCAGACATGGCTGTTACGAGAACTGAGAATACACACTCCTTCGAGAATTGACATTCATCGGTGAACATCGGTGAAGTATCTATCGCATGCGCAATTGTTCGCGTACTTGTTGATGGATCCTCTTCAACGTAATGTAGTACAGCGTCTTCAAATTAGGGGGTGCGGCGTTTTCTTGGAGCATCACAGTCTTCCCCATCGATAATGAAGCTGCTTGTTCTCGGAGCTGTTGCACAATTCTGTAAAAAATGCTATATGATGGAGTCATGCTTTATGGATAACGTTCTTGATACAAAGGACAAGCTGCTCTTCCATTCTCTTCCGCGGCGCCGTACACTAGCATCATGTCCATGTATTCCTCAAATGAGTACTCAACCATGTTTATCGCACAGGCACTTGAATGGACTCCAGGCATGATACCACAATAGGAGAAACGTCACATGCTATCAGATGATCGCCTGACGTCATGAGTGTCTATCAGATTGCATAACAAGATTGGCAAATCCCTCTACTAGCCCTAGAAGTATAACACGAACTTCAGAACACCAGGTATAGCGCAGGCCTCCAAGGCCCTGAGGGACCAACAGTGTTCTACCGAGGCAGCATCTAAGGGAGGGCTAACCACAATGTGGCAAACCCTTGACATGGATTGGAATTCAATTATTCCTATGTCCTATTGTACATCTGCACAGGCTTACAGAAATGATATTCCAACTCACTGAAGTCGTTCACCGCTATAGCTACCAAGTGTCCTCATAAGTAAAGTCCAGAGGATTAAAGTCTCTAGACTGCACAGGTCAACACACAATCTCCACGTCTGATCCAGCACCTTAGAATGGTGCTCTCCAAAAATCGACATACACCCAAACTGAAGCACGCTGGTGTTACATGATACATGAACCACACAGTGCGGCGAACTACTAGGAGCACATTATCTAATAATAGAGGCAGCGTATCGTTCCAGAAAGTGAAGTACATTACTCTGTTGATTCAATGGTATAGCATGTATCGGCGGAACAGGCGACCATGGATAAAATCATAGCACACCTTGAGCCCACATTGGTAGTGATTCCTATCAACAACCACACCATCGGCATTCATATGTATAGGTCACGCCAGGGATGTTGATATGTGAACGCTATGACACGACCCACTTGCCTTATTGATGGGACACATGGGGCTGCAGCTCAAAGAATGGTGTAGAAGCACAAAAGTGAATCGAGAAGATATTGACACATTGCTTCACTCACACTGTTTAGTCATAGGGACATGTTTCAAGAGCAAAAGCTCTTGAAACATGTCCTGTGAAAAAACAGTGTGAGTGAAGCAATGTGTCAATATCTTCTCGATTCACTTTTGTGCTAAGTTGTGCTTCACTGTCTCTACACTTCTTTCAATTTTAAACTTTGAATGGTGTACAAGTTGAAAATGCAGTTGTGAACAGTAGAGTAACTGGACAGTCCGTGTAAAACATTGTAACCTTCGGAATATCCACACACACTTGAACAAATATGTGCAACAGTGCTTCCATGTAGCAATATAGTGAGCTAAACCACATTAATAATTCACTCATTATCTTACTCTTTTTCTTCTGACAAACTACCACCACATTCTTCTTCTTCAAGCCAGATGTGCAGGTAATATCATCATCGCTGCTGTCACTGCTTTCAGCTCCATTTTCCTGAATAAGTTTGCGCTCTAGTGCATTTTCTGTGATGCAGTCTTTTTAAAAATAATATTGCTCAATTGTCTCCACATGTTGGCAAGCCATTTCCCATTCCACAAGACCAATTTTGACAAGTCTTTGATGGTACAATTTCCACATATTTCATTTTAAAGGTAGTGTTTCTACTTGCTACCCAATGTTTTACATCTCTCCAGATTAACTCGAACAGGATTTAAACCTAGGTAGTAGGGTGGGAGTGTGAGTGCACTGAGACCATGCTCTGCCAATAACTGATCTATTTTGCACAATTTTTATCAAGTTTATGCAACTTGATCAAATCATAGTTTTTCTTTGAAAATGACTCTTCAAACACAATACCAGTTTTAGTAGCCACAATTTTACCAAGTTTATGCAACTTGATCAAATCATAGTGTTTCTTTAAAAATTACTCTTCAAACACAATACCAGTTTTAGTAGCCAGACTATCACATTGGTTTTTAGGGAGTTGGATATTGATGGTTTATCTACTTGAGTATTGTGATAGGACGTGTTGTCAACTATTAGGACAGAATTTTGAGGAAGATAGAAATAAACACAGTTTTCAACCACTTAAAAAAATTTTGTGTATTCATTTCATGGTGAGAATCTCCAGACTTTTGCTTTGACTTACCAGGTGAACAATTAGTCTTTCTCTCTTGGATATGGATGCCAATAAATCAGCATTACTTTCATCAGTCCAGCTTTTAGGATTTGCATGGTTACTGTGTAAGTCTCGTCCTCACACACAATAGACCTGCTTTGTTCCTATAACTGCAGAAGAGATAGCAGATAAGTTTCTCATTGAGAATGTATATCCTGCTTTTCAGTAATCATGTTTCTGTTATTTCTGGTTTCCTTCCATTTGAATCCCATATTTTGAAATATTCTCTTAAGTTTTGTGCACTTCCTTCATATCCCTTTAGTTCATTAAACCTTATCTGAAGTATTCTAAGTGTAGATACGATTCTCTCTTAGACGTAGAAGTTGTGGGCTGCATGTCTGATAACAGTTGTCGAAGTCATCAATTAGGCACATTTGTTTCTTGCCTGGATTTTCTTGAGCATGCTTTTCACTATTCTTTAGAATTCTAGAAATGGTACGCACTAACATACCAGTAGCTTTTGCAAACCTGACTTGTACCTTCTGTATTTTCTTGAAATAACCAGGTGAACAGACTACTTTCTTATTGTTCGCTTCTTGTTTCATAAACTCATGAATGTTCGTTAGTATTTTGTAGCTCTGGCTATGCAAGGTTTTCCCTTTTCTGATATAATGGGAGGCATAATTTTGCAATTAACTGCACTAAATCCGAACACAAATCGTGCATAACAGATTTTAGAGACTGTATCGTCAGACTGCTGGAAGTGTGACGTGATCTGTCTACACGTAGTCAACATTCAGATGTTGATTTAATTTATCACTACTCCCTGCTGCTTGGTTGAGACACTAGACATAGGATGGGGGGGGGGGCAGAGGTCGCTGATTGGGATAGCCCTCAAGGACATATGCCGTATCTATGGCAAAACCTGTGCATGCCCATCTTCTTCTTCTTTTATTCATGGGATATCTTTACTATGGAAGTTTCCATTAGTGTCGACTTCAAAGATCTTTTGCTACCATGTACTTTCCTTCATCCCCACCTAGTTATAACTGTTCCCTTCAAAAAGTTGCAGGTCCTCCCTATTGGTTCTTCTCGGATATTACCTCTCTCTTCACCAGGTAAGCCTAGTGTAGCGATTGTGCATGCCCATACATGCGTGTTATGCAGATTTATTGACACCTTTTCCAAATGTGCATTCGGGATGAAAACGGACGACAAAGTTAATATAATAGTGGCCATGTGATTGACTTATCTGTATAATTCTGACCATGGGTGGAAAGGAGCCCCTTTTAATTCCAAAATAGAATTTAAGAATCCAAAATAGTTCATCCACAGCTATAGATAACATACTTGAAAATTCTGATAACACTAAGTTTTGCACAATCTCATCCAAAACTAATGGACTGTTCGATCATGATGCACAAATTCTTTGGATTAAGAAGGTAAATTTTAAAACTCAAACCTAAATATACATATCAGAAATATAGGGAAATAAATGAAAATACTATGAATGAGTTTAGCAGAAACTTAAACTTGAATCATTTATATAAAACAAATTAAACAAATAAATTCAAGGGAAAATGCATGGATCACATTATGAATTAAAACCTCATGCAGGCGTAAAAGAGAACTATATTGACAAGTAAGAATCTAGCAGTGTAGATTTAAAACACTATTACAAAATATAAAGAAAGCAAATAAAAGCAGCCAGAGTATTACATTATAATAAAGTAATTCAACACCCTTACGGTAAAATAAACACTGGAATACAATAAAAAACAGAAGCAGTTGAACACTCACTATAAGATTACCCAATAACACTCTGTTGACAATCATGAAATTAGCAAAGCTCTTGAAGTAACGGAAATATTTAATATTAAATGTAGGGTCACTCCACTTTCACCTAGCCATAGCTTGCATTAGTGGCATAGCATTTGAAATCTAATGTATTATTTTAGTAAAGAAAACATAATTAGCTACATTCAATGAGATTAATAGAACTATCCTTCTCCGAATAAGCCTTTATATATCACAGACACACCTTGGAATTCAAGGGAATTTGAATTTGTTACTAAGACAGTATAACTGGGTTGCAGAGACAGTAATTAATCAGATATTAATCTTATGTTCACTTAACATTTCACCTTCTTTGGAGCCCACCTCGGTAGCATGGTGATAGCGAGTCTGCCTCACATTCAAGAGGTCCCGAGTTCGAATCTCGGTCAGGGTGAGTTACGCGGATAAGGTTTTTCCGGTGTTTTCCCTTATCCTGAAGGAGGAATGTCGGGTAACTCTCAGCTCTATGGATCTTGGGCTCATTTGAGCATCATTTCACCCATTCCATTGATCGTCCAATATGACTTAATGCTGGAGGACGTAAAATTACAAAAAAAAAAAAAAAAAAAAAAAAAAAAAAAAAAAAAAAAAAAACTCTTTGGAAATGAACATGCAACTGAGCCACAGAGGTCATCTGATATTGATACAAAGTTGCATATATTTATATTACACTGCTTGTTAAGTTCATTAATAAGCAAAACATTAGTGGAGAATTATTAATTTTTAGGTGAGTCGTATTTATTACACATCTGCTTCACTTTCGTAACTATTTTGAGGACATGTTTCGCAAATCATCGTTTGTATCTACGGCTCTTATGCGACTCTGACATGTTTTGCAAATCATCGTTTGCATCTACGGCTCTTATGTGACTAAAGCTTGATCCAGCGGTGTGGGTAATTCTGGGGTTGCTGCTGCCATCTGTTGATTTATTGATGAACTTAAATGTGGGATTCTCTTCTGGCGGGATTTCAAAGTTCATAAGTTGGTTTTTATGTTTTTCTATGTATATCCTCTCCCATATGACGAGTTCACTATGTTTTTGTATGTATTTTAGTAATTCTGTGCTATCTTCAATTTCATGATTTTCAGACCAGAAATGAGCTGCTATTGCGGACTTATCAATATTTTTGTATCTTAAGTGCCTGAAGTGTTCTTTCTTTCTAGTGCCTATGTTTCTTTTTGTCCTCCCTATGTAAATTTGTTCACAGTCTTTACACTTAATCTTGTAAATGCCTGACTTTTCCTCTGGTTTTATCTTATCAGTATTATTACTGTGAAGTAGGCTTTTAACGTTGTAATTGTTTTTTGGTGCCAATGTTATATTGTATTTCTTGAATATTTTTTGGAACTTTTTTGTGGCCCAGGGGTGGTAAGTAAATTTAGCAAATGTAATTTCTTGTTTTATTGGTGTGAGAGCTGTGATCTGTTTTAATCTCTTTTGAAGTTTGAATGATTTTAGTTTTTTATCTACAAGGTTTTTTCCATATCCATTTTTAATTGCAGTTTTTAAGATTTGATGGTATTCGTTTTGATATTCTTGCTGGCTGAGAGGTAGATTTACTAATCTGTGTGTGAGACTGTTGATGGTTGCATGTTTGTGTGGAATTGGGTTGAAACTATTTGCTTTGATGTAATTATCTGTGTGTGTTGCTTTTCTATGGATACCAAATTCTAGCTTTTCATTGCTTTTTTTGATTTTAAGGTCTAAAGAAGGTAGAGTACAGTCCTCTTCAGTTTCCACTGTGAATTGTATGCTGGGTTCTTGCAGGTTGAGTATTTTCAAAGCATCATCTATTTGTTTGTAGGGCACTATTGCAAAGATGTCGTCTACGTATCTGTACCATGTTTTGAACATATGAGGGAAGGCTTTAGTTATATGTGTTTCGAAAAAGCTCATGTATAGATTGGCCAAAAATGGTGATAGCGGGCTTCCCATAGCTAGTCCTGAAATTTGTTTATAATATTTTCCATCGAAGACAAAATAATTTTGATGTATACGTATTTCAGTCATTGCCAAATATTCTTCTATTGCATTGGCATCTAGGTTTATAGAATTTAGCCATTTTTTCAGTTGAATCAAAAGTTTGTCTAATGGAATGCTAGGGAAGAGGGAGTGGACATCAAAGGATACTAAAGTGTCATGAGGTTTTAGTTTAAGATTTTGAATTTTTTCTACCAGGTCTAAAGAGTTTTTTATGCTGAGTATGGAATTGTGGAAAGGACTGAAATTTTTTGGACAGCCATTTTGCCAGAAGGTAAGTAGGAGTGTTTATATTATTTACAATGGGTCTCATGGGTATGTTGGGTTTGTGTATTTTAGGCAAACCATATAGTCGCATAAGAGCCGTAGATGCAAACGATGATTTGCGAAACATGTCCTCAAAATAGGTACGAAAGTGAAGCAGATATGTAATAAATACGACTCATCTAAAAATTAATAATTTTTCGCTTCACTGTGATGTTCCAATACAGTTAAATCTCGATATTAGTGGAGAAGTAAATTCTGCAATTTATAAGTGAACAATGCCTGAAAATATGATACTTTTCCCATATTGGCATGATTCATATGGAAGTGACCTCTGAGGTTAAACAGTGCAACAAAACAGTGGGTACACAGCATAACAAATAGACTGCCTTTTTATTTTCGTGAATACAATAATAATCTAATTTCCATTCTTTACAGAAAGAATACATTTGCTTACCTGTGCCATATCCCTAGGTCTAAAGTAAAATACATACTGGTGTTTCCTTGTCCCTCCTTTTGTGTAACATGAGAGCAACCCAGTTTGAATAAACCAGGGTAGTAGAAGAGGTAGTTGATGGGAAATGTTTACTGCACTCGAGTGCTAATTCCCGACCCATAACCTAGTAACTCTTCTTTTAATGTTCTCAAAACAATTCAATGGATACACTATTAGAGCTATATCCAGCATCTTCTTTCACCAAGTGAAAGATTTCTTCTTGTGCAACATTTTAAACATGAGGAAATACTTCTTCTTTAACTTCCCTAACTGTACCACTATCGCGGTGTTAGGGGATTCTTGTTCCTCTATCCCTTTTTTAGGTAGGGCCTGAGGAACCGAAGCTTTGGATCCAATGGAGAACCAGGATAGGTGATAGCCCAATGCCTGGTGTGAAGGTGAAGGAAGTGGATAATACATGAGGGCGAGATGAATGATAGGAAAGATGATGATGGAGCAATTGGTGGAATGCTGATGGGGGAAACCAGAGGACAGGAGAAAACCTGTCCCACATGAGGAAATATTCTTCCTGTATCTAGAACTTTTAGACAAATGAAAACAAAGTCTTTCAAGAGGTGCTCATCTATATACAAATCTTTCTCAATAAATGTTTGCCACAGCTATTGATTAGGATGTTTTTCACCATAAAGATACTTCAAAGTACTTGGTGTTTATCAAGTGAGCCATCAACAAGGAAAATTATTTTCTTTTCATCTTACACTGCTGTCGTATTGTATAACCTCATGGCTAACAGTGTAGGTTCAATTCAGATCAATTTCAAAAGGTTATAATAACAGTAAGTGCGCAAACTGTTTAATTTGAAATGTACTTAACACGTAGAACATACTTATCTTTCAATAAATATTTAAAAAAAGTATAAGTTTTGTAAAATCCTTATTTAAGGTAGAATTGATATTAAGAAATGTTAGCTTTTTTCTCTCTAAAACTACTTTAAAAACAATAATACTGCACTACAGATTTTTGTTTTATTTTTGTTATTACAAAGAATTAACCTGTTCAAGGATAATCACAGGTCATCTTCCACCTGTATATACACATATTTCACTATGCTATTATTTAAAGTGCAGCAGTGGGATGAAAGTTTTTAGAACACATTTGTTTCCAACAGGTTTGAGTGACATAACCCGCAGCATTGCTAATGCGATCCCTAAACCATTGAATTGTTTTTTTGCAGTAATGTGAAAGATAGTATGGAAACTGGTCTGTGGCATAATGTATGTTCACAATATCACTCATGTGCTGAGAAGATATAGAAATGAATGTAATATTGTATAGCATGAAAGAATTGTCCTAGAATATTATTCAGAAATGGGTGAGTAAACTTAACAATTCTAGCAATGTTTAAGATAAATTTGTTGGTAGCCAGCATGTTTAACATTGTGTGAGTTAGAAAAGCTGCACAGCATGGTCCAACTCGCTCCATAAAGCATTTATAGCTTTGAAAACATTGCAGAGAAATTTTCGCCACATCCTACACTGTGACCTTAAATTTTATCAATATAAACTTCAATTTGTGCATTGAGATAAACCTACCAATAAACTTTCTTGAACCCCTTACTGGTTATATTAATAAACAGCACTTTACCTAATGGAATGTTGAACAAGAGTGGGAAGAACCACTAAAAGTCTGGTATGGCATCTCTGCCTCTGGAATTAAGGTAGTTGTACTGTGACCTTCAACTCAGAACAGTACCAATAAATGCAAGTGTTAGAAATTCCTGACGAAATTAATTTTGATAATGTGTAGTGTTTAACGCCCACTTTTACTACATACGGCACCGCAGGCGGTGACACTGATGATACATGAGATGAAGATGGAGCACCGGTGGAATGAGATGATGGGGGAAACCGGAGGTCTCGGAGAAAACCCACCCCAGTGCCATGTTGTCCACCACAAGTCTCACTTTGCGGTCGCCTGGGATTGAACCCAGGCCGAAATTTTGATAATGAATTGTGGTTTCAGCAAGATGGTACTAAAACACACTGGTTGTGATTGAATTGTCTGCAAAAATGATTCTAGGATGCATAATTTCACAACTAGAAGAGATAGCTTGATTGCCCAGATCTACTGATCTGACTGAGCTTATTGCTTCCTATGGGTTATTTGAAAAGTGGGATTTATTGAAACAAGCCTAATACCATTAACTAATTGAAAGAAAACATAAAAAAACATAATTAGTGCTGTCAATACTGTTTTATTGGGGTGTGTCATACAGAACTTACACAAATTGCAGGATTGTATTTGTTGCCATACAGATATAATGGAACATTAATAAACTTCATTGTAATATTATTTGAAGCAAAAGGTTAGAAACAGTGATGTATTTCACATTTAAAAGTAATGAGTCGGTAATTCATTGTAATAGCTTACATCCAGTATATGTTTTTGTTTAATTTGTTCTGAGTCTCCCACAACAGGTCTGTAAAAACTGTATTATCCCACTGCCACACTCTGTATTTTATAAATGTTTAAGGAATAAAATAAAACAATCATATTTAATTGTTAAAGCAGTTTTGTATTTCAACTGATAATTTCACAGCTTATTGGGGTTATACACCATATACTTTACATAAGCTGAACATAAAACAGGTTGTTTGGAAGTGAGAATGTGGATTCCAGGTGCAATGCATTTGCTAGTTATATCCACTAACGTTAAAATTCCAGGTCAGTAAAGAAGGCATTTGCAGGTTTTATTTTAATTGTATATTTGCAGCTTACAACAGTGACCATTTTAGTTATTCAACTATTAACAATTACATATTTGAGCTGCAAATATATGGTTTTCATTATAATTATATCTACTATGGCACTAAGAAAATTCACAACAGGATTTCTGTCAGATGATAAGGAACGTTGGCAAGCATTTTATTTAGGTGTCAAAATAAAAACATCTTACAGAAGTATAACCTGAGTGAGCTTTTGCACTTGTACAAAAATGGCTTACATTTTCTGTGAGAGGCACTTAGTTAAAATGTGAAAAGGATAACAAGTTAACATTTATAACAACTATTATGGAAATTATACAAGCTGTATGATACATAACAACCATCACTTACTTAAAATATTCTTCACATTTCCATTTGTTTTAGCGAACTGTTCTTTTATTTTTGAAGAAAATAATGCAAAAAAGAACTATGCATATTTGCTATATCAGTCAGACACATTTTTTAATTATATACATAAGAATGGTTATAATAAGAGCACAAAAGGGAAACAATACTCTGCAAATTATATAAAGAGTGATATAACATAATATATGACAATAAAACCATAAAAAGGCTTTAAAATAAATAAGAGGAGCATGTTTGAAAGAACTAACAAAGAATAGTAGAACATTAGACAAATATAACTATTTGTAACAAAAACTTCACTTATCTTAAGAAAATGATCTCAATTTTTCTTATTAGTTGAGATCGATTTCACGAACATTTGCTCGCATCGTCAGTCCAAATGTTTGTGAAATTGATCTCAACTAATAAGACAAATTGATATCATTTTCTTAAGATAAGTGAAGATTTTAATCACATTTTCTCACTTTTTAACTGCAATACTTATTTTTAAACAGATGAATTTGTATATAATTACCAACTCGTTTCTAAGATATAGATATAAAAACAAAAAAGATGCATAGAAAGTTTATTAATTCAAAATAACAATATTTGAAATTATCTATATGTTATTAAATTTTACTTCATCAAGGTGTGATACCTACTGTACTGATAAACTGAAATGTATTTTTAATAATTTGCTCTTATGAGCCATTTTATTTAAGAATAAAAAGAAAATGGAAATGGCTTCATCACAGGGCAACGTGAATGAAATCCATGCTTGACTTCGAAATTAGTATAATCATAAGCAAAATGTCTTTCAAATAGAGGAGAAACTAACCATTTACAATTAGAAGAACAAATTACCAACATGAAATGGCAGTACTTCCAGTACATTCATGAAATAGGTCAAAACAGTGTTATTTTAATAAGCATTTAAATACAGACCTAAAGGCTAGCCATCTAAGGACAGATAGGAAGATATCTGTGCATCAAAACAAGCTTTATAGCCTAGACCTACTGCAGGAGGAGACAAGCAGCACGAGAAGAAAGAAAAGGAGGAAGAGGACGAAGAGGAGGAGCAGTAGGAGGAGAAGCAGCAGCAGCTTAAACATTTGGTGGCTACTGATAGTAACTTCCTTCTAAATTATTGGAACAACGTAATGAGGAATAACAAAATGGAGTTAGTGCAGTTTGATGCACAATGCAGTTGAGTCCCATCAGCTTACATGAAGGAAAGCTGAATCTATTTCATAACAGTCATTTTCTTCCACATGTACCAAATTAATGACAAATTTTCTGGTATAAAGAAAGGCATTCCAATTTGAAGGAACTAAATGTAACAAGATCAACTTCAGATATATAATAAATACACTTCATTAAAACAAAGAAAAATGAAATATTGCATTATGATCTAATGTGCCTTAAAGTATAGCAAATATGCAGAAAATATTCACAGAAAGTATATTACTGCTACTCAAAATCATGCTGTAACATAAAACCAGAAGTAATGAACAAAAGCTTTCCTCTGCAGATTTTCAAAGGCATTTTAGAGCCTCTTTTTGTTCTAAACTGATTTATAAATATGAACATTTAAATTAGTCATAAACTTAGAGCAAAATACAGAAACAACTCCTTCACACTGATACATAAGTGATTATCAAATGAATGTTAATATAAATGTTTAAATCTGACAACAACAAGAGATTCTGAAAATTATCTGGTGGTGATACAGAAAGTTTCATTTTTCAATACATACAGAATCTGCTTTTTTTTTTTTAAAAAAAAATCTTTCTGAATGTGGTGAATATGTTATTTTCAAGCTAAGCTGAAGTATTGGAGATTATCTTTTTCTCATATAATGGCTACTTTTTATTTTTTCTTTCTCAAGTTACGTCCTCCAACATTAAGTCATATCGGACGATAACTGAAATGTGTAAAATGATGTTCAAATAAGCCCAGGGTCCATAGAGCTTAGCATTACCCAATTTGTCTTTCAAGATAAGGGAAAACCTTATACAGGTAACTCACCTTGACCGAGATTCAAACTTGAGACCTCTTGAACGTGTGGCAGACACGTTACCATCTATGCTACCAAGGTGGGCAAATAGCTGCTTGTTGATGTATACTCAATTTTTTCACTATTTTCAGTCCAATGTAGCAGATACCTATCAATGTTCTTAAAATAAAATAATTCAACTATTATGAGCACAGAAGCAAAAGTTTGGCTTTGTTTCGTTTTGCAGAAAATGGAAAGTGAGAGACAGCAGTTTATACATGGAGATTAATCATTTTGGAACCTTCAGTTGAATTGTGGATATAGAGTTGATAAAAAATATGCAATACAGATAAGGACATATTCACACCATTTTAGTTTTAAATGTCTGCTGAGATAAACCTTTCTTCAAATAATACTGATTAAAAGCATTTTTTTGGTATAGTAAAATATTATTGGTCCACCTCCGTGTGAGGTTAGCATGTCTATTTTAGAACAAAAGGTCCCTAGGTTTTGGTTAGTGAGTTACTATAAATTCTATGAATCCTGGACTCATTTAAGCACCACTTCATTCATTGTCCAATATGAATTATAATTTATTGAACAAAACTATTGTTACTCGTTAAAGTGAGTAAAAAGATTGAGATTTCATGTTTATGAATAATGTTAAAACATGAAAACTAGTGGCGAGAATTAATTCATTTGAACTGACAAATTAGCCCAGTTAAATCTAGTAAATGAATCTGTTAAAGAGAATGCAGTAGACAAAAAATGGCTCAAATGAATTCTACAGCAGTAATAAACAGACTTCTTGCAAAATCATGCATTCACATATGTGTAAGGGAAGGTTTGATAACTAAAATGTTTAAGCAGAAGGACTGAATGTACATAAACTTGCTGTACAACACAAAGAGACAAAATAAACTAGGGGCACACTGTAAGCTATTCCAGCATGGCTGCGATTATCAGAGGTACACATAGATTATGAAAGCAGTAAGTGCCTTAATTATTTATAGTCGTTTCCATATAATTTCATATTTTATTTTAATGCTGATATGCTCATACTAACTCCATCATATAGTTGATTTTTATTAACTCGTGGACCCTAAGTGTTCAAGTAATCTGATACTCTCATGTTAACTGACAATTTTTCAATATAAGCTTCAGCCAGGCAATATCCACTGCGTAGAATTTCAATCTTACTTCTCCTTCCATGACTAATTCATCACAGATATGCCACTGTACTTAATTTTTTATATTACTGCTACTGGAAATAGGAAGAAGTGGAACATTTCAGTTATTTTGGAACAGTTCCAAAAACATTTGTTTCAAATGCCAGGGATATGGGTAGTACGTTTTTTCCTTTCTGTATTGCAAATCACTTTTTTTAATATTTAATGGAGATTAAAAGGATAGTATTATTAATTTTAAACTATGCACTATTTAAACTAAATTTGCCAACCTCGGTAGCGTAGATAGTAGTGTGTCTGTCTCACATTCAGGAGGTCCCAAGTTGGAATCTCGATCAGGGCGAGTTACCTGAATAAGGTTTTTTCCGGGATGTTCCCTTATCCTACAAGACGAATGTCGGGTAACTCTAAGTTCCATGAACCCTGGGCCTATTTGAGCATCATTTCACCCATTCCATTCATCGTCCGATATGACTTCAAAAGTTAAAGGGCGTAAATTACACACACAAAAAAAGCTAAATTTATATTATTTATATGTATTTATGCAGAACACAAATAAAAAGATGTCAAAATAAACATAAATTTGTTTTCCAGGTTAATAGAATTTCAAAACTGTACTTGTGGCCTGGCAAAATTATATATATATAATTAATGCGTACCTTAACATCTCTGTCAATAGTTCACAAAAACATGAGTAATAACTGTTTTATAGCTGCTTTGTTGCATTATTATATGATTTAATATCTTTCATTCTTCTCAGTTTCAAAATAGCTGTTACATTTCCATGATATAATTTTGTTGAACTTTAAGATAAACTATTATTAAGCCAAATGAATACACAATCTACAGACAATAAATAGTGAAGGGCAGAGAAGTTTTACTGACTTGAATATATTTGAAACGGTACAGATAAATCAAAAGAGTGTACAGATGATGGTACCAAAAGACAAAAGTGATGCTAACTTAGGAAACCAAAACAGCTTAGTCAAATCACATAATACAGCATGCTATTAATCCCTGTAATTTTTTTTTTAAATAAACAAGAGAGGATCATAATACGAAACAAACATAAGAAAAGCATGGTAACTGGAATCCTTGACTACGAAGTTGACTGATGATGAAAACAATCTGTTTTTGAAATTGATGTCCATTAGAAAGAAGTATTAACACCAATTTCTTAAGATAAGTGAAGCCTTTGTAACAAATATTTATATTTGTATAATAAGAGAGTATCAATTAAAGAGTCCTAATTACCCATCACATAAATAAACAAGTAATTCTGATTTTTTCTCTCCTTTTCTTCTTTTGGATTGGCTGTAAATCAGTTTAACAATATGATTTTCTCACATTATTGAAATACACCTAGTGTAGAACCTGCCTGCTTGTGTTCCTCAGTGTTAGAAAGAACCAAAGAACAACAAATCATTTTGAAATAAACTGACGGCCAAGATGGTTTTTGTTATCCATCATGTAATAATAATATAAAATCTTTGATAATCCATTTGTAAGAGTATTACATAACTTGAAAGCTAATATTGAATCAGAACTGTTTAAAAATAACCATTTTTCTACCTCTGCATTTAATAATGTGTAATTTAGGCACCAGAAATATGAATCCACGAGCAAATGAGTAAATATTAGAGCCTTAATTTTATTTTCTTATTTATTGCAACAAGACACCTTTCATGTTCCTGTTAATTACTCGTGAAATTCAATTGACATAAAATTGATGCAAGATGTCACAGTTTTTTATGCTTTTGTTAATTACTTCAAAATGATATTAAATAAACTTGATCCAAGCATTTAGAGCTAATGATCTTAAGATTTATACAAACATGTTTATGAGTCTCAGTAATGTCTTTCTTGCCTTAGGATGCACAGTAAATCAACATGACCTTCAGAATTACAACACTGTGCCTTCTGGTTTACTTAAGGCACTATCAGAACTGATTGTCCGATGTTACTGCAGAAATGTTTCAAATAATGCTTCATATCTGCTTATCAGTTTGTCTACTTTTTGTTTCAAAAGTTGCTTTAAATTGTACTTTTACATTTAAAAAAATAACAACATATAATTATATATATATATCATATGTGTAGCTACTGATTTTACATCATGTACACAAATTAACAGTGGAACATAAATGACAATAAATTTTAATAATATATACACAATGAGAAAGCTTAAGACAAGCAACATAATATTACATCAGTAACCAACCACTGTCTCTTCCATCTCACTATTTACACTTTACAACCATATTTGGAAAGAACTTAATCAAAAGTTATGTTTAAGTAGTCCTGCATGAAGGAACAAATACAAGTATTCCTATCTGACAATAAAAGGCATCTGATAATGCTTGGCTAGTGCTATAGTTATACAACACATACTTACAGCACATATTCAGTTTGTTATTACTTCTGCCTGCTTCTACTATAAATAAAAATATAGTGCCACTCCTCAATATCTTAATGTAACTAAAGCTCTTATTTTCTTTTCAATAAAAGCATACACTATTAAAAGAGCAGCATTTCATTATTGATGGAGTAAGATATTGTGTAAAATATGTATAATGAAAGCCTTACAGTGCCAGAAACACCATGATATTCTATGAATGTAGCATTATAAAACAACTAATCTTAGCAGTATCATAATGGTTATACCCCTTTCTGTTTTAATTTAATACCAATGGAGCAATATTAACAAGTAATTAACATATTTATTAAAGTTGCTCAATATATTAATGGAAATGAGACCTACTCTTTTGCAAATGGAATACAGCCAACAACTAAGTAACAGGGAAAAGATACTGTAATGTCTTGCTTTTAAAAACTTAAACCAATTTTTAAATTTTATCATAAATTTTTTAAAAATTTTTTTTTTTCAAAAAGTGAAAAAGAAATATGTGTAATGTGTTAGTTCAGCATGCAGAATGTCAGCAATATATTTTGTTTGACTTTCTATTTGCCCAGTATCCCAAAATCACCCGGTTTATAAAGAGATTGCTTGACTTTCAGCTCATATTCTCAGTATTAGAATTGCTTACAGCTGCAGATTCTTTGTGTGATGCAGTAATATGAACCTTTATACAAATATAACAATTTGTAACAAAAAGTTCACTTAACTTATGAAAATGATGTTAATTGTTCTTTCTAATTGAAATCGATTTCACAAACTCTTGTCCGCATCTTCAGTCAAAGAAAACCATAGGAGAAAACAAATTCTTGTTAAGAAGTTACTATGTTAGCATGAAAAAACATAACATAGTAACTTCCTCAACGACAAATTTGTTTTCTACTGTGGTTTTCTTTAACTGAAGATGCGGGCAACAGTTCATGAAATCGATTTCAATTAGAAAGAAGAATTAACATCATTTTCTTAAGTTAAGTGAAGTTTTTGTTACAAATTGTTGTATTTGTATAATATTTATTGCTTCACTGTAACTTGCTTCATTTTCTATGTAATATGAACCTTTATTGACAATTTATGCTATTACAAAAATCTGGGACAGAAACATAACAAGGAAAGTGCAACAGTGCTCTTTCACCGCACTGTGGTCGTTAGTACCTTACTATTGTAAATTAATAAACTACACAATATGCAAATTTTTAAAAGACGATAATGTGCTCACATAATCAAATAACGTTGTTGATGACATACATCGTGAAATTAACTCTTGAGAATTCATGTAAAAGAGAAAATAAATAATATATGTGGCGGTCTATAAAAGAACCACTGGGCATTAATAAGTTATTAAAAAAATAAGTCTTAAGATATATGATGTATAAGTTTATGAAGTTAGACACATATATAGGAATGCTACTTTTTTTTTTCCAGCACTGTTAATTAAAACGTATACAGTGCTGATAAATTCTCAAATATTAACAATACATACTTTTAATAGTCAATGCAACATGTGTCTTATATGTTTAACTGTCAGGTTAGGCTACATTACTTCTTAAGTTATGCTCCTATAAAACAATGACAAATAATCTGCAAGAAAATTAGAAAATGTCATGCTTTAAATATACTTAACAAATGTGAACTGTAAACTTTTTGAAGTCTTAAACTGACTACCGTACTATATTCAGACCTATAGCTATGCTTAACTATAGGAGTTTATGATGAGATGCAAAATGTATTAAAGATTAAGACTAAATTCATATTTCAGAGAGATTTGCAAAAAATTATCATTTAAGAGGTGATAATGCAATTCTGTGAATTACAAAACTAGTCCTGTGAACTGTGAAGAATTTATAATTTTTTAAAAAGAGAAGTGAAGTTTGTAAGAAATTATTATATTTTATTGTAGATTATCATTTGTTGTACTATCATCATCAGCATCATCACTTTAGGTGATCCTCCATACCGATTTTTGAGATATATTTTGTCAATATCCTATAAGGGACAGTATTTATTCTTTTTGCCTTAAATTTCATGTGCATCTTTTAGTTAAGTTTTCTGTTAAAATAAATTGTTTTATTTACAGACACTCCTAACTGCTATGATTTGTTGTATCCCATTCTATATTGAGCATGAAAGTTAGCTTATTTTATTCCGCGGCCACTTTATTACAATTTAAGTACTATGTGTTGCAAATCTACATCACTGAACCACTGGCTTTACCTCCTTTCAGAAGGAAACCATGGTAAGGATTTTAAGACCTGAAAAATTTCATCACTTTCTGTCAGGTTTGAACTCACGACTTCAGTGAACAGATATTATCCCTAGACTACCGAGGAAGACCAAGTTTTCCATAATTTTTATTCTTGATAATGCATTATCTATTTTGCTACCTAAGATTATTTAATGTCTAGATTCAAGCTGGAAAGATAATTTTGATAGATTGCTTCCCTCCAATCATATATTCTAACAACTTTCACACTTCTAGTTTTCTTAGGTGGTTCAAATGTTGGATGTACTGAATTATAATTTTGTGAGGTATATGCAGAAAATGAATGGGTTAGTTCTGATAACAGTTCCAAAAAAGATGGCAAAGAATAAAATCAGGAAGTACTTCAAAATAAATATATATCAAAAGCATTTATTTACTTTATTGTCTTTGAAGCTTCTTTGAGCGGGATAATGATGATGATGATGATGATGATGATGATGATGATGATGATGATGAATACTTAATAAAGATGAATACTTAACAAGGGTAACCAAACTTGTAGCTTTGTGAGCTATGTTATATTCTCTATGTTTATTATGACTTAGTTATAAGCTGGGCTGCGTTTCTCAAAATCCTACATTATTTATTTACAGAGGTGTTAAACCTACATGACCTTGGCCCACTGACTGAAACAAACAAGGAATATTTAGTATAAGCATTTTTCATGCAGTGTAGAATCACAGAAATAATATAAACTATAAAAGAAATGGGGTTTAAGTCTGACTTCTGTAATTAAATTATGTAATTAATTTTTATACAAATAAATAATAAGGGATGTTTTGAAAGAATTATAGATGGGCTTTTAATTACCATACAAATATAACTAATCACTTTGTTTGCATTATTATATAAAACAGAACAATATATAATTCTCCTTAGCAAAAGTATTTAAAAATGGTGAATGAATAGATGGAATTAAAGCTTGAATAAATGCCTTTTGGTGCCTGAATTAGCTGCCATTAATCTATCTCCATAAGGGAAAAAAAAAAAAAAAAAAAAAAAACATATGACATTTGCACTAATTGGAAACCATTTCGGTGTGACTGCAGATAAATATAGGCTATTCAAAAGTCAGGTAATCTGTTTGTACTTAAGCTGATCCTTTCCACATGTTACAACTGAATGCTAGAAATATATGGCAATGATTGTTTTAAAACATGGTTACTTTTAGCAGTGTAATGAACATTGTTCATTAGTTTCCAAATTGCAAAACAAAATACTGATCATTGATTGAAATATCATGGTATTTCAGCTCCAAGTTTACCCAAACATATACTTACACTGTCTCCATTATCTTATAATCAATTTCCAAGGTTTCTAAACCTTTATTTTATTCATATTTATTCTTCCAAATCAATATATACAACATTAACTTCTGGGTATGTTAACCAATTAAGAATCACTAACATTATGTTATAAAACATGAAAAAACATTACCAAAATGCAAGTTTTAGAAATGCATATCTTATGAGACATGTCTTTTAATAATATATGCTTTATAACCATCATACACACACACACACATACACACAAGAAAGGTCAACATTAATACAAAACAATAAGCTCTGTTGCTCAGGCAGGTTTGAAAACTCAAACCTATTTTAAGCTCTCATTACTCATCTTCTATTAGGATTTCTTCACCTTACATGTACATAACTAGTAAACTTATAAAAAATTATAATCACTTTGTTACAAGCACTGATCTAAATACAACAGGCACGTAAGGCTGATATGTACATGATATGCAATCTACAAAGCAACCACAGATATGTAGAAGTATAAATGAAAGAAAATCTTTGTGATTTTATATGGGAGACTAGATATATCTGCATGTTTCAGTGAAGTGTAATGACACCTAATGTAGTGTTACAGAATATCACGATGTATTACTCATAAGCACTGACATTAGATATTTAAACTCTAAGATATGCCAAATAATATGTCCACATAAATCAATAATAAATTCTTCAAAATATTAAAAGATACGCATTTTAAGTAAAAACAATTATAAAGGAAAAAAGTAAAAGAGTTATAACTTCCATTGTGTAAGGAAGCACAGAATATAATTTTGAGTCGAACTACTACTCAATCACTTATTGCTAGTATTTACCTAGAACGCGTTTCGTTAGGATCTTCCTAACATCATCAGCTGTTGTCAACTAACGGACGTCGGTTCGGTGAACTCCTCAGAGGTGTATAAATTATTTAAAATTAAGGAAAGATTATCACACAGCTGTCACAGTTGTACTCAGAGAATTACTTTCTATGTATATATGAACATGTTATCTTAGATTTGATAATCCATGGCAAATATTCACTAATAAGGAACAATGCATGCTTTGCCTATGGTAAGCAACAGACCTGAAAGGGAGCAGAGCAAATGTGTATGCAATGCTATATATTCTTAGCCATGGGACATAAGTAGCATCAATACCATGCAATAAGTTTTTAAGGCAGTCCATTGTTCCATTTTTAACACTGTAAACTGCTGTTTTGTTAGCATTCTGAAAACCTGATAACCTTAAAAATTGTTGTTACACTATGCATTACTCACTAAATTTATTTAATGGCACATGTGATGTCTTCATGTCCAATGTAACAGTAACCAATTCAACAGCATGTATTTAAAACAAAATATTTTTATTAATGACAACTTTCTTAACCATAGGTGTTAAATGATGTAGCAGGTTAAATTAAAAAATTTCTTGATTATTTCATTCATGGTAAATCTATTATCTATAGGATGGGTGCGAATAGAGGGGATACAAATAAACCCATTGACTGTTGTTCAAGGAGCTTCTATTTTCTTAGCTCTATGACGCTGCAAAGTTCCAAATTCCTGCTACACATTGTACGGAAGGAGGAAAATAGGAAAGAAACACTGTGGATCACAAATCGGCATGCCTGATCTATACCAAATCTTCTGAACTAGCATCTATGGGCCATATTCTACCAAGAAAAAATTCTGCTAGTTCTCCCTTAAAAGGTGAAAAAATAATTATGAATGGAAAAGAATTGATACAATTGTTGCAATATATGTTAGTTTATGCATGATTGGAGGAATTTAGTAACAGTGACATCAAAATTAAGGACATTCGAAGTTGATATTGGATGCAATGCCTTCCAAAACTAGTACCTCAATAATATAAAAATGTAAGAGATGCGTTAAAAACCAACTACAAATAATTTTTCAATTACATCTTAGGTTATTTATTTTGGATTAGCTGGTTTTGTATATGTGATCCCTGAGATAACTGCACAACTCTGCGATTTTAAGTGATAAATTATAATCTACTCAATTCTCTCTGTACACTTACTTTGCTTAGAAATGTATTTTAAATTCAGTTTATTGAAGGATACAATAATTATGTGCACTAAACAGTAAACCACCAGTTCAAGAGAAGATGGATTGGCCAACATTGTTTCGCCTTGGAGTATCTTTAAATATTAAATCCTATTTTATTTATGAACTTAAAGCTTGAGTGTCTATTACAAAGTAAGGCTGAAGCTGAAAAAGCGTGATTTCTCTGGTCAGCTAAGCATGAATAAGTGGATATCCACTGAATATAAATCCTTTGGATTGAAAAGCGAAATGGATCAACTTTCAGTTTCATAGAAGTAGCGGTCAAAATACTAATAACATGGATCAGCTATAACCCATTCAGTGCAGTAATCATCAAGTGTACGAAGAGAAGTAATTTGAAGGATGCTATGCATTTCTCAGTTCAATTTTGAGTGTGAAAGTACAGATTTATGCTGAAAAAAAAAAAGCTGGTCACTTTTCACAATGGAGTACTTGTCAGATTGATTAGCATGCAACTGTAATTTTGTCACTGTATTTCCATATTGTATCAATGCACCTCTGACAATGTTTTTTTTTTTTGAGGGGGGGAGGAGGAGGGTGTTATTAAAATTTTTAACTAAAATAAGTGTAAGATAAATATTTTCATATTTTCTACATTGTTTGTACTTTACTTTCAGATCCAATTGTAAAATTGATGGAACTGGCCATTCGAGAGATTTAGTTGAGAAGGTCTGATCTATACATTAATGAGTGAAATTCATTCTTTGGAGTGTTTCTGGATTTAAAATGAAGTATAATGTGCACATGAGCAGACTTGAATTTTGAGCACATGCATTTAGATAATGTAAGTGTTGTATGGTTCCAATTGCAAATTTGGCTTTCCAAATGGCAGTAAAGGTAACTTAAGTACAAAGTCCACTTAATAGAGAAGACTGTATATGAAAGTTATCATAGATGAAAAACTGTTCCGGTTTGAAACTAAAAAATGTGCTGATATTACATTACTTAAAATTTTAACTTACATGAGTAAAGGGGTTTACTGTCACTAATTAATAGGACAGAATAAATGTTCTATAACTGTACTTGAAAAAGCCATAAAATAGTAATGAATTTCCAAGTATTGAAAAAAAGCGAGCATACATGTAAGCAAGTCTCTGTAATTAACTGTGCATTCAGTTCAAACTCACATACTAGAATGAAGTAAATTAAACTTAAAAACCAAACTGTGACATCAGTATAATAACCATTCCTTCAAACAATGGTGATACTAATTCCTGATTATGTTTCACTAAAAAGTCAATTATTGCTGCACAAACTGTGCTAAATAATACATGAAAGCTCTGAAATAATGGACATCACTATTTGAATTACGGCAATATATTAAAATTCTAATACGGATCAATACCTAAACATTATGTGATTATGTTTCACTAAAAAAGTCAATTACTGCTGAACAAACTGTGCTAAATAATAACTTAAGGGTCTGAAATAATAGACATCACTATTTGAATTACATCAATATATTAAAATTCTAATATGGATCAATAGCTAAAAATTAAATTTATATACGTATTTTAATATGTATCAAAATTGTAGTGTTACAAAAGAGTAGAATTTTCCTATTTCTTATAAAAGGTATCAATCACTGCACTGATATACCAATCAAGATGGCTGCCACATTAGGGTGACTTTCCACCAAATAAACATGACTCACACTAAAGGCAGGTATTTAAGAAAAGAACTGCTCTATATTTTGTTCATGTGGCAGAATACTATGCACAACAGTATACCACATTAAAAAAAGAGAGAGGGAGATAGTGACTTTATGCAACCTAACTTCATGTTTGAGAACTGATGAAAAACAGGACTAAATTCAAAGTGTATTAGAGCAATGCATGTAACAAACTAATATTAGTATTTATATAAATATATATATATATCTTATATATAAAAAGTTAATATACGTATAAACACAGGGTCCGACTCTGACAATTCTCAACTGTCAGTCTCTAGGATCAGAATAACCATTCTGAAAATTTATACCAGTTGAGTGCAGTCATCTAGGACATTTGTATCACTGTTACTTTGATGCATCAAAATGAAGTGTACGTAACCTCACAGAAATGCTGAGATGTGGTTTGTGTAGACGTGTCGTTTGCATAAATAGTATATGAAAGTGCAATGGTTGAATTGTTACAATTTGCACTTGCATAACACTGAATACTCAAAACTTCTATTTCTAAAAGTGATGCATCAAAGCACATGTCATATAGAGAAAGAAAGAAAGAAAGGAAAAGAATTCAGTCAACAAATTTTTATGTACACCCAATCGGACCCTGGTTTACTGTCAGCAATCACAGCGACTACCAGGCGATGGCACTGGAGAAGGTGGAGGAGGTAAAGGGTTAAAATACGTTGAGGAGCGTCCTGCAGTAGAAGAGGGAGATGGTGGGCATGATGAAGGTAGACCGCCCCCTCCTCCATCACTGTGATAATGAGACCTTGGAGTTGGAGGAGGAGGAAAAGGATCTGAATCATATTCAGAACCAGGTGCCGCATAATAACGATGCCTTCCTCTTGAAGGCAAAGGATAATTTGAATCTGACTCGTCACACACATCAGTACTACAAGGAGTGGGGGGAGGAGGCTGATTAATAGTTCTGTAATGTCTATAAGGGCGATATTTTGAGGCACCTGAGGAGGAACAGCAATAGTCTTCGTTGTAGCTGTGGTGTAACTTCCTATTTGAATCTGCAGTGGTTGCAGGACTGGGTGGTGGATTAAGTGTTTCTCGTGGATAACATAATAATGAAGACGAGGACACTAGTAAAGGCATACCATTTGGTCCACCTCCTTCTGTAGTAGAACTTGAGGCACCAGTGATATGGCTTCTGTCATAACTGTTAGACGTTGTTGTGCTGCCATTTAGCATTGACATTCGTACTGCATCATTACCTGGCTTTACACCTCCTTTATCTAATCTTCCATTCTTCTGTATTCCTGCTACTGGGCAGATAGGTTTTGGGATGCTGTGCAGCTGCTTTGGAGACAGAGGATCACCAGCAGAATCTTCCAGATCATCATTTAAGGTAACATTGTTTCCTCCTACCAAGCGACGGCGGCAATAGAAGGCCAATATTACCACGAACACTATAGCTGCTATTGTTACCAAAATGCTAATGAGATAAGTTGATTTGTTGGACTCTCCATATGGTATGACATCTGTGCTGTGCCTGATGGGTCCTGAAGATATAAAATATATTATATTTAGCATTCTTTTTTCTATTTGTATAACAAAATTAATCTGTAAGTAACAATAAGAAATCTAATTTATTATGGTAAATAAATAAGGAGTTTGATGCAAAATGTTTCTACAGCTGTTTTGCAGTTTTGTCCATTTTAAATTTATATATTTCCTGTGCTCAGAGCATAACTGTTGAAACATTTTCATTAAAACTCAAAATGATAGATGTTTCAACAATCATCTAACTTATATAAAATATTTTTATGATAATACCACTTAGAAACTGGATCTTCAATATTTTACTATTCAAAGGCCACATTTTAATCAGAGAAAATGTTGAGTTCTAAATGTAACAATAACATTGTATCGTCATTAAATACCTCTTATAATTTTCATGAATACAAACTAATAGAGAAACAGTAATTAATATAGTTTTAACTTATTAACAATAAGTTCTAAACAATAGCAATTGTTTAGAAAAAAAATTAATCTGCTGAGGTTAAGGTCGGACAATTTGAATAAAATAAACTCATAAAAAAATGAAATTATTCCTTATCAAAATTAACAAATGATGTTTACACTAATCTCTAAAGAAATACTTGCCACTGTTTGTTTTTGGTTTTATCTACAATGTTTCAGTTCTAAGCAAGTTTTCTTAATGGGTGATGATCAAATGTGTTCTAGAGTTACATTTAAGTTTTTATTCTTGAGAAGAATTTGCTCACATTCATTACTATTCCTAAGATCATGAGAATACATACATACTTGGAGGACAAGGTCTATCCAAGTATCTGGAAAGGAAATCAGGATCAGCATCATTAATTTTATCCCCTTCTTTTAGCACTAAGTTGCCCTACAAATCTGTTATTTATGTTACCAAGAGCACGATCAATTGGAACACTGAGAGGAGAACAACATACCAATTGCCAGTTGATGTAAAATCTAAAACTTGTCACTGAATACTGTCTTTAGTAAATATGTTTTGCAGTGTTAAGCATAAGGCAGTCATAGAATCAATACTCTTATATGGAAGTGAAAATTAGACAGCAATGAAAAGCAACCTAAGTATGGTAAATACCATGAGAGTCAAAAACTCTGAACTGGCTGCGCAGGGTTTTGCCTTGGCACTCTTGCCGACTGCCGCTTTGATATAAAGGCATAGACAAAACCACAATACGTATTTAAAACTACTTTTAAAGGCCTTACTTACCAGCCTGATGAAAGTAGGTGTGGAAACTGGCCACCATTTGTCCATATATTTTTGGCATCTCTACAGGAAGCTATCCATCATTCACGGTACTTTGCATTGTGAAATGATAGCAATTTCCTGCCATATATTTTGTTTTAATTATTCCAGGGTGTGTGGGGTTTTCTTGTATACTTTAGGTTTAAAGTTATCCCAGAGATAGAAATTGCAGGGGGTTAGGTCAAGAGACCAAGAGGGCTAATAATTCTGTCCTGAAAAACTCTTTCAATTCAGGTCTTATTTTAACTCTTTCAATTGTTCTCATTGAGATATTCGTCATATGAGCTGTTGCAGAGTCTTGTTGAAAAATGGTAAAATCCATGCTCCCTGTCATGTAACTGTCTATAAAAAGGAGACAACATTGTACTTATGTATGTACGAGTGCCAACCAATTTAAAAAAAAAATGACGCTATAATACTTCTTCTGCTAATTGTGCAATATATACCAATTTTTTTTTGTCATGAAGGGATACCTCATGAACAATATTAAGTTTCTCATATCTCCAATAATGATTATTTTGTGTACACACATATGCATAAAGGTGGAATCAAGCCTAGTGCATGAAAAATATCTCTGGGGGTAACTCAAGTGTACAAGACAAAACCACCTACCCACCCTGGAAGAAATAAATCAAAATATTTGCCAATAAAATGCCAGCATTTCACAACATTAACTATGGCAAGTGATGGATAGTTTCCTAAAGAGATGCCAAAAAATGTACGGACAACACCTCCTTTCATAAAGCTGGTAAGTTAAGGTTTAAAAGCAGTTTTAAAAATGTTGTACAGTTTTATCTGCGCCTTACTATGATAGCAGCAGTTGTTGGAAGAGGTACCAAGGATGCGGTCAAGCAAATCCTTACACAGCCAGTTCAGAGGTTTTTGACTATCCCATTACAATGCAAATGAAGTATCGATGGAGGATAGTAAGGAAGACTTGCAGAGATAAAAGTGAGAAACGAAAGAATACAAGAAGTAGTACAACTTCCATCTATAGGTAAGGAGACTGAATTGCTTTGATTTGAACATGTCAAAAGGATGAATGTAGACTTGAAGGAATGTCAATTTCTGCAAGAACCTAGGGTAAGGATACAGTAAAGAGATGCAGGATATTATGGGAAGAGGAAATTAGGCAAATCACAGCAAGTAGAGCAAACACACGGAACCAATAATGCAGAGTGATAGAGAATAAAGTATTTTGAGAGATGGATCCGAGGCAGTCCCCAAACACTGCAATAGTAGTATTACAGGGAAGTTAAAGAAGGTGAAAAAGAAGTTAACCTAGCATAAGTTACAATAATAATAATTCATGCACTGCACTACTCTAAATTTATACAATTTAAAATTTATAGTGCAATTCATTACCAAATCTGACTTATGTGAAGTGCAGCATTGTTTCACAAATATTTTAAAAAATGCTGATATGCATTTCAAAGATCAAATCAATTGCCCAACATATTTGCAGGTTGTTGTTGACCCATGCTCTAGAAGTTCTTTGAAGCACGGCAAAGAAAGGACTAGATTATGACCTGTACTTGTGAAACATTTTTGAGCCTAACATCAAGAAAATCTCTTAGAATACTAAATAACTTAAGAGCTACAATAAACTTGTTATTTAAAAGAAAAAAAAAAGAGGATTTGCAACCAAGAAAGGTTATAATGTGGAATAAAATGTGATGTATACAAGATTCATGTGTACATAAAAGGAATTGGGCAGATAGAGTCAACCTGAAAACTTCAATGTTATGGCCAGCATTTGAACCACAGATCTCCTGGTTTCTGTCTAGTCGCTACCCATTGAGCTACCTGGCCAACTTATTTGGTAAATTCTATTTATTAATGCAATAGGTCAAAGCATCACCTCTGTAGCCATCATTTCTAATTTTGAAGCAATGAAAAGAACAATCAATAGTACATATTTTTCCTTGTGTTAAGAAATGAGGAATAAAAGTGGAAACAGTATGAAAAATAAAAGCAAAGTGACTAGCAGAAAAGAAATAATTAAAATTTAAATATACATATGAACTTAATGTTAAGGTTTAGCCAAAATTGTGAAGTGATGAGTGTTACAATAATATGATTCAACTAATCATAAATTTACCTGTTACAAGCTTATTAGAATATTATAAAACATTTTCATACTTATTTGAAATATTTATTCACTTATGAAATCAGAAACTTAAAATAGGACTGCAGTATACTGTAAAACTATTCTCTGCCATTAACAATCAAATGCATAATAAAATTCTCACCTCCAATAGCACAAGCTGGAGCACTTTCATCACTACCATCTTCGCAGTGTTCCCATCCATCGCATACTGCAGATTGAGGAATGCAGTTGCCAGTATATTCACACATAAACTCTCCAGGGTGTTTGCAGCAACGACTTTCATCATAGTTATCGGGGCACTGGGATGTTCCATCACATACCCAAAGTTTATCTGGAACAGAAAGAAGCAATAAAATACCTTCCATTTTCTTTGAGATAACTTCTTACATTTCTCAATAGTAGAAGGAAAATCTTTAGAGACCAGTTTATTCACCTAACGTTCACAAAACTTTTCTCTCAATTATCCCTGACCTGCTTGTTAAAATGTCCTCATTCATGAAAACTAGTAATATAGTTATTCATTCATTAAACATTACATTATACAAGTACAGAAAAAGAAAATGCAGCTGATTTACTCCTCTCTCGACATTATTTTGTTTTTCTTTACTTCTATTCGACTTTAATTAAAAATGCAATTTCATTGATGCAAGATAATAACAAATACAACAATTCCACTATCATATCACTACAGGAATTGAATTAGAATCATTAGGTATTAAAGTTTAATTGACTAATTAATAGAGCTAACTAGTAATCTGTATACTGTACTGTAGTACAAAATTTAAGGAACACTGCTTGTTAGCCATTTTAATTTAGTTAAGCTTCCCAAATAAAAAATGAATAAAGTAAACCACTAATAACTTTCAACAGTTAAAATTAATTAGTTGAAATGCTTGAAAAAGAAGTAAAGGACACAACAAAAATGTATAATATTTTTAAGCAAAATATCTTGAAAAATCTCACAATTGTCTGGGTTTTGGCCAAATTAGAAAACAAAAACCTTCCTTCAAATCCACCATCAAGAAACATTTTCCTGCCAAAAATCTTTTAAACTGACCTTCCAGAATGTGAAAACCTACACATATGCTTGAGATCAATTACTAATCCAAATTTGAGCATTGTTACCAACTGTCATTATAAAATTATGGAGCTGCTTGGCTATCCTCAAGAAAAATAGTGTACAGCTGTAGAGCAGGTCGACTATTCAAATGTGACTAGTCTTTTTAACTTTCAATGTACCTTTTTAATTGGCATTGGAGTAATTCCTAGAAAGTCCAGGAGTATTATAATCTAGGTGAATGAAACATGCTTAAAACTGCACATGCAAAAGTTTAATCCAGTAACAGCTACAGAACTTATAACATATAAGCAAATCTGAAGCTGCTCCTAATGACAAAAATTATTATACTGGAAATTAATTGTTCTTTCACCATAGCCGTGTGTAGGCAAAAGTATGGAAACGTAGAGTCAGACTGAAAAATTCAATGCCACAGCCGGGATTTGAACCAAGGACCTTCCAGCCTCCATCTGACTGCTCTTAACCATTAAGCTACCATGACCAACATGTTGATATGTTGTTCAAATCCTGGCACTGAATTTTTCAGTCTGACTACCTTTTCAATTACTATACTGTTGATAGCATTTACATTATGAGTTGCAGTCTGACGATAATGTGCTATATATTACTGTTATGTTTGGAAATAAACTTGGAAAATGCATCGAGATTTAACTGTATTGGAACACCACAGTGAAGCGAAATAATTATTAATTTTTAGATGAGTCGTATTTATTACACATCTGCTTCACTTTCGTACCTATTTTGAGGACATGTTTCACAAACGATGATTTGCGAAACATGTCCTCGAAATAGGTACGAAAGTGAAGCAGATGTGTAATAAATACGACTCATCTAAAAATTAATAATTGGAAAATGCAGTTTGCTCCCTCTTCCTCTTGCATCATGCTTACTGAGCAAATTGCATCTGAAGCAGCCAAAAATGTTACCATTTTATCATACTTAGTAACATTTATTACCATTATTATCAAATGAACATGGTAATAAGAAATCCTTTATGCTGCATTTATATTAGTTCCTCTATTCATTCTGCTATAAATTATTTTTATAAAAGATTATGCTTCTGTCTAGTCCTAGATAAACCAAGATAAACTTTCATTACTATTTACATACAGCAGGACAAACAACCAGTATGCTAAAGCGGTAGTCAAATCTTTTCAAAGTCAGTGGCTATTTGCAAATTCATTTGCAGTTGAGGAAAGTATAAAGTATTTGCAAGATCAAACCAGTAACAAAGAATATCTTGGAAACGCTTAACCCCAAGAACATTTTTATTTGGCATAAATTGTATCCTTTAAAGAGATATTTTTTTTGTAGTAAGAGTTTACTATTCCTTACAGTTTACTGATAATATAAACATCATTCAGAACGAAGATATTTCAAAGGCCATGCCAGAAAATTCTAGATACATATTTTGATTTTAATATAATTTTGTTAAACATATCATTTTAGACCCATTTTTAAGAAAATCAATTCTTCAAAACCTTTCCCATGTAAAGGGTAGTTTAGGGTGTGAGGATTTTCTTGAAAATCCTTATGTAGCATCCATGGAAGATACTGAACTTAAATAATCCAATTTTTTGTTTTTGAGCTATGCTGCGCATACCTTTTTTCTGAAAATGCTTTCCTTTATTTATTCTCCGAGATTCAAAATATGTATTTCCAATGACATCTAGTTCATTTTTTTGGTGAAATGCAATACTTCTCTTGCTATAGGCAAACAGTAGAGAAAGAAAAAGGAAAGAGAGGAGAGAAGGAGGGTATGATGAACAAGTTTTGTACAAACAAGTTCATGCAAGTTTAGTTCTTAAAAGTTTTTAAAAATTATGACTTTCTTATTCTTAATGCTTATAATGGCTTATTTGTATTTACTTATCATGAATGCACTGATCAATAATAACCAACAAATAAACAACATAAAATATAATTTTATTACCAATAAACTGAGGGAAACAAATAAAAAGTAGAATTAATTAAAGCCTCACAGGTCAGCCATGTCAAACTTGCTAATGTCAAGCTTTCAGCCATTGCAAGCTACATGGCCTTCTTCAGGAACTAAATGAAAAAGCTTTTTTTTTTTTTGAAGGTGAGAGTAGGTAGGGCAGTGGAGTGGTTGTGTCGGGATACCGCTAGAAGCACTCCCGTTAGTTGAGGTGAACATGAAGTGCTGGCCGTCTATAACGGCGAGCGGGTAAGGAGTGGTGTCCAGGCGTCGAACATGGCCAAAAGGCCCTGAACGAGGCGCGTGGGGAGTAGAGGCGAAAATGAAGGAAGGTAGTTAAGGGGGAAAGTGGTAGTCTTTATTAAGTTTAAATAGTATACTTTTGTGGGAGGGCATAATCTCCGGTAGTTAATTCCGGGAGGGTAGTTGATGTGGCCATCAGGTGTGCTGTGGTGGTCTCCAGATGTTGGGGCGGTAAGCTTTCATTCTCTGGACGCTCTGTTCATCGTGCTCGGCTACTATTTGTTCTGCGGTCTTGAGGTCCTGTAGTCTGGCGTGGAGGCTGCTGTCCATGTCTGCTAGTTTCAAGAGGAGTTGGTCCAGTCTGTTGGAGGTGTTAGAGGATGTGTCTGTGAGGTGTGCCTCCACCCGGTGAATCTTTCGTTGTATCGCTGCGATGATCTCTTTTTGATCTGTGGCTAATTGTTCGGTGTGTTGGAGCTGGGAGCTGCTGGCCTTCGTCGTGTCGTGTAATGTGTCAAGTGCACCGGAGAGTTGGTCCAGGGGAGTTAGTCGGTCTGTCAGTTGTCTGTGTGTGGCGGTCAGGGTGTCGATGAGGGCGGCGTGGTGCGTCTCCTGCTGTTGGGCAGCGGCGGTGGCGGATTCCTCCAGTTTGCCCAGTCGCTGGCTGAGGCTAAGGACCTCTGAGCGGAGGTCCTGAGCCTCGTCCGCTGGAGTCCGGTGATTGCTGGTGGCGAGTGAAGTGATGAGTTCCTCAAGGGCGTGGAGTCTGGTGGTGATAAGTTGGAGGTCCTCCCGGAAGCAGCCAAGTGCTTGCTGCCATTCCATAGATCCGCTGGTGGCAGTGCTCCGGGGTGTCGGTCTTACTTGGTTTCCGCGAGGATAAGCAGGGCACTGCGCCTGCCCTGTGAAATGGCCAAGGCTGTCACAAGTGGCGCAGTACCTGCGGCGTCGGCGGAGATCGTGAGCCCTGCAGTTTGCAGTTTGAGTGGGTGAGCCACAGTAATGGCACCGTGGCGGCGCGGTGCATGTGTCGGCGCTATGCCCGTAGGCACAGCAGTTCCGGCACGGGATGTGTCGCTGCAGTTTACTGGCCTCCACCTTCAGGAGCTGTCCCAAGATGGGCAGACCTGAGGCCAAGGCGGCGTCGCGGTCCTGAGGATCTGTAAACTGCAGGCGCACGCAGGTGGTTGGGCCTCATCTCGACGAGATCCGAGAGGCGCTGGTGGCCGTGGGCCACTTCTGCGTCGCTGCGGTGAGGAGATACCTCGCTGGGAGGTCCAGGGGTACTCCGACGACTACTGCGCAGTGTGTAGCTTTGGTTCCTGTCGGCGGCTGAGAGGAGGTCGCAGCGGCTGGAGATCGGCTGGTCTGTGGTGAAGGTGAAGCTGCTTGTGTGTCTGCTAAGTAAAGCTGTGCAGCTTCCGGCGATGCTGAGGTGGTGGCTGGCCGTGTTGCGCTGGGGGGCCCAGCCCTGTTCGGCGGCGGTTGACTGGGCTCTTGGCGGGCGTACGGCGTGGTGGGAGAAGCAGGCCCAGTGGCCCAGGCCTTTCCCGTGCATTCCGCGGGAGGCTCCCTCTCGACTGCCGTCACCGACAGCGAGGCAGGAGACGGCGCTCGACTGCTGGCAGGCGAGAGCTGCGATGAAGGCAGCTGCGTGCTGTTGCTGCCTGCAGTTGGGTGATGCGGCGAATGGCCGGTCGGCGGGCTGGCATCTAGCGTGGCGGGGGAAGCGGGACTAGCTGCCCAGAACTTCCCCTGCGGTGCGGCAGCGGCAGCGAGCAGGGAGATGGCGGAGAGCAGGCTGGCGAGAGCTGCGGTGTAGGCTTCGGTGCCTGGCTCTGTTTCCTGGATGATGATGCCTTCTTCTTTCCCATGATGTGTTTCTCCCCGGAGTCTTCGGCGTGGTACTGCGTGATCCTTCCTCCTCGGAGTCTACGGCGCGAGTAGTCTGAAAAAGCTGGCAGACTGTCCCCATATATATATATCCCCATAGGGGAGGAGATCCGTCCCCTTCAGCTGCCGTGGTGCGGGCGCTGCGGACCCCTAGCACTCGTGGTACCTCTGACGTTACTAGAGGAACCTCGGGCCGAACATTCGAGCCCCTCCCTGATTGGGAGCTGTTCAGATTGGGTTGGACTCGAGGGGGCAGTATGTTCCCTACACCCACAGGGAATTAGGTACCTCCGGCCAGGTTACGGAGGGTTGCCTAATAAGTCCCGGGTACTAGCCTGCAGAGCTAGTAGAAGGTGTGCTAGATCGCCAGGTGGCCCCACCAAGGTTTTCGGTAGTCTTCCCTGTGGGGTTGACGCACGTGTGTATCCACTTCCATCCGTCTTGATTTTCGAGTCGATGGGGGGGCTTTTTAGTCTCCAGATACTGCTCTATGGAAAAAGCCCCGGAGTTTTAGCTCCCGGGTAGAAGGAGGCCCGGGTCCTTGGTCCTACGGGTCCAGGACTAATGGAAGTAGAACCTCTGGCATTAACACGTAAACATGTCCCGATATATATATATATATATATATATAGCCTTTAATTAATAACATGAAACTGTAACTAAGGATGCTTGCTGTGAAAGTTTTAAGTCTTACAATAAATACAATTAATTGTAAAATTACTTTGATAGCTTTGAGAAACTGAAGGAATCAAAGAATAATGTGATCACCACCATCAAATTTTACACCAAGTGATGGGATGCAAATGCTGATGGAGTTGATGTAAATTATTGTAATAATTCTACAACTTGAGTTTAGCTCTTAATATTAACCTACTTCTTCTTTCACTTTCCCTGCTGCCGTTAGGCGTCGGGTTATTAACCTACTTATTGCTATAAACTTCGCTAAAACGTTTATGAAGCACTTGTGATTTTTGTAACCTTCTATGGAATTGTATACACATGTTAAATGTGTAAATATAGCTTTGTGGTTATTCATTCGTTTTCATGATGGTGAAACTAATAACAATAACAATCAGGCAGACAAACTGTACAACAAATTTATTACACTTGGCAAGTCTTTTTACAGCTGCAATTGCTTATCATTTCTCTGCATGAAAAAGCAGCACAGATAATTTGGAGTACACTAATATCTTCTAATCCTTAACTTTTAGATTCTTTTCTGATAGTTATCTATGATGTTTAATTTGTCACAGATTTTACTAAATACTAACAGCTGAATTTGCATAACAATGTATATCTAATTTTGTAAAATTAGCAATGTTTAAACACTTTACTGACCTATACAATGGCCTGTTTGACATCGGAACTGATCTGGCCTGCAGTCTGGACAATCAATTTCATCACTTTTATCGGGACAATCACTCTGCCCATCACATCGCCATGATGCTGGGATACAATCTTTACTTGATCCTGCAGGTGAGGCACAAGTGAAGTGGTCTGCTCCACAAGCAGGTACAGGGCTACATGTATGTTTATCATCATGCAGGATTAATGACTGTGGGCATGAACATACAGCTCGAATATGACTTGAGGTTGAAGATGAAGGAGATGCTATGCATAAGTGTGAACAGCCAGCTTGTGGACGATGACTATTGCTGCATCCATGGTTCATATACATCTGTAAACATACAAGCATTATTACGCTTTTTCTCAGACATGATTAACTCTTACACATGCACCTGCAACTAAGATTACCATAGGTTTCTTATGCACTAACACAAAATTGGATCAAATATAAACTTCAAATGGCACATATAGTAAGCAAAATAATTTGTGACCTTGAATGAGTAGTGCTGGGGATGTCTATTGAGTCTGTTCGATTTTCTATTAATTATAGATTTTGTGTCTTTAACCCATTCACCATACCATATAAAGCATATCTAACCACTGTATATCAACCAATATCAGTTTAAATCTCAGCTGGTAATGTAATTGTACATCAGTTGGTTAAAACACAAACAATTCAGTTTTTTTAGGATATTTGAATGAAACAAAAAGCACGTGTTTATTGAAATTATAGCCAATAAAGATAAACCTTAAAGCTAAGCATGGACTACAGTTGTATTCCATACTATAGAAAGAAATTTTGTTTGTTTTATCCTCCATTCCTGTCCCACTCCAAAAATTTAGATAGCTAATTTGGGCATAATACATAAAGAAGAATGTTAGAAACTTATCTCTTGCTAGCCACCGACACAATAGTCAGCTGTTAGAATCCAATGACCAGAATAGAATACCAAGGTTTACTGATCTCGTCTCATTTCGCCTTGTTTACTGACAGAAATGTACCATCTTGTATTAACTTCCATTCATATGCTTTACTACTCAACTATAAATGACATGATAATTCATTCACTGAAGAATAACTCCCTCCCAGAGGAGGAAATCTTACCAAGAGCATATCATTCTGCCATGCAAAGCAGAGACAACTGCGGACACTTTTACGGTGAAAGAGATTACCAGATAAGAGATCATGTGATATGATAATGGATATGTTTATAAACAATGTTTATTTTAATGATAACATGATTTATTTGAATGTTTTCGTTACAATGCACATCATCTATAATAAAAGTGAATTGAAAAGATATTGGCACTATGTTTTTTCAGGTAAATTGATGGAAATAATTTTATTCCACACTAGCCATGTGTAGGCTAAGGTTTGAATGAATAGACTCAGACTGAAAAATTCAATGCCACGGCCGGGATTTGAACCACGGATCTCCATGAGAGCAGGGAATCCGTGGTTCAAATCCCGGCTATGGCATTGAATTTTTCAGTCTGGCTCTATTCAGATATTGACACATTACTTCCCTCACACTGTTTTTCAGAGGATAATGTTTCAAGAGCTGTTGTTCCCATCATCAGCTGAGTCTCGACTGGTGCAAATGATAGTGTTTTCCAACGATACGGAGAAGTAGGAAAACACTACCATTTGCACCAATCAAGACTCAGCTCATGATGGGAGCAACAACTCTTGAAACATATCCTGTGAAAAACAGTGTGAGTGAAGTAATGTGCCAATATCTTCTTGATTCATGTTTATTTTAACTTGTGCTTCACTGTCTCTACACTTCTTTCAATTTTTATACATATCATTTAGTTTTAAGTTAATGTTCTGCATAATTTTCACTATGTATGGGACCTTAGAGTAGAGACACTACAATCTGGATACTGTCCAATTTAATTGGGGGAGGGGGGAGAAAAAGGAAAAATTGAATAGTTGCACACTTAGAACAAATAAAACTTTTAATTCAAGTTAACAAAATAATTTTTATATTAATTTTGACGTCACTGTTACTAAATTCCTCCAAACACACATTAACAAAATTATGTTAAAATAAAATATCCATTTAAACGGAATGACAAAGTTAATTGTAATTTTCATTTGCATAATTTTGTTTATGATTGGGTTTAGTATTCTGTGGCATTTGTTCAAGTAAAAATTGTAACCCTCCTCCAAATATGGATAGAAGAAGTATGTATATGTAGACAGAGTAAGGATGATGTTCTGCGAGCAAACTGAACCTGCTTTGTAAAACCACTTACCGTCATATTGTCTCACTCTGACATTTTCAACATCTGATTTATTAACTTTAAAGAGAGTCGATTAAAGACACTAGACAACACTTACTTTTTTTTTTTTTTTTTCTGATTTATATTATACTTCTCTTTAGTAACTGATTTATAACATTAGTCTCTCAGTATTTATAAAGAATATAAATATGAGTTCATTCTTACCTGTTCTGTTGGAAATGTAACTCCAAGCAAATCAACCAGATGTGCAATGCGTGTCAAAACAGTTTCTCGTCTACCTCCATCTGTTTTATTAGCTCTCTCAATCTGCTGTTGATCTTTATCTATCCAATATATATAGTCTCCATGCACTGTCAAACTTATTATTTCAACCAGGTGGGTGTTTATAAGGGATTTCCTGTAATATTAGAAATGAACATTTCCACATTACTCTTGCAATGTTTACAAAATTCTTACTAAACAAAATATATAAGGAGTTTTTTATTCTATTTTTTATCTTCATTTTATTTCATGTTTACTTTGAAGTTATGTAATTTACTGCACATAAATGGATATTTATTTTATTTCCAGTTTATACAAATGTTTAACATGACTGTTCACCACAAATAATAATTTAATAAATCAATTTTTATAAAAAGGTACACTTACATTCCTGCTCCATGGATATCAGCCATATAAATCTGCTGAGGATGTGCCCAGTAAAGCATATCTTTCATAGTATCTATGGCTAAAGCTGTAATCTTCTCATGATTCTCTACCAACTTAATCCTTGATTTTCCATCCATTCTTGCACTCCAGATTCTTGGCAACGAGCTGACATCAGTCCAGAACATCAACCTAGTTTTAAACAAAATGTGCAATATTATTAATATGTTTTGGTTTTCAAATCCAACAATAATATCAGAGGCTTCTTATTATAGAATTGTTAAGCCACAAAAACAGGGTTTAGAATATGAAAAGTAAGTAGAAGAGGGACATGAAGATTATTGTTTAAATAGTATGGCACATAAACACCTGTTCCATCAGGTGATGGAAATTAATCTTTTAAATGATATTAATCATTTAAATACACTAGCCGTGTGTGGGCTTTGGTTTTGGATAGTTACAGTCATGTTGAAAAATTCAATGCCATGGCCAGGATTTGAACCACAGATCTCCTGGTTTCCGTCCAGTTGTTCTTACCCACTCAATTACACTTATCTCAAATATGAGAGGCTCTAGTGGTTTACTGGGAAAATATGAGTCAATTGGAGAATTTAGTGTCACGATGGCACGTTGGCAATGGCAGCTGAATGGGTAAGAGCAATTGGATGGAAACCAGAAAATCTGTGGTTCAAATCCCGGCCATGGCATTGAATTTTTCAGTTTGACTCTATCCAAAACCTGTTCCATGTATATATATTTATGAGACCATAAAAGATTTACTACAAGAAAGTAGAGAAACTAAAAACTATCAGGTACATATGCATAATTTGCGAAACAATGGTGACTATTTTAGATCTGTAAATAGGGGTTCAGTAAACAGGTACCCCTGTTTATTATTTGGTAAAACATATAGGAAAATAAGTTACCAGAGGAAATAAAAGGAAAAATACTGAACTATACAATATATACTTGTTTATTGTAACTTAAAAATATTTTTGTTTACTGCAAATATTATATTGACATATCCTTTAAATGGATATATAAATGGATGAAAATAAATACACTTAACTGTAAGTGATGCACTCCTAGAAACAAATGAATCTGAGAGTGTTTGTTTCAATTTCATTTCTCCAGCTTGCAACTTTCTAGTGTTGTTTTATGACAGAGAAGCATAGAATGATTTACTGAGTGAAGTGCCTAATTTGCATAATTTGGATTCAATGTACCATTTCCAGGATTGGTAGCGAGAACATTAATAACTGCCCAAGTCTTCTTTCCTGTTATCTTGGAAAGTGTCCTATAACTTGTGAACACTTACACCTTATTAAATTTATTTTAACTTTGTCAGTCTCGGTTATTATAAACCGCCTTAGCTTTAGGCCTGAGCCAATGTTCAGAAAGAATTTTCTTAACTGCAAATAATCTACAAACTTTCTTAAACACCTTTTAGAAATATAGAATGGCAAGTTCGTATTTCTAAATGCATATTCAAGAAACAAGGAAAGTAAATGGAATACAACAAATTATTTACCCTTTCTCAGGATGGAGAGCAATGTTGCGAGGTTTTTGGCCATCTGCTCTTATTACTACACCCACTGCTGAGCCGTTGTCCAATCTTGTCACATTGATGGAATCTGTGCTGGCACATGTCCAATAAAGAAGCCTTCCATAAGGATCAACTGCCAGATCAAATGGAACATGACTTGTGCCAGCTGGAACTAATGGTGGACTTATCAAAGTTCCATTGTCAAAAGCTCGCTTTATGGATTGTGCTCGACCATCAATCTAAAAGTAAGAATAACATTGGAAATTAATGCACGCATTTGTAAACTAACAAAGCTGTACAAGTGGAAAATTTGATCAAAATCTGTATATTGTTCAACATCTTAAAATTAGATAGAGTCAACATGAAAAATTCAATGCCATGGCTAGGATTTGAACCACGGATCTCCTGGTTTCCGTCCAGTTGCTCTAACCCATTGAGCTACCATGGCCAATGTGCCATCCTGACATTAAATTCTCCATTTGACTCATATTTCCCCGGTAGACCACTAGGGGCTCTCGCATCCGAGATACACAGTTTGTGGCGACTTACTATCGTAAGTACTTGAGTCCCAGGCGTCATCATTTAACTGTTATTATTTTAGTTAATTTATGGAAATTAATCATTTCTTCATACTAGCCGTATATAGGCTAAGGTTTTTGATATACTATCAAGGAAGAGGTTATGCCTTATTATTTGAAGCAAAAGGTTAGAAACAGTGATGCATTTAACATTTAAAAGTAATGAGTCAGTAATTCAAACACGAACATCACTTAAATTATCCTTACGTGGACATGTTTTGGAGAATGGTTTGTCCCCATCGTCAGCAGTTATCCGACTGGCTGGATCCATGGTTTCCTGAAGTGAGCCGGTTGTCTGTGGTGGCAACAGATGCCATAACCAGCTCACTTCAGGAAACCATGGATCCAACCAGTCGGATAACTGCTGACGATGGGGACAAACCGTTCTCCGAAACATGTCCAAGTAAGGATAATTTAAGTTAATTAAGTTAAGATAAGTTAATTGAAAAAGTTGAAATAAAAATAAATGTTGATCCTTTATTAATTTTTTTCTTACCAATTACTATTACAAAAATAATTAAAATTAAACCTACTAATATTAATATAAATAATTCCTTACTTAACATTTACTATCTATTTGAATTACCGACTCATTACTTTCAAAGGTTATATAGCCTGTTCGTGTTGCAATTTGCTTTTACAAAATAGGCTGTGAGGACCAGGTCACAGAGGTATAACTGTTACACCTTATTGGAGGAAATGCCAATGCAAATGCTGGCTTGTCACAGCACTCACATGTCCTACAGTGGAAAATGTAGGGAAAGTTTGGTGAATATGCATATATCCTCCCAACTAGGTCCAAGGAGATCCATCAACCAACAACAGGTGCAGTCCTCCAGGTATACTAAGGGTTGATTAACAATGTAACAGTCGCCAAATCAGAAAAAAGTGTGTCCATTAAAAACAACTGTGAAACTGCTCAATTGATTATATATAAATATGATGCTGCACAAAAATAAAATGCATTTTATTTCCGGCCAGTAAGCCCGGAAACTACTACATCTGATTGGATAAAATGCATTCTTTATTAAAAAGAACTGTGAACTTAACTACTCTAATTCTGAAACCACCAAGGATAAAATAATTATTAATGCATTACTAAGCTATATCAACAAAGCCACTTACCCAATAGATATACTGTGTGACAGGATCAAATGCTACAGCACGTACAATCTTCAAACTGTGAATAGGCAGGACAGCATTTGGACAATCCGAAGTGTCAGGAACCAGTTGACTGATTGAATTTTTTTGGCTAAATAGCAGGAAGGATGTTGGAGCTAAAAGTCATACAGGAAACAAAGAAGCATTGTAAAAAAACAATAGGAATTTAAAATAAATAAATTAGCTACTCATGCTACACTAAATGTAATATGAGATAAAAACTGAAACTTGCAAACATTTTCAAAGCATGGAAAGCATGTACTGTGTTATGTACTGTGCAGCAAGGTGAATTTAAACATTGCTACTGCAGTATTGTGTTGTTCTGATTAGGTTAGTTACTTTAATTATGGAAAATTAAAACCTGCTATATATGTTAAGTTTTAGGGATTAAAGACATTTCATTAAAAAAAAGTATAAAGTGCAGTTTGCACCAAACCAGATTCAATGGTTCTAATGAATGATACTCTTCAAATTGACACTAAAAATAAATCTTCAAAAGTGTGTCTATGTTGCCAATCTAGTCTACAACAAAGATACGAGAGACAATCATTTCCTTAAATATTAGAAATTTAATGTTACGGATTCTAATATGAACTCTAGTATGACATAAATAAAAAACTCTACCACTGAATATAATGGTCTAAGAGATACAGAAGTTTTACATAAAATGCTAAGGGAAGTTTGTTTCCATATGATATGCTTATCAACTCATAGGATCATATGTGTTGGGGATATTACTAGGGTGATATCTTCAGCTAAAAATAGGATTTCAATATTCTAAATTTCATCTACAAGTGTAAACAGAAAAATGCACTTTTTTGTATTTTAATTTAAATGAATATTTTTTCTATTTTGATATTGTAAAAAAAAAGATGCTATTAAATGCAAACAGTAATGTGTTTTTCTATATATTAGAAGCATGGCAGCATGGAATTAAAAATGGGACTGTTCATCATGAAATTCTGTTCTGAACAAGGGGCTATTTTGACTGCCAAAAAGTAGATAAAAGTAGATTAAACAACATGCAAACTACTTATCATACCTCAAAAGTAAATGCAATATTACAACTGAGAGCGTAATTATCAAACTAAATTAACTTCAGTAGAAGTTTACTATGCCATCCAGAAATTAAAACACTGGAATAACAGGTAGAGATTATCGAGAAAAAGTTAAAAGGGTGAAAACATACTTCAATTCTTTCCAAGAACTCACAAATGTTTCAAGTAATAGTTGCAAAACATGGTAATCATTATATGTGTATGGAGGAATTTAGTAACAGTGACGTCAAAATTAATCTCAGAAACTAATTGTAGTTGGTTTTTTAATACTCGTCACTTACTTGTTTATATTAATGAGAGACTAGTTTCAAAGGCATTCGCCTCCATTTTCAATCTCTTTCCAACTGGCATCTGTTGTTGTCGGCTCTCTCTGGAAGAGAGAGATGCCAGTTGGAGAGAGATTGAAAATGGAGGCGAATGTCTTTGAAACTAGTCTCTCATTAATATAAACAAGTGACGAGTATTAATAAACCAACTACAAATATTAATTTTTAGATGAGTCGTACTCTACCTTTTTTGGACCTTAAAATCACAAAAAGCAATGAAAAACTAGAATTTGGTATCTATAGAAAAGCAACACACACAGATAATTACATCAAAGCAAATAATTTCAACCCAATTCCACACAAACATGTCACCATCAACAGTCTCACACACAGATTAGTAAATCTACCCCTCAGCCAGCAAGAATATCAAAACGAATACCATCAAATCTTAAAAACTGCAATTAAAAATGGATATGGAAAAAACCTTGTAGATAAAAAACTAAAATCATTCAAACTTCAAAAGAGATTAAAACAGATCACAGCTCTCACACCAATAAAACAAGAAATTAGATTTGCTAAATTTACTTACCACCTCTGGGCCACAAAAAAGTTCCAAAAAATATTCAAGAAATACAATATAACATTGGCACAAAAAACAATTACAACATTAAAAACCAACTTCACAGTAGTAATACTGATAAGATAAAACCAGAGGAAAAGTCGGGCATTTACAAGATAAAGTGTAAAGACTGTGAAAAAATATACATAGGGAGGACAAAAAGAAACATAGGCACTAGAAAGAAAGAACACTTCAGGCACTTAAGATACAAAAATATTGATAAGTCTGCAATAGCAGCTCATTTCTGGTCTGAAAATCATGAAATTGAAGATAGCACAGAATTACTAAAATATGTACAAAAACATAGTGAACTCGTCATATGGGAGAGAATATACATAGAAAAACATAAAAACCAACTAATGAACTTTGAAATCCCGCCAGAAGAGAATCCCACATTTAAGTTCATCACTAAATCAACAGATGGCTGCAGCAACTCCAGAATTACCCACACCACTGGATCAAGCTTTAGTCGCATAAGAGCAGAAGATGCAAACAATGATTTGCAAAACATGTCCTCAAAATAGGTACGAAAGTGAAGCAGATGTGTAATAAATACGACTCATCTAAAAATTAATAATTATTTCGCTTCACTGTGGTGTTCCAATACAGTTAAATCCCAACTACAAATAGTTTCTGAAATGGTAATCATTACTTATGGAGTATAACATTACACAATAGAAACTTTGTAAAAGAATTACAGACCTCCGTACACCTCAAATAGAGACCTTAGGAAGGAAAATGTGTATGTAACATCTTTTTATCTTGGATAATAACTGCCTAGCATTAGGCATATTTTTTGAAAGAAACATTTTTTTCTGACATCTAATATACAAATGGCATCCAATCATATGCTGAATATGCTCTCTATTTTCATATCCTGAGCATTGAAGTTAACATTACAATAGCATATACATAACTTACATTTCAAAAAGTGTTATCCATTAACTAGCAGCACAAAATAAAAACAATTTGGAATGCTATACTGTTGTAATTAGCTTTAATTTAATGAATGTTGAAATATTGTGATGCAGCTATAGCCTCGGTATTATGCAGAAGGTGCCAATTAACCAACTGGTTGAAGAGACGTCACTCTCACCCAGCATAAACATCACAAGCACTTATGTGTGAAAAACTGATTATATATATATATATATATATATATATATATATATATAGTTTTTATCAATCACAAACACTAATAAAGATAAAAAGTTTCCTCTCTCTGACTCCAGCTAACATTCTAGAATTCTCTGGAAAATTCCATTAGCTATGCATAAGCGAGCATGATTCCAAATGAGTTAGTGAGATTGAAAGAAGTAATTCTTAATTGAAAAAGCTATTTGTAGTCCATTTTTTGACACTTCGTCACCTTCATTTTTATGTTATTGAGGAACTAATTTCAGAAGTCGCTGCGTCCATTTTCAACCTCTATCCAACTATTGTCTGTTGTTGTCTGCTCTCTTCTTTCTGGTGGTGGAACTAAACATAAAAATGTAAGTGACCAAGTGTCAAAAAATCGACTACAAATAGTTTTTTTCAATTTTGATATCACTGTTACTAAATTCCTTCAATCACGCATAGTAGTAATTCTTGATGCAACATGAAGTGCTGGTTATTCAGTGTTTTCTCCAAGTGAGGTTTCTCTCTACTGTGAGAGACAAGAGGTATTTGGTGTTTGACTCCTCAGTGAGTGACACATATGGAAGAACGGGCTTGACTTGATTTGACTTATTATAAAGGAAGAGTCAGGTTCCATGCCCTTAACACTGAAACCTACATGTTTGTTATATTATAAGAAGAGGCTGCTTACTAAGCACTTCATTATGCTGCTATGTTGCAAAGAAAAGTGAAGTGACAGAGGAAATTGAACTACATCACAATAGTGAAATAACAGTGAAAATTAGACAGAGCCACAATATTAATACTTATATTCCTTCTGCCTTTTATGGAATAGTTTCTACAGAATACCACCTTCTAATTTACATTTTACTTATTTATTTCTATTTGTCCAGGTGAACATGCTGAATGATTTGTGGAACCTGTAAGTAAAAAGTCTTTGCTAATTTGTATTAAATTATATATTCTTCACTAGCAGAGACTACCTATAAAAACTTGCAGAATATTAATACCTAAATGTAAATATTTAACCTGTCTTTACCTATGCAAGTCTTATTATCTGCTGACAGGATGTAGTGAGTGGGACAGGCACAGCGAAAGCGATGTGTGTATGATTGTCTGGTAGCATCTTTACTGGGTGAAGATCCCTTATCTGGCAAAGCCAAGCACAGATGGGAACATCCTCCATTTGCTACCGCACATTGATTCCAACCTGACTGCCTGGAATTGTGAAACACTAGAATATCTGTGATGTATTCCAGATGATCGTGTATCAGTGTGCGATTTTCCCCATTTGTTTTATTGGCTCGTTCTATATTACCAGTCTTCCAATCTGTCCAATAAATATAATCCTGAAAAATGTATACAGAAATTAATATAGACTTATAACAAATAAATAGTAACATTGAACACAGGTAAAAATTCAGTATTATCAAAAGTTTTAGAGTTTCACTGGAGGAAACATTGAAAATGTCTTATTGGTTAATTTTTTTTTGTATGTGTGTGTGTGTGTGTGTGTGTGTGTGTGTGTGTGTGTGTGTGTGTGTGTGTGTGTGTGCGTGCGTGCGTGCCTGTGTGCGTGCGTGCGTGTGTGTAATTTACGTCCTCCAACGTTAAATCGTATTGGACGGTGAATGAATTGGGTGAAATGATGCTCAGATGAACCCGGGGTCCCTGGAGCTTAGAGTTACCCAACATTCGTCATGAAGGATAAGGGAAAACCCTGGAAAAAACCTTATCTAGGTAACACACCCTGACCGATATTCGAACTCGGGACCTCTTGAACATGAGGCAGACATGCTACCATCTACGCTACCGAGGCGGGCTTATTGATTAAAAGGCATTGTTAATTAACATCTCAGTACCAATAAAGCGTTTAGTTTTACAATACATACCTTTTTACATATGAAATAACAATTTATTATCAAATGAAAGCTGAAACATGTTTATTTCCTCTCAACAACATTAACACCTGATGATGATAATTTGTATATAAGGGCGCTCAACTGCTTGGTCATCAGCGCCCTAACATTAACACCTAAATATAAAATAACTTTTAACTCATCTTTTGTTCAAAATTGCGAACTTGCAGACTTACCAGATATTGTGTTAATCCATATGGTTCATCTATGTTTTGGACAATAACTTGTCTACGTTTACCATCCATATCTGAACTCTCAATAACACGTGAATTACGTTCTGTCCAATACAATCGACTCTGAATATAATCTATTGTTAAACCATTGGCACGTCCCACTTTGGCAATTAGTACAGTTCTTAATGATCCATCCATAGATGCCCTTTCTATGCTGCCAGCACCTCCCCAATCACTCCAATACATGTATCTGAAAAATTATACCTTTCAAAGTTAATAAATATCCATGCAGCTAATACTAGTAATTTAAGTATAGTTGTTGAAGGTACCATGGTCCTCCCAAAGCTTTCATACTGATACTCCCAAATATTATAATAGTATTTAAGTTTTAGTTTAGACAAGTTTATATTAAAATATTGAAAGAAACAGCAAGTGTAATTGAATAACAATGGCAAAGTAATACATTTTCTGTACTCATACTATTGTATAATAATTCAAAGCTCTTGAATTTCAGAAGTGAGACATGAAACATAAAGGCTTAAAATGCAGTGCAAAACCAGTTATTCATAATTATGAGCATGCAGGCTTGTCAAAACGAGATCATTTTTCACTTTTTGTTTGTTTGTTTCTTAATTGCTTTTGATCAATTTACATGTTTTCAATTTATAATTTTTTGAAATAAAATATCACATGAACTTAATGAATAAATGCATTAGTTTTACTGTAAGGGAGAGTTAATGAACTAAGAACTGTCTGTGGTGTCTTGATACCAGGCATGTGGACAAATGATTCTGTACTGCTGTAAAAAAGATCACTTCTGATGAAGTTTTGCTCTGCTCTGGAAGTACAGTACGGAGTTAACAGCAATATAGTGTAATTCAGTTATTATAAGTTATTTATAGTTTGCCCTGTACTTAGTCGCAAAGTATATTATGGCTCAATACAGATTTTCAACGCATAGTGTGTATGTGTTAATGCAGTCAGCTCATCAACTGAAAGTACAATTTGCAGAAAGATTTCTGGGTGTAAAAGTTTCATGTACATACAGAATCCATAAAATTTAGAATTCATTTCAGCCCAAAGGAAATTTTCAGACTAAAAAACCTAAAAGACAGTGTAGGGCATTTACAAAGGTACATTAGACAACATTAGTCATTGGAGACTTCCCCCAAAAATTGCTTAGGTGTCTTTAACAATCATCTGGTTTTATGCCAAAAGTAACTAAACTGCTGATATTAAAACAATATAAAATAACAGTGGCACATACTCTTCAACCAACTGATGTAATTAGCTGCACATTTTGTGAATGGAGTCTCAATAACATATACAATGGCAAAATAATCTGTATGTAATATTCTTCAAGAATGACACTTGGTTCCACATTCAAGGACATGCTAGTACACAAAATAATCATTATTAGAACTCTGAGAAGCCTAATGTTCTTCATGAAGCACTTCACTGATGGAAAAATTGATGCACTGCAGCATAAGCCAAGAAAGAGTTATAAGGCCAATTATTCCCAGTTGATGTCCATGTATATGTGAATATAATTTTGGACCATTTTTCAGAGAATTAGCACATAGGGAACATGATTTATCCTTTTTCAACAAGAATCTACTGCAAGTCATACAACTGATATTTCAATGATAACAGTCAAATGTGTGTTTAAGAACAGAATTGTCAACAGAGATTTGCAGTCCCCTTTTCTTCGACCTAACCTTCTGCAATTTCTATCTATGGGGTAACTTAAAACATAAAATGTACCAGACAAAATCTATATAGCCTGGAAGAATTAAAATGAAATTGCCAGCATTTCTCATTGTGAACTATGGCAAGTAATGACTAGACTTCAAAAGAGCCAGTTTTAAAAATGTATGATTGCCTTTGCACCATTCTATAATAGCAGCAGACGACAATGAACACCAATGACACATGCAGGGAAAACAGAGTACAGCCAGTTCTTCATTGACTGTTCTGGTATATTTTACCAGAATTATATATTTTTACTGTTCTGGTATATGGTGCTAATATTTGTAAACTTTGCTTTGGCTAATATTATTGACGTATAAATTTACATATTTTATACCACTGCAGAAATTAGTTTCACAACTTATAAATTTAAAGCTAATATTTAAGTAACTATCATAAAATCTCACTATCATTATATATGAAAGAAGCTAGAAACAATGATGTGTTAAGATGCATTTATTTAAGAAGAAGAAGAAAAAGAAGAAGTGATTTTTAGTGTTACTAATACCAACTCATCTTAAGCATATCATCGTTATTATTGATTTTCTATTAAATCAGCAGAATCTGAAATTTGCATCAATACATATAACTGGACAAACAAAAATAATTTCCTGTTTTAATTTCATTTAATTTTAAAGAACAATCTTAGCGGAATGCACTTATGCCCGTTTTAATGAAAAATGTGTCATGATACACCATAGAACATACTTTCCAGCATCGTCCTTATATACGCTAACAGTTTAACCAGAAGACACTCATATTTTCATGCCAGACCAAACATATCAAAGAATCTTCAAACAAAAGGTGGATTTGAAGAACTATAGGCAAGTGCTAAAAATGTTTGTGCTATGATGGATAGCAAAATTGTTATTGTAGCCATAAACAATATACTTAAAAATGTTAAAGTAATTTCCAATATTAATGAATAGCTCACCCTTCTCCTGGCTCCAAAGCCAGACTACGAGGCTCATCAATATCTGACCAAAGCAGAACTTTACGTGACTGGCCATCCAGTCGGGCTACTTCAATACGTTTGCTACCCATGTCAGTCCAGTAGATATTACGTGCCACCCAATCCACAGCCATACCTACAAAACAAATTTGCATGATATCAAGAATTGTTTTAAATACAGTGTTAAGACATAAAATTTCTCCAAATTGCCTTTTGCTATGAGTACTAGATAAACATTTCCCTTAAAACAAATATTGCAGCATTTGGTTAGCAACCAGTTCTGTCAGCATAATTATGTCTCAGTTTACGAATCTCTAACATGCAATTATTAACATTATACTATGTTTAATGCAGATGCAATACAAATTAGAGTATTTATTACTTTCTTTCTTTAGACCGCCATCATATTCTAACACCAAACTATCCCCTGTGAGGGCAAAAGCATTAGTCATGTTAAGGATTCAGTTTAAATTCTTTAAAGTAATTTTAACAGAATGTTGCTGAGATGTGTAATACATGAGATGGGTTATAAAATTAAATGATTTATGACATGGAAGAAAACAACTTTGACATAATTTTAACAGAGTTTATTACTCTGCAGCTACAGTGTAAAATGTAAATTAAAGCGCATTTCATTGTACTTAAGGATAATCATTTTTAATTATTTCATAGTCTCTTAAAGCCAGCAGATAGGAAAGGTTAATTTAAGTTAGTTTAGTCACAGTAACACTACATGCCTAACAGATCCATTATTTCAAGAACTATGACAATCTGTATTTTCACATGTTTTTAGCCTATACCAGTTTTTCATGATCTCACAATATTAGTACAGAAGTTGGAGACAATGAAACAAATTCCTTTTTCTTTTTTCCTCCCTTACATCACCAATACCGGTGTTAGGGGACACAGATTACACTAGCCCGGAAAGTTGAGGAAGAAAAGTTAAAGCACGCCTGACAGAGGAACCAGGGTTGAGGGGCCAGAACAACGTATGGGAAGAGAGTGAGAAATGTGGATGATAGTATGAGGGTGAAAGGTATGATAGAAAATATGAATGATGTAAAATTGGTAGAGTGATGGCAGAGCAAACCAGAGGACCCAGACAAAATCCTACCCAGCGCCATGTTGACCAACACAAATCTCACTTTGCAGTCACCTGGTATTGAACACGGGCTGCCTTGGTGACAGTCATACGGCTGAAGCATTTTTGTGTGTGTGTATATATATGTATATATATATATATATATATATATATATATATATATATATATATATATACACGAGGGGCAATCAAATATTAACAGGCCTTTGTTTACTGCACATGCATAGAGTGCCGTATGGGTTCGAGGCTTTTACAGCACACTCTTTATACCACACTCTTTTGGCTCTGTCCCTCAGTTACTGCCGAGATGTCTGAGACAGAGGTGCAACCAGCTGTTGCGCAACGAGTAATAATCAAATTTCTTGTCAATGAAAATGTCAGTGCAGCTGAAATCTGATGTCAGTTACTCCCACAGTTTGGGGAAAGAACCCTTTCATGGTCCAGAGTTAAACATTGGTGCCATGAGTTTAATGAAGGACGTGAACGTGATGAAAACTTGGCCCACCCTCGCCACCCATGCACCAGCATCAATCCAGAAAACATCCAAGCTGTTCAAGACATCATTGAAGGGGATTGGCACATCAAAGTGCTTGAGATTTGTCGACAGCTTCTCATAAGCTATGGGAGTGTTCAATCAATCATTTGAAGGGAGCTGAAATTCAGAAAAGTGTCAGCTCGTTGGGTTCCACGGTATCTCACTGAAGAACAGAGAGCAGTGCGAGTTCAAATGTGTCGCACGCTGCTCATGCACTACCAAAAGTACGGAGATGCTTTACTAGACAGAATCATCACTTGTGGTGAGACATGGGTGCATCATTACATACCCATATCAAAGAGGGCCAGTCTGGAGTGGAGGAGGAGTGGAGAGCGACCGCCGGTGAAAGCCAAGTCACGACTGTCAGCAGGGAAAGTTTTGGCCACATTGTTCTGGGACTCGAAAGGTGTCCTCATTGATTTCCTCGAACAACGACAATGAAGATGGACCATTAATGCTGCCTACTACTGTGACCTTCTCAGTCAAGTTCGAGTTGCTTTTCAGTCAAAACGTTGCAGTAGCCCAATCAGAAATGTGTTGATTCTGCAGGATGTCAGACCACACACTGCAGTAGCAATTCAGCAAAAATTGGCCAAAATGCACTGGACTGCCCTTTCACAATCACCCTACAGCCCAGAGTTCTCACCATGTGACTTCTTCATGTTTAGTCCACTCAAAGCAGCTCTTGTAGGACATTGTTTCACAACCAGTGAGAAGGTGAAAGACTTCATGCGCAACTGGCTCTGCACCTGTCCTCGTACTTTCTTTGAAACTGGCATTAAAACACTGCCTGTCTGTTGGAACAAATGCACAGAAAAGATGGGCAAATATGTAGAAAAGTAAGAAAAATGTTAATTTCAATTATTCTTCATGAATAAAGTTTCTAGAACAAAAGGCCTGTTTATATTTGATTACCCCTGGTATATGGGTCGACCAAGAACTTGAAAATGGTAGCAAGAGCTATCGAAACTAGTCGTTCACCAATTGTGTTTAGGATCTTCCAAAATGATGGGTTTTATCAAAGCCTAAGAAATACAAGTTAAGAACTCACAAGAGAGACTGAAGGTTGTTTAGTTCTTTTAATGTTAAAACAGAAACTTTCATAAGCGGGATATTATTATGGTACTCAGTACCAATTCCCAGTGCTGACATCAGTTGAGCAGCAATTTCATTAACTTCAGTTTTGAAATGGAGAAGCAGGTTTCCATACTCTTAGAAATGCGGATGCTAAAATTATATCTTACTAAACAGTTAATAAAACTATTTCCTCATCATGTCAGTGATTATAATTTCACAAATTAAACATAATTTTACTTCTTTCCAACTTGAGAAGTACCAAAACAATTTGGAAATGCTGATAAATTGCCATATTATGCATAATTATATATGACATATCCAATACTTACTTTCTGAAGCAAGCCATTCTAATATTTTTACACCAAGAAACTTTATTACACTTTACCGTATTCTATATTAACGTTCTGTGTCTACTATAAAAGAATAATGAAAGCAATAACTTTATTACAGGAGTGCATTAGCAACATTTTGCTGTATATTGGCATTCTTATAAGAACCTGACAGAGTTTTTCTGTAACTCTGTGCAATGTTATTAAAGTTATTAAAAAATTAAAATTATAAACATATCATGCAGACAATCAAAAATATCTTATATTTACATGTAGTACTCTAATTTATTGGAGTATTGATGTAGTCACATTTTTACGCTCACCTTCACTTTTAAGTATAAGAATACAGTTGAAAGTGAAGCCAAGTGTAAATAAGTGTGACTATTTCAATACTTCAACAAATGAAGAATACTTAATTGTTAATACTGCTTCTCTTTTTAATATCATAGATATTAAATTAATTTACTCTTAATTTTTGCAAGTTGATTACCTTCCGGGGAATCCAAACCAAATTCCACAATTTTTTCTAGATCAGATCCATTCATGAATGCGCGGCTTATAGCTTTTACTTTTACATCTGTCCAATAGATTCGATTATCATTGATGTCAAAATCAAGAGCACTGAAAACAAAAGAGCATTCATTTGATTATATTAAAGTTCCCTGCATCTAAAATGTATTTCAAATGACATTGAAACTACGGGGCTACTTAATATCTTATGCAATTTTAAATAATTACCTTGCATCTTTTACTCCAGTGACAGGTATTGTGACATCATTATTTCCATTCTCAATACTTATACGACCAATATTTCCCTTGCGAGCAAACAGGAGAAAAGCTTCTGGCACAAAGCAGGTTCTACCATCAGATGATAGTTCATAGCCTGGAAAATGCATTATGCATTTATTAAAACTGGGTGCACACTTATTTACTTTCTTTGGAATTACAGCCTGTGCTGTATTCTATGCACTTGTACAAACAACAATATCTCCAAAGTGACTTTGATGATACAAAGAAGGGGTTCGAAATTATGGTTAAATCTGTACAAACCAGAAAAAGAATTTAAAGACTGAAGAGAAAATGCCTTATAAAATGGACTATTTCATTTTCTATAACTAATCAACATTTAAAATGTTTAACAAAATTAATTCACTGGGAGAAAAGATTCACAACTGTGAAATGTATGGTGCCTGTTGACAAAGTTATGTTTGGGTGTAGCATGCTTTGTATTCCAACTTGAGTTTGAATCTCGGTTGGAGCTAGTTGCCTGGATAGCATTTTTCAGTAATAGGAGGAAGAGAAAGAGGAAGAGGAGCAGGAGGAGGAGAAGGAGAAGAAGGAGAAGGAGGAGAAGGAGGAGAAGGAGAAGAAGGAGGAGAAGGAGAAGGAGGAGGAGGAGAAGGAGAAGAAGGAGGAGGAGCAGAAGAAGAAGAAGAAGAAGAAGAAGAAGAAGAAGAAGAAGAAGAAGAAGAAGAAGAAGAAGAAGAAGAAGAAGAAGAAGAAGAAGAAGTGGGTAAAGCAAACTGGTTTTCCTTTGGCAGAATAAAAACAGCAAACGCTATGGCACTTACAACAGAAAAAAAAAAGCTGTGTAAAATTTGATACAGATAAAGCCATGTTTTTGTTTTATTACACTGAGAAACCTCAGGTATTTAACCGCTCCTTGCCTGTAAATAATAGTTTCACTATCTGGCTCTGAAATACCGACCTCCAACCTTGTGAGAATACCAGGAATGGCAACCTATGAAAAATGTCTATGGCCACAATTTTTGCTTTCATTTTATTACATTATGTAACTTATTTTTGTGTAAATTCAAAAGAGCAGCAGACCCTGACTGCTTTAGACTTCTTTATACATTTAATTAGTGTTGCAGGCTATAATATATTTTTTTTCAACAATGAATCAATTATTATCAAAGTGTTTAAATGTAACAATAAAAAAATTGAAAATTTTGTTTGATAAAAGATTATAAGCAGAATGCGTTCAACTGCACTAAGTACTGAATGAAGCCATAACAAGTTTGTATGTTAATTGATGGAAATTAATCATTTCTTCACACTAGCCATATATGGGCTAAGGTCTTTGATGGAAAGAGTCAACATATAAATATAAAATCCTGGCCATGGCATTAAATTTTTCATGTTGACTATCAAAGTTTGTATGTCTTTGTTTTATTTTTATTCCCTTTTTCTTTTCATTGGTTTTTAATTTTGTTCTTATTTGACAGTAACACTAAGCACAACTAGATTCTCTCAAGATAGTGGAGGAGTTCTCACGAATATTACTACATAAAACTAATATATAAAGAGAGACACAAGATAACAAAGAAATAAACTTACCTATTTGGCAGGCACATACGTAGTTGTTTCCTGGTCTGTTAAGGCACAAATGACTACAATTTCCATTGTTATCTGTACAAGGATTACGTCCTTTCACTTTACCAAGTCTTACAGCTTTAAGTCCCATTAAATCTGGCATCTGATCTACAATAGTTTCTCTAGTATTGTCTGTAAGATTTACACGCTCTATACTTCGACGCTGCCAATCAGTCCAATATAAGTGATCACCCAGAAGAGTTAAACCAAAAAGATGAGGAAGATTGTCACTAATTAAAACACGGCGATCTCCTGCATCAGCCATGTTGGCAACCTTGAAAAAAACAAAATTACATTTATTATAGTAAAACAAACATTACTGAAATTAAAAGTATATAAAAAAACTTTTGTTGCATTTTATGTATTATGATTACTATTGAAATGTAAAAAGAAATGGGATATTGCACTCGCAATGAAAAACTAAAATGGAAGCTTGATCTTAGTGGAAGGTTTATTAATGAATTTCAATATTCTTTATAAAATGAATATGGTTTCTTAGCAGATGTTTTGAATGCTTTATGCTTACAATGTATTTTGAAATATAAAGTTTAAGATACAAAAATGAAATATTTCTAAATTTTAAATTTAAAATATGAATGACTCAAAGTAGACACATGAACTTAAAGTACTTAGTAAAACAATCTATCAAATTTAATTTTAACACTATTTTCATACCTCAATTTTATCAGTTTTTGCATCACACCAGTATGCTTTATTCCTATCCAGATCTAATGCTATACCATTCGGCCAACCAAGATCTGTGTTTACAAAAATAATACGATCAGATCCATCAAGAGCAGCTCTTTCTATCTTTGGATTATTGTCATTCCAATCTGACCAGAACATCCAACCTTGCTCTGGAGCTAGTGCTATTGCTCTTGGCTCCACCAAATCTTCATTTATTAAAATCTGAAAAACCAAAACAGAGAATTTAATAAAATCTGAATGATACACAGAACTTTGTAATATATTTATTTAGTAGACATATAGTCATTTACCAGATGTAAACAACTGCTCAAAGCAACCTACCTTTCTTGATGCTCCAGTGAGTCTTGCCACTTCAATTCGGTCCGTACCAGTATCAGTCCAGTATAAATTACGTGCAACCCAATCGACTGCTATTCCATCACAATGCTCCACTTCTTTTACTATGAGATCTTCCTGGTCTGATCCATCCAGTCGAGCTCTTCGGAGTACTTTTGCCTATTAACAATTATAAGAGAGTGATCACATTTAAATCAGTTATCATTTCTAAGCACATACTCTTTAAGCTTCAAAATATTGCAAGACATGGAAAAACTGCATGTTGAACACATTATATTTCTAAACCTGTTCTAAATAAAAATGTTTGACAGTTTTAAATTTAACTGAATTACATTTCAATAAAACAGACTCCTAATGGTGTGAAGGACACAGAGAAAAGTAACAGAAGGTACTTGTAGCTCCGGTGATTCTCTTTCTCTTCTGTTTCCTTATAACATCTGTACTAAGCAAACTTATCGCTCGTTACTTGATGCAAAATGTTGTGTGAATCATCTGCCACCTCCCCGTCCCCAAAGTACAGTTGACTGTAAATTATTTGACGCTGTCATACATATATATTAGTGTTGTGATAATGCCTCCTGTAATTTCAAGTTAAAAGGAAATACTCTTCGTGGCCAAACTTGTGGAGTGATTGCTAATGTATATGAATATCTTAAGGAAGAGACAATGCATAAGGATTGCTACTCTCCTGAGCATTTCAGAGGATTAAGAAAATGCAAGAAAGAGTTATATATCACAACAGAAAACTGGAGACTTTCATAAAGAAATGAATATTGAAAATTATGTTAAATAGCTAGCATAATACAAATCAAAATTTACCCCCTAATTCAACTTAATGCTTCATAATACCTAAAACTTCAAATTCTTTAAGCAGAAATATACTTTCTTGGTTACAATATTACATTACTCCATTTGATGAAAATAGCACTAAAACAAAATTGTATGATAAAATTCTAGCCAACAAGCTGACAAAGAAGAGCATTTTGACTAACCAAATGTTGTTAGAATAACCATGCAACCTTAAGGCTTCCTCTGTACCATCCGAATCTGAATCCTAAAGAATTAAATGGGCAGATATCAAACACTGGGTTGATTGTAGAAATGTAAACTTTAAAACAAAGGACAATGAAATCTGTCAGCAATGGTTTGAGTAAATTGACAAATGGAATAGGGAAAGGTATACAATCAAGTGAATGAAATAGAACAGGAGTACTAGAAAAAAGATGCACTGACGAGGATGACAGTAATAATGAAGAAATATCAGATGTAGAAGAATTAAAAAGTGATTAAAGGCAAAATTGTTTAACTCCTGGCTAAGTTACTATCTGTAAATTAAAAACCTTTCTGAAACTATTGTATTTAATTTGTTGGAGACTGTATGCCTTCCCTACATACATAGCGACAAGTGAAATAAACAATCAATGATACTTGAGAGGGTGAAGTCATTGCAATATCACTGCCAACGAAGGCCAGGGAAAACAGGTAAGAGACTCGCATCAAAGCTTTCACTTAAATATTTCAGTGTTTAAGAACCATTGCGCGACCTATAATATATGCTGGAGCTGAAACTTGGTAAAATACCAGGAAACAATTCAAAAGCCAAAAATCTAAAAACACCTGAAATGCTCACCATTTTCCTAATTTCTGGACCTTCTAAAATCATTTTAAAAATTCATAAAATCCCAGCATTTCTTAATAAAATGGAAATTCTTTCTAACAAATTTTTGTTATTACCTGATCATCAGTCCAATATAAAAAATTTTCCACCGGGTCAAAATCTACAGCTATTGCATGTTTAATTCCTTCCAATGGCAATGCAAAGTTTGTGTAGTCTGGAGAATCTAGGGATATTTTACAGATATCACTTCTCCGAACCAGCAGCAGTAGTTCCTGAGCACCTGCAATACAGAAGGTTTACGTATTCATTAACCACATCTCACATTTTGCAGAACAAGCATTCTGTTTTTGATATATTGAAAGCACATACTGTTTACCTATATGTAGCTGTTTTGGAAATTAAAAATAAGGAACACATAAATATATTTTAATGCTGAAGATGTGTCAAATTCTGAAAAAATAAGTTGTGATATATGATTGTACACATTGTATTAATACTTACAAATGTAAACTGTAATTTGTGTAAGTTAGTGGTAATACTGATATTGTAAAAAGGTTATAAAAGTAGAATGCAAATACTGTGTAATACTTTTCTAAATATTTTGACAATTCCTATACTTCTGTATAAATTCCTTGGCTAATAAATAACTAAGAAAATGTATACTAGAACATCTGTGCATCTAAACTATGAAATGTAAAAGGAAACTCAGAACTTGGACATTTATAGTGCATGCAAATAGACTAGAGCAGTCAGATGTGCAGTACAAGGAGTACGGGGAAAGATTATTGCTTGCTTCCTACTCGCTCACCGACTGGCCAACTGCTTCTTGCCACTGCACATCCTGTTTACACTGTTCACGTCTATCTGCAGGCACTGTAACTCCATGCAATAAACAGATGGAAGAGATGTAATTTAAAATGACACCTTACTGTTTTTCCGAAATTAATATTTTTTTAGTTAATAGATATTTTCTGATTAATCAGCAGGATTAACTAAAATGATTGTGACAAATCTATCTGACAAAACAAAAAGAAATGCAGTTACACTAAAGAACATATTGTCATCTAGTACACAAACACATGGATAAATCTACAGCATCAGCCGCCTTCCGGAATGAACATGAAACAGGTAGCTTCCACCTTCCCAAAAGTGCAACAAAGGAGAAGTGAAACTTAATACTAGGAAAAAAATTTGCATGGAAAAATGTAAAATGCAGTTTGTTAATTTTAATCTTCCATCAGAAGAAATCTCATTTTTGAGGTTTGCCGTTTCTAACCAGGTGGAAAACAAGTCACACATAGATGATCCTCTGAATGCATTTAGTAGTCAAGAACAGCTGATGATGTAGTGGAATAAGACAGCATATTTCCTTCCTTTTTAAAGGGCATTTTGTGCCCACAACCATACCCTTTAACTTTCAGTTAGTCTTACTGTCGCCTCGCCCCCCCCCCCCCCCACCCAATCCACTGCCCTGATATCTACGTTTTCATTCTTCTCCTTTCCTTTGCTCTATAAGCTGTTTTTCCTTTATTTTATTTTTTTATTTTACTTTCCTTAACAATTTTTCGTTGTAAACTGCCATAGATCCTTATTTTTTCCTCCCTTAACTGTTAATTTTTTTACAGCAACCATTCCTTGTTTATTTTATCATACTTTGGATTCCAAATGTCCTGTCTCCACTTCTAACTCTTTACATTCTGCCAAATAATGTACCTTTATTCTCTTTTTTTTCCCACACATGACACATGTTCCTGATTCATTGCCTTTTAACACTATACGAAACACTGCTTCTGTTCTCTTCCATATTAAACGTTTCCTTTCTTCTCTATTTTTTAAATCAACATAACCTTCTCCTCCACAATCTCTCTTAATCATTCCGTATAAATTTAAGACATTTTTACTTTTAAGACTTTCCTAGATTTCTTGTTTTTCTTTTATTATATTTCTCATTACTTTGCATAATCAGTTTCCTTCTAGTTGCCAAATCGTTCCCTTTTTTGCCTTCTCTAATTTTCTCCATATCCCTGGCCAAAAGCTATTCTTATATGAAGTTATTTTCTGTTTATATATATAAATAATGGTAAAAGTCTTAGAACACTAAAGTAAAATAAGCATTAGAGTTCGTTTGGGTTAAGTTGTCAGAAAGAGAGAGTGATAGTGGAGGAATGACCTGAGTTACCTCCCATTCACTACAATGGAAAAAGGGAGTTCGTAACAACACTGCTTGCGAACGTGAAGCTGAGTACTGCTTTCTCTGTCTAGGAATATGAAACTTCTTATCCCACACACACTCCAGACAATCTTTAGTGAAGCATTGTGTTTGACTCTAATGGATATCAAAATTAAGTGCTTCATACAGTGTGTACTTCTAGTTTATTTTGTTTTAATATCTTATTTTTTGTTTTTCATACATTATATATATATATAGCAACATTCAAACAGTCAGTTACCTGGAGAAGGTTTTTACGGGGTTTTCCCTTATCCTGAAAGACGAATGTCAGGTAACTCTAAGCTCCATAGACCCCGGACGCATTGAGCATCATTTCACCCATTTCATTCATCGTCCGATATGACTAAATGTTGGAGGATGCAAATTATATATATATATAAAATCAAACAGTCATATGATAACTCAAAAAGGTTCATTCTTTACCTGTTTTTTTTTCTTTTCTAATATTTTAATAACATTTTTTATGACTTTTATGAAATTATCAGTGTCACACATTAAAAATCATACACAAAATATTCCTTTTAGGAAACTGCATGGCAGAAATTATAACTATATACATTTTTGTTCACTGTATACATTTTACTGCTTACAAGTGATTGATAACCTTTTTGGAATATTTCTTTACCATTCCATTCCATTCTGCATATCTGCTCATTTAATGAGTGAGATCGTCCCAGTGAGGAAGCTACTTATGTCAATTTCTTCATTAATTTCATTTACATGCAATGACCCGCATTTAAAGCAATCCTTAAGTTGAAAAAAAAATGGGTTTCCCTACTTTGAGCAAAAAACTATAATTTCTCAATAGCTATTTTCTATCTCCTAAAAGGTACAGAAATAAAGAAAAATGACCAAATTCTTTTACCCACTGGATTATTTAATGAATTTTATGTTACTGCTTTAATAGGAAGAAATAAATACTTGCAATACAAAATGTTCTACTTCAGAACTATTTTCACTGCAAATTAACCTAAAGCTCTAGTAATAGTTCACTTTTACACAAAGAACAAGAAAACATAGACCTTCATGGTAAATTATATTTTCTGACAGCTTGTATGTATTTTATAGAATACAAACACAGTTAATTACACAATATAATTAGTAAATACGTAGTAAATACTCACCATTTGCACAAGTCATATTGTTAATAAGTTTGACTCCCGTAGGACAGGCACATGAATATCCAGGAGGATATGGAGCTAGAAGGCAAAGATGTGAACAACCTCCATTGTTGTGATGACAGGGAGTGTCACCTGCAGGCTGACGCTTTGCATCCCAAACATGGATGTCCATTGGCACATAGTCACCTCTAATTATTTGCTTTGGTTTTGCATTAGTTGATTTATTTGATTTATCATACATGTGAATAGACCTGTGAATACCAGAAATGTGTTATTATAATTGACATTTTGAATAGCAGGGAAGATCAATGACACATGCTTTCATAATGAATCAGATTAATAATTTACTCTGATGTTATACTTGGCTTTATTACAATTTCAGATAGCTTATATGCTTCTATGTTCAAAATATCATGTACACATATTTCGTAATATTTTCTTTACTCCAAGGGTCAATACCATTTGATATACATGTTCACCTATGCTTAGAATGCAAAATTGCATTACATTAATGTAATAAATCACATAATAAATAATAAATTACATTATGTAAATAATGATATATTCAGCACAAGTTTTAGTAAATTTGACATATCCTGTGACAATTTATTAACAATAATTGTAGATTAATTAAATTGCTGAATGTCTACCAGCATTACTAATTTTCCTCTTTTGTTTATTCTTACATGATTTATTTAGTATGTTAATTTTGTGGTACACTGACTTATTTTATTTTGTTTTTGTACTTTTACTTAGTAAGTGTAACAAATGACATTGTATATAGCTCCATTAACCATGTGAGAAAAGATATACATAAAGAAATATGAATTTGACACCACCTCTGAAGAGAACCCAACATCAGGACACCAACAAAGGACCCCAGTTGCCTTCAAGGAGTTCATCCAATCGAAATTCTACAGTCAATATTAGCTGAGGATATTAGGAAGATCTTAACGAAACACATTCTAGGTAATCACTAGCAATATATGAATTATGTAGCACTAGTTGGACTCAAAATTATATTACATTATTTTTGTTTATTTTATCTGCCCTCTTCTTTCATCACAGTCATCCCTAGATCCAGCAGCATGTGTACTACAGAAATCAATTCAAAAAATATTGATGCCTTGAACAACATGCCTACAATTTTATCCATGACAATAAAGATATAGTATACAAAAACTATGCATAAGACATAAAATTAACTTTTCTTCCACGCTTAATCATGTGTAGGACAAGGTTTGGGAAACGTAGAATCAGAATGAAAAATTCAATGCCATAACCAGGATTCAAACCATGGATCTTCTGATCTCTATCCAGTGCTCTAATTATTGAACTATCATTCAAATGCAGCAGCATGACATTAAATTCACTGACTTGGATATGCATAATATATCTTACACAGCACATAAATGGGATAAAAAAAATGTGTTAATAGGAAATCCTAGAACTGATAAAGGTATAATTGAACCAAATATTAATGCACAAAGTTTAGGATCTAAAACTTTTAGCATATATCTATAAAGAACATAAAAGTGAATAATGTACTATTGTGGCTTATTATACCTCGATTCACCTAGTGAATTCAAGCTTCCCATTTATTGTGATAGAAACTAAAATACAGGAAGTTTATAGTCATCTGTATTTTCAGATAAGAAATGTATGTTATCATAGGAACTAAACAGCCTTACGGGAATGTATTTATAATGGTAGCATTACTTTTGCCGCATTAGGGGGAGGTGCCAATATTAGTTTAGTCCATTAAGACTTCAGTCTTCCCTTAGTGTTAGGTACTGTATAATCAAATGGTAATCATTATCAACATCAACTTATTTTGTGGAAATTAATTGTTCTTTCACACTGGCCGTGTGTAGGCTAAATTGTAGAAACATAGAATCAGAATGAAAAATTCAATGCCATAGCCGGGATTTGAACCACAGATCTTCTACCAGAGCATGGTAGAGCAGTTGGACGGAAACCAGAAGATCTGTGGTTCAAATTCCGGCTATGGCATTGAATTTTTCATTCTGACTCTATGTTTCCATCAACTTATTTTATACTGAATTTTTCTGAACTTCAGAAATGATATTTTTCACTATCATCTTATCTTTCATAAAGTATTAAATTTAATATTCCTTTTGAGAGCAATTTAGAAACTAGTTGTTATAATATTATAGTTAATTGATGGAAATTAATCATTTCCTCACACTAGCCGTATATAGGCTAAGGTCTTTAATAGATGGTCAACATGAAAAATTCAATGCCATGGCCGGGATTTGAACCACTGATCTCCTGGTTTCCGTCTAGTCGCTCCAAACTACCAAGCTACCATGGCCACCTTGCTCTCATGACACTAAATTCTCCATTTGACTCGTATATTTTCCTGGTAGACCAATAGGGGCTCTCGCATTGAGATACACCACAGCCTTAATTAAAAATGAAAACAATGAAAGTATTCCTGATGAGCAACTTCTGCAAGTGTTACAGCGATGTTCTCCTTAACTACTGAAAATTCTGCCCTTAATAAATGCATAGTATATATTAACAACTGCCCATCAGAACAATCCTTTTTTAAACACAATGATCATGATTATGATAAATATACTTTTATGTTGCATTACATTTACTGGCATTGCACATGTTTGCTAGATTTTATTCCAATGAGCATATGTAACAATGTATGCATTTATGGTTGCACTTCATATATCACTATGAAAATACCTTGTTGGATTACTCACCAGGTTTGCCAATCAGTCCAGTACACTTTATTTTGAAACAATGTAAGAGCAAACGGATAATCTACTCCATCTTTGATGATAGTTTTTCGATTACGGCCTTCAAAATCCATTGACTCCACAAAATGCAATCGTCCATCTAACCAATATACAAGTTGAGCATCATAATCAACTGTCAAGCCATTGGGCCAGAAAATATTTTCCTCAACAACAATTTTTCTTGTGCTTGGGTCGCCATTCATTCCAGCACGCTCAATCTTTGCAACTTCACCCCAGTCAGTCCAAAACATAATACTAAAACAATGAATTAAACAGACATGTAATTAAAAATGACTTTATTTAACAACAGAAACAGCATATAATTCAGAAAATCTAGAAAAAAATATATTCCAAAGCATACCTTTTCATAGGAACAAGTGCAATTGCTCTTGGTTGATCTATGTCTGTCCAAAATAGAACCTTCCTATGCTCACCAGTAATGGTAACCACTTCAATACGATTTGTTTCTCCATCTGTCCAATACAGCTTTTGTGTAAACCAATCACATGCAAGTCCATATGGTGAGATTAGGCCTGTTGTTACTACCCCTTTCTGTAAACATCAGAAAAAAAAAAACAAGTTTAAAAAATTAGAACACAATTTTAAATTACATAGAAAATGAAGCTAGTTACAGTGAAGTAATAAATATTACGCAAATATAAATATTTTTTATCGAATTTCCACTTATCTTAAGAAGTTGATGTTAATTGTACAGAGTTTGTTTGTAATAAACTGAAGACGAATGCAATGTGCCTTCGAAATCAATCTTAAAAAGAAGAAAGTATTAACATCAACTTATTAAGATAAGTGGAGATTCATTAACAAATATTTATATTTGTGTAACAATTTTAAATAATTGCACTTTTCCATGAAAGAAAAATACAGAGGCTTTGATACTTATAAAACTCCATAGTGCTGAATAAAATATTCTGAAGGAAACACTCACACAATTTTCTCTATCCTTAACAAAGTCACATATATGAGGGTTGGCTCATAAGTCCCAGGCCTTAAACATCTTTATTTCTCAATATAATCTCCAGAAAGGCTAATACATTTGTCATATCAGTGTTCTAATTTAATTAAACCATTTGTGTAGTGTGATTTACCATGGTCCCCAAAATAGCTGTTTACCACATCAATGACCTCCTGTTGCTGTGAAATCTTAGTCCTCCAAGAAATTTTTTGAGGTTTAGGAACAGGTGGTATAGTCTGTTTTTTTAACGTGTGTGCAGTTCCCACTCAAAGGGACCTCAAAGGACCTGACCTTTCTGCCCACTAATGACCGTCATAAATCTATCTCCACACTTCAGAAATGGAACACTGACGTTAGGGACCAATAGCAACCCCGATTTTCTGAAAATGACAGTTGCATGTCTACTCCGCGTGGAGTCTCAGTTGCCAAAGTTCCAACTTCCAGTTGTTCTGTTTCATTAGGTGCAAGATGGTGATGTTAAAATGTTGCAACCTTGTAGAGAGGACCGTCAGGAGGAGGGTCCATGTTGTACAACGAATGAGGGTTCCTCAAAGAAAGTGGCCGCCATGCACTTGCGTTGAGTAGACAGACTTTAGTCACTGGGTGCTAGACCTGGCGAATAAGGGTTGATGTTCAAACAATTCCAACTTTAATTCACTCATTTTGCCCATTGCAATGACTGAACGATGGGCCGGAGCATTGTTGTGAAGAAACAAGGTTGTTTTCTTTGCAAAATGACGTCTTTCTCTTTCCACCTCATCACTCAAATGTCGCAGTGAGCTGGCATAGTAATCACCTGTGACACTTTTACTTTTTTCCAAGTAATCAACAAAAATAATTCCCTGTGCATCCCAGAAAATACTCGCCATTACCTTGTTAGCTGACAAAATTGACTTTGCCTTTTTTTTGGAGTTGGTTCACCTGATGCAATCCACTGTTTTGACTGTGACTTACTTTCTGGAGTGTAGTATCCAAGTTTCATCCATGGTAATATCTATCTCAAAAATTCACTGGGATTTTTACGGTAGAGCTCCAAATTCTTAACAGAAACAATTGCTCTTTGTAATTTTTGATCAGGTGTCAACAAATGTGGCACCCATCTTGCACAGACCTTGTGAAAGCCCAAAACATTACTTAAAATATTACATGCACATTCTTCTGATATGTTTACAGCCTTTGTTATTTCAAACTTTAATTTTTGGCCTTCCAGTATTAAAAAATGAATGTTTTCTATAATCTCTGGAGCTTTAATCTGTGGCCTTCCAGTATTAAAAATGAATGTTTTCTATGATCTCTGGAGTTGTGACTTTCACAGGGCATGCAGAGTAAGGCTCATCAACTAGTGCTCGTACGTCCCATTTTAAATTATGCAACCATCTTTTAATCACTGTATATGAAGGGGCACAGTCTTTCAAAGTACTGTTCATTTCCTGCTTGATTTCTTTAGGCATTAAGAATGGCAATATTTAATCACTGTTATTTATATATTTTATTATAGGAGTTGGCTACAAACAATTACTTAATGCTAAAAATCAGCATTTAATTTCTGGTAAAGATAAACAAAAACTTACAGTAAATTGGTTCAGTCGAAACAGATGAATTAAAAAAAGTGTTACTATAGGCTTTTGTCATAAAATTAACTTTTAGAAAAAAGAACTGGTAACAAAGTCAAATAAAATTGGATTTCTTGGAATTTTGGGGGTAGCAACCTCTGCTGGGGAATTCATATTGTTTTTCTATCAAAACAATTATCATGAATGTTCCGTATTATATATCCTGAAATATTCTAATTACCTGGATGTACTTAAAATCAACTATTTCGCATAACTTCACACTAGTTTATTATATGGCATAAATAATATTTTGGGAAACACACTCAAAAAACCAGAATCTTCATAATACAAAATAGAGCAATCAGAATAATATTAAATATGGACAGCAATACAGAGTATACACCTTACTTCAAATTATTAAATAACTTGATTGTGCCATCACTATATATTTACAAAAAGCTAAGTAACAATGTATAAACAATTTCAGTTTTAACACAAATGCCGATAGAGTCAAACTGAAAAATTCAATGCCATGCCTGGGATTTGAACCATGGATCTCCTGGTTTCCATCCAGTTGCTCTCATTAAATTCTGCAATTGACTCATATATTTTCCCAGTAAACCACTAGGGACTCTCATATTCGAGATACACCGTTTGTGGCAACTAGTATTTTGAGTATTTAGTCCCAGGCTTCATCATTAACCTCTTATTATTTAAGATAATTGATGGAAATTAGTCGTTCCTTCAAACTAGCCATGTATAGGATAAGGTTTTGGATAGTCAAACTGAAAAATTCAATGACATTGCCAGGATTTGAACCACGGAAACCAGGATATCCATGGTTCAAATCCCAGCCATGGCATTGAATTTTTCAGTTTGACTCTTTCTGTCCAAAACCTTAGCCTATACATGGCTAGTTTGAAGGAACGACTGCTTTCCATCAATTAACTTAAAAGCTGATATTCATGAGTATAATGCAAAATATAAATTTAAATTGCACATTAAAGGTCATGAAAGAATCCTATATGACAAAATGTAATATTATAATGGCTATAAATTACTTAATAAACTCCCCACATTTTTAAAAGAAGTAAAATGTCTAATGTTTTTTTTTTTTAAAAAAAGAAGTGAATAAACTCCTAACTCAGGGTTGTTTTTAATCAGTGGAAGACTACCTCAAAATTAATTTATAAGTTTTTCTTATACTACTTTGTACCATCTTATGTGATGTATTATGTTTATTTGTCAATTCTTGTAAATTATTTAAGACAAGCTGTATTAATTCGATCTTGTTATTGTACTTAAAATCTGTTTATATTATGCCTTGACAAAGCCAGTTCTCTGTAAAGAAATAAAATGGTGAACAAAACTGAGCTGAGTTGAGACATAACTTTACTAACCTTAGCACCTGTTGCTGTGCCATTGTATGACACACACTGTATCATTTCCAGCCCAAGATCCGTCCAACATATCAACCTGCCTTCGTAATAGAAGTCCACTCCAGCTCCTTCACCAAGATCCTGCATTTTAAACAATAAATACTTATGAGCATTTTATACCTTGCAGAGAATAGAATTACAACTACCTAGAATGAGAGTATAGTCCAGTGGTTCCTAACATGAAGAGCACATTCCCCTGGAAGGGGGCAGAGACCTCTAATTAGAATATAAATTATCCTTTAAATACAAATAATAATTAAGAATAACAATGATGATATTACATACAAACTTTTTGACACTATGTGTTTTAAACAATTTAAAATAAAACTACATTAAACAAAGCATATTAATTCTACTGACTATAAATTTTCCATAATAAATTACGAAATTGCTCATTATAATTATATTCTTTAAATTTCCTCCAAATATTTATTTGTTTTTCTTTTTTATTAGCTGTATTGCACCATGCCCCATTACTTAAGTAATATTACATGGATTATATAATTATTTGATTATGTGTAAGCTGTTACTATGCACATATGTGCAAGTTATGTTCCTACATTAACTATAATTGTTGAAAGCCTATTTTATTTACAAATCTAACCAATGGTTTCAAGTGTTCTTTTATTAGATCACTGTGGTTTATAGGCAAGTTATTTCCAGTTTTAGTTTCCACTCTGAAGTCACTGTGCTGCTAGTCTAATTTGAAGCATTCCCATAGGATGTAATAAACCGTTTGCTCTCCATAATTACAAGTGCAGGTTGGACTGTCCAATATTCTGAACCTGTAGTAATACACCCTTAGTGGTTGCTTTTAACACTGGTTCATAATTCACTGAAGAGATCATTATTATTTATTTAATTAACATCTTCCAATGTAAGTCATATCAGACAAAGAATGAAATGGGTGAAATGATACTCAAATGAGCCTCGGGTCCATTGAGCTTAGAGTCCCCTGACATTGCTCTTTCAGGTTGAAGATAAACCCCATGAAAAAAAAAAAAAAAACTATCCAACTAACTTTATCTGACCAAGGTTCGAACTAGGGACATTTTGAATGTAAGGCAGACCACAATGCTGCAGAGGTGGGCACTGAACAAATATGTTTCAATATTATAAGTCAATAAGCATCTCGGTGTTGACGACTACAGCATGAAAGTTATGTGTATTGATATCATAAACATAAGCTTCATTATTAGTTTTGTATATATTATCTTCTGTTGATCAGAAAATAACTGACCAAACATAAAAGGGAACAGCCACAAAAGCACACAAAAAGGTCATTTATACCATGAGTTACCCAACATTCACCTTTCAGAATAAGGCAAATCTGGAAAAAAGGCCTTATTCAGATAACCTACCCTGAACAAAATTCGAATTAAGGATCTCTTGAATGCAATGCAGACAGCCACCCTCATGCTACAAAGGTACGCAATTTATTGGATTGTCCCTCTAACATACGGAAACCCATTAATTGCTTTGTTGTTAAATTGGCAATCAAATTATGTTAACTTCTCATATCAGAAGCATTTATTTTACTCTTAACTTTTAATTATAATATTACATTTTATTAAGAAAACCTGACTTAAAAATAAAAATGATTTGGGTTTTGGAAGAGTCTGGACATCTGAATTTACATTATTCCAAACATGTTCAAATCAACAGTAAAAGCAATTAATATGGCTGCAGTTTTAAAACTAGCAAGCAAAATCGTTTGGTTATGTAGAAAATGAAGCTAGCTACAGCTACAATTTGTAACAAAAACTTCCCTTAACTTAAGAAAATGGTGTTAATTCTTCTTTCTAATTGATATCTATTTCACGAACTCTTGTCCACAACTTCAGTCAAAGAAAACCCAATAGTTAACCAATAATAAATTTAATATTTAACCCAATAATAATATTTTTTGGTTTTAGGAATTATCATGAGTTGGGTATAAATCTATATTCTGATTTAAACATATTTTTAATTTAAGTTAATTGAAGGAAATAAAACATTTCTTCACACTAGCCATACATAGATTAAGGTTTTGGATAGAGTTAACTTGAAAAATTCAATGCCATGGCCGGGATATGAACTACAGATCTCCTGGTTTCCATCCAATCGCTCTTACCCATTGAGCTAACATGACAAACGCGCTGCCCTGACATTAAATTGATGTCCTGACATTATGCGAGAGCCTCTAGTGGTTTACTGGGAAAATATATATTAGTCAATTGGAGAATTTAATGTCAGGACAGCATGTTGGCCATGGTAGCTCAATGGGTAAGAGATCCGTGGTTCAAATCCCGGCCATGGCATTGAATTTTTCAAGTTGACTCTATCTATATTTTTTCTTATTTTGAAGGCTTGGACTAAATAGTTAATTACTACTGTGAATTTTAATTTATCTATCATTCCCAACTGTAATAGGTACGTGTGTAAAATTATATTGATTGCAGGTGGGCATGGAAATTGGTGAGCCTATAAGGAAAAGACTACTTAAGCTACATTTTAATAAAATTCCTAAAAATGAGTTACATAACTGATTATGATTTTGGAAGATATGATGTACAAATAAAAGAAAGAAGCCAACAATTCTACAGATAATGTGATAACCTTGTGAAGCTGCTGAACTTCTATGCCAATGGCATCACAAAGGTAACTTCAGCCATGATATCTTCAAAGCCTGATGGAGTCTAATAATTCCACTTTGCATACAAAAACTGATTTGAGCCCACGGCAGAAGCATGCAGTAAAGAAAACTTAAGTTTATAACACCAGTGTTTACATTTTTTCATGTGAGGGATTGAAAATAACAAGCTAATATAAGAGCAATTTTGTAAGCTGCAGTTCTTTGTGAGTCATAACTGGTGCTGAAGTCAAGCCAGAGGGGAGAAGGAGAACACAGAAGAAGAAGAATGGAGAAAAGAAGCAAGGGAGTTAAAAGAATGACTTATTCATGTACTCATTATGCTCCAGGGCTTTTATCTTATTCACTTTGCTTCACTACTTTGGGTTTTCTTTCCATTCCAAAGTTAAAGTTAATTCAATCTTCAGAAAATGCTTTCTTACAGGCAAATTATACTCCTCTACTGAGTTGGCAAGTAAATGTATGTATGCATGTATGTACTATGTGTTAGTGGATAACTTTCCCGCTTTCTAGTCTTTAACTAAGTACTCAACATTTATAAAATTTGGAATTTAAAATGAAAAATACAGAAAATTACAGTGATGTTTTACTAACCAGTAAGCACATTTTGAAACATTAATAAAAATACAGCCTATAACTATCAGTTTTCTGTACTCATATTAATATAGGCAATCATTCATCATTTTGAATGATTTCAATACGATTATTTGAATCTGCGAGGAATTGAAACACTTTCAGATATTCTATACAGAAGTACCTCTATTTCACTATTCACTGAAAGACCTGAGGCATACTCAAAGTATGTTGTTATCCACTATCTGCTTTTGTTTATCACTTTCAGGCAAAGCATTTAGCTCCTAAATCACTGGAAGTATATTCTATAATTCTTTTGTGTAAAAGTATGGAATTGTGCATTAATTTTGAGCATTAAATTTTGAAAATAAGTTCAAAAATATTTTCTTATCTCTGAACTGAGAAGTAACCAATAATTCAAAACACTGTCAATCTACAGCTGAAGAACTAAAGCTTCATTAAAACCAGTCCAGATTTCCATAAAATGAACTTCTGGCTAAATTATAATACAAAAGACACTAATTATCACAAATGTTGTGATAGCAATTTGATTTCTCAGTAATGCATGATCTTTTTTAATAAAACTGTTTTGATAATCTGAATGCAATTTGGAAGGTATATAAACAGCTCACAGAATAGTATATCGTTAAAAACTATATGATCTGGAGATAATGTAGAAATGAACATGTGTGTAACCTTTCAAGTTACTTGGAATATAAAAATGTAATATTTTCATGTTTCTTTATAAAATGTATGGCAGTAGTTTGATGTCCCTCCTGTTCATAATGATACAATTTTAAGCTATACAGCTTAGAATTTCCTTACAAAGGTACACAGATTATAAGTTTATCCTCTTTTTCAAAGCGGTAGCTTCCAACTTTGAAACCAAATGGTTGCTGCTTCTTTGCTGGATTCACGTACAGACAAAGCAAGGTTTTATAACAATCGAGTAAAAGCTAAATATGTACTCATAATGTTTTAATGTTTCTTTCTTTGTAATTTAATTTGTAATTTATTTCTCATCTTTCCTTTTTTATCATCAAATGGAAATACAAAGAAGGGTGACAAAGAAAGAGAATTCACATTTGCTAATAAAAATGGCCAAAGTGTGGTAGATATTTCAATGTATTCTGTAGGAATTGATGAATGGATCCTAGATTTTGAAGTTATGAATGTTTTAACTTCAAGCTGTCACTTTCCACTAAGATTAGAGTTAGGGGAAGGCAACAGGTGTATGAAGAAGCTTGATGAAGGATGTCTCAGTGTGGTGGAAGTGAATAAGTGGAAAGAAGAGATGCATAAAACATTTGTTAATGAACTGAATTCTGAGAGTAGTCAAATTTTACAAGTGAGGGTTCAAAGCTTAACTGAGAATAATATAGAACAAGCCTTAGAAGCACTGGAATATATTGTTAAAAGGGCAAGGGCCAATATAAAAATGGGGGGTTCTAAAGGCATCAGTAGGCAGTGGTTTGACAAGCACTGCCAGGTGGCGAAGGCAAGAGTAGCACAGGGAATAAGGAACTGGCGGCAATCAGGGGAAAAAGAGGAAAGGGAAAATTTCCTGACACTGAGATGGGCATACACGTGCCTAACAGAACAATAAAAGAGGGAATGAGGAGAGAAAATAGGCAGAATGCTAAATTAAGCAGCAAGAATACAGTATACTAAGAAAATTTGTTCAATGGTAAGAAGGCTGTATAAAGATGTGGGGTGCATACTTCAGATCACTGTTAGGACAAGAAAATTATATAAGAGTAGAAAGAAGTTTGTTAGGTGGTCCACAAACAATAAATTAGATAGAGGCATCTCATATGTTGAATTTTGTGAACAAATAAGGAGGTTAAAAGTTAACAAACTAGTGGCATTGATGGTATACTGGGAGAATTTTGGAAGGCTTGGGCACTTGACAAAACTAAGAGGAAAATAGTGATACAATTATTTAATAAAATAATGAAAGGAAAGGAAATTCCTAGGAAATGGAGGACAAGGGAAAAAATTTACAAGGGAAAAAATAACCCAGCTTACTTTAGAGGGATTAGTTTACTGTCCATTCTAAGTAAGATCTTTACGTGAATTCTAGCAAACAGGTTGCAAAATTGGGTTGAGAAGGAGAATAAACTATTGGAGCTCCAAGCAGGTTTTGGAACAGGCAGGAGAACATCAGACAACACCTTTATTATTAGAACAATTGTAGATAAATATCTGAGCAATAAAAGGGGAAGGTTATACATTATATTTATTGATCTACAGAAGGCATTTGATTATATTAACAGAGAAGTATTGTGGATAAAATTAAGCAGTAAGGGGATAAGTCGTAATTTATAGAAGTAATTACAAAGATATACCAGGAGAACGAGTTGTATATAAAATTACCAGGCAACAAAGTAACTAAATCTACATCGAGTAACATAGGAGTAAGGTAGGGATGTAAAATTAATCCAGTATTATTTAACCTATATATCAATATATCTTCCTTTGTATATAACCCAAATATTTGCAAACCTGTATTGTTTATATAGCATGGATTTGGATGGAGAGTATAAATAATTAATGAAATAAAATGCAAAACATTACACAAAAGAATTTCTGGTATGCTTGGTACCAAGACCGACTGTTACCAATTGTATGCTTTGGTCAGGTTTCAAAACATGACACTTATGGAGGAAATCTCTAAAATAATTCAATTTTTCCTTAAATCATCAGCTTAATAAGCAAATATTCTAATTTCATTTAATAAATTTTAAGGAGTGCAAGGGAATAGGAAAACTGTGAAGAAATGTTTTTAACACGATTTCTCCCCTCAGGTTAATTAAATAATTAGAATTAAGGGAACAATTAAGAAAATTTAAAAAATGAATGAGGTTTGTACTGAATGAAGTGCAGGAACTAACAATAAGATCTGAGCTTATCACTCACAGGATAAAACCAGTCATAAACTTTGGTTAAGCCAATAATTTATTATCAATAATTTCTGGTTTGTTAATCATAAATTTTTTAACTTTCAAGTGAACCTAGCTGATCAATTATAAAATTAAAAGTTTCATTTACATACCTTAACAATCGTCACTACCTTATTGGGCTTTGAAACATCTGTAATTCTAATGTCCTTTGCAGTGGCATACAGCAAATTTGGATATGCTGAAACAAAAGAGAAACAAATGTTAGCATACTCACACAAACACAGAAGTTTTTTCAGCAATTGTTGTTGGTATTATGACTATTAAAGATAGTGTTATTTATAAAATCATGAACAATTTTAAAGTTTTAATAACAAAAAGGACATGAGCGATCATTGTAATTTATATTTTAATGGAGAAAGAACTTTCCAAGTATTTTTTTAATGGAATGCCAAATTTTAGTTGCCATGGTTTATAGCTAGTTTATAGCTGCTATGGTGCTGTTCGACCATCAGATGCTGCAGTGCATATGGAACAAGGTTGGATATTATGTAACAGCAAATATGTAAATATTAAAGATCTGTGTGGTATGTAGCAAAATATGAAGAATTTTTCATTATTTATGTATAAAAATATCCATTATTCATTGTGCAGTTATAAATTTTTAAAATGTTTCACAGTTCTCAGAATTACTCTGCATGTGTCTGTATTTGCCATTTTATTTTCACTTTCACTATTGTTGGTGCACATTCATAATCCTTTCAAGCAATAAATGAGCACTTGAAAATATCCTTCTATTTTGTATTTTATTTTAGTACTAAAGCATATATAATTCGTAATTTTCACAGCATTTCTCTTCATTCCTCAATAAATACAAGTACTCAATTTCTGAGAAAAGAGGGCAGAGCTTCCTTCAAAATAAAGTTCAAAAGTCTGAGTTATCACTGCTACATTAATTTGGATATTGTTATATCAATTCAATGAATGGTCTAGGTATTTTTCATGATCTTTCATTCCTTAATTTATTGTACATCTTTACTTTTTTTTTTTTTTTTTTTTTTTTGCGAGCGAATGTTTTGCTACAGTTCCTAAAATTATGGTGAAAATCAGGTCTTGATATTAAAGAAGAAAATGAATCAAGTTTATGTTTAAGAATATTTTTGCTGCATTTTGCAATAAATCAGATTTTACTTCAAAAATTTATTTCTGTCAGTCTGAATCATATATATGAAATATTGCTGGGTAATACAAAAAGTCTCAATTCAATTAAATAAATTGATAAACAACAATTATAAAAACAAAACTAAATAACCTATGCAATTTTCAGAAATCATCTGTGGTCATACAGCCCTTTTAATTTAGCCTTGACCTCCTTCAGAACCGCTACCCAATCTTTCCTATCCAGAGCTCTCCATCTCCATCTCTTAATCCCTGCTTTAAGAAGGTCATTCTGCACATCATCTAACCATAATAAGTTGGGTCTTCCCACTCTTCTTTTACCAGTTGATGTGGCATCTAGTAATTTTTTAGGGATACTATTATTGTCCGTTCTGATAATGTGGCCCAGTCGCACCAGCCGTCTAATTTTTATATCAGTGACAATATTGGTCCTAATTCTCCACTCCCCCTTGTCATAAATAAATCCATTAATTCTTCTTAAGATTTTCCTTTCCCAAGTGTTTAAGATAGTCATTACTTGTTCAGGCAGAGTCCGGATTTTGCTTCCAAAAGTAACCGTGGGTTTAATAATGGTTTTATACATTCTCACTTTAATTTTCCTTGAAATATACCTGGTTCTTATAATTTTGTCTAATGCTCTAAGGCATCGATTACCAGTAGCTATTTTAGCCTTGATCTTGGTTAATATGTTTTTATTTTCAATAAGTATCAAGCCAAGATATTGGAACTTCGATGCGTTCTCAAAAGTAACCTCATTTAGGGTGATGGTGTTTATAGTATTGTTTCTCATGGTTATGTTATTCATATACTTTGTCTTTGCATTATTACTTATTAAATTTGAAGCATATGACTCATTTTGTATCTGTTTTAGGATATCATTTAGGGATGGTACATTCCGTGCGAATACAGCTACTTCATCAGCAAAAACAAAGTAATAAAACATTCTGTTAAACATTGTTCCACCTGGGTTAATGATGATCTTTCTAATATTTAACCCATATTAAATAAGACAGTGATAAGGAGTCACCTTGTCTTATTCCGTCATGAGTTGTGAACTTTTCTGATAATTTATTTTGTATTTTAACTTTATTTTGTGTATTCATTTAAGTCATTTTGGTTAAAGCAATTAATTTTCTATGGATTCCAAATTCTGTCATAGTATCAAATATATAATTCCTGTTTACTGTATCAAATACCTGTGTAAAATCAACATACAGCTGGTAATTATAAAACCAGTAAATAAAAAATGTGGATAAATACCAGAACATGTAAATTTAATATTGTATGTTCTTTCTATGTATTAAAATTGAACATTTTCACTATATTAAAACATTTTTCTAGTGCACTCCTCCAACTGCTTGGAAAACATTGACCTATACAAATGTTCTACTGTCCACGTACAAAAAATTACACTCAGATGAGGACAGCTGCTCATTCTAGTTGTGAGAGATTTCCAATCACTAAGAGTGAAATTTAGAATGATGGATAGCATTTTTATCAAAGTTAAACATATATGTGATTTCCTTTCTCCGATATGATGATATCTGATTCAAGATAATTCACCTCTTTCAAAGAGGTGAAAATACACTGGGTTCCCAACTCTACCTTTTTTGTTTTCATGTATCCATCATTGCTTTCATTTCTTTCAGTCGGTGTTATTCAGTGTATAACATTTGTAATCAACAAACTGTTACTGAAGTGTAATAAAACCGTTTATCAAAGGTTTATCTCAATTAACAAGAATCACATAGAAAAGTAGGCACTTTGAGAAACAGTTTATGAAAAAGAAAGTCTCTATGGTGTGGGACTTATTGCTATTCCAAATTCCTGAAAACAATATTTTGAAGCTTAAAACTGATTTTAAGAGAATGGTGATAATCATTTTCTGAACCTCTATTAGTGGCGAGGCACGACTTTCAAAGCGAGGAAAGCTCCAAGTAATAATTTTCATTAAAATAAGAGAGAATAATGACTCAAAGCACTAAGGCCACTCTTCAGTACTATTTCTATTGCACAGTCACACATAGGCCCTTCTTGAATTGCAAGGCTGGTCACACAAGAAGACATTCCTGCTTCCCCTACACACTCAGATGTTCCAAAGTTTCCTAGAGCTGGCCCACACCGCATGAATTGTTAAGTCTAAAATTGAGAAAGTATGCAATTCACACACTTTTGATAATAACTTAAAACTTCACAAGAAATTCCTATTTGTCACCGCTAAAAACCAATCTACGTAAAATACTATAGCTACTTGTAGTTGTATTTTAAAAGCGCCACATAAAAAAAAAAAAAATTAAAATAAAAAAAATCTTCACACATTACAAAGCCGATGAGACAAAATCTGTCAGTGCTTCCTAGCTATCGAAGAGTCACGACTGCTTCCGGAAACTTACGAAGCATGGCATTCATGGTTACGAATGCGTAAATACAGAAATATGCAGTGTTGATGAGCTCGCGGAACTGGTCACTGCCCGACTCGGTAGAGTAAATGGTAGCGTGTCTGCCTCACGTTCAAGGGTCCCGAATTCGAATCTCGGTCAGAGTACCTACCTAGATACGGTTTTTCCTTATTATGAAGAATAAATGTGGAGTAATTCTAAGCTCCATGGACCCTGGATTCATTCATTGTCCGATATTACTTAACGTTGGAGGACGTTAGAAAGAAAGAAAGAAAGAAAGTAAGAAAGAAAGAAAGAAAGAAAGGGAGAAAGAACAAGAAAAAGCAAACCTCAAACCTAACCAGCTGCCAATTTGTCCGCAGCACCACGGATGTTCACGAATAAATTTTGAAAATGTATCCAGAGCAAATAAAATATTGTTTGGCATAACTTTTTTTGGGGGTAATTTTACCCCCTACAACATTAAGTCATATCGGTCGGTGAATAAAATGGATGAAATGATGCTCAAATGTGTCCAGGGTCCATGGAGCTACCCGAAATTCGTCGTTTAAGGATAAGGGAAAACCCCGGAAAAACCTTATCCAGGTAACTCACCCTGACCGAGATTCGAACTCGGGACCTCTTGAACGCGAGGCACACACACTACCATCTACGCTACTGAGGCGGGCATAAATTTTCTTGTTTTTCTTTTTCTCCTGAAGCGGTGCACGTTTCGTCACTGACCTCTATATTTGTCCTTATCGATTTGCAGTATTTTGGTTTTATCTCTTAAGTAACGATTTGTGGCCCCTTTCGAAGTCGTCTAGCTCTTCGTCGGGGGTCGCGCTCCACGGTTTACGAACTGTTGGGCTACAAGCGAAGTGCCCACTTACAATACCAGGGCTAGTTTATACTCTAAACACAATCAGCGCCAGCGCGTCAGTCGAAATTATTTGTGATTAATTCCGAATCGCTGCTTTATTTAGGTTCTAAATCGGGTTACTTAAACACACAAAGCATCGTTCGTGGTATGCTCCTCTCAGCCAGATCTCCCCTCTGTTTTGTTTAACGTGGTACATATCTGGTTAGACTCCGCCTTCACCACCATAAATTGTTAAATCTGTGGGACTTATACAAACACCCACATCCCTTGGGAACTGGGCTAAAATTACATTCCGGAAACTCCTTGCTGTAGTCTTATGTCTAAGGAGTGACCAAGGCAAAAAAAATAAGTCATTCTCTCGCTCAAGCTAAATACAGAGTGAACACGAAGTCTGATTACTTCCAATATTACACAATACATTAATGAAGTTTTGTTTTCCAGTATTGAGGTGCTAATGTACGGGGTCAACTTAAACGAACATAATGTACACCACACATACAAAATTCAATAACAATTTACCCATAACTTACTTCACTGTAAGGTCTTAACACCAAAACCAACAACTTTACTCTTCTTCTTTTTTCTCTATCGCTTGTCTTTAGGCGTCAGGTTTGAGGAGTAAGAGGCTCTGGATCAGATAGAGTGCCCAGGATGGGTGATTAGCCGGATGCCTGGTATGAGAGCGAGAGAAGCAGATGATAGAATGAGGATAAAATGAATTGATAAAGGAAAGACGATAATGGAGTAATTGGTGGGATGATGGCGGGGAAAACAGATCCGGAGAAAAACCGCTTCTGCGTCGTGTTTATCCACCACAAATCCCACGACGCAGGAGCGGTTTTTCTCCGGGATCTCCTGTATTCCCCCGCCATCATCCCACCAAAACCACATATCCCACAGAAACTCGGTCAGGGTGAGTTACCTGGATAAGGTTTTATCCGGGGTTTTCCCTTATCCTGAAAGACGAATGTCGGGTAACTCTAAGCTCCATTGACCCCGGACGCAATGAGCATCATTTCACCCATTTCATTCACCGTCCGATATGACTAAATGTTGGAGGACGTACATTAAAAAAAAAAATCCCCACATGCGGTCGCCTGGGATCGAATCCGGGACGCCTTGATGAGAGTCAAGCGGTCTAACCACTCGGTCACGGCACGGCCTTCTAACAATTTTACAATGGGAGAAAAAGTTCTATCTATGCAGTTATATTAAAGATAAGCACCGCTGAGGACGATCATCAACACAAGAACTGTATGTCAGGGCTGCAGCGATTCGCCAAATAACTTCATTCGTAAATTATCTGTAGTAATGTCACGAGTGATTATAAAATTACTGATTTCCCATCGCGACTCCGTCGCTTGGGAATTTATCTAAGGAAGTTCACAATCACGAGTTGCATTTGTTCCGACTATTACACGACTGATTACACTATAATTGCATTATTGTGTTATTACGTTATAATAGTTCAGTATCTATATATAAATTTATGAGTTTGCATACATTTATACCCACCATTGTTCACTGGATTCTGACGAATTGAGAAAATATGGTAGGCTTTTATTTGCATGACTACAAGAAACATCTATCAGAAACAGTAGTACATTTATTTTATTACTCCATGTAGTACATACATTCTTGTAGTGTACAGCTGAGGTTAGAACGTATTAATTTATTTATAACTAAAAAGTGTTATGAGGTTAGAATTTTAATTACTTGAAATAACAGTTATTAAAAACACAGTTTTCAAATCTGAAGTTGGATTTATTTCATATGTATTTCCGGTAGTTTAGCGTGTTCTGAGGTTTTGTCTCGTGAATTGTTTTATCAATGTCAGAGACAGAGAGAAATGTCACCAAACCTTTCAGCCATTTTGTGCTAACAGTTGACGATCCGTGAGATGTATAATTGTTTGCCTGTTCGTAAAATGCAGAATGTGTTATTGTGTCTGAGGATGCGATAACAAAATAGTTATAACTATTGTGATGATTTCATGAATCTGATTGGTCGAATATAGGATGACGTCATATGAGGGAAATAGTCATAGGACTAGGCAATTCCATGCTCGAAATTACGAAAACAATGGTATTAAATGCATTTTAAAGCTTACTTTGTATATAAAGGAAGGATATGCAAAAGTGTCAGGAGACTCGTGGAAGATTCTCGAACTCTGAGAACTGCTTTCCTTGGACGACTGCGCGATATATAGGAGTGCAAAATCGAGAAACGTATACAGGTTAGCACAAGTGATTTGCTCGTGTTCGATATCCTGTATTGCAAGAAGTATAAGCCTTACAGTAGTGAAAGGTACTCCAAAGAAAAGAGAAACTTGCCTTGGCTACTCAAACGAAAGTCAGTTGCTCCAGTGAAAAGCAGCCTCGTCACTCAGTGTCTGTGTCCTCTGACATTTACTGGAATCAGCAAAGAGCTGAATACGTCCATTATTGTCTTGCGACATGGTTGATGCAGTTTCTTAACAGTAGGTATGGTTTCATTTTCAGATTTTCGTTACACTTTGGTGAACCAAGCTAGTTTCGTTGTACAGTGCCTTCTGTCAACTACATACAATTTTGAGTACCACTCACATATTTCCTTTTATTTGCTGCTTCCTATGATAGCGTATACGGAAAAGTCTCTGCAAGCAGTCGCTGTGTTTACCTGGAATATAAACGTTCTCTTGCAATCAACTTTTCACATACCCTAACCACCTAGCGCTCAAACAGATCAGTCCATATTTCTCTGACTATGCTATGAATCAGTATCTCCACATAACATGATTAGTGATTGGTTTATTCCACAGTTGTGGGATTTAGGAGTATATTACCGGTCCATTAGGCTATTGCCGTCAGAGAATTTTCTCAATGAAAGCGTTCATGATCAATGGAGCGGACAACGCAACGCAGGTACTGACAGGCCAGAAGGTTTTCGCTGCGTACCTACCCACCCAGGTTTTGGGTCTAACCACAGGTTGAAAATTTTGGTGATGCAGGATGGGGTGCGATTATTTTGATGGGGAATTTTTCAAGGTAGCTTTTCTTGCTCCTCTGTTTTGTACAGGATGCCAAACTATTTTTTTTTTCTTACACCCTGGTGTTTTATGAGATTAATAATGGGGTAAATTTTGTAGCCAAACAGCTCATTTGAAGATTATGGAGTTCAGCTTTTGCTGCTGTTTGGATTAACTCCTTGGTTACCTCGGGTGTCCGCATGCCACACGGGGTACCCGGAAAAGCCTGAAGCGGCGTCTCGTAGCGTCGTAATCTCATAGAGGCCGAACCAGGGCGCTTCTGTGAGCTGGAATTTGAGCGTAAAATTTTGCCACCCGGCGCCTAATTTCGTCCTCCACGTATAGGAGAAGAGAATGGAGCGGACATCGTTTTCTGTACCTATGAAGTGATTATTCCGAAATCTGATCTGCCACGCTACATTAAACATAAGCTGCCAGCATCGTCAGGAGAATGTTGACGAACTTACTGTCCTCCACAGGAGAGATAGTCTCCGACGCCTGAGACGCAGGGGGGTTGGCGAAGTTTCCCACGCCCTCCCTGGACAAGCTTATGACACCCCATGTCAACACAGTTACAGACCATTCAAAAACATTCTGACGGCTTCTACTTTTGTAAATGAATCTTCTCGGATTTAGTGTATAGAGTGAATAGGGCGCATGGTTTTTAACGGTCTGCTCCTTGTGTAGCAGGCGTTCTTTCCCACACACATTCGCTGCCCTTGCCCCACTGTGTAAGACAGCACATACCTTCCAGGGTCCTTCTTTGCGTTGCTGGACTGTAATATGCTGTTCGACAGCCGTTTACCATCACTCCAAAAATGTGGAGTGAAGTAGCACATCTTACTTGGAGAAATTATGCTCTTATGAAAATGGTGTAAACACAGATATTCCGGAATAAGCGGTTATGTTAAAATTCTAGATATTCCGGAATAAGCGGTTATGTTAAAATTCTACATGAATATAAGTACATTAAATCATCGTGCTTACACTCCCCAATACGGTTAATTGTTTTTACGAAGTTGAACTCTTCGTGAAGTTAAACCAAGTCCCCATACGAAAGAACACGATAGATTAAATTTCATAAGAATAAGGTACAACTACAAAATTCAGGCAGTTGTGGAGCTTAAAATGCTTATCAATATCTCTAATGACTACGAGAGCTCGACTAATATTGTAATTTAATACGGTAGGTACTGAAAAAATGCAAGGTAGAATGAGTTGAAATCATTTTAATGTTATAGCGTCTGAGCCTTTTACTAAGATGTCCAGGGAAGTCTCAATCAACTATATTTATTACAATAATGTTATTCAGCCAAACATTTCCCTAAGAACGGAGTTGATAGTTTTAATCGGTGGACTCGGTGCTACAGAGCCTATGATAAAGAATGGGATGGGGCAATGTAAAATAAACGGTGATTAGCTTCACAAATGATGATTCGTCTTAGTTGGCACTTTGATGAAACAACTATTTTCCATTTAGACAAAGAAAGAAAGCAAATCAACGACAGTTTACCATTTAATAAGATATAATTAAATTTGTGTAGCTTTGGACTTCAGAAACTTCCAAAAATTGTGCATTATGGTTTTGCCCAAATATCATTCAGCCACAATATATTCCATTTTATATTAATATCCTACAATACCGCAGTTCTCCTTCAACCGAACGCAATTTTCTCAAAAGATTTCTATCCTTCGCATCTTCTTAACATCTTGCTTGTTCCTACATGCATCCATTGTTCTCCTGTTTTTATTTTTCCCCCTCATACCTTTACGTGTCCATTACAATATTACCTTTGGGATTCCTTTCTTTTTCCATTCTTTTTACCTGTCCGAACAATTTCACTTTTGTTCTTTCCTCAATCACTTCAGTAATATTCCTATAACTTTCAAATTCTTTCCTTTTTAATTTTCTTCCTTCCCCTTTCATCTCTCTCTCTCTCTCTCTCTCTCTCTCTCTCTCTCTCTCTCTCTCTCTCTCTCTCTCTCTCTCTCTCTCTCTCTCTCTCTCTCTCTCTCTCTCTCTCTCTCTCTCTCTCTCTCTCTCTCTCTCTATATATATATTAGTATCACCCTTTGCGTGATTTATAAACTGAATTTTTTATTTAATTTAAAACCAGTGCCCTCATTCAATTTGGTGTAAATCTTTCTCGCTTCCCATTTCATCCTCCATTCCCTACTTGACGAAAATTGAAAATCGCTAACAAAGTTGCTTTTTTCTGTAGTTTAACAATAATTAAAGCCTAAAATCTTTAACAATTCACAGACATACCTCCTCCTTACACCTGCAAGTGATATGTCTTTCATAACATTATTATCAAAACTAATCTCTAGTGCTTGGCGCCACTTATTTGTTTTTGATCCCATTACCGTCCTTATTATAACGTTCATTTCCCGGTAAACACCTCTTCGTCCAAGTTTAAACATTGGCAAGAAGGCATATTTTTGGGTGGTCTTTGAATTCAGCTATGGCAACATGGTGGTCCCAGATGATGAATGATCTGGAGGACACCGCGAACGTGGTGAACTTGAGGCCCAGTAGTTCATTTAACTGTGCGGCCAATAACCTCTGCAGAGGCCTAAAGGTCACATTTCAAGCCTTTGGACTATATAACATCCTCGGTAATACATACGCTGCACGAGACATACACGTATGCTCTGTCATTAATTAAACTTCTGGCGTATAGGACCGTTTAGATCCCAGACGATGTTTACTGACTTACACAAAAATATTGAAATGGGATGAAAACCGCGACTGTCAAATTCTTCTATCCATTATAAGAATTATTAAACCACCCTATAAATAACGGAAACAAGATAATAAAAATACAGAAGTCTCGGATGGACTCCAGGTTGCTTCAGAGGCACTTGCGTTTAATTACAATTAGAGTCTGAAAGCATGCAAGTAGGAATCTATGGGCGTTTTATGTTAGAAATTATTAAAAGCCTACACCTAATCTCAAGCTACAATAAAACAACTTTTAACCGTGTGTGCACTTACATGACTTTCTCTATTCACTTGTAGTTATAGAAATGTTTTTATTACGTACTTCCTCATAGGTACAATGTGAATAGGGGAATAAATAGGCTCCAGGCGACTGGGACATTTTTATGAGTTGGTATCGCTATATGGCTTTGACATTCCATTCATTCTCTTTCATCGTCAGGGCATATGAAAACAAATGACTTCCTATTCTGACAAAATGCATGGTTTTAAAGCTAAATCAATAATAAGGAGTATTTGGAATGTGGCTAACAACAAAAGTATTTGACAATTCTATTCTTTAACGAGATTTATATTTCTGTATAGTAATATTTTGTCCATCTCTTACGATTTATTGGTTATGCAAAAGCCGTACACGATAAAGAGGACTTCACAAGCTTTCCCCCCAAAATTCAATACACACATTTCATTTGCCACGAAAATATCTTACGCACATCTTATATTTCACACGTAAGAGCTAGAATTTTTTTGAGAAAATAAATTTAAAAATGTTTCATGTAAAGCGTAGTTTCGTTTTTAATTTACATCCTCATATGTTAAGTCACATCGGACGATGAATGAGTAGTAGTGTTTAACACCCGCTCTTACTACATACGGCACCGCAGGCGGTGACACTGATGATACATGAGATGAAGATGGAGCACCGGTGGAATGAGATGGCGGGGGAAACCGGAGATCCCGGAGAAAACCCGCCCCAGCGCAGTGTTGTCCATCACAAATCTCACTTTGCGGTCGCCTGGGATCGAACCCGGGCCACCTTGGTGAGAGCCAAGCGGTCTAACCACTGAGCCACGCTGCAGCCTAACGATGAATGAAATAGCTGAAATCATCAAATGAGCCAAGGGTCCATGGAGCTCAGAATTACCTGCCATTCGTCTTTCAGGACAAGAAAAAAGGGGAAAAAACCTTACCCAGATGACTCAACCTGGCCGAGATTCGAACACGGGACCTCTTGAACGTGATGCAGACAAGCTACCGAGGCGGGCAGGAGTGGAAGGTTCTTGAAAATCTTCATGTCGCAACCTTGAAAAATGTGAACTTAAATACCAAAACTGATATTTAAACGGCTTTGTACTTCAGTTACGCGCGCGCGTACACACACACACACACACACACACACACACACACACACACACACACACACACACACACACACACACACACACACACACACACACACACACACTTCGGTTTGGTGGGGGCTTCAGCTGGTGAAGTGCTGACCTAATGATGCCAAATCATCATCATCATCATCATCATCATCATCATCCGTCCGCCTCGGTAGCGTGGTGGTAGCATATCTGCCTCACGCTCAAGAGGTCCCGAGTTCGAATCTCGGTCAGGGTGAGTTATCTGGATAAGTTTTTTTTCGGAGACGAATGTCGGGTAACTCTAAGCTCTATGGACCCTGGACTCATTTGAACATCATTTCACCCATTCCATTCATCGTCCGATATGACTTAACGTTGGGAGGACGTAAATGGCCCCAAAAAAAATATCTCCATCATCATCTTCAACTTCCTATTTTGTGTAGTGTTTAACGCCTGCTTTTACTGCATGCGACACCGCAGGCGGTGACACATTCAACTTCTCTAGTTAACTACTTTCGTGGTGCTGGACTGTTGTTCCTCTATCCCTCAGGTCTTTAGACGTCGAGTTGAGGAACAGAAACACGCATCAGATAGAGAACCAGGATGCGTGATCAGCCCGATTCCTGGCATGAGAGTGAGAGAATTGGATGACAGAATGACGGTGAAGTGGGAGAAATGATGACGGGAGAAACCGGAGATCCCGGAGGAAACCGCCCCTACGCCGTGTTGTCCACCACAAATCAAATGCGGTCGTATTTCGCTGGCATCGAACCCGGACCACCTTGGTGAGAGTCAAGCGGTCTAAGCGCTCGATCACGGCGGGTCCCAAATCGCGGGTTCACACCCGACCTAAACCGAAGGTTTTTAAGTGTATTTAAAAACGAGTCTCATGTCAGCATTATGGAAAAGAAGTCCTGCAGGACCCAAATCTGGCACACTGACGATGCTAATATAATCCTGGCAATTGAAAGCGTCGATAAGAAAAGAAAAAAAAAATACCCACACAAAAACACACCTTTCTTTATTTTTTTTTTTAATTAGTGATATCAAAACATATATTTCAGGTGAAATCTCGATACTGAATTTTTGAGTGGAATACAATACTTTCCATCCTTACTGTACATAATATAAAAAGTAAAAATGTATCGTAAATATAGACGTCGCATTACGTTTCAAGCATAGCTGCAATGTTTTGTCTGCGCGCCATGTAAGTTCGTTGCATTGAAATAAGCTTGCCACTTATTAATGTGATTCAACTTGAGAGCGTCCTGTAGAAGGCAGGGCTTGTATATTTGCTCATCATTAACTCCGAGAGGGTTTCGACCAAGATGACGCAGTTAGTGATGCATGCCCTAAACACGATCGGTTGGACAATAAAGTACTCGGCAGGGGTGTGATTTAACTTTGCACACCCCTGCCAGCGTTAGATAAACGGACGTGATATATTCCCCAAACACAACAACGAGTGCAGCGAGTAATGGATAACAAAGCGGTACTTGATGAGCGCTCATAACTTCTGGAAGAGGCCCCGACTCTAGTGCTCCAGCTTTCGCTTTACCCCTCCAGAGGGAACAACCACAAGCTGTCATGTTCTTCACACCTGGCTGTGACATGAGAACAAAAACTCCTTTTATCAGCGTTTTCGTCTTTCAAAGCAGGGGAGAAAAAAAAAACTCCAGCATTCTCTCTGTAGGAGGTTCTATTTGATAATTCAGTACCTGGTCGAGCTCGTTTAAAATGATTGAAAAGATTCTGTACTCCCGAGAGGGACAGAAAACCCCGCATTTACATTCAACTGTCATATCTCGTTTATATTTTATGTAACTTAAATTCTCAGCTATTTCATGGTATAATACCCACCGAAACAAAACAAGAGCGAAATGGAATAGCACTTATAAAATCCTTTTTCCTTTCCTTTTTACATCAACGAACGTTTCTGTGCAAGGGAAGTGCTGATTTTCATTAAGGTGAGGTGAGAAGACGGGCATTTCAGTTCATCCTTCTTTTGTAAAGAAGTGTTGTTTAAACGCAAATGACTGGTATGTTACTCAAGAACAATGTCAAAGAAAACCTCCTTTAGGCAAAGTTCCGCTAAAATTTTGTTAAAATATATGAACATCACCTTTTTACAATTCATTTTTGAACTGCCATACCAACAAGGATGAAAAAAAAAATCACTAATGCTTACAGTTCTAGTTTTCAATACATAGCAGTACCAGTAAGAAGTGACGTAATACCCAACAGAAGAGTAGTAATTTTCCTTATTCCTTTTCGCGGTTTTCTCAAGTATTGCAGAAAGTAATTGGCTGACCACTATCTGTAAGTTACTTATCAGTTCTTAGTACGTAATATACTATTTTAGACCTCTGGCACTACTTTTAGTTACTTTTAGAGGCTTTAACACACATCATTCCTAATAGAAACTAAGGTGCACTATTTATATTTTGAGCCTTGGCAACCCTGAATATTGAAGGTGTCATCTGACGTTTCCAATGGAAAGTTTGGCATTGTTGGCCATAATCTACTTCAGACATTTTGTCAATACATCGCCATTGTTTTGTTTACATTAACTTCAAAATTGTATCTCAACAAAACCTTATGAAAATGTTCGTGCAATCGTTACGACTTTCGACGTGGATTATCAAGACAAGAGAGCATCGATCAACTAACTTCCACATTTGGTGACGAAGCTCCATCCTTTGCCACTGTGAAACGCTGGTATAACGAATTTAATCGTGGCCACCACTCGCTCAATGATGGGAGTTCGTGAAGGTCGTCCAAAATCAGTTGTTGTGCCAGAAAACATTAATGCTGTACAAAAATTAAGAATGCAAGATCGTCTTGCGACATATTGCAAGATTGAGGCAACGCTAGGCATTAGTTCCACCAGCATATATTAAAATATTGCGTGATTATTTAGTCGTGAAAAAAGTTTGCTCTCGTTGGATCCCACATTAATTTGACGCAATCTTAAAAAGATGCTTGTGTTGATTGGTGTATAAAAAAGCTCAAAAAATATAATGGCGGTGCTCAAAAGACGTATATAAGACTGTAACAGGTGACGCATCATGGATCCATGCGTATGCGCCGGAACGTAAAACAGCACTCGACTGTATGGGTGTTTCAAGATGAAGCAAATCCAACAAAACTTGATGGCTCTCGAAGCACTTCGAAGCAAATGGTCACCTGCTTTTTCAGAAAAAATGGCCATGTGGCAATAGTGCCTTTAGAGGAACGTGAAACGGTCAATACTGAATGGTACACAATCATTTGTTTGACGGAAGTCTTCCTGAAGTAAGGAAAACCAACAAAAACCATAGAATCGTTCTTCACCAAGGCAATGCGAGTGCCCACACATCTCGTCTAACAACAAGAATTTCAAAGTTAAAGAAATCGAATTAATGGGTCATCCGCCATACAGTCCTGATTGCGTGGAGAACGAGAAGAAACCGTCGATGCCTTCAAAAAACATGTTTCGGATGTGTCTCAAGAACACTGGAGTAAATGATTTGACAAATGGTTCAAACGGATGCAAAAGTGTATTGATCACAAAGGAGAATATTTTGAAAAAGAATAAAGCAGTTTTTAATCAGAAGTTGTTTTAATTATTTGGCTCAAAGTATAAATAGTGCCCCTCGTATTGCGCTCGCTCAAAGGAATAAAATTTGTATAACAATTGATTGTTACCATCCTTCTTCCTTGTGATGAAAGCGTTGAGGCGTATTGACCTTCAGGTGACCAGCGCTGTCATCGTGTCTTATGTGGTCGATTAGAAAAGTGAAATATTAATAAGCTGATGTACAGTAAGTTACGAAACACAAATAGAGCGATTTTTTTTCCCTTGTAATTTACGTCCTCCAACATTAAGTCATATCGGACGATGAATGAAATGGGTGAAATGATGCTCAAAAAAGCCCAAGGTCCATAGAGCTTAGAGCTACCCGACATTCGTCTTTCAGGATAGGGGAAAACCCAGGAAAAAACCTTATCCCGGTAACTCACCCTGACCGAGATTCGAACTCGGGACCTCTTGAACGTGAGGCAGACATGCTACCACCACGCTACCGAGGCGGGCATAGAGCGACTGGAAGCTACGTGTGTCTATATGATATGTTTTCTCGTGCCTACCGATCTATGACACATTACTGTCCAGAAGACATGATCATATCTGAACAGACTATACATACACTGGATTCAACGTGTATGTGCGATAAACTGAGGTAAACCTCTGTGTTGCGAATTTTTCCCGATACGCTTTCTCGCTTTGCTACAGGTTTCCACTATATAATGTTATACTACATGTGTAAGTGATAATGTTGTCAACACTGGTACTATGAAGATCAAACAACAAAGTATCCTACATTATCTAGAGGTAAACATGCTAGCCCCTTGTTCACGTATTCAAACCCAACGAAGGGCATGCATTTTTTCGGGCGTAAAACTCCTTGTCATGACTTCTTTAGAAGTAGAAGTAAACCCGGAGTTCAGGTATCGTGGATTTACTCAAGCAAACGATCCGGAAGCACATTAAATAGGTATCTGAGCAAAATTAAGCGGTCTGACACATTATAGAACGGAGCACTGAGAACCATAGGGTTAAAGATCGTCCACAAATAACTCAAATCTCAATGATACAACAATAACAACAAAAGCCAAACTCCAGACTAAAGTTCATCATTGTGTACATCCGACATTACATTGCTATTTCACAGTAATTTTAGCTGGATACCTTTTAATTTAATATTTAGACCTCCCTATAATAGCAAATTACAAGTGATTTCATTTACTGGCTTTCGACCTCGTTCTGCCAACATTTCTACTTGCTTAAATAGCACTCTTGACATTTATCAAGCTTTTCGCTTTTAACTATGCTCTCTCTCTCTCTCTCTCTCTCTCTCTCTCTCTCTCTCTCTCTCTCTCTCTCTCTCTCTCTCTCTCTCTCTCTCTACTTTTATAAAAAACTGGATGGAACGAAATACTTTCTCTAAAAAGAATTTTATTTGAATAAAAGAATATTTCATTTGAAGCTAATCTTGTTACGTATATAAATAAAACTAATATTCCTCCTAGATAAATTAATAATAATACATAAGAAAATCAAAATCTTAAAGATATATAACCTCTAATTAAACATATTGAAATTGCTTGCCTAACTGTGAACTTTATGGATTCATAATGTATTCCCATATATTTCTGCTCCTTTCACATTTAAATGTTGTTTAAACAATCGATATCCAGATGCGTTAATACGGAATTACAATTTAAATTAGTTTTTCTTGGTAACTTTATTTTTAGAATGTCTTGACAGCTAAAAAACAAACCTATGAGTGCTATTTCACACATCATTGCCGTCTTAATGGTTCTATTTTTAAACAGGTAGGTAGTTGTATTTTCTGCTTAAAAATGGAATTGCACAATTTATAAATTCAATTCTAAAAACCTGTAAAGAAAACAAATTGTTCATAGTTTTTAAGAGAGAAGCTTAACTCAAAAATTACATTTAAAAATTATATTGTTTTTAGTTTCAAATGTAAATGAGGGAAACCTCACTCCAAAACATTTTACATTATTTAAATTAATCTGACAGCGTTAAAAGTTGGAGATGAAAATTAAACACCATATACGATCAGATAAATTATGGTATAACTTTCAATGAAGCTATTTTAAATTTGTGGAATTTCACATTTACGATAGAAATGTGCAAAGTAAAAGAGAATAGTATACAAACTTAGAATTCAAAATAAATAAAGTTTAGCTTTCTGAATATTATTACATCACTCAAACCTGCGCCTGCCTCGGTAGCGTAGATAGTAGCGTGTTTGTCTCACATTCAAGAGGTCTCGAGTTTGAATCTCGGTTAGGGTGAGTTACCTGGGGTTTCCCTTATCCTGATAGACGAATGTCGGATAACTCTAAGCTTCATGGACCCCGGACTCATTTGAGCATTACTTCACCCATTTCATTCATCGCCCGATATGACAACGTTGGAGGACGTAGATTAAAAGAAAACTCAAATTGTCGCGAACCCGTATCTACGATCGCGCGGCTTGTTTACACAAAAGGAACTGATAGGCGGGCAGTGTGAAAACCAAGAGCCGGCAGACGAAGATAACATGCAGATAAAGGTCTGCCGAAACAAACAGTGATAAATGGAAATTTCTAGTTACTTCTTGACTGATAGAGATTGTTCGGGTTCTGGTTTATTTTCGAATAATCTAGAAATTATCAGTGAAGTATTTAAAGAGGCGACGATTGGCCAAGAGGCGAGTTGCAAGTTGTGAAACAAGAGTTGTTGTTGTTGTTGTAAGACAGTAACAAGAGTGAGGGAGTCGCGAGAGGTAAGCAGAGAACAGCTGAGAGTGTTGTTTGTTATTGTCATCGACCTTGGAAGACTGTGTTGTGAATGTGATGTAATTTTGCTGCTTACGGAGTGTATTTCTACGCAAATAAAGAACATTTAGAATTTTGGCAAATTGGAGTTTTAATTCTACGAACCCACAAAGTCACAATATTTAAGAACAACTGCGATAATTACTGCTGATTTTGCACAGAAATTTCACCGGTATACCCATTTTGAGGCCCTTTTATACATTCCCAACATTTCAGCAATTATTTTGCACATGCCTACCTCTGAACATCACTACTCAAAAATGAGAAGTCGGGTGAATGCTGAGTTCATCTTCAAAGGGCGGAACACAAAGGTTTTCAAAAATGTCGCTCGTCCTTAATTGCCCTTTATATGGAGAATACTTTATTTTTCACTTTCTCGAAACTACCTCTGACGATTTGGATTATACTGTCATTTAAGATATGTGCAAGGCTAATAGAATGAATATGTTATTATAACAAATTTAATGTGATTAGGTGTAACTAGTAAATGGACAAACACCACGTGCAAAGTAGAGCAAGTTCAAGTATACTGTTTGGCAGATAACTTTCTATTCCTTTCGCGAAGAGGGATACATAAGCCTTTTTTGAAATACTCGTTGATAGGTCTTTTCCAATCAGGCGATATTATGAACTATTTTAAGCGATTTTTCATTTTCCTCGTGCAGTGCCATGATTGAAAAAGGTATATTACACGATGATTCACTAAAAATAAGAAAGTGACTACTACTTCCAGTTAAAAATTGTAATTTTCGAGTTCCGTGTACACTATTATCTTTGAATACCGAGTTTCGTGTTAAAAAGGAGGTTATACATATTCCGGCGTGCCGGAACTTGTCCGGGAGTTCAAATTTGATATGGAGCTGTCACTTTTAAACGCATTTAACATCCATTGGTCTAAGCCAGACGTGAACCCACGACCATGGGAACGGTATGCCGGCGCCTAACCAACTGGACTACCCAAACCGACACATTTATAACTATACACCTTCACAAACAAGTGTCATTTCTCTTTGCGATATTAGGAAGTAAAAGGAGAACAGCCAATCAAGTTATTTTTAAAAATCCAAACAGCATAATCAAAATCTGGTTTGCAGGAGAAAGGACTACATGTGAACAGGTTAAGGATGAAACAAAAACTAGTAAAAAGCAGCCTGTTTCCCAAGCTTACACAGTAGTTAACAGTTGAACTGAGAAGACTGTAAACACTTCCTGGAATTAGTGCTTCTGGACCTCGTGTGTTCCGTTTCTTCAAAGACAGCCACTGTTAGCAGCAGCAGGGGGTTCAAGCTTGAAAATGACCTTTGGGATTTCAAATATTTTGGACATAGTAAAACATATGCTTCCGGACTGAGAAAGCAGTACGAGAGTAACCCTTTATCTTGTTTTTAGTTTCAACTTAATACTTTTACGTAACAAATGAGGTACTGTCCATGAGGTAATAGAGATAGCTGTGTAACTAAAAAGCCAAGGAAAACGCCACGGAATGGAGCATCAGGAACACAAGAAGTCTGTTACATTCACAGGACTTTCTCCAACGAACCAATCTAACAAAACTTTATTCGTACACCTATTTCATGCTAATGGAGACAAACATTTGCAAAAATTATTTTATTACATATATCCTGTTAGGTATAAGGGGAATAAAGGAATACAGTAGCTCAAACAAGCCAAATCTTTTAAGAGCAGATTGCTATGTGATGATTTCAAAACATTACTCTCTTTGCACGGCCACAAGGGAAAAAATGAATAGCGACTTAGAAGTTGAAAAGATTAAAAGTATTTAACAATTCAAACCAATAAACGACAGCTCGGAAAGGCTGGGTAATGATACAAGAATTTTTATTAGACATAAATTCTGTGATTTAGAGAGATCTGCATTGTTACGTTTCTGTCTGTCATAAAAACATTCTTTCGGAATGAAGACGACATCATAAGCTATTTGCAGAATGTCACGCAATTATATTAAACAAATCGTAGTTAATCAAGCTAATTAAAGAGCAATTTTTAGGTAAAATAAACAGCAAAAATCCAAGGGATTTGGAGGGGATTTTCTTGGAAATCGCTGATCTTAATACCAAACAACTGTTCTACACGCGCGTGGACCTTTCTGTAGAAGTATTTTTTGTTCAGGACACCTCAAAAGAGTACATTTCCAGAGAAATTTCTGCATCGACACCAACGTTTTTAAGTAACTAAATACCATTTACACGGAACATTTTTCGAAAAGTTTGAATTTCTCATTTTTTTTTTTTATAATTTTCATTAAAATGCCACACTTTGATTCATTGCCGAGTTGTTTTTGAAACCATGTCAAACCTTTTTTCAGAGTCGACCAGGAACCGAGGATAAGAGAGAATGTCTCCTAAAACATGTTATTTATATCCTCCAACGTTAAGTCACATCGGACAATGAATGGAAGGGGTGAAATGATGCTCAAATGAGCCCAGGGTCCATAGAGCTTAGAGTTATCCGACATTCGTCTTACAGGATAAGGGAAAACCCCGCAAAAAACCGTATCCAGGTAACTCACCCTGACCGAGATTCGAACTCGGGACCTCTTGAACGTGAAGCAGACACGCTACCATCTACGCTACCGAGGCGCTCTACGTCCTCTAACGTTGTCATACCAGACGATGAATGGAAGGGGTGAAATGATGCTCAAATGAGTCCAGATTCCATAGAGCTTAAGAGTTACCCGACATTCGACTTACAGGATAAGAAAAACACCGGAAAACCCTTATCCATATAACTCAACCTCACTGAGATTCGAACTAGGGAGGCAGCCACGCTACCATCTACGCTAACGAGGCGGACAAACGTGTTTCTCTTATTAAATATGAAAGTGATGTAAAGATTTACTCACAATTAACTAAGTTATTAGTGCACATCACAGTCACGATGTCTAACAACACAATTTTAATTGTTTAATCTTAAAGTAGCACTTGTTTAAAATATTTTAATGACAAATGAAATACACATCTTGACATTCTGAATGACTTTTGATAATTGCTAACCCATAAGAGACAACACAAAATTTTCCTGCACAAAAAAGTAGATCTTGTTAAAGCAACATTTTATAGAAAGTACCTTTCCTAGATCTACCTTTATCCTACTTCAGTCACGCACGAGAATGTGCAGAATAATGAGAAAACAGTTTGTGAGAATGAGCTGATGAATATATGTTTACGATTGTAAATGGTGATGGGCAGAATCGAATCTATCATTTGCATTCGAATGCAAGTTCTCGGATGACGTCACTTCTGAGACATTTCTTGTTATTGGTTTGAATTTTCCAATACTTTATTACTTAAGCCTATTGTATTTACTTATATTCTTAAAAGGGAATGTATCACAAAACAATTTCGAGCCAGTTGCCTTAACATCATTTAGGTAAAAGAATAAGCTTTTATGAATCTAGTTTGTTGAAGAGTGTAATGCAGTATCGAATTTGCAAATTCAAATATACAGATGTGCTTCAGAACGCATTGCAATTATGCAAAACACACATACACACAGAGTAAATGATATGGTTATAATGTCTCTAATAGAAGTAGTAAACCGAAACAGCAGTATTTTGTAAATAGATAGTGTGATAATTTATCGGACCATATATTAACTAACTTGCTAAAACGGTGGACATCAATCTTTGTGTTTTGGTAACCTCAGTAAGACTGTATTCCAGGCATCAGCCCAACAGTGGACAGTTTCTTCGCGGGCTTTAAAGTGCTTCCTAACGTGTGTACCGAACACAGTAAATGTTGTTCGCTTTGGAATTTGCTAATGGTACGCTTATCTGCCTCTTAGTTGCTACCAGAAAGTCTCATCGATGCTGCACCAAACAAAAACTGCGTCACTGAAATTCCTGTCGTGTCGCGAAATTCCTGTTTTCCTTTCAGTTTGGCCTGCCGACTGAAACAAATGACGAGCACGCGCTTGGTGCACGTAGTAGTTCCAAAAGAGCGATGGACGGAAGCCCTGTTAATATAATCAAACTGCATTCCTGCAATGCTTGCTCCTCCTTCCACTGACAGGATAATTTCTTTATTCGGGATACTGTTGTCATTCATCTGACCATTGAGATGCTATGTTTCTTATGGTAACAATTACGGGACTTTGGTCTACTTACCATATTACAAGGATTCTACACACGTTTCACATAGACGCTTGTTACTTTCTTCAAGAAATTTTCCCGCTCCCAAACTCCCTTCACATAAAACATTCTCAAGAACGGGCACTGCCCATTTCCGAGAAATTCGTTACTACTGGTTTTTAATTCATACATTTTAATTTTATTTTGCTGTATCACCATTCATTAGCATCTCGCGAACATTAAGGCCTACTTTTTAAACATCTGACAATATCCATATTGTATCTACGAGTGAGTGAGTGACAGAAGGGTTTAAGGGCCTGTCGACAGCTAGGTCATTTGGGCCCGAATCTACAACGAAGTGTATAATGAAACCATTTATCTAAACGTTTATCTCGTTTAACATTAACCATCTATATAAAAATATAATTTTTGTAGAACAGATTTAAAAACAAAGAATAAGGGTAGAGAGTCATAGTGAGAGGTTTTTTTTCCTTCTATACCCTTCAAGTTAATGTGATATATAACACAATAAAAACGGAATGAATCTTTTCTGACAATTTTCGATTTTGGAGGAATAGTTCACAAATGTACAATAAGCTACTTTGAAAAAAAAAAAAAAAACGAAATGGGGGAGCACTTTAAAATGTTTGACATCGCTTAAAACGCATCTCAGAACTACTTAGGACACAAGTTATATGTTATCTCAATTGCCGTTCCGAAAGGGTCTCCAAAACATGAAATGATACTTGGAAAACAAAATAGAGTAATCGAAAAACTAGCTCATTCAGTTTACTGAAAAGAGCTGCATTATAAAAGCTTGTAAGCAAAATGTTTCTGCCAAGTTTCATTACTTACAAAATTTCGATGGAATGAACAATTCAGAAGTTCGGGACACAAGATAGTCACTTTTAAGCACACTTAAAATCTACAGAGCTGAGAGCTGGGTTTGAACCCGCGATCTTGGGATCAGTAGGCCAGCGCCTAAACCACTGAGCCAGCCAAACCAATATTGAACAATGATAGCATTAATAGCTTTTATCGTACATAAATGATTCTAGACCTTAAGGAGCGTAGGTCAGTATTTTCATTTTCTAAACTTGATCACGAAGGTCAGATATCATATGTCCACAAAAAAGAGGGGAGAGAGAAAGAGTATGTTGAACATGGAAGAGGGTGAGAGAGCAAGAGAGGAATCTCCTTTCACAATGCAAGCAGAGGGAGCGGATTTTGTTAGTATCTGCAGAAAATGGTTTCATGTGGTACCACTTCGGCATCTTTTATTGAGTTTAGGTAACCTGATACATTTATGACACCTGGGATACATATGCTGTCCTGGTATAGTTGATCATGAAGCAGCATTGTCAACCTCTCCATTTGTTACTTAACACAAAGCCAAGAAGAATTCTGCCTTTATGTGCAATTAGAAAGCCGACGAGTCTGTTAACATGTAAAATATCTACATGTTAACCACCGGCATAACACAGAACTGTGACAGGGTGAAAGAAAATCGCTAGGTTTTTCAATGGTGATAGCCATAACCTTGCTCTGATTGGTTATAATAATTAAATGTCAGCTTTGGTAGCGTAGATAAAAAAGACTTTTTCCCCTCAACCACAAAATATCGAAGCAAAGTCGATGGAAAACAAAAGACATGGAAAATAAAAGACATGCGTAAAACAAAAGCCTGCGATTTGAAGGGATCAACATTACCACCGAAATGTACCTAAGTTTGAAATCAGACTGTCAATATAATTTTTGTGGGAACACATCAAACTAAGTTTTCTTTAACCCATTTATTGATCGATCAGCGCATGTGCGCTCTACAGATCATTGATCATAGACATTAAATAAACCAAGTTTTAAGAGTCAACATTGAAGAACGAAGATACCAACAAAGAAATACATTTTACCTACGTAATTAAAACTATGTTTGAGAGAGAGATAGCTTGTAACCTCGCAAACTACTCAACCGTTTTGATAATTCTTTCAACTCTAAGGACCGTTGTTCTGGGCTGATCCAGACTATAAAGTATTTCCAGATATAAAGGCTAGCCTTTCATATTCATGTCACTGAAATCCAATCTTGCTTCTTTGAATATGCATGTCAGTGGAGATTTCTAGACTTTTCTTTCAAACAAGTAGTTGAATTTCAATTACTTCCAGCTTAAAAAGGGTAAATGACAAGGCTTACAAATTTAGTTACTGAATGGAGGCAGTTGCATAACAAATTTCTCTCTGATTTCAATGAGCTGTTATGGAGCAGTGTTTCTGTTATGATTACGACAAAACTTGGAGTTAGGTTTTAGAATCTGGGCAAACATCCTAAGCTGGCCTAAAATTCCGAAAGCTTCCGCTAACTCTAAAATAATTCCTAAAATATAAAATAACGCTCTCTGCCCTATCTAGACAAATCCTTGTACATTTATACTACAAAATATAACTAAAATTAAGGCTAGCTTAAGACATTCAGAAACTATGTCGCCGTACGTTCAATCCCTTTGGTTAACGTATCTACCAAAATTAATTGCTTACCTTACAACTTAAAAAAAAAAAAAAAAACAATATTATACTCCTAAAGTAACTCAAAACTACTCATACTTTTATTCTAAGGACATTAAAAGTACAACTATGCATATAATTCCGTCACTTTCTTGTGCAATATTATGCAATATTCCCCTACTTATTATTGCAGCAGAAACAGTAAGAAATTCATAGCGTATTCATATTTGAGAAAAAATGAATTACGATTTGGAAAATTCAAACAATTAATATCTTGGAATGAAGAGAAGAGAAGCGGAATTTTTTAACATTACTAGAAAATCCAAGATATAATTTCATTGGCAGGAGCATATATTAAAATAGGACATTTTAATCAACATCGTTAAAACCGCTTTTGAGAAAATCAAAATGGTTGAAATAGGTTCCAAACAAAGTTAGTGTGGAATAGCGTGGGAGAGGCTGTTAAAACATTAGTATCGCCGCCCGCCTCTGTAGAGTGGTGGTAGCGTGTCTGCCTCACGTTTCTTGGTCCCAAGTTCGCATCTCAGGGTGAGTTATTTGGATAAGGTTTTTTCTATGATGTTCCCTTTCCCTGAAAAACGAATGTCGGATAGCTCTAAGCTCTATGGACCCTGGGCTCATTTGAGCACAGCTTCACCCATTTCATTCATCGTCCGATAGACTTAACGTTGGAGGACATAAATACATAAATAAATTTGTAGCTGCTGAACGTAAAGAGAAGAAAAACTAACATTTCGTTATGCAGGATTTCTTTTATATGCTAGTACATCTATTAGCATGGGGCTGTTGGCTTTAAGCACCCTTAAAAACCGACCGGGTTTAAACCCGCGACCTTGGAATCGTTGGGATCACTGAGGATGACTTACAGAGACTGCTATATAGATTCTATCTTGGATGTAGGAACTATAACATGAAAATATCATTAACAAAAACGAAATCAAAGATCATAAGTAAATTCCCCTTTAGATGTAAATTGGAACTAGAGAGGAAAATAATAGAACAGGTAATGACAATAAGGTACGAGGGTGTTGAGTTAAATAGTTGGGGAGCACTGCAGAATGAAGTTACATATCAAGCGAATAAAGCAGCGAGAATTGCAGGCTGCACAAATGATATTATATGGAAAAACAAATATTTAAATAAAGAATCCAAGACTAGAATCTATAAAGCGGTAATACGCCCAATATCCACCTATGCCTGTGAAGTAAGAGCGGACACTTCAAAAACGAAACAGGTTCTAGAGACAAATAAAATGAATGTCTTAAGAAAAACTATAGGAAGAACAAGAGGAGATAAAATAAGAAGTGAAGATATTAGAAAGCAATTAAACATTCAAGCAATAGGTGATTGGGTGGATAGAAGACGAAGCGAATGGAATGACCATGTATGCCGTATGACATCGGACAGAATCGCACGTATAGAGAGAGACTACTTACCTGCAGACGAAAGATCTGGAAGACCACAAAAAAGATGGAAGGACTCCTAATTCCTGGAAGGAACGGGCCGTAGGCCTATATGATGAGAAGAAGAAGAAGAAGAAGAAGAAGAAGAAGAAGAAGAAGAAGAAGAAGAAGAAGAAGAAGAAGACGACGACGACTTTGGGATCAGTAGGCAAGTGCCCGACCACTTGAGCCATCCTGAGCCACCACGTAAATACAAAGTTTGGTATTAACTAACGCTTAGCAATTTTAATGTTTTTTTATTTTTTTATTTTTATTTAATCGAAGTAATAGACGCTCAGCGCACAGGCGCTATATAGACATTATGATAAAAGAGAGGAAAAATCAACATTTCGTCATGCTAGTACAGTATGCTTGCTATAAGAGCGACCGGGTTCCAAGTCCTCATTCGGTAAGTTTCGTTTAACTCTGAAACATAGATGACAACTTTGAAATTTTAAATGCGCTGGCATCTAGTGGCTAATACGCTTTGCTTTATCATGTCCGCCATATTTCGTTTTGATCAATTTCGAGGTTCATTAGCTAACCAGTTTACAACAATCGTATGTTAGAATTAGAGTTTTAGTTCATCTTTGGCAACATATACCTGTTATGAGACACGTCAAAATGTATAAATACAGTATATACATAAAGTCAAATTGGCTACATACAATATACACAGTAAGCAGCTTTTTTATGGTTTCATGTGGTATTTCCATAGACTAACTTACTACAAGAAATGTCATAATATGAATATTTACAGGTTTGTGAATGTACTATGCTCCCAATGCTCATTAACCATATAAAAACAGTGTGCATGCAAAAATTTCTTAACCTTATTCTTAAAGTGTTTTAATGATGCAGCTTGCTTAAATGAATTTGGAAGTTTATTATACAGCATTATCCCTTACACGCTATTTTGCTGAACTGTGTTTTTCAAGGTTGACCACACTGCAGAAACAAAAGAGCGTTAGCTATCGCTTCTTCCCCTCTGCCCACACCACACCGTAAATCCAGCGCTCAACTTGTCTTACGCGTAATGTACATCTATTGGCATAGGCCTGTTGGTTTTAAGCACCCTTAAAAACCATCTGACTGGGCCGGGTTTAAACCCGCGACTTAGGGATCAGCAGGCAAGTGCCCGACCAATTGAGCCACCCTGATCGACATCCTGTAGATACCTACATAAATACAAACATGCGCGCACGCGAGCTTTAAAAACTTTTTTTTCCCCGAGGGTGGGATTCCGGGAGTCTCAAAAACTTATTTCTGGTGAAATCTTATGAATTATTGGATGCTTTCCCCACTTACTGTAAGTACAAGTACAGGGTGTATGTAGAAAAAATGAGTGCAGATTTAAAATGTTAACACTGGCCTCTCTTCTCAATCCTTAAATGTTTCCTCGTTTCTTTAGCGTTCGTTATTCTTAAAATGTCCCTTACGATGCAAACCTTTGCCTATTATTCAGAGAATAAGTTACAATAAATTAGAATTTATCCCCGGAAGCTTATGGAAAAATAAAAAAGAACAATGTAGGTACGTAAGTTCTTAAAACACATGCTTGGAACACAAAAGTTTGCTTCAAACTTTTGAAATTTACACAGCGAGGAAATTTATCTGCAGAAAATTAAAGTAATGTTAAATTTGTACTTAAGAAGTATTGAAAGAATTTGTCCAAAAGTTTGGAAGTTTCTTAAAGAATGTCACAAACCTCTGTAATAAAAATTGAAGTCATTTCTTAAGAAATAATACATTTCACCGACTAGTTCCCTAAATGGTATTAGAAAAAGAGATGATAATTTTGAAAACGGATGCTGATGATGAAATTCGCGTATCGGAATACTATCTGCATTTCCTTTCGTACTTCCTTGGAGCCAAGATAGCACGCCTTAAGCATCCCTTTCCACGAGGATTCAACGAACTTCCCGAGATCGTGCAGCGAATGAAAGCTACGTGGGCGCAGGATGTACATCAACACCCACGTTGCTAACACTGTACTGTCTAGTTGGTAACGAAAACAATCTATCAATTGCCCCCAATTTGAACAGGTGTAAATATCACTCGCTTACCTTTTTTTCTCTGGTTCGCCTTGATGACTTAATCGTCATCATCCACACTCATAATTAATTATAAGGGAAACGTGTGTATTACTAAGAGCAATAAAGGGTGACAAACCATCAAATTTGGCTTTTCGAAGGACTCAAGTGAAGATTTTTATAAAACTTCTTGGATATCAACTAGTTTTTCATTCGCAACTAATTATGTTATTTATTATTTTCACTTCCCATAAATGTTAGGTAGAGGAAGTAAGGTATTGCACTCCACCGAAAACGATATCATTTCACCGAAAATATATGCTTTGAGATACCACGAGCCACAAAAAGTATGTTTAGAAAATGGTTCGTCTTCGAACAGCATAAACTGGCTCCGCAGTTATGGCTCTTCCAACCACTCTGAACTTGGGGTTTTTCGTGGCCTTCCCTGACTGATAGGCAAATGCTGAGGTGAGTCATATGTCGCTATCATGCCACTTCTTTATCCTGCTTTAGGGTTTAAATGAGGTAAGTGGATGGGATGAGGTGGCATGTGTGAAGTCTGACTGGCGTGAAGATGTAACATCTGGGAATGTTAGGGACTCTACATGCATCCAAGCCTACCGTCTTGCACCTAGTTGCTATGAGGTTTCCGTAAGCATAATTGTCGGTTAAAAATCAAACTTGGTATTTTAAGTTCAGCATTCTTACAAGGATACAACACAAAGATGTTCAAGAAAATCTCCCAACACCAAGTCTTTCTTTACACACAAAAAAACTAACAAATTGAATTTTTTCAAAATGGTTGAAATGATATTGAAATATGTGTTTAACATAATACTTTATATATAATCCACGACGTAACAACCCGCAAGCGAGCCAGAGCCTACCAAACCAACCAAACGGCCGGTCTCACGCTCACTTACGCAAGGCAGAGGTGGGCGATCATCCAGCCGATACAGGGAGATGTGGTCAACATCACGGCACCCCCAGCCGTAAAGTTCTAACTGGGATTCGCTACCTATTGTAGCTCCTCAAATTCCTCACGATGCTGAGTGGACACCGATCCTATATCCGGGGCGGGATCGAGCGCTAGCGCATTTCAGGGAGGAACAAAGCGCAACGCCCTAGCCCACTACGCCACGGCGCAGGGCATGTGTTTAACATATTTTTATAAAAAAAATGTGTATCTTGATTTTCTTGGTAATATCATCTAAGTTCTTTACAAAATGTAAGACTTTTGTGTAAACGGACAGACAAAATCTTACTGCAAATAAAATATAGATCTCGTTAAAGCAGACAAGTTATTTTTTTAAATCGAGATAGCCGTTTCAGAGACATTTCTGGCTTTTGATTCAAATTTTGCATTATTTATTCTTTTCTCAAACAGGATATTACTCGTTGTTTACTTTCCCTACTACGTACAGAAAGCAGGGAAAGAGTTGACTTTCACCCACAAAATTCGATATTGAGGTTTCACCGTAAATACACGTTTTGAAACCCTCTGAAACTAAAAGAAATGTTTATAAAAAGGTCCATTGGTTTGTATAAGCGTAACTCAAAAACGAAAAGTTGATTGAGTACAAAACCTATATTAAATTCAGTATTTCAAAGGAGCCAGAGCCGTGGCAGAGTGGTCAGACGCTCATCTCTCACCAAAGTTCGATCCTGAATGATTGCACAATCTGATGCTGGACAAAGCGGCGTCTAGGCAGGATTTCTCGGGGTTCTTCGGCCATTCTTCCACTAACTACTCCATAGTACAATACTTTCCCATACTAATACTTCCAGTATAATACAAAAATACTACTTTTTATCATTTTCTTCCCCACTCTCACACCAGGCTTTGTTCTGATTAGTTCCCCCATCCAGAGTTTGCCTTGCTCCTTGAGAAGCATCTGACCCTAGACACCCATCTGTAATCCGGAGGTAGGGTGCAAGTCTTCCATACAAAGAGAGCAAACGAAAAAGATCTTCAAAGGATGCAACAAAAAGATTTCGTAATATTTTGGAAAGCTTTTTCTTCATATTTTAGCAACACTTTGTTCATATTCTGCCAGTTTCTAGTAATCATATGAGAGTCAGATGTAATACTGTGACTTTGTTCAGTTTTCACCTTTCTTTTAATGACGTAGCCTCTTTTTCCGAACGGTTTTTATCACTAAACTCCATCACAGACGTCACCAGCTCGCTCGGAGAACAACGCTTCTCATCACATGCGCTAACTCACTGGCATCTGGAGACTTACGTCATTAGATCTATACACTTTCGAACACCATAAGATACATTTGCTTAAATAGCCTTCGCGCCGCTTATCTTCTTTATGGTTCCGACTACCCAGCACCGAGCTCTCGATGATCTTGGGTCTAGCAAAGGACTCTCTTTAAGATTGTTTAAAATATTAAAGTTTACGATACTTTATGTAATAGTCAAGTGAAGGAAATGCTCTAATTTTATTCATCACTAATTTGGAGTTTGCATTCGGCTGAACACGAAATATGATGAAGCAGAAGAAGTTAATGTTACACATTAGCACTTCCTGTGGAGTTTCAAAATATTGTTTCTTGACGACAACCACGTGATAAGATCGTGGTGTTACCTTAACGGTAGAGCTATTCCTGGAGAAACCTAGACAGAGACGTCAAAATGCCAGACATTATGCCAGGTATGTTCGGTGCATGCTGATGTAAACGACACACTAGAAATAACGACAGTGCTGCCCACGGAATGCTAAATCGTTGTTGACACATTAGGAGTCAAACCCATGCTGTCTCCATCCGTGTCTGCACGAGGGCGTCATCGATGTGCAAATTGCCAATGCGACACGCAGGGTGGTAAGCCCATAATGTTGCTTGCTCATGGTTGTGTCTCGCTGATTGTTTTTCAACGTGACTCTACTGGTAAGTCTGTTCCTCGTCTCGCCACTTTCCTAAACAACCTGAAACTTCTCCTTCAACATGTTGACTGCTACACATAATAAAGGCTGACGCACTGCATTCACTTGTCTTTCTTTACTCTTGCACAAACTATACTTACAAACGCTTATTCTTCTACTCACTTCAAATTAATCCAGATAAACGTTAACTTACTGCTTATTTTCTTGTGGATGCAAGCATAAATGGGAATGCAATAGTTAACTCTTGAGCTGGACTATTTAATGGCCCTGAAACTTCTTTATGTCCAAGAGATTATTATTATTATTATTATTATTATTATTATTATTATTATTATTATTATTATTATTATTATTATTATTATTATTATTATTATTATTATAATAATAATAATAATAATAATAATAATAATAATAATAATAATAATAATAATAATAATAATAATAATAATAATAATAATAATAATAATAATAATAATAATAATAATAATAATAATAATAATAATAATAATAATAATAATAATAATGTGTGCACTCAATATGATTTCTCTTCTTGTACTGCTGCTTACTCTGCTACATATTTCATCCTAATCGGAATACTGTCCACCAAGGCAAGTCCGTGAAAGGAATGCGACCCCTTACACAGTGGGACAAGGACAGCGAATGTGTGTGACAGAGAACGCACGATACACAAGGAGCAAAACCGTTAAAAATCATGCGCCCTATTCACCCTGTAAACTAAAACCGAGAAGATACATTCACAAAAGTAGAAGCCGTCAGAATTTTTTTGACATGAACTGCATGGGGGGAAGTCAAACTACCGAGGGGGGGTGTAGGGACTTTTCCCAGCCCCCCCCTGCGTCTCATCCCCCGGAGACTTTCTTTGCTGTGGTATACTATAGACATTTGTAGAGATGGTCCTACGAGGTCGGCTGATAAGTCTCGGGCTTCAGATAGAGATGGCGCTACTGGGCAATTTTGACGGATAGCATCATGCAGTGTAACTCTAGACTAACTTGCATCCATAGTTACAGGTCAAAAACTTGTTTAGTTTTTAAATGCCAGTATTTTAAACATGAAAAGTGTATATATTCACGAAAATGAAGGACTTGGAAAAACGAGTAGTGATTAAATACTTCCATTTGAAAGGCTTGACGCCTAAAGAATCAAGGAGGAAATGGACAGTGCCCTGAAAGACTCTGCCCCTTCATATACAATAATTAAAAAAGGTGGATTTCAGAATTCAAAATGGGACGTACGAGCACTAGTGATGAGCCTCGCTCTGGACGCCCTGTGGAAGTCACAACTCCAGAGATCATTGAAAAAATTCAGATTAAAGCAGATTAAAGTTGTTTGAGAAAGCAGAGGCTGTAAACATATCAAAAGAATGTGCAGGTATTATTTTAAGCAATGTTTTGGGCTTTCACGAGGTCTGTGCAAGATGGGTGCCACGTTTGTTGACACCATATCAAAAGTTGCAAAGAAAAACAGTTTCTGTTAAGAATTTGGAGCTCTACAGTAAAAAACCCCAGTAAATTTATTACGATGGATGAACCTTGGATACATCACTACACTACAGAAAGTAAATCACAGTAAAAAAAGTTATTGCGTCAGGTGAACTAACTCCATACAGGCACAGTCAATTTTGTCAGTTAACAAGGTTATGGCGAGTGTTTTCTGGGATGCACAGAGAATTAGTTTTATTGAATACTTAAAAAAAGGTAAAAGTATCACGTTGCTTATTGCAACGTTTGATGAAGTGAAAGGAAAAAGACCTCATTTGACAAAGAAAAAAATATCTTGTTCTTTACGACAATGCTCCGGCCTGCAATGGGAAAAATGTGCGAATTTTATTGAAGTTCGAATTGCTTGAACATCCTCTCTATTCGCCAGATCTAGCATCCAGTGACTACCGCGTGTTTCCGAACCTCAACAAATTTTTTGGAGGACGAAGATTTCACAGCAACGAGGAGGTTGAAGCGATAAAGAACTATTTTGAGGACCATGATAAATTGAACTACAGAGATGCTTTTAATTAAATTAGAACATCGATATGACAAATGTATTAGCCTTTCCAGAGATTATGCTGAGGAATAAAGAAAAAAATTAGTGTGTTTTTCTTTTAATTGTGAGGCAGGGAACTTATCAGCCGACCCTCCTATAATGGCACGGAACTCTCTCTCTCTCTCTCTCTCTCTCTCTCTCTCTCTCTCTCTCTCTCTCTCTCTCTCTCTCTCTCTCTCTCTCTCTCTCTCTCTCTCTCTC